>CM060926.1:22200000-23400000 GCA_030737875.1 Allium sativum
TATGGTAGAGGACCCCTTAATTGTTTCAAACCCAATTGGGGGCCCAGCTCATTTGTCTATGATCTGTTTGGATTTGAAAATTTCTATCCTAAGTGTTGAATTTCCATGTAGTGCCTTTGTTTTGGGCTTTTCGGGGTATGGTTTGATTTTGGGTATGGATTGGCTATCCAGTAATGGGGCCATCCTTGATTGTGAGAAAAGGGTTGTTAGGCTCCTAACCCAGCTCGGTATACTTTGGAAATTTCTTGTAATCCCTCGTATGCGGTTATGCTTAGTTATCTTGAATCGCTAGATGCCTCTGTTGAAAATTTGAAATCAGTTAGAGTGGTCCGGGAATATCCGGATGTCTTCGAAGAGGTGAAGGGCTTGCCTCCGAAGCGGGAAATAGACTTCCGCATATATCTTGTAGATAATGCAAAGCCCGTTGCGTTGCCCGTTAGACATATGGCTCCACGAGAAAGGAAAGAGCTCAGTAAACAGATTAAAGAGCTTCTAGAAAAGGGGTTCATTAGGAGGAGTATTTCAGAATGGGGCGCTCCAGTGGTGTTCGCTACAAAGGTGGATGGATCACTCCGTCTATGTGTTGACTATAGGGAGCTCAACAAGCTAACGAAAAAGAATAGGCACCCTCTCCCTAGAATTGACGATTTATTTGATCAGCTTGTAGGAGCGTCTGTTTTCTCCCAACTCGATTTAGCAACCGGTTTTCATCAGCTAAGGGTGGCTGAAGATAGCATCGATAAAACGGCTTTCAGAACCCCAGACGGCTTCTTTGAATGGCTTGTCATGCCTTTCGGCTTGACAAATGCACCTGCGTACTTCGTGGACCTGATGAGTAGGGTATTTAGAGATTTCCTCAACAAATTCGTAGTGGTCTTCGTAGATGATATCCTTATCTTCTCAAAGAGTGAAGAGGAACATGCTCAGCACTTAAGGGCAATCATGGAAACTTTGCGAGTCCATCAACTAAAAGCCAAGTTCTCCAAATGCCACTTTTGGAGGGAAGAGGTGAGGTTCCTTGGGCACATAGTATCTAAACAAGGGTTAGCGGTGGACCCTGCTAAGGTAGTGGCGGTACAAGATTGGAAGACACCAAGGAATGCGACTGAGGTCCGAAGCTTTCTAGGACTAGCAGGTTTCTATCGAAAATTCATAAGGGATTTTGCGAAAATTTCGGCTCCGCTCACGAAATTGACTAAGAAGAATCTAGTGTTCAATTGGGATTTGGATTGCGAGTTTGCTTTCCAACGACTGAAAAGGGCTCTTACAACAGCCCCAGTTTTGACGCTGCCAGATGGGAGCAAGATGTTCACTGTTTATACGGATGCATGTGGGACAGGGCTAGGCGCCGTCTTAATGCAAGAAGGAAGGGTAGTAGCTTATGGCGGGAGGCAGTTGAAGGTGCACGAAAAGAACTACCCAACCCACGATCTAGAGCTAGCCGCCATCGTCTTTGCACTCAAGTCTTGGCGACACTATCTCCTAGGTGAGAAGTTCGAACTTTACACTGACCATAAATCGTTGAAATATCTTTTCTCGCAGAAAGATCTTAACTTGAGGCAACAAAGATGGATGGAGTTTCTTGCCTCGTACGATTTCGAAATCTCCTACACTCCGGGCAAAGGCAACGTAGTGGCAGACGCGTTGAGCCGAAAGAAATTGACCCTAAGCCCGTTGTTTGTTGAAAGACAAAGCCTAGAGTTTATAGCCAGCTTCGACTTTAGGCCCTCCTCCGATTTCGTACCGGGCTTGCTTGCATCTCTCGAAGTGCGCCCAACTTTAGTGGATTCAGTAGGGGCAGCACAACGCGAAGACCCTCAGCTTGTGGAAATAATTGATAGGCTAATTAGGGGTGAGACTTCAAGTCACCTCAACAGATACTCCATTGACGATAAGGGTGTGCTAAGGCGAGATGGAAGACTATGCGTCCCACAGACAAACGATTTAATAAAGAAGGTTCTCGAGGAAGCACATCACTCCAAGATGACGATACACCCAGGCGGGGATAAAATGTACAAAGACATAAAAAGGACTTTCTTCTGGAACGGCATGAAAAAGGACGTGGCAGAATTCGTTTCTAAGTGTATGGTGTGCCAACAGGTTAAGGCGGAACAGAAAAAGCCTGGCGGACTACTACATCCTCTGGAGGTCCCACAGTGGAAGTGGGATAGCATCTCAATGGACTTCATCGATGGGCTGCCTAGGTCTAGGAGAGGCAACACTAGTATTTGGGTAATAGTGGATAGGCTTACTAAAAGCGCTCACTTTTTACCTGTCAAAAGTAAGAGAACTGCCTCATCCCTAGCATCACTTTACCTCAAGGAAATCGTGTGACTCCATGGAATACCATCTAGCATTGTTAGTGACCGAGACCCCATCTTCACCAGTGAGTTTTGGCGGAGTCTGCAAGAAGCAGTAGGAACGCAGTTATGCTTAAGCACAGCCTATCATCCCCAAACCGACGGCCAAACAGAGAGAGTGAACAGAGTTTTGGAAGACCTCTTAAGGCTATGCGTCCTCGACTTCGGAGGGACATGGGAAGACCACCTTCCTTTGGTGGAATTTGCCTACAACAACAGCTATCAAGCAACCATCGGAATGGCGCCCTTCGAAGCTTTATATGGAAGACCATGCCGATCGCCCACTTGTTGGTGGGAGTCCACGGATAAGCTCGTGCTTGGACCCGATATGATCCGAGAGACCTCAGAGAAGGTAGACTTAATACGAAGAAGGATGAAGACGGCCCAAGACAGACAAAAGTCCTATGCCGACAAGAGGAGGACCGACCTTGAATTTGAAGTTGGAGACAGAGTTTTTCTCAAGGTATCACCACTAAGGAACGTTGTTCGTTTTGGAACCACAGGGAAGCTAGCGCCAAGATTCGTAGGGCCATTCCCTATCATCGAGAAGATTGGCAAAATGGCCTATAGATTAGAGCTACCCGAGAAGTTGGCTGGAGTCCACAACGTTTTTCACGTTTCACATCTCCGAAAATGTCTGCATGAGTCAGCTGAAGTGGTAGAGCCAAACATCCTCGAAGAGGCCGAAGTGGAACGCGAAGCAACCATAAGGAGAGTTCCAACCCGCATATTAGGAACGGAAGTGAAGAAGCTACGCAACCGCGAAGTCAAGCTCGTCAAAGTTCAGTGGAGCGACGCCGAAGGGGACGCGACTTGGGAAACTGAAGCTAGAATCCGTACTGCCTACCCTTTTCTGTTCGAGGGTACATCCTTGATCTTTCTTTTCCTTAAGTTGCGCTTTTATCTATCTTTTTAGGTATATTTCCTCGACCTTATCTCTTAGGTAGAAACCCTTTGGATGGAAACATGTAGTTGAAACATGTTATGGATGATGGTTGCAAGTGGTTGCAAGTGATTGCTAGTGGTTGCTCGTGGTTGCATATACACACACAATCTAGGTTTTAGATCGGCTCAGTCACTTCATATTGCATATGCATATATGTTTGTATTCGTATGTGGTTGAACTATAATGTGTTGTCATGTGGATGTTGCATTTGTATTGAATGATTGTGCACTCATGTAGAATCATGAATAGGAAAATTTGCATACATAATGGATTCATGGCACTTACATAATTCGCATTAAGGAGGTCAACTGAATCAGTAGACCGCCTGATTTTGCATTAGATAAGTACATGTACACACACACTTCGCATATGATCATGAAGCATTAGAAGTCTGTTAAGGACAATGGATGCTCGTGTTTGATGGATGAGTAGATGGATGATTGGATGTTAGGATGTACATTTTCCTACGCTTGAAGATTTCGGGGACGAAATCCTTTTAAGTGGGGGAGAATGTAACACCCCGAAAATTCTATAACTGTGAAATTCATGAATTAAAGTATAATCAAATTCAAATCAAAGAACAAGGGGAAACGGGATACGCCATTGCGTTCGTCTCGGAAAAATACGCGAAATAGAGTCCGAGTTTTCGAAAAACGGAGTCCGTATGAAGAAGATATGGCCTTCGGAAGTTTTGAATTAAATTTAAAATTCAAACAGAATAAAATAATAATTAAAATGAGGCCCAATGGGCCAGGCGGATAAAACACCCGCCTAGCCACCCAGGTCGACTGGGCTGTCGACCTGGGCTACCCATGTCGACAGGGCTGTCGACAGCCCTGTCGACAGGGGTATCGACCTGGTCGAGCCCAGTCAACCTGGCTGGCCAGGTCGGTATGCGGTCGAATTTCTGTGGTCTGCTTTGTCATTAGGGCTAGGTGGCGGGTTTTTATTGGTCTCTCTTCCTAATGAATGGCTATGATCTAACCTAGCAACATCAAGGGTCCTAATCAATTCCTAACCTCTATATAAACAACCCTAGACTAAACCCTAATCTATTCATTCAAAATAAGATTATAGCCGCCATGTTGCTGAGGAACGACAAAGAATAGCCGCCAACTAAAGAGAGGATTAGGGAGAAAGTTCTAAGGTCTAAAGCAATTCAAAGCAACCTAAAGCTAATCAATTCAACAAAGGAATCGTGTCTCTTAATTAGAGAATTCGCCGCAACCATTGTAAGTAGAGTATTACTTTGGTATTAATAAACAACTGTGTTGATGTGTATGCTTGAATTGTGGCAATGGAAGTAATTCATATTTGTGCAAAATTATGTTATTCGTTATAAAGAACTACATGCGGTAGTTCTATGCAAATAAACGTTTGGAATATTGCGCAAATTGTGTAATCTATATTGAAGCTACATGTATGTAGTTAATTGAAATTCATGCAAATTTGAGGCTTTGTTATTATGCCATTATGATGTATATTTTTGTGCATAAATCATTTTGCAAGTAATTGAAACAAGTTTGGTTTTTATAGTTCATATGAAACTATGTGGAATTTTGACACCATAATCCATGCATTAAGTCATGCTTTTACAAACTTATGAATATGGCTAGGAATGATATTTGGCATAATTGAAATCCGTTATTTAGTCTATCTTGTTTTAAAGGATTATATGATGACATGGCTAGGTTAGACTCAAAAATCCCTTTTTGCAAGTTTAAAGCAAACACCATGTTTAGGAATATTTATGCATAAGTATGTTTATACCATCGTTATGTGATTAGGCTTAAATCATGATTAAGTTGAATTATGCTATGTTCATGCTAGAAGTATTTATGCCATGCTTATGTTTGACAATATGTCATGCCTATGCTAGAAGTATTTTATGCCATGCTTATGTTTGACATTATGCCATGTTTATGCTAGAAGTATTTTATGCCATGCTTATGTTTGACATTATGCCATGTTTATGCTAGAAGTATTTATGCCATGCTTATGTTTGACATTATGCCATGCTTATGCTAGAAGTATTGGTGCCATGCTTATGTTTGACATTATGCCTAAATAAGAATATAGGTTCATGTTGTAGTTAAACCTATGCAAGTTCCCATGCTTTGATTCATGTCACCTATGTTACCACTATGCAAGTACACCAATTTCTATTATGTATTTTCCAACGTCATATGCAAGTTCATGCGCTCACTTTCCCCTCTTGGTGTATACGCCTTAAGCCTCCCCTTTTCGCATGGCAAAATTGGGCTTTAAAAGGCTAAGCCCAATATATATAAACGGACGTGTAAAACGGGGGAAAATAACGTTGGGTTAAAAATTAATTAATGAATGAAAATATGAAATAGAAGGGCCCAAAGTCAAGTATGGGTTGGGCCCATGGTTGGTGTAACCTTTACACCAATAACATAATAATGGGCCGCAAATATTTACATATAAGAAATAAAGAAGAATGACAAAATATGTAAATGTAGAAAAGATGATGTGTTTAACCCGAGGTTGGATTGAGTTGTGATGTAAACCTTCCCGGAACCGCCCGGCTGTCCAGTAGTCACAACAATACCTATCCAATGTGGGAGGTTAAACATGGAGCCCAGCAAGGACCCGAGGTTAGACTGAGTTGTGGCGTAAGACTGCCCGGAACCAACCGACAACAGGCAGCCACAACAATACCTGTCTAATGTGAGAGGTCAGGGCCTTAATAAGACAATTAAGGTTGAGTCAGGATTGTTAGGATTAAGTGGACAAAAGACTTAATCAAAATGGAACATGCTAAACTAAACGGACTGGTGGGGTTAGGAAACACTTAACCAACTTAGCATGTTGGCTAGAAATAGAAAACCTAGTAACGGGGGACCCTTTTCAGCAGTAACCCTAGAAGGTGTATCAGGATACCCTGAAACTAGGCAGGGTGGGGCACGATTACTGGGCTGATTGTAAGAGGTCAAATCGACGGCGGTGGTGTAGCAGTGTAGGTTCTAACGTAGTGCGGGCGTGCACACACTCCGGCGCAGAAAAATAAGGCACTGGGCACCAGTAGCATACCTGTGCACTCTAAGGTTGTGTCGGGTTGCCACTGTGGGACTTGATACACCCCATGGTGGGACCAGCATAGGTAACTACAGACATCGGGGGCCGTAAGACACATGTAACTTTGCGAGTAGGAGCCGATCATCGTAGAATGGATCACATCACCCTGATTATGGGGTGCAAATTGGAAACTAGTTTATATGGGTTCAGAGATTAACATGGGGTACGATAGTATATTCAACCCTAGATAACTTAACCAAGTTTATAATGTTGCCCACTTCCTGTTTTACTTATCATACCCAGTTCTTTATTCATAGACAAAGTAGTACTAGACTTACTCAGGCTTTATGTCTGACTCTATTTTTCTTTCGTCTTCTTTCTTCCGTTCCCCCCCCCCCCCAGGTCCTCAGGGAGGGAACACAGCAGCTTGACCTACCTTAGCATCCAGCTTGAAGAAGAGAAATGTATTGCTTGGACTTTCCTGTTTTGAACTATGGCTTTGGACAATCACTATGGGGGCTATTGCAGTTTATCTACGTTTTATTTATGCTTCTTTAAATAATGTACTCAAGACAGATTATGAAAGTGTTATGTTATGTTTTTGGAAAGGATGTTGTTGTAATACGTATTTGACTTTTTGAAATAAAGATTGTTGTTCTTCCGCTGTTTACAAATATGTGTTCTTATATCTGTCTTGTATATCTGTGACTTGTACTTATAAACCTCCACCAAAATTAGGGCATTCCCTTTGAGAGTGACCCTAACGGAGGTGGGGTGTTTCAACGACTCTACTGCACTGATACGTAGCCTAACATTCATCTTTCAGTGGTGAATCGAAGTTATGAACGTCGATAACTCCTTAGCACACGCCCCGCAACAAATCCCAACCATGAAGTGAACTCCTTGGTTCCCAATTGGATCCTGAGCTCTAACTTCCATTTGGACTACCTTTGCATCTCGGGTTGTTGGTCATCATCGGATCGGTCTTCATTTAGTTCATGATTATCATATAGGCTCGGGTTCATCTCAATTCATAGCACCCTTTTCAGATCGGTTCGGATCGCATAACCTTCACCCATCAGTTCGGATCGGATAGCCTCCCCCATCGGTTCAGATCGGATAGCCTTCCCCCATCGGTTTGGATCAGATGACTTCCTCCATCGGTTCAGATCCTTCTCCCTAAGCACTCCAGGTCAGTTCGATCCTCTCGAGCTTCTCCATAGTGTATTGGTTCGGGTCATAGTGGCACACAAAGGTAGGTCGGGCCAGGGTTCGTGTCCATATCGTCTCATGAATACCACAACTTGGAGGACGGTTCGGTTCAGACTTTTTCCTCCGATCCGATCCGGATCGGCCAAATTCCTGCACTTTCTTCCAGCGATTGTTTACGCCACTCGACAGCGTTTTCTACCATTCTATCTATTCTAATCAATCACAAAGCATATCATACAGTCATAGCAACAAGTAGAAGTGACCTCAAACACCAAAACACAAACATGATAGGTTAAATAGATCAAACATAGCCAAAACTCCATATTTTCCCTTAAGCATGTTTAAGCAAAACTAGTGACATGATTAGTAAAACTTAATTAAATTAACCCAAATTTCTAACAGAGGTCTAAAACATTATTTAAGAATTTATAAATATTTTTCCAGAATTTATTAGTGTATAAATTCGCTAATCATCACTAATTACCCTTAATTAACCTTAACTAGTGAGAAACTATGCAAATCACTCATCTTAGCCACAAATAAATCTTAGATCTGAAATGAATCTATGTTTGGGCGTGAATAACAATGCAAATCAGCAGCTCTAATCTTGATTTGGTGAAGATCTCCCTTGATTTGATGTTGGTAAGCCTAATCCTTGATTAGAAAGTGATTTGGGGTGATTTAGAGATTGGAGGCCATTTTTAGGGTTTCTAAGAGGTAAGTGGAGGCTAGAAAACTGAAATGGAATGAATCCTTAACTCTTTTCAGCCTCCCCATAACCCTAATCCCGAAATGGGTTATGGGCCCATTCACTAATCACCCTATTTGGCCCGGTTAAGCATTTTTCACCTTCCAACCCTTATTTCAGCCATATCTCCCAAACGGTAAGTCCGTTTGGCTATTATGACCACTCTATGGAAAGGTAAACCATCAAACAAATCAAATGGAAGTGGTTTCAGGTCAAAATTCCTTTCCAGTCAAAAGTTATGGCCAAAAGAGTACCAGCTAGGGGCAAAACGGTCATTCAAAAATCGGCGAAAATCATGAAAATGGGAAATGACCTCAATAGTCGTTTCCCAAAGTTACATGACCATACGTCTTCATATAAGAAAAAAATATATTATACGATCCTCCGATGCGTAGAATGCGGGTTGTTACATTCCCCCCTCCCCCAACAAATTTCGTTCTCGAAATTCCCTAACCAAAACACACAAAGGGTCCCGCATGCCTATCAGCCATAAAACAACCATCAAACATACAAAACAAGTCTATTCTAGCATGCGGAATAACTAAATTGCAAAATAAATCTTACCAGGCAAAGAGTTCTGGATACGTTTTCCTAATGCTCTCCTCTATCTCCCAAGTACAGTCATTCTTGTTCTCGCCCCACTGAACCTTGACTAGCTTCAATGCCTTCCTTCGAAGTCGCTTCGTATCATGCTCGACAATATGAATTGGCTTGCGGTTCCCAACCGCCTCGGGTTCCACTTCGAAGTCCTCTAACTGATCAGGTGAAATAGTCAAATCTGGGTCATGCACAAACTTCCTTAACTGGGAAACATGAAATATGTTATGAACTCCCGCCATCTTTTCGGGTAAGTCAACTCTATACGCCAAATTCCCAACTTGCTCGAGAACTGGGAATGGGCCAACAAATCTTGGTGCCAACTTGCCTCTCCTGCCAAATCGTATCACGCTCTTCAACGGAGAAACCTTGACAAACACCAAGTCACCAACGGAGAATTTTAAGTCTCTTCTTCTCTTGTCAGCATAACTCTTCTGCCTATCCTGGGCAGCTTTCATCCGTTGTTGGATGATCTTAATCTTATCTGAAGTTTCCCTCACCACATCTGGTCCAAGCACAAACTTCTCGCCAGTCTCTATCCAACACGATGGTGAGTTGAACGGTCTTCCATACAAAGCTTCAGATGGAGCCATACCGATACTGGATTGGTAGCTATTATTATATGCAAACTCTACTAGATGCAAATGGTCATCCCATGATCCACCAAAATCCAATATACAAGCTCTCAAGAGATCTTCCAATATACGATTCACCCTCTCTGTCTGACCATCAGTTTGAGGATGATACGCGGTACTGAGATATAGTTCTGACCCTAGAGCCTCTTGTAAGCTCTTCCAAAACCCACTAGTGAACAACGGGTCTTGGTAACTTACAATGCTTTTAGGTATTCCATGAAATCTCACTACCCACTTCATATACAATTCTGCTAACTTAGCTGCCATTCTGGTCGATTTGACTGGTATAAATCTTGCACTGTTAGTCAATCGATCCACAATTACCCAAATTCCATCATGTCCCGATCTAGTTTTTGGTAAACCATCAATGAAATCCATTGAGACTTGCTCCCATTTCCATTCTGGAATTTCTAATGGTAGTAACAAACCACTAGGCTTCTTTTGCTCGGCTTTAACTAGATGGCAATTCATGCACTTGGATATAAACTTCCCAACGTCTCTTTTCATCCCTTCCCAGTAGTAAGTCTGTTTCATGTCTCGATACATCTTATCACCACCGGGGTGTATAGTCAGTTTTGAGTGATGACATTCCCTAAGCACTTCATCTCTCAAACCATTCACGTTGGGTACAACTAGTCTTCCATTCTTTCGAAGCCATCCTTCTCGATCAAGCCCATACAAATTCATCTCCTCACCGTCGATGTTTATCTCTAACTTGGAGATGATTTCCAATAGATTAGGATCGTCCCTCTGACTGGAACCAATCCGCTCAATCAAGGTGGGTCTGATCGTCAAACTAGCTAATATCTCTGGATCCAATTCGCACTTTGGTCTGAAATCATACCCTGCGATATACTCAAGTTGCTTCCATTCAAGAAACATAGCCCCTAAACTGGTATGTCTCCTACTCAAGGCATCGGCTACCGCATTGCCTTTCCCAGGTGTATATGCGATATCAAAATCATACAAGCCAAGAATTCTAGCCATCTTTGCTGTCGGAGATTTAGATCCTTCTGAGAGAAGAGATACTTTAACGATTTATGATCGGTAAACAACTCAAATCTTTCTCCCAAGAGATAATGTCTCCACATCTTCAACGCGAACACGATCGCTGCCAGTTCCAAATCATGGGTAGGATACTTTTTCTCATGCGGCTTTAATTGCCGACTAACATAAGCTACAACCCTACCTCCTTGCATCAATACAGCACCTAGTCCGGTACCACAAGCATCCGTGTATACCGTCATCTCTTCATTCCCTTTAGGAATGACTAATACTGGCGCACGCGTCAACTTTTCTTTTAGACTCTTGAATGCATTCTCACACACTCCGTCCCAGACGAAGGCTTGATTTTTCTTAGTCAATTGAGTCAACGGTGCTGCTATCTTGGAGAAGTCCTAGATAAACTTACGATAATATTTAGCTAACCCCAAGAAGCTTCTCACATCTGTTGCATTCTTGGGCGTAGGCCAATCCTGAACCGTAGCCACCTTCGTAGGGTCCATGGCAATACCATTCTCTGAAACAACATGGCCCAAGAATCTCACCAGAAGTGACACTTAGAGAATTTCGCTTTCAATTGGTGTTTTCTCAACACCTCCATCACTATCCTCAAATGCCCCTTGTGTTCTTCCTCTATCCTCGAGTAAACAAGGATGTCATCTACAAACACAAGAACGAACTTATTCAACTGATCTTTGAACACCCGATTCATAAGATCCACGAAATATGCTGGTAAATTGGTCAACCCAAATGGCATGACCAACCACTCATAGAATCCAGACGGCGTCCTAAATGTCGTTTTCGGGACACTCTCAGCCGCTACTCAAAGTTGATGAAACCCTGTCGCGAGGTCCAACTGGGAGAACACTCTTGCTCCTTCCAGTTGATCAAACAAATCATCTATTCGCGGTAGAGGATACTTATTCTTCCTCGTCACCTTATTCAACTCGCGATAGTCCACACACAAACAAAGGGAACCATCTTCCTTAGTGGCAAACACAACTGGTGCTCCCCACTCGGAGACACTACTTCTAATAAACCCCTTCTTCAAAAGATCGCTTACTTCCACCCTGAGCTCTCGCAGCTCCCTTGGTGCCATACGACGAAGTGGCATCACTATAGGTCTGGCATCTTTCACTAAATCAATACGGAACTCAATCTCTCGGTGTGGTGGAAGCCCGGTCACTTCCTCGAAGACGTCCGGATATTGGCCCACCACGGGCACATCTGACAACTCATCACGCGGGACGTCGAGGGAATTTATAAAACTAGCCATTACTCCATCACTAGGTAGACTACCAAACACTACTCTTCGCCCATCATCCGCCCTAACTGTCACCAAAAAGCTCTCACAGTCTACCACCACCCCATATCTTTGGAGCCAATCGACTCCCAATATAATGCCATACCCAGTAAAGCCCAAAAAAAAGCAATCACAAACAAACATACATCCATGGCTCGATAAGACCAAATTTCGGCAACTAAGGTTAGTCGAACCACCAATCGGGTTCGTCACAACCAATGATCTATCGACTATCTCGGGTTCCAGTCCCAACCTATCTACCAGGTCACTAGATATGAAGGAACAGGAAGCCCCAATATCAAACAAAACTGGAACAGGTACATCATGAATAGAAAGCATACCTTGAATGACGACATTCTTTCCTTTCTCCGCCACAGTTGGGGCATTCGACGAAGAAGGAACAACATTAATAGCATATGCTTTCACAATCTGCTTCTCTTTAAGAGGTTGTGGACATTTATCCTTATGATGTCCTACTTGACCACAGTTGTAGCACTTCCTATCCGCTGGCTTGGCCCGACACTCTTTGGCATAATGGCCCTTCTTACCACAGCCGAAGCACTCAACATCTTTCTTGCTCCTTTTCTGGCCATCCTTGGTTTGGTTCTGCTTCCTCTTGTTCTGAGTGTTATTCTTGCCTCTACCGCCTGCTTGCGGCTTTAGCCCTTCTGCAGATGCAACCTCAGTCTCTGACTTAGGGTAAAGACTCTCTGATCTCAAAGCTTTCCCCACAATCAATTCAAAAGTCTCATCGATGTGGTTGATAAGCCTTTCCCCCAAGTATCCATCCAAACCAATAATGAACTTCTCATTCTTCTTCTCAGGATTATCGGTAAGGGATAATCCATACTTCGACAAAGTGTCGAACTCAGCAATATAGTCCGAGACTGCCTTACCATTCTGTTTAAGCTCCAAGAACTTCCTAAACAATTCCAACTTCTGAGCAGCTGGGATAAACTTGTCGCTAAAGCGAGCCTTAAACTGATCCCAAGTAACCTGATCCTCTGGAGTGGCTGTCTTAACAGCATTTCACCAATTCATCGCTCGCCCTTGCAGTTGACGAGACGCTAGCCTTCTCTTCATCGCATCCTCGATACCCAAGTCGTTGAAGATACGATCACAGCTATCCAACCAATCTTGAACATCCGTGGCCGACTCCGTTCCGTGGAACGGCTTCCCACCAAGGCTAGTGTAATTCTTGCACAACTTGGAGAAATCGACCCTAGGCACCTGCACTATTGGACACCACCATTACCAGCATTGGGAGCTGCCCTCGTACATCCCTAAGCATGTCTCTCATGAGGTCAGTAAACATCGCCCTCATATCAGCAGCATTCCCATTATTGGCTCCTCTGCCAGCACCTCTTGCGTATCGGCTCATCGTTCAATTTGTAAAGAGAAAACGATTAACCATCTCCATAGTGGTGCTAGTGTAGTGCAACTTCATCCTTAGCTATAGTAATAGTATATAATTATATATATATAGCTTTTGAAAACCAAAGTAATCACAAATACGCACTCTCATATATGTACTATCTCTCCCTAATGTCTTTCCCTAGGTTAACCACGCAACCTAGAGCTCTGATACCAAATGTGACAACTCGCCCCCCCCACCAACTGACATTTACTCCAAAAGTGCGTTGTACACATGTCCAGTTAGCATGGGACGGTCGTCAGAAGAAAAGGAAGAAGACGAAGAATCAACAAGGAACCTGTAGAATGTCTCGCAGCGCATATAACAAAATATAATAACAACATACTTGACATAAAACAAGTGAGACAGTGCATAAGCTGAAAACAAACTATCAAAGCAGCGGAAAATCCAAATACAGCTTATGTTCCGAAGCCAACATTATTACAACTTTTAAAACTGTCTCAAAAAGCTAACAAGAAAGGTACACTACTAATGCCCAAAGTAGTGACCAGCAACGACATAGGGAGAATATCTATATATATATATATATATATATATATCATACGTGGAAGCCTCCTGCTCGCCTCCGAATCCGCTACTTGCGCATCACCAGCTAACCTATCTCTAGTCTGCTCGTGAGGGCACCCAGAGTAATAAGAAGAGACATAAAACTCTGGGTCAAACAAAAAGTCTGGTATGAGCAATAAGCAGCTAAACAGAACAATAACAGGTATACTACACCATATCTGAACCTGAACCTGCAACCAAAGAGTTAGCACTACATCCTTTACAACACTCTAAGGTGCCACTGAATAAATGGTGTAAAGATAACGGGGTGGGGGTGTGCATGTCATAGTGATGGCAAACAATCAAACATAGAAACCATCCTCACATCTCTCACTCAGTGCGTAAAGTATACGATATCCACCACTTCGATCAGCCAATACTTTGCTATGATCACTCTGCCCCATGAAGTCACAACAACTTCACTGCACTGATCCATAGCCACTAATCCTTCGCTATGTCCACTTTGTCCCATGGACTCACAATGGCCCCACTGCAATGGCTCATAGCCTTACTAATACTTTACTAAGTCCACTCTGCCCCATGGAGTCACAATGGCCCCACTGCACTGGCTCATAGTCCTGCTATGATAACTTTGCCCCGATAGTCATGACGACTCTACTGCACTGATACGTAGCCTAACATTCATCTTTCAGTGGTGAATCGAAGTTATGAACGTCGACAACTCCTTAGCACACATCCCGCAACAAAGCCCAACCATGAAGTGAACTCCTTGGTTCCCAATTGGATCCTGAGCTCTAACTTCCATTTGGACTACCTTTGCATCTCGGGTTGTTGGTCATCATCGGATCGGTCTTCATTTAGTTCATGATTATCATATAGGCTCGGGTTCATCTCAATTCATAGCACCCTCTTTAGATCGGTTTGGATCGGATAACCTTCACCCATCAGTTCGGATCGGATAGCCTCCCCCATCGGTTCGAATCGGATAGCCTTCCCCCATCGGTTCGGATTGGATGACTTCCTCCATCGGTTCAGATCCTTCTCCCCAAGCACTCCAGGTCAGTTCGATCCTCTCGAGCTTCTCCATAGTGTATTGTTTTGGGTCGGAGTGGCACACAAAGGTAGGTCGGGTCGGGGTTCGTATCCAGATCGTCTCATGGATACCACAACTTGGAGGACAGTTCGGTTCGGACTCTTTCCTCCGATCCGATCCGGATCGGCCAAATTCCTGCACTTCCTTCCAACGACTATTTACGCCACTCGACGGCGTTTTCGACTATTCTATCTATTCTAATCAATCACAAAGCATATCATATAGTCGTAGCAACAAGTAGAAGTGACCTTAAACACAAAAACACAAACATGTAAGTTAAAATTGATAAAACATAGCCAAAACCCCATATTTTCCCTTAAGCATATTTAAGCAAAACTAGTGACATGATTAGTAAAACTTAATCAAATTAACCCAAATTTCTAACAGAGGTCTAAAACATTATTTAAGAATTTATAAATATTTTTCCAGAATTTATTAGTGTATAAATTCGCTAATCATCACTGATTACCCTTAGTTAACCATAATTAGTGAGAAACTATGCAAATCACTCACCTTAACCACAAATAAACCTTAGATCTGAAATAAATCTCTGTTTGGGCGCGAATAACAATGCAAATCAGCAGCTCTAATCTTGATTTGGTGAAGATCTCCCTTGATTTGATGTTGCTAAGCCTAATCCTTGATTAGAAAGTGATTTTGGGTGATTTAGAGGTTGGAGGCCATTTTAGGGTTTCTAAGAGGTAAGTGGAGGCTAGAAAACTGAAATGGAATGAATCCCTAACTCTTTTCAGCCTCCCCATAACCCTAATCCCGAAATGCGTTATGGACTCATTCACTAATCACCCTATTTGGCCCGGTTAAGCAGTTTTTCACCTTCCAAACCTTATTTCAGCCATATCTCCCAAACGGTAAGTCTGTTTGGCTATTATGACCACTCTACGGAAAGGTAAACCATCAGATGAATCTAATGGAAGTGGTTTCAGGTCAAAATTCCTTTCCAGTCAAAAGTTAAGGCCAAAAGAGTATCAGCTAGGGGCAAAACGATCATTCAAAAATCGGCAAAAATCGTGAACATGGGAAATGACCTCAATAGTCGTTTCCCAAGGTTACATGACCATACGTCTTCATATAAGAAAGAAATAAATATTCTACGATCCTCCGATGCGTAGAATGCGGGTTGTTACACATAAAATCAATTCATCATCACAACAAACTAATATCATACATTTCATAGTTCATTATATTAGTTCACGAACCTAGACCAAATATTATATCAGATTATCATATCAATTCATAAAATCGTTAGATAATTTCAATTCATTATTAGAACACATATCATCATACAGAATACCTCACAACACATCTAAAAATCATAATATATGTTATACAATAAGTAATACAAACATTATACTTTATATTGTTTTCTTGTACTCTCAAATGCTTCTATTAATACAGTTGATTTACTATTCAATGACCCTAAATTAATATCATCAGTTGTTATTATTTCATCATTTTGTTCTTGATCTGTTTGATACAGTGCTTATTCTAGAATATTAATTCAATCAAACATGAACCTTGCCTTTATTTTAAAAAAACTAGACCAAACAGCTTTACCTCTTATCAAGGATGGATATAGGGGAAAAAACTAGTAACGCTTGTTTGGATAATACGAAAAGATCATGCTTATAGTAATGCGAAGTGCGATTTATTTCCATAAGCTTATAATATTTGTGCATGTTGATTCCAAAATCAAGAACATTGCCGAACTAAATGCCCTTGAGTAAAATAACTTTTTCAGTAGATTGTATATAATATGTTACTCTAAAGTATGCGATAAGATGCCACAAAAGTATTTTATATGTTCATCTGGATCGTCGCAATCATTGACAAATACACCACTGTTATATGTTAATTTTTCAGTACCAATCTTCGATGTTGAATTTAAATTCATCGGTGAAGAATATAGGATAAGTTTTGGCATTTCTTTTTGGTCCAAGTGTAAAATGTTGTAATTCTTCATTAACGACGCGGTTTAACAGATCATGAACGTAGTTCGAAAAACACTTAGCAAAATCTTTACGAGATCATCAGATGGATTTTGTGATTCGTAAATACTGTGAATATATTTGAATTTATTATTACCTAATAAATGATTTAAGTATAATTGAATTAAATATGAATTCATTATTACCTAAGAAATGGTGTAACTTTAGAACAATTTAGAAGAGCATATGTGTGTACTACATAGTGATCTCTATTGTCTAACCATATTTCCATACATTCTCCAACAAGTCGGACATATTGTCTAAAAACAGATAAAGTTGTTTGACAAAAATCTTTTTCAATGGCTTCATCATTATGGGATCACTTACAAATGGTAGTGTGCATGGTCACTGAAGTAATGAGCAAAAAAAAAAACATGAATCTTCTTCTTTAAGATAAGATTTGCAAATCGAACCTTCCACTAATGCTTTTTATCTAACTTTTTCCTTTAGATGATTCAAATACCAATTACAAAATTAACTCAAATTAAATGTACTTATGTAAGTTTGAATTTTAAACTAACATTAATTTTACTTATAGTTAGTATTCCCTCTCAAAAGGATACATCCATCCGCATTGCACTGGACCTCGAATAATTGCTTCAGATGAAAAATAAATAAGTAAATGCTCCATAATATTGAAGAAAATTAGTAGAAATATTTTCTTTAATTTACAAAGTAGTATTGGATTTCTATTTCAAATTTACTTAGACGACCGATTTTTAGAACTCTTGAATAAACTATCTATATAATAGATTTAAGTCAATTATAACACTCTACACTTCCACTGCTAACAGTTCTTTGAACACCAATGGTACTAAATATTTCATCATTATATGAAAATCGTGGCTTTTTATCCCACTCAATTTGTTGTTTTTAAAGCAAACACTTCTACGAAGAATAGAAGAAATCTCGTTAGGACATTTTAGTTCTTCGATCCATTTTAGCATTAGTTTTATTTGCTTATTGTCAAGTTCATAACATGCTATGGATTTTTGTTGTCATTAGTCTTCATATGAAGTTCAAGATGTTTATAAAAGTGTGTTATGTCAACACTAGGATTCAGATCATCCTCTATTTTCCCCTTAACATTCAAAATTGTATTAAATACATTACCAAGCATGTTTTTTTGCTATGTATCATGTCAATATTATGTCAAAGTAGAACATCTTTCCGAAAAGGTAGCTCCCAAAATATACTTTACTTGCACAAATTATGAATATCATATTTACTTGGACTTTCAGCCTGTACTCCAAATTCAAGTAACTTGGGGTAGTCCTTTACAAATTCATGTATTTCTTCGCTTGACCAAATCTTTAGTGCATACATAATTCTCTTCTCTGTTAGATTTTAATTTTTATTATCTCTTTTAAAAATATGATTAAGCTGGAGAAATATCGATGATAATCAAACCAAGAAATTTTCCTCTCGTATTATAACTAAAAATCTCGTATTTCTTCCTTGCAATGACGATAAGTTAGATGACCGTACTCCCATCTGAAAGCATTCTGTATGCAGAAAAATCGCTATTGACGTGGAAAATTATTGCCGATTCAATGCATGCCAACCCTAGAGTGTATGTGTAGTAGAAACACAATAGCCCAAATCCAAATTAAAGTAATGCAGGGAGAACACATCTTTTATAGTTGTTCGTCACTAACGCCTATGTCCACTTCATAGTAATGATTCATCATATAATTTCTAATTACAATATTTGTACAAGTTCGGACAATATTTGAGTACAAAGCGCTACAATAGAACAACAAAATAATTGTTAATTCTAAACTTTGACCAATATGCCCTTCTTCTTCTTCGTTGAGTGAAAAAGTGTTAACTTGGTCAACAATGTCCAAAATATATCTTCAATGTTCTAGAAATCTAAAAATATCCAAGAGCGGCCCCAAAGTAATGAATAAATCCTTATGAATTTCCAAAAGGTGAAGGAAGACATTTATGCGATGTTGTAGTGGTCCAGGCTATGTCCAATAGTCATGGAGTAGAAGGTGGAAGCCATTAATGGTGCTTGAGAGCTTCAAGAGTGTCAAAAATTCAAAAAAAAATCCCCTCTTTGAAGAATGAGTAGGGATATTTGTAGGTAGTGGGTTAGGTAGGTAGGCCAGGTTTGGGGGTACAATACAAAATTTAGCATCCCTGGGAGGCAAGATATAAAATTTCATATCCCTCAAACGTGTATCCAAAAAATCGCGTAATTTTTCCATGAGAAACTCATATCCCAAAAAGGAGCCAAAAAACATGCAAATCCATCAAAAATTAGTGATCCACATGGTATTTCCTTGTGCCAAAGCGTTCGGCATTCACCAAACTCCAAAAATCCGCTTAAGAAAAACATATCACTTTCCCTATGTCATGCATCATGGAAAAAGCATCCAAATCGATGTGATCACGTCAAAAATCACATCCCTCTAAAATTTCAAATTTGTCTCCTGCTGTGCCAAACCAAATTCTTGCATCACTAGGATGCGATGTGCTTCCGAGGAAAACTCACATAACCCCATGTTGATCCGCCCCTTCTGCCTTGCCTAATATGGCATCACTCTAGATATGCCAAATCTCACATCCCAAAAACACGATGCCGATGTGTTGAGAATCTTGTAGGGGCTGATGCGATTAGGCCATTTTTCACATCACTCTTAGGATACGATTTTGTCAAGAAGCCAAGCCATTTTTCCAACTCTAATTCTGCCAAATCGTTTTTCTTGTGTTGCATACATGAAAAATGATGGATCCATTGTGTCGATCCATAGAATTTGGCATGCCAAATTTACCAAATGTGTCAAAGTGCCAGACTGATCGGGCAAGGTTTTACACGTGGTTTTTCACATTTTTCTCGTACCAATCAGGTATTTTTGACGTGCTAGATCGGTTTTGCCAATTTACCAAATTTCGACGTCGTGAGTCGCGCAAGCCAATTTACGTGATTGACGCGTGTCGATCAGCTGTTTTTGAGTGTGCGACGCTGCTTTTTACCAAATCCATATATTTTTGCAGACTGAGTTTTTCCATATGATCGTACCGACACGCTTATGCATTTTGAGCTGATCGGACCAAGTCAATCACTTATTTTTATTGTGCCAGCTTTCCCAAGTTCGTTGACGATGATTTTACTATCCAATCCTTTACTGGACACATTGCGACTTCGACTTAATATTTTTGTGCTTTCTGACGTTGTTACTGATGCTTGAGCGTGTTGCTAACCAAAATCTTGACGTGCGATAGCTCTGACCAAAAAGCGTTTCAACACTTTGCCCCCTAAAACATGTCTTACTTGATCGAAGGAAGATGTGTTTTGCGAGAAAAACAGAAATCCAAAACTAATAAGCCAAAAATCCACAATCGCTCTGGATCGTATTGTCCATGAACTACATAACTAGAAATCCCGAAATCCAACGAAAGCCAAATGATTGCTATTGATTGTTTAGATAACCAGAATACCAGAATATTCGAGGTACTACAGAAGTTCAATAACCTGAATAACCAAAGAATCCAAAGCCAAGGAATCGAGGAAAATTTAAACCCGTAAATCCAAAATAACCAATAAACATATAGCCAGATATCCATGTGAGTTTGAGGCAGCCTTGTCGGGGTAAGACGACCAAGAATATTCTCGGAAATTCCAAAGCAACCTTATCGGGGTAAGACGACCGAGGATATGCCAAAAAATTCCAAGACTGCCTTACTGGAGTAAGACAACCGAGGGTAGGCCAGAGAAGTCCAAGGCGTGCTCGCTAGACAAGATGACCAGGTAAAGCCAAAAAGTCTAAGGTAGCATTACTGAAGTAAGACGGCAATGGAAAGCCAGAAAGTCTAAGGCGGCCTTACCGGAGTAAGAAGATAATGGAGAGCTAAAAATTCCAAGGCAGCCTTACCGGGGTAAGATGACAATGGAAAGCCAGAAGGTCCAAGGCAGACTTAACGGAGTGAGACGACAATGGAAAGCCAAAAGGTCCAAAGCGGCCTTACCGGAGTAAGACGACAACGGACATGGACCAGAGCCCTTAGAGTTTGCAATCCAGTTTCAGATTTCATACCTCATAGGAAAGCGTCCTTACTCTGCAAAGTAATCTTATTAAATTTATGAAAATTTGGAGTTTTTAGCAAAAACCAAAAAGAAAACTTAATGGTTTGCCGCCTGTAAAGAGCATGCCAAAGGATGCTTGTTCCCAAATGGATGCGAACTTGGCCGTTTTCGATTTCAAATTCATTTGTGAAGGGAACTGAATGGTGTATTTCCTGCTAAGAGCATGCCTAGGATCTTACCGTTCCCGTACATAGGTCAACATACTTAGGCACTTGAGTTCCAAAACCAGAGTTATCTCAATGCGGCTTTGCCGGGGCGAGACAACTAAGAGTAACCAAAGTATCCAAGGCGGTATCACCGGAGTAAGAGGATCAAGTAATGCCAAAAATTCCAAGGCGACCTTATCTGAGTAAGACGACTAAGGATAGCTAAAAAAGTTCAAAGTGGTCTTACCGGAGTAAGATGACTGAGAAAAGCCAAAAAATCCGTACCATTTATTAATAACTAGGAGGTGATAGTTTGTCATCGAGCAAAGAGCATGCCTAGGGATTATAACAACTCTCGTGCATGGATAGATCGACTCAACTATCTACAATACAGAAAGCTAAAAGATAAATCCAGATGGTCGGAGTCAATAAAGCCAATTTCATGGGTTGGAATCCAAATATCCATAATCCAGAGAAAGCCAGGAGAGCTAATATCATAAGCCCAAGAGATCCAAATTCAAAAAGCCAAAAATGAGAAAGCCATGCGTGGGGAGCTCATTATCCGAGATCCACAAAATATAAAAGGAAAAAAATCAACGAAAACCAAATCCAAAGCCTAAGCACCGAAGGAAGGAAAAGTAAAATCCAAGAAACCAAAAAAATCAAATCCAATATCATAAAGAACAGGCGAATTCAGGACCAAATATCTATAATATCCATAGAGCCAGAAGAATAAAATCCACTAGTCGCAAGATATTGATGCCAGGGAGACTTGCATCAGAGATGCTAGAGCCAATAAGTGGTTCAATTGATAATAATGCCACCGGGATGAGTATTGGTCCTAGGCCTATCCTTATTTCCATGAGGGGGATGACACGTTCCTCTATCAAATCCCTGAGATTTGAGATCTGTTACCAAAAGCAAGAAACTCATTCAGATTTTCCAAAGCATCATTGGTGCCTCTAGTGTTTAAGTCCAAGTTAGGAATCATCTGGTTAGTAAGAAGAATTTCTGGTTGAATTCCAACCCGAGGGGCCACATTTGGAACAATCCTGACTCCCAGAACCTTAGGATCACTACCATCTAAAGTTGCATGCACTAGCGCTTGAGCAACAATACCAATAGCAGATCCCACAACTTGAACAACCAAACCGTCATAGGCTGGAGCGACGTTGGGATTAGGGTTCTGCCGAGTGTAGCGGGACTGACACCGTTCTGAGGAGCGGCGTTGGCCTGCTAATTAGTTCGCGGGGTTGCCCCCAAGTCCTGAGTTGCAGCTGGAGGAACGCTGGCAATTGTTCCAATAATATATGCCTGGCCAGATGGCCATACTGAATTCCTAATCCTTTCCTTAATCTGAGAAAGAAGGGTATTGAAAGCATCTTCTTATCGCTCGAGTCGAGCGTTCAAATCATTAGCCAAGTTCTTGATCATCCCATCGATGTATTCATGAGTGACATAATCCAAGGGAACTCCAATTGATGAGGCGTCCTCTTCCGTTTGTACCTTGAGCTCCAGCAATAGCCTCAAGCTTCTTGCTCTTAACCACAATGAAAAGAGAGTATGAGACGACCCCAAGATCCTTGCCTTCTGAACCGACCATAAACCACCCAAGTCTGGTTCGAAAGGCAAGCATCCATGGAAGGTCCTGCGATAAACCGAATATCCGACCTTCGACAGTCAATACTAAACACATACACGGTGTTCGTGTACCGCAAAATCAAATGTCGTAAGCTCGATTCATCGGGATTTTTATCAGAGCAAAACATAGCAGAATAGGAAAAAAATATAATATTCAATATATTACTTCACAGTGGAAACCTTTACAATGGAATTTTTTACCATTGAGTTAAACACACTCTGACATCACCAGTCCATATACATCCATGTACAAATAGTAGAATACATCCTGCCATATGACAAAGAACTCCGACTTTCCGAAATTAACTGAAACTCCTCATCGACCTGTTTAACCTGAAACTCACACTAGTATCTGACCCGAGTGTCAAACATTCGGACCAAGCTTTGATTAACTGTTTACAAACTAGATAACAAACCATAACCCATAACTTAACTTCGAGACTCATGCTTTTGATAAAATGAAGCTATTATAAGACTGAAGTTCCTCACACAATGCAATGCAACCCGAAGGAAAGAGTTTTACCTTATAATAGCCAAACATGCTTGGTATCTTAAAAAAAATTATTTTAACATTATTTTAATTTCTAGGAGTGGAAATCAGTTTCAAAAATAAATGTATAAATCTTAGCTCGCATAATGACCCATCCTATTATGTTGGCTATTAAGTTACAAATCAAAATGCAAGATCGTATTGGAAGTTTGGTTCCAACTATGATGGTTCTTGATCTGAAAGATCTTTCATGAATGTGTGTATCTCTACGGTTCAGTCCAAGTATTGGCTAACATCGTAATATGCATCCACAATATACTACAGAATCAGGTATCACGCCCCATGATTTTAGTCCAGACTCGGAACACCGCTATACTTTATCCATTTAGGCGTAAAGCTACCACTACCAAGATCATCTCAGTTGATCAAAGCTGTTACAATTCTAAAAGTTGTTCACTCTCAACCCGCAGGTGGTTCATTCTCAATTTGAAAGTCACACTGATCTAACCATTAATTTATCATCATACTGGGGCGTAAGGTTTTCTTTCTTGTCACGTCATACACAAAGCTACACTATATCAGCCATGTTTTGTTCATCATCCTCAAAGCACTGCTTTACAACATATGCTTTGATCAATTCACCAACAACACTAAGGATGCCACATTGTCAATTGACAACATATGATCGGTGTCTATTAATATAAATCCCTCTGAGTACATACGTCTTAGAGGAGGGTGTTAAGCAAAGATAATAAATCCTCCGGCACCAACGGATATAACATCAATAGAAATCCACTGGTTATGTTGTGAAGTACAATGTCATAAAAAGATCCAACTACTAGTTCGTTCTGGGTTTGAATGTAATCGAAGATACTTTATTCGATGACACCTTCTGGGTGCGAAAGCCCTTGCAAGCCAAATAACTTCAAGTATGGTTGGGTCGCCGTCACATAACCTCATAATGGGGGATCAACCTCAGGCGTCAACGTGCAATCCTTCCGATATGAAGGTCTCCAGCCTTCTATCTAAATCAGCACCCTTTTCATTATGTCATTTAGTTATTCACAATGGGTCGAAACCCGGTCCTTCCGAATAACTATTGCATCTTTCAAATCAATTAAGGTATAAAAGATGTCCTCAGTCTTATTCCATTTTGGGTATATTCTTCTACTCAAACCCTTATAATCAAATTAAATAAAGATTTCTTTTTAACTAATTTCGAGAAATCATTTTCTTCTTTAACTGGATTCAAGAACAATGTTATTGAAGACACTATTCACAACAAACCCCAAACCAATTGATATTGAAAATAAGAATTCAAATAGAATTATATCAACTTATATTAAATACCAATTTCCAAAATAAACGAATACTATAAGTGGAGTAACGATGTTAGCATCTTCCAAATTCCTCGAAATAGTAAATGTCTGCACAACAGTAATCAATACCAAATATCTGAAGCTCATTTCTATCTAAATCCAATTCAAATTGCAAATTATTTCTAATTCAAAAGATGTGTCTACTATTCTCTAAACATGGTTATATTTTATAAACCAATTAATTTACGTTCATTCCCCTTCAATTTACTAAACACTGGTTTATCGTTTTCAGCTATTTGCGCTAAAAACACAAATATCCCAAAATACAGTTCAAAACTTCCTATTTCTTTTTAAAATCACTTTGAAATCTTTTATTATGATTTATAATAATTTTCCTCTATTTTTTAGAATTTAAAAATAGCTCCTTTTACTAAAATCCATTTTTCAGGCCATTAATGGTTCTGGCATTGTTTTTTATTCAATATTGATTTGAACTTATCTCTAGATCTGACATTTGGATTTTAAATCTCTTATACTCATTCGAAAGCTCTTTTCATTTCAAATCCAATTATTTTTATTTCAAAAAAATACGACGGTCGGATCTCTCAGTATGTTAGTTGTCGAAATTCGCGAACTGTCGTTTCACGACGAGTTCTATTCAAACCAAACTTCGATTTTTTATTAAAATAAAATCGAATTACTCCTAAAATAGTTTATTAATTATCTAATAACTACTGTAAACCATATGTTAAATATTTTACTTCTGTTTCCAATATTTCCATCAAATGACTATTATAATATTATTTTAGTATTAAAATAATATTATATTTCAAACTTCATTAGTTTGAATCCAAATTTTCCTCACATCCATTATAAAAATAAATAAGAAAGTTTTGAAAAGAAACTCTTGCTAAAACAATTCCTTCATACCCTAACCGAAGTTCACTTTTTCTAGTTGTTATTCATTTAAAAACAAAAACTTGAACAAGCCTTAACTAAAGAAAAATTATTTCAAATTGATTTTTTTTATGAAAGTTCATCATAATGAATTAAATTTTTCGTCCATCCAAAATCAGACGTCAAATTTTGACTTTTATTTTTCTCATAATATTTTATTATTAAAATATTCAATAAACTCCCAAATTGGAATAAAATTCTATAAGTTTCTGTGTAACTAAAGTTATGTGGATCCAATGTGTTAATGGTATTCCATTAACATTTATCAATCAATTCAACATCCTTTTTAACATTCACTACACACATATCATGGCATACTACATAACATGCAAGCGTTAAATATTTAACGCCTATATGTTTTTATCAATCAGCATATTGACCGCAATACACTATTATTGACAAACACATGCATTCAACTGTAAAATGAGTTTTGTACCCATACATTGTTTATATTGGCAAAAGTTGCGTAAAAATAAATGGTAATTTCCTATTTATCCATATACTTATTCATACAAGTAATTGTTTCAACTTTCAACTACCGAAAATACTACATATACATGTCATTTTGGATAAGATAAACTATCCAAACCTCATTGTTATATGTTTAATTATTTAACAACCCAAAGCTAACATGCAAATATTTATTTTCTATGTCAATGTTCATGCAACATTCAACGAAGTTATAATCCAATTCAACAAATCATTTTTATTTACGATTTCGACTTCTAAATTACTTACAATACCACACCAATTACTAACTAATATCAACAATTCACATTAAAACTTCGTTAATACACAACATAGCATATAATTACTTGCATATAATTAAATACGACATCAACTACCAAAACACAATAAATAATTCAAACGTGAGCAATGTATTACTCACCATCGGTTTCCACTTCGTTTATCTTTTAAGAAGGTAGGATTTTTATCATTCAAATGAATACAAAAAAATTTGATAGCCTTCAGGCATCACCGGAGTTTTCTGAAAATTATTTGGGTAGGGTTCAATATGATTTTGTTTTATAAAATAACGGGCATATAACGGGGTGTAATTTTGGTTCATGGAGCAAACGGGAAAAGGGTTTGAGGCGAACATGGCTGGAGGTTCGAGGAGGTGGGGCCCGCTGACCTGGCAGAGGATGGCACAGACTGGGCCCGGGGGAGGTGTTGACGTGGCATTTTTCAGATGGAATGGGTGAATTTTGGGTTTAAGAAGGGGTGTAGGGGTTTTAAAGGAAGAGAGAGGGTTTTTAGGTGAAGTCGAGTCCATGGGAGAGGATGTTGATGTGGCTGCTGTGGGGGAAAGGAGGTGGCAGGCGGTGCTGGTACGCGGGATAGGCCGGTGGTAGAAAAGAGGAGGAGGAGAAGTAAAGAAAGAGAAGAGAAATAAAGTGAAAAAGGAAGGAAGGGTGCCTTGTATTTATAAATTTGGGAGTGGGATGGATCACTGAGGTGTCGGCGCTAGATAGGAAGAGAGAAAGCACACTTTGGTAGCCTAAGTGGGCGATAATTCCAAATTAATACGCTTTGTTCCCAAATTAATAGTTCTTGGCTAATGAAGACATATAAGCTACTTAACTTATATACATATAAGCTAATTAGCTCATATAGACACAACGTTTCATACAACTTGTTAAAACAATAGCTCATACAACATTGAATAAATTTTCCACACACATTTATCAGTTTTTCGTGCTCTTCCATAATATGTAAACAAAATTTAAAAATATATTTTGTTTATTGTTTTTATTAATTAAAACGAGCTCTTATTGACTATAAATTCTTTTATAGTTTATTACACCACTAAACATCGTATAATTATCTATTGATGCTTATGAAGATAAAATAATGTTCTAAAAACATCTACACAACATTAGACAACTATATTTTATATTTACTATATTTTTAAAAATTAATTAATGGCTCACAACTAATTAAATTCAATTGTTCAAATCGATTTCCTTTGAAATTTACCTATGCGTTTTCTGGTCGCAAAATTACATATTAATCCCAATGGCTATGAAATTTGTAATTATATTATATTTTTCAGATACGGTTCTAATGGTCCTAATCTCGTCAAATTCAGAGACCGCTTGCAAAATGGCCTTTCTTCTTCTTTTTTACCAAAAGAAATATATATATATATATATATAACAAAAAAGAGAGTCTACCCATTCTCCAACGGCTCACAAAAACAGATCTATAGAAAAGGCTAAAAGATTTGTGCACACACAAAAAAGTAATACATAATGACAAATAAAAAGACAAAATCAAAATATAGATGAAAATAGTAAAAAGCAGGCGACCAACAAGTCCAGGGCAGGTGCCAACAAAGGGAAGATGCATGCCAAAACCATCCTCCCTAGCAGCTCATCCCAAAAGACAATGGCTAGGATACTCCATAGTCATGGGACTCAACACAAAAAACGAGTGCTTGGCTTCTGGAATGGTCGAACCTCGCCAAAGACATCTGATGAGCGTAGAAAAACCGTATGAGTGCTCCAAAGAAAGATAGCTACTCCAGAACCAGCAGATCCAAAAACATCTGAAGACATCAACCGTATGGGTGCTACAACCCAAGATAACGACCTTAGAACCAGTTGATCCAAGGACTGACCTTCCTATATAACTTGTAAATCCATGCCCTGTAGTATTAGCACACAAAATTAGCACCAAAAAAGGGGGAAGGTGTAGATAGGATAGCCTGACTGATCCTACTAGCCCAGAAAAGAAAGTTCAACCAATCCCCACCCGGTGGGCAGTTCCTACTGATGTAACACCAAAGCTACTCGCCAAACGCCTAGAGAGGGAACCAAAAGAACCTCTAAAAGGTGTGCCACGAAATGCAAAGAACACATCATTCCTTACCCTTTGGATGATGGAAGTAGGGTCCATAGGCATATCATCAAAAATTGCCTTGTTCTGCGAGCACCAGATATGCCGGCATGTTAGACAGGGGAGTAATCGGAGAAGGATAGATCGAAACGATTTACCTGAGATTCTGGACTACCAGAATCTCAGTAAATCAGTGAAAGAAGACACATTACCTTGAATATCAACCATGTTCCCGAAGTTATTCCAAACAGCTCTAGCAGAAAATTCAAAGAAAAACGGGTGAGAAATGGATTCCGTGTCACCAGACCCACAACAACTGGAGTGGGACACAATTGGGATGCCTATACTCTGGAGGTTCCCGTCTAATGGTAGCCTATTATATAGGTTCTACCACATAAACAGAGAGATCTTCGGGGGAATACAGACATCCCAAATGAAAGAGAAGAGATGGAGCCGTGGATCTGGTGTCCTCGCCGAGTTCCATGCTGCCTTAAGTGAAAAGGGACTGCCATCCTATCCGGATCCACCTTCATGTGAATCCGAAAAGGTCTTCACGGATTTCATCCCTTACCACGTCTTATCAGCATAGGACGAGCTACCGATGAAATTTGCGACCTGAAGTTTGCGGTACTTGGCATAAAGGAACGACGCCCATAAGGAGTCGTTAGCGTCAAATATAGCCTATAGTTTGCAGCCAAAAGCAGTAAAGTATCCTTTGGATTTCTGAGGCCCAAACCCCCCTCATTTTTGGAAATGACTTTTCGATGTGTTATTATTTAATTTTAACTAGTTTCTGTAACCTTCATTTATATTATGCACGCTCATACAATAACTCCAGTTAACTTGAGATTTGGAATCTTACCATTATTTATCATTACTGATTCGATAAAATTGATTTCGTCAAATTCTGAGATCACTTGCAAAATTTCTTTTTTCTAGGCTATTAGAATAATATTAAAATATCAAATTTTAATATAATTAAATCTTAAATCAATTTTTAAAGTTCATTAACCTTATCTTAACTATTACATAAGTCGTATTCAAATACTATATCTCAAAATTTTACAATTTCGATGAGTAGTGTCAAATTTTCATTTTTAGCGAAAATTGTTTGAACTGATAAGTTGATAAAACAGATATAAATAACTTAATTGATCATTATCCTTTTTGAAATAGTATTTAAAAATGATTATATGTATCCAGAACTAAATTTGCGCAGTTATTTTAAATTCTTAAAACTCGAATTTTCAAAATATCAGAAAATTTTGGATCGTTACATTCTCCCATACTTAAAAACTTTTCGTTCTCGAAAAGGAAAGAAGATGTAAGCTAAGAACAGAATGTTGCTGTTAAGGATGCGGAATGAGGATCTTAACGCAGAATAAACACAAGAGGGGGGTGAATAGTGTTTATGAGAAATTTATAGAAATCTTAAACTGACTAGAATTACTATATGAATCACACAATGATTATCACACCAGAAATGATCACAAACACAGAAACAATCACTGACACATAAATAAGTAAATATAAAATGCAGAAAAGGAAAAACTGGATTTTATATTGGTTCGGATTATCCTACGTCCAATCCCACGTAATGCTGGATTGTAAAGAGTTTTATTATTAACAATATCCAAGTTTAACACCTTTGATTTCATGGTTAAAAGGTTAACACATATTCCAGTACCCATGATTGCACGGCGATAAGGTTAACATCACTTCCTTTCCTTGATTTCAGGGTTACAAGGAACACCCCCTTTTCCAAAGAATTCCCGAATGATTATAATGGTCCTAGAACGCTTCAATAGCACTTCAAACAAAGACTAATTGATAGAGATTGAGAAGAGAAGGAAAATGATATAAATTTTGTTGAAATCAACAGAGTATAAGTGTAGAAATCAAAAAATTTATGTACTTTAATAGTGGTAAGTAAAGGGGCGAAGAAGGAGAAGAAGAAGTGATTAAAAATTCTAAAATGGCCCCTATTTATAGTGTCCTAAAGGTTGCAACCTTTTTGAAACGTTTCAAATAGTGAAAAGACACTTCCTTTGAAAATTAAAAATATGATAGTTATATGTCGACATATATATGTTGAATTTGAATTTTAAACCATTTTCCAAGTGTTTAAACTAATATTTTTTTTTTTTTGAAAATTGGTATAATTTTATCAAAAGGCCATCCAGCCCAAAAAGCGTGATGCTACCCATACAGTAGCCCAATTATATACATTATAACTGATATGTACAATCCCACTAACACATACTCCCATGCAAAATTAGACTCATCGTCTTCTTCAACATGGAAACAGTCTTCGATGAAACATTCATGGCGGTCACAGGCTTTCGTCTCCTCGGCGTGATACCTGCCAATCCTATTGACCCCTTCCTACAGTATGAGACAGTGGTGCTCCCCGTGTTAACGTAAGCTTTCTTCCTCTTATTTTTAGAATCATATTGATTTCCACTTCAATTAGCTTGCTAACCTCTCTAATTGATTTCTTCTTGTTGTTAAACACACGATTATTCCTCTCCTTCCAAATCCACTAGCATGCAGTAGCTATGCAAATGTTGTATACTTTAATTTTTACATTTACGTTCGACCAGCTCACAGCCAGGTAAGTAATTTCTTCATGTAGAGTGTTACTGTGTAAATCTTGGTTATCAAAATTGAATCTTGTACGAATGTAAGAGAGGATCTCCTTAGAAATGTTGCACTGAAAGAATAGGTGCTAGTGATTTTCTTCTTGAATTTCACAAAGATGACATTGATTTGAAGAAATTAACCCCCAATTTTGTAATCTGTCCTTAGTTGGGAGTCGAAAAAGCATTGCTTTGTACATTGTATGTGCAATTTTTGGTGGTAGAACCTTAAACCACACAACACGGTGCCATGCAACTGTGTCTTTTGTAGTTCGGCAAGCTTCCCAAGCATCTTTTAGTTTGAAATCATTACTAGGAGTACATTTCCAAATGTCATTATCTCTATTGAAATATAGAGGCAGATATTGAATGTTTCTTTTCACTTCATCAGAACATGGTAGTGCTTCACATCTCCAGTTGCCATCTGTTATAATATGACTTACATTTAGATTTGGGCATCCAAAAGCATAGTATGTGTCCCAGCCTAGCATGTCTATCATTGATTTACCTTTAACCCATGGGTCCTTCCATAAATCTGTGTCTCTTCCATTTGCAAATTCACGTTCACAGTTAGCAGCCAAAATGCTCCTCATTTTCAGAATTGCTTTCCAGGTAGCAGATGCTTTGTTATCTGAAGCCATCGCCCAAAAATTATCTTTAATATATCTTATCCTCATCCATTTAGCCCATAGTCCTTGACTATTTATGATTTTCCAGGCTTTTTTTAGATTAAAAGCTTCTCTCATATCTTTTAGCCTTCTCAAACCTACACCTCGTTCTTCTTTAGGCCTGCACAGATCAGCATATTTGATTTTATGGAGTCCACCTTTCCAAATGAAATTTGCACAAACACTTTCTATTTTTCCAATGGAAGCTTCCAAAATTTGGAAGGTTTGCAACCAAAAATTAACTTTAGCTTGGATAACAGTGTGTACTAGTTCAATCCTCCTAGCAACAGATAATAGTCTTGAATTCCAGCCTTGTAACCTTTCTCTTATTGTGGTGACAAGCTCTGTACATTCTCTGTAATGACCCACACCTTCAGGGGTATTATAATTAATTTATTTAATTATATAAATAGTGATTTAGAGAATATAATGGTCGTTGAATTAAATAAGAGTGAATATTTAATTTAAATAATAATTAAATAATATATTTAATTCTGAAATAGTCGAAAATAGTGAATTGACAATATAATGTGAACTGGACAATTCAAAGTATATAATTCAGTTTAGAGTTGAATTATAATAACGAATATATTATATAAACGACAGTTGAACGTATAAATTATAATATAATTATAATTGAGCCCGTAATAGCACGGCAGTTTGCTATTTGGCGATTTGAACTTCAACTGAATGTACAGAGTTCGTTTTAAATCGGATTTCTGTGAAACAAGAAACGTGTGGAGCTAGTGGAGTATATCTTTCTAGTGGAAGAGAAAAATCAGGATTTCGTCGTGTACATTTTGAGATATGTCCAAATCAAATTTTAAAATAGTCGCTATAGAATCGTTTATCAACCGTAACGGTTTATTCGATATAACTAGAGATTGGGTTTGAATTTAGACAAGGTTCTTTTGGGACATAACGATAATCTAATTATTAGAAATTTTCTGTAATTTTTAACTAATTAAAAATGCTACTTTTTATTTGGAGTGTTTTGCACCCTGTAATCAACATTTTGGGGTTTCACAATATGAGTCAACTTACCGATGTTATTATATTTTTGGGATCGTGGTGAAATGCTCGACATAACTACATTTTTACTTCTGTCCGTAGCAGTTGTATGCGAAGAGAATTTTATATAACAAGTAACCTACCTTTTTAACTTAATATATTTTTAAATATCTTAACCTTTCCGTTCTTTCTCTGATCAAATCGCAAGCCACAATTCCCTTCTCTCAACCGTTAGTTTCCGTAGTCCTCAAAACAAAGTGTGGCATTCAATAGTCCACAAAAGAATTCCATGCAAAAACGTATAAATAACCCCCCTTTGCCTTATAACCTAAAGTTTTCCATTTTCTCAAAAAAAAGAATGTAGCCGCACCCTCCAGGAAGATAGAAAGGTGAGATAATCATCTTCTAAAATCAAAAGAAATAAAATAAATTCCTATGAATCTCATGATATATATATATGAATCCCTGCTATGTTCCTCTTCATGCTGGTATGAGTTTTAAGCAATTAGAATCCTTTCTTTTACGCTGAAAATTTTACAGCGTATGCCTAGGGTTGGATATCGCGAGATATAGAAGCCTCGATTTTGATTTCAAGTATCATATTTGGATTCGGTATGGAAAAAGGAGCTAATACGGTTGTTTTTGAGGAATTCTGGAATGAAAGACGTGGCATTCCCTACTGTTCAGTATGTAAAGTCGTGAACAGTTTCTTGGTGGCGAGTTAAACGAAATAGTGCCGAGGTGGAAGAGAAATTTGAGGAGAGAATGCTGGTGTTGTTAGTTTTGAAATTTATGGGAGAATGAGAGGACAAGAATGAAGACCGAAGTAGGTAATGGCGTTCTGATTTGGAGCGGGTTCCAGATGAAGGTTCGGGGAAGAAAGTGTTGAGGGGGTCGGGTTCTAATTTGTTTGGGGCTGAGATGAGATGGGTGAGGCCCAATTCTAAAGTAAATTAAGTTGTTTTAATTCGAGATTGTATATATAAATTAATAATGCGATATCTTATTCGTACGATATCAGAATCACAAACGGTCGGATCCGTTGGGATCGTATGGACGGACACTACATTATGGAAATTGGGGCTCGTTTGAATTTATGGCGAAATAAATTGTTTGATTCAAATCAAATAACATCTTATCGTTCTTTAACGATGAACTGCCAAAGTGAGTAAATCTCACTAACTCTGAACAGTTTATAATTTCATGTTGTATTTTTAGAACTGTTAAATATTGGCTGATTGACTGTGTGTTGACTGTTTCATTGAACTGCTAGTCAGTTAGTTGAATTTCTATATTGATTCGGTTTAACATAATATATCATATAGTGATTTTGATTTTATTGTGTAACATCTGTGGATGCAGGGAAACAGGTTGGAGGAATCCGATTGGATACCTCAACATTTATTTTACTGTTTTTCATATATTGTGATATATGATGTGATATATAATCTGTTGTCAATTATATGTGTTTGGACGATATTGATCATCGTGATTTGATATGTTGAATACCATAACATACCAGAATGTTGATAAGGGAATTTTCAAAGTGATACTGAAAACAAATATTTATAAACTGGAATATTTATAAATAGGAGATATTTAGAAAGGGAATAATTATAAAATCAAAGAATTTTATAAAACGATTATTTACTTAGCAAGTAAATAGAAGTGTAAAACGATATTTATTTAAGAAGTAAATAGAAGTATAAAGAAAGATATTTACGTAGAAAGTAAATAAATAGAATAAAGGAATATTTAGTTGATAAATAAATAGAATAAAGGAATATTTATTGGGAAAATAAATAGGATTATAAAAGGAAATTAACGAGATAGAAAAGAGTTAGTCGATTAGAGTTATCAAATAGAGTCATCAAAAAGGAGTATATTGAACACAGTTATTCAAAATAAGTTAATCGAACATAGATAAAAGAAATAGAGTTAAACAAGATTAGAAACTGACCAGGGATTAGTTAAGTTGAATAGTTTTCTGCGTATAGATCTGATGTTGGTTTCGGCCTTCGGGGTTTATACTTAGAGAATTGTTCTCCTACTAGTTTACAGTCAGGAACTGATAGTTGTGAAATGATAGTAATATATAAATAAACAATGGAAATGTTTTCCAGTGTTAATAACATATATTTCCTAAATATAGAAAATAAGGAAATATATATATATATGATTGATGATTGACTGATAGGATTTCCATTTGGAAATAATATCGTTGTTCGCACACGTGTTTTTCTTTGGTAGTTAAATCACAAACTATCAAAGTTTTGACCATTTTAACGTTGTTAATATGGAGAGACCGGTTGGATTATTATCCAAAGAACCACTCTGTATTGGCATAAGTGTTGCGAATCATATATGCCAGAGATAATTGAAGATGGAGTAAAGTGCAAGTGCTATTGTATAAGTGTTAGATAACAGTGCCTAAGATGGATGTACTGAATAGTGCCTTCGGTTCATCTTGTTCCTGGATGACTTGTATGGATGAATGTCTGATAGAGTATTTCCAGAAAGGTCACATACATTGATTTCTTCAACCGTACCAAAAGTGGAAGCGGAGAAGGAAACTTCTTTAGCTAACACGTAATGTACTGTTGTAGACTTCAATTTGTGATTTTCGATGGATCTGACAATGTGGCATTTGAAGTGAATCTGATGTGATGATGAAGCGTAACCTCAAGCCTCATCAACCAGTAAATGGCAGAAATCGGGCAGGCAAAATGGCTAAGTCATTCGCTCCGAAGTAGGGTGTATAATCACCTGATCTAGAGTTTCATTTACTTCTAAAAATCTATTATTGATGCTGTCCCATTTAGGAAACGGTTGCTGATCCCAACTGTTGGTGATATACATTCGATAAACTCAAGCGAAATGAGTGGTCGGTCATGTGCGACCGGGTTGCAAGATGTTCTTGTTGAACCCAGTGTATTCCTTTCTAGAGGTACACTAGCGAAAGGTGGTTCCATACCTTGTCATAGTTGGAAATCCATTACCCAATACGTGCTTGCTGTTTTGATTGTATACTATGTATGTAGAACGTGAGATGAAAGCGTTTCTGCTATATGATTATTATATTGTGGTTGATAGACATTATTATAATATCAAAGGTTTTGATATAAAGATATTTTGGATTCTCATAAGGGAAAAACCCGTTCCGTTATGCGGCGTGGTCTTATGAGATATCGTTCATGTTCTCAAACTGTTTTAAACTGTTTTACTCACACCAGTCCCATGACTGACCCGGAGTTTATTTTGTTTTGTTTTCCCTAAACTCTTGGGTGCCTAATTTTGTACGGGCAGTCAAGTAGTCAGGATTTACAGATATACCCGAAGAGCTGGAGCAGGAGGCTTCAGGATCATATTGTTATAGTTTATTTCCGCTGTGTTGTAAGTGTTGTACTTTGATAATGATGTATATTCAAGTACAGATGTATATTTCAAGTTATGTTATATATATTATATGTTATTCGTTCCGCTGTGAGGTTCGTGTTACTCTGATGTTGTGTCCTTCTTCTTCTTCTATTCTAAGTTTCTATCTTATCTATTCTCACCCTCTAATTTCTTTCATTAATCATCCGGTATTTTCGACCCTTGGATGTTCGATATGTGTTGTATATCGGATAACCAAGGTCGCCAAAAACCGGGTCATTACAGTTGGTATCAGAGCTTAAATTAAGTGAATTACCTTGGCTCTATGGCGTAACTTAGTAGAGATAGGGTTAGTAATATCCTAGATTGAGTTGAGGGTATATATACGAGTGAGCGTATTTGTTATTGATATAATTTTTTTTTATATTGTGGTGATTTATTGGTTGAGTTGTTTATAGGTTCTGATCGATTAGTTTGATCCACTGTATCGGTAGGAGTTACTAAACACTCAAATACGATGGGTCGACACGATATGTTTTGAAAAGAGGGTAAATTAAAATAAGTTTACCCAAGGTATATCTCGATATAGAGAAGATAAATATATATCAAAATTAGAATATAGTGGATATAATGGTTGTTATTATAATCGAGTAAGATTATAAATTAAATGGTTATGTAAATAACCAATCAGAATTCATATAAGTGAAATATACAAAGTAGATGAATTGAATCTGAAATTTAAACCAGAAATTGAATTAAAACTGTAGAAAATTTGATAAGTGTTTGTAAATGGATTTGGATTAAAAATAAGGAAAATTTAAGATCCTGGGAGATTTTAAATTGTTTTACAAGCAGTGTGAATTATATTTTGAAATGAATTTCAAAGTGGAAATGTTTAGAAATGGTTTTATAGTATTGAACTCACTTCGATCGCTGGAAAATAGATTCTGATGATGACAGCTGCATCATCAGTATTCATTTTCGAGTTGTAAGTGACGAATTACTGCAAGAGATACTGTTTTGAATTGATTTGAGAAAAGCAAGTTGTTTTGAATCTCAAAAAGGAAAATTTGATTTTTGAAAAGAGTAAACTGTTTAAAAACTCTCAGGGAAAGATTGTTTGAATCAAAACCAAATTGAAATTGAATTGGATAAAGTGATATTGAGAAATTTGGATTGATGAGTTAAGGAATTGAAAATCGAGAATGAAACTTTGGTTTGAAATGAAATTCGACTTAAGTATAAGCGAATAGTTGGATTTGTAGGTAAAAACAGATTGGAATTTGATTGGGATGACATTGGTATATGCTGAATTAAAAGGAGATGGAAGTGATAAATTTGATGTTCCCGACAAGAAGGTACAAGTTTATATTTGGTATAAGCATGAGATTTATGAGCCGGATTGGCAAGCCGCTTGGCTGTTTGATTTTCTTTTGGGATGGAGATGGCCCAGAGAGGCGAGTGGTGGTTGACGTACTAACCAGTACAAAGGAGGTGCTGGCGAAATTTTTCGAAAAGTTAAGGCGTTAGAAAATTTTCAGGATTTTTGAAAATTTTCGTTGATAAGGATTAATTAATATTTAATTGAAATTAAATTGGTTTAGTTGAAACTGAAGTTAAGAAGTGAACAATTATGTTCTAACCAGTCGATAGGGTTTGTTTCCTACCTTAGCAATTTCGAGGGCGAAATTATTTTAAGTGGGGAAGATTGTAATGACCTGCATCTTCAGGGGTATTATAATTAATTTATTTAATTATATAAATAGTGATTTATAGAATATAATGGTCGTTGAATTAATTTATTTTATGTAATTTTTAATTAATTAAAAATGCAACTTTTTATTTGGAGTGTTTTGCACCTTGTAATCAACATTTTGGGGTTTCACAATATGAGTCAACCTACCGATGTTATTATATTTTTGGGATCGTGGTGAAATGCTCGACATAACTACATTTTTCCTTCTGTCCGTAGCAGTTGTATGCGAAGAGAATTTTATATAAAAAGTAACCTACCTTTTTAACTTAATATATTTTTAAATATCTTAACCCTTCCATTCTTTTTCTGATCAAATCGCAAGCCACAATTCCCTTTTCTCAACCGTTAGTTTCCGTGGTCCTCATAACAAAGTGTGGCATTCAATAGTCCACAAAAGAATTCCATGTAAAAACGTATAAATAACCCCCCTTTGCCTTATAACCTAAAGTTCTCCATTTTCTCAGAAAAATGAATGTAGCAACACCCTCCAGGAAGATAGAAACGTGAGATAATCATCTTCTAAAATCAAAAGAAATAAAATAAATTCCTATAAATCTCGTGATATATATATATATATTTGAATCCGTGCTATGTTCCTCTTCATGCTTGTATGAGTTTTAAGCAATTCAAACCCTTTGTTTTACGCTGAAATTTTTACAGCATATGCCTAGGGTTGGATATACGAGATATAGAAGCCTCGATTTTGATTTCAAGTATCGTATTTGGATTCGGTATGGAAAAAGAAGCTCATACGGTTGTTTTGAGGAATTCTGGAATGAAAGACGTCGCATTCCCTATTGTTCACTATGTGAAGTCGCGAACGGTTTCTTGGTGGCGAGTTAAACAAAATAGTGCTGAGGTGGAAGAGAAATTTGAGGAGAGAATACTGGTGTTGTTAGTTTTGAAATTTATGGGAGAATGAGAGGACGAGAATGAAGACCGAAGTAGGTAATGGCGTTCTGATTTGGAGCGGGTTCCAGATGAAGGTTCGGGGAAGAAAGAGTTGAAGGGGTCGGGTTCTAATTTGTTTGGGCTGAGATGAGATGGGTGGGGCCCAATTCTAAAGTAAATTAAGTTGTTTTAATTTGAGATTGTATATATAAAGTTAATAACGCGATATCTTATTCGTACGATATCAGAATCACGAACGATCAAATCCGTTGGGATCGTATGGACGGACACTACACCATGGAACAGACTGGAAGTGGATTGGGGCTCGTTTAAATTTATGGCGAAATAAATTGTTTGATTCAAAGCAAATAACAGCTTATCGTTCTTTAACGATGAACTGCCAAAGTGAGTAAATCTCACTAACTCTGAACAATTTATAATTTCATGTTGTATTTTTAGAACTGTTAAATATTGGCTGATTGACTGTGTGTTGACTGTTTGATTGAACTGCTAGTTAGTTAGTTGAATTTCTATATTGATTCGGTTTAACAAAATATATCATATAGTGATGTTCATTTTATTGTGTAACATTTGCGGATGCAGGGAAACAGGTTGGAGGAATCCGATTGGATACCTCAACATTTATTTTACTGTTTTTCATATATTGTGATATATGATGTGATATATAATATGTTGTCAATTATATGTGTTTGGACGATATTGATCATCATGATTTGACATGTTGAATACCATAACATACCAGAATGTTGATAAGAGAATTTTCAAAGTGATATTGAAAATAAAATATTTATAAACTAGAATATTTATAAATAAGATATATTTAGAAAGGGAATAATTATAAAATCAAAGAATTTATAAAATGATTATTTACTTAGCAAGTAAATAGAAGTGTAAAACGATATTTATTTAAGAAGTAAATAGAAGTATAAAGAAAGATATTTACGTAGAAAGTAAATAAATAGAATAAAGGAATATTTAGTTGATAAATAAATAGAATAAAGGAATATTTATTAGGAAAATAAATAGGATTATAAAAGGAAATTAACGAGATAGAAAAGTTTTAGTCGATTAGAGTTATCAAATAGAGTCATCAAAATGGAGTCAATTGAACATAGTTATTCAAAAGAAGTTAATCGAACATAGTTAAAAGAAATAGAGTTAAACAAGATTAGAAACTGACTAGGGATTAGTTAAGTTGAATAGTTTTCTGAGTATCGATCTGATGTTGGTTTCGGCCTTCGGGGTTTATACTTAGAGAATTATTCTCCTACTAGTTTACAGTCAGGGACTGATAGTTGTGAAATGATAGTGATATATAAATAAACAATGGAAATGTTTTCTAGTGTTAATAACATATATTTTCTAAACATAGAAAATAAGGAAATATATATAAATATAGAGATATATATATATATATGATTGATGATTGATTGATAGGATTTCCATTTGGAAATAATATCGTTGTTTGCACACGTGTTTTTCTTTGATAGTTAAATCACAGACTATCAAAGTTTTAACCATTTTAACATTGTTAATATGGAGAGACCAGTTGGATTATTATCCAAAGAACCACTCTGTATTGGCATAAGCGTTGCGAATCATATATGCCAGAGATAATTGAAGACGGAGTAAAGTGCAAGGGCTATTGTATAAGTCTTAGATAACAGTGTCTAAGATGGATGTACTGAATAGTGCCTTCGGTTCATCCTGTTCCTGAATGACTTGTATGGATGAATGTCTGACAGAGTATTTCCAGAAAGGTCACATACATTGATTTCTTCAACCATACCAAGAGTGGAAGCGGAGGAGGAAACTTCTTTAGCTAACACGTAATGTACTGTTGTAGACGTTAATTAGTGATTTTCGATGGATCTGACAATGTGGCATTCGAAGTGAATCTGATGTGATGATGAAGCGTAACCTCAAGCCTCATCAACCGGTAAATGACAGAAATCGGGCAGGCAGCATGGCTAAGTCGGTCGCTCCGAAGTAGGGTGTATAATCACCTGATCTAGAGTTTCATTTACTTCTAAAAATCTATTGTTGATGCTGTCCCATTCGGGAAATGGTTGTTGATCCCAACCATTGGTGATATACATTCGATACAGTCAAGCGAAATGAGTGGTCAGTCATGTGTGGCCGAGTTGCAAGATTGTTGAACCCAGTGTATTCCTTTCTAGAGGTACACTAGCGGAAGGTGGTTCCATACCTTGTCATAGTTGGAAATCCATTACCCAATACGTGCTTGCGGTTTTGATCTTATACTATGTATGTAGAACGTGAGATGAAAGCGTTTCTGCTAGATGATTATTATATTGCGGTTGATATACATTATTATAACATCAAAGGTTTTGATATAAAGATATTTTGGGTTCTCATAAGGGAAAATCCCGTTCCATTATGCGGCGTGGTCTTATGAGATATCGTTCGTGTTCTCAAATTGTTTTAAATTGTTTTACTCACACCAGTCCCATGACTGACCCGGAGTTTATTTTTTTTGTTTTCCCTAAACTCTTGGGTGCCCAATTTTGTACGGGCAGTCAAGAAGTCGGGAATTACAGATATACCTAAAGATCTGGAGCAGGAGGCTTGAGGATCTTATAGCTATAGTTTATTTCCGTTATGTTGTAAGTGTTGTACTTTGATAATGATGTATATTTCAAGTTATGTTATATATATTATATGTTATTCGTTCCATTGTGAGGTTCGTGTTACTCTGATGTTGTGTTCTTCTTCTTCTTCTATTCTAAGTTTCTGTCTTATCTAGTCTCACCCTCTAATTTCTTTCATTAATCATCCGGTATTTTCGACCCTTGGATGTTCGATATGTGTTGTATATCGGATAACCAAGGTCGCCAAAAACACGGGTCATTACATTCTGTATCAGTAATTTTGTTTGAAGATAAGGGAACACCTAGATATTTCACTGGTAGTTCACTCTCCTGCACCCCCAGAATATCAAGCACATTTCTCTTGTTCACACAAAATTTATTAAAATAGCACTTAGATTTTTGCTCATTCATCTTAAGGCCAACATATTTCCTTAAGTTACAAATAACTTAGTGATCTGGAGCGCAGATTTAACATTTGATTTAACGCAAATTATCAAGTCATCCGCGTATAACAAGTGGCTTATGGATGGTTGAAAATTATATATCGGCTGAATCATTTTCTCATACTCTGCTAGTTCCATCTGAAGAGTAAAATACTCCATAGCTATTGCAAACAAGTAAGGGAGAGAGGGTCCCCTTGTCTAATACCTCTTTTGCTGGTAATGAAACCTTTTGGCACACCATTAATCAAGATAGAATATGTAGGAGATTGAATGCATTCAGATATCAATCTAACAATCTTGTCAGGAAATTTCATCTCCTTTAGCATGTGCATAATAAATTGTCTATTGATTTTTTCATATGCCTTCTGCATGTCCACTTTCATGCATATTTTATCAGCACCTTTTTTGTTGAAACATCTAACAAGTTCATGCGCCAGTAAAGAATTTTCAGATTTGCTTCTACCTTTAATAAAAGCAATTTGGCACTCCGCAATTAAATCAGGAAAAACTAGTTTTATCCTATTACAAATAATTTTACTCAAGTTTTTGTAAAGGACATTGCAACATGCTATAGGTCTGTAGTCAGTAATTCTAGTAGGTTTCTCATTCTTTGGTATCAGACATAGAAAAGTGTGGTTGATTTCAACAAATATATATATATATATATATATATTCTGGAAATTCCCAAAATAAAAACTAATGTTTAAAGTAGTTTTTTTAAGTGTGAAAACTTATAAAAACATATTAATATATTATATAAACATATTTATGAAGTTATATGATTTAAAACTATATATATATATTACAAACATATTATTATAAAACTTTATAAACTATAAATATGTGTGTATATATATATTTGAAATCATAATAATTTGAAATTATTTAGAAAAGTAGTTTGAACTAATTTGAAATCAGAATTTGAATTTTGAAAACAGAGTTTGAAATTTGAAAAACAAAATTTGATAATGAAGTGCTATTTAGAGTCATACATATAAACTAGACTCAATTACTATATTTTCTTGAGCTCTTTGAAATCTTGATATCTTGATACTCATGTATCTTGAATCTCTTTTGAATCCTGAATCTCTTGGAACTCTAAAACTGTACAATATTCAGTATTTAAATCATGTATACAAATCTTGCATATATATGTATATATATTCAACATAAAGATGTTAGTATATATTTTACAATCAGTTAATGATGATAATTGAGATAAGGTTGTTGTCATCAAACTCCATTCTCCTAGAATCTCCCTTCTTTTGATGATGATAACCTTGACTTATAAAATATTCATACATGTTAATACATGCTGATCTGATGCTTCGAATACTCCTCCTTTCACCATGAATCCTATATGAATCCTACATACTTCCTTTAAACAAAGCCTAACTAATCCTTATTTTATAATTTCTCACCTTTGTCATCAACAAAAAGTGACTCTAACTCTACTCTCCCTAGACTTATACCATAAACAATTCTAATATCTATTCTAAAATTACAATACTAATCCTATATAATTCTATATTGAATTATACTCCTTCTAAAACTATGCCATAATAATAATCCTAATTACTTATTCTATAATCCTAAATATATACCATTAACTAGGAAAGTATTGAACATAAACATTTATATAAACAATGTTTTACAAACCAAACATTACACACCAAATACAAATTAAAACGTTTACGAATACACATATTGTATGAATTACATCGTATTTACGAAAAATATAAATGATTTGGGATTTGTGAATTGGGCAATATGGATATTGGAGATAGAATTCCTCGCTTTGCTCAATTACATTTCCTTCTTTATCAAAGCATACTACCCCTACGCATATGACTTGATCGTCTTCCTCCATGCCTTTAGTTTGTGCTTCTTCTTCCTCCTCTTCACTCATTTCTACCTCTTTCTCATCTTCCTCTTCCTCTGTTTAATTATCGTCTTCAATGATAATCACATTAGTGTGGTTATCCATAAATTTTTTTGTGGATTTCACATGATTTTCCCTTGTTTCACATGCTCTTGATTCATCCTTACTTGTAAAACTTGAATTTCAGTAAGAATTTGTAGAACATACTTCATGGGTTCCTCTAATTTCATTATGCGAGCGAGCGTAGTTCGCTGAAATGGACCTTTGGATGGTCCGACGGATGATTTAGGATTGATTTGATTGTTATTATTAGTGGAGGACATTGTTTTATTTGGTTTAGAATTTTTCTAGAAATGAAATGAGAAGATGAAAAAAATTCGAAATAAGAAGTTTAAATAGATGTTGTGTAACACAATTTTAAAGAACAATAATAAACTAAAGAGATACTTAATTAAATGATGGGAAATAAGTAAAACGGATTGTACGATTGCGTTCGTCTTGGAATTATAGTTCAGATAGACTCTAAGTCTACGTAAAAAGGACATCATATGAGGAAGATATAAAGATTTGAAGTTTGTACACATACAACTAGGATATATGTAAATATAAGTCAAACCAGTTCAAAATAAATCAAACGAACGAGCGGGAAACAGAAGCGGGAAATCATCCCATTAAGGGACGACCCGCTCCAACCTGGGTTGACCTATGGGTCGACCCATAGGTGGCAAGGTCAAACCGAGGGTCGACCCAGGGGGTAGGTCAGTCGACCCTACCTGGATCCAGCCGAATTCTTCTGAGCGAACCTGGCCTGTTTTGTTAACCAGGTACATTATTTTACCGAACGAATTGGATTTAAAAACATGGATCTGATGGTCAAGGATTGTCTTGTAAACTCTATATAAAGGCATGCACTCATATCAAATCAATTACACTTCTTCATACTTCCTCCTCAAACTTCTGTTCTAAAAATTTAAGATGAAGATAGGGAGATGCAACCGAAACTTAGATTGAATCAAGACAACTCTTATCTGACTTATACAAGAATCCCTTCTGCAACATCAGCATATTATCCTCTGTCCTTTAAATCTAATCTCTGTGAGTTCATGTTACTTTTAAATATAAAATTTAACAGTAATCTTGACCTATTAATAAACCTAGATCTGAGCATATGCCTGTTAATAAACTAATTCATATCTAAACAATTTTCTGCAATTACATGTATTTTTCTATACCCCTGTTTTATTGTTCTTTTATTCTTATATGCCTATTTCTGTTCTTCTCCCTCTCTTTTCCCCTTTTTATTTTATATGTCTAGGCTACATTCGAGCCTAGGCCAATCTCGTAAGAGACATACATATGAACGAAATTGTGACAATTGGGGAATGTTTGGGAGTGAAAATAAAAAAGGAAAATTTGGGGCATATCTTGTACTGTGGAATATGACCGAGAATTTTGGGGTGTATGAACATGTAAATATGTAGGCTTAATCCAAAAATAAAGCGGAACATGCTAACGAAACTGTATGTAACCTGTGGAATCTATTAAATATGTGGGGGTTAAGTAAATCTGTTAAAACTATAGGGTTAAGTAAAATTGTTTAATATATTGGGGTTATATGAACTTGTTAATTTGAAGACTTAACCTGTTACATCTGTTGGGGTTATATGAACCTATTAACCTAAAAAACTTAACCTGTTAGATTTGTGGGGGTTATATGAACCTGTTAATCTATAACCTATTAAATCTGTGAGGGCTATGCAGTAAGACTTAACTTGTTAAAATCCTAGTTAACTGGGGATACAACTTTTAGGGGTTTAGCTTGTGTCACCTACTGTGTTGGTCTCATATTAGTCAGTTACCCATTCTGGTATTAAACGGGGACCCCGCACTGGTTAGGGGTCTGGGCACGCATACTAAACAGATAGTAAGAGATTCATCTGAAAGGGGGTGAATACGAGCGCGTTCCAATGGAGTCACGGGCGTGCATGGGTCCGATCTGTAGGGGAAAATAAGCCATTGTAGCAACACTAAATAGGTCTGTGTCCTTCTGTAGGTTGCCGGTTTAGGAAGTAATACTACCTATTATGGGGCCGACACAGGATATTTATATGTTAAGGGGCCGATCGCTTGGGGTAGTAATTAGAGTACACCTAGTCCTGCATGTTTCTGTTAGGGTACCCTTTATTTCTGTTTGGGGTAACACCCATTATATTATGTTGAGGTACATGTTATTTCTAATTTGGGTAAAACCCGTTATGTAACTAGAGTACACCTAAACCTACCATTATGTTTCTGTTAGGATCATTCTGTTTGTGTTAAGTAATTAGGAAACACCTAATCGTGTCATTAATCTTGTATGCTAGTATTCGTGCAGAGGAAAGTAAGTGAGAAGCATAGCTTGGTCCATATTACCATGTTTATTCTTCTTGTCCTATTCATCATGTTTATATCTGTTGTATGTTATTGTTATCTCTCATCCATTTTATTTACCTGTCTTGATTCTTTTACTTCTTTATATGCTAAGATTCACTGGACTCGCTAGACTTTATGTCTGACCCTTTTTGTTTCCCTTTCTCTCTTTCCTTTCCCCCTTAGGTTCTCAGGGTGGGGACGCTCAGGCGTGATCAAGACTTTCTCTCTCTTCTGTTTCTGCTTGGATATGGATCAGCTCTGATGTATTACTTTGATTACTTATCTTCTTTATTATGGCTATTTATGGGGATTATGACTTTATATTTATGTACTCTGATGGTTTCTAGCGCAAGACAGTTTTTTTGGTTTGATGTAGTTGGTTTCAGCATTTTAACCTGATGTTGTGATTGGTTTTGAGACTACGGTGTTTTTCTGCTAAATAATGAAGTTTAAATTTCCGCTGCTATTTTTATATACCTGTCTTATGAGGTTTTTTTCCTGTTTACCTATAATTCTTTACCGAACTTAATGCATTCTAATAGAGAGTGATATTAACGGATGTGGGATGTCACATTTGGTATCAGAGCTGAAGGTTGCAAGATCGGATAAAAGTTTTGAAAACTATTTTCAATAATAAAGTAGTTTCAAAAGAAAAGTATATTTCGGAAAAACATATTCCCCAAAGCCATATAAAGTATCTTTCCGATTCTCTGTATGAATCCCTTTTCCTTTTCTTTTCATCATGTCCGGGGAACCGAATCTTCTGGAGGGCATTCAGATACTGGCTTGGTTCCATAGGTATCTTGAGGCTACGATACCTACCGGAGGCCAAGGAGAAGCCCCTCCCCATGTAGCAGTGGTTGTTCCTCTGCCTCCGCGAGTAGATAATTTTTTTAATATATGCAAAGACTTCTACGATATAGGGGGAAACCATTCCGTGGAACTAAAAGCTTTGCGGAAGTACGACATTGGCTGTGAGAGACAGAGAATTTTTTTGGACTTTTGAGGTCGACGACCATAGAAAGACACAGTTAGCCGAATCGCAGCTTAAGGACGAGGCTTCATTTTGGTGGGAGGTGACACAAGCAGGGCGTCAAGTAGATACTTGGGCTGATTTCCGACAGAGATTCAAGATGAAGTTTCTTTCTCAGGCAGAAGAGAGTATGCAGATGGGGAGATTATTGGCACTTAAGCAAGGAAGTATGTATGTTAAAGAGTATGTCAATAAGTTCAATCAGTTGGTAAGGTTTTGTCTGGAATTGGTGAATACCCCACACAAGAAAGCTTTAAGGTTTGCAAGAGGATTAAATCAATCTCTTCAAGCATTGGCATTGTCTCGTATACCGATGGGGGCGATTTTTGAAAGACTTGTTGACATGGCAATGATGCATGAAGAGGGAAAGGATGAGAAGAAAGAGGTTAAGATTGATGAGACGCAAAACAAGAAAGTGTGGCCCAAGAGATAAATGCAAAGGAAGGGTGGAAAGAACGACATGGCTCATAACAAGAAGAATGTCGTGGTTGTGGGAGCTTAGGTCATCTGGTCAAGGAATGCGGAAAAAGGAAGAATGCTTTTTTCGACTGTGGTGAAGTTGGACACTATACTAGCGAATGCCCGAAGAAGCAAGGACAGGGGCAAAGAGAAGGACCTTCTGGAGGGTATGTGCATGCTCTTGAGGCCAAAGGACCGGACAGAGGTTGGAAAGTTTCTGTTGAAGGTTTGATTTCCCTTTCCGATCATCTAGTTAGGACTCTTTTTTATTCCGGCGCTTCTCATTCTTTTATATCTAATTCTTTTGTTGAGTCTCTGCACCTTAGTACTAGTATTGGTTTTTATCCCATTATCGTCTCAAACCCCATTAGGGGCATGACTCATATGTCTATGATATGTCGTGGTTTGAGGATACCTGTGTTAGGCATCGAGTTCGAATGCGACACATGTGTGCTTGGTTTTATAGGATATGGTCTGATTCTAGAGATATATTGGCTAGCTATGTGTGGTGTCATCATAGACTGTGAGAGGAGGGTCGTTAGACTTTTGACTTGCCAAGGGAGGACTCTTAAGATTTCTTGTGACCAAAGGATTCTGTCATGCTTAGTTTCCTAGAATGGCTTGATGCTTCTGTTGATGATTTGCAATCTGTACCTATAGTTTATAAATATCCAGATGTTTTTGATGAGGTTAAAGGCTTACCTTCGAGGTGTGAGATTGATTTCCGGATATACATGGTGGATAACGCGTAGCTAATCGCATTGCTTGTGCACCACATGGATCCTAGGGAGACGGGGGAGCTCAGCAAGCAAGTAGGCGAGCTACTGGAGAAGGGGTTTATTAGGCGAAGTATATCAGAACGGGGTGCTCCAGTCATCTTTGCAACCAAGGCGGATGGCTCACTTCGTCTATGTGTGGATTACAGGGAGTTGAATAAGCTCACTAAAAACAATAGGCACCTGCTCCCGAGGATTGACGATCTGTTTGATCAACTTGTTGGTGCATCTAGTTTCTCGCAGTTAGATCTAGCCATGGGATTTCATCAGCTGAGGGTGGCCGAGGACAGTATAGATAAGACCGCTTTTAGAACTCCGAATAGCTTCTTTGAGTGGCTAGTCATGCCGTTTGGATTAACGAATGCACCTGCGTACTTGGTGGATCTGATGAGTAGGGTTTTTATGGAGTTTCTGAACAAGTTCATGGTGGTCTTTGTGGACGACATCCTGATCTTCACAAAGAGCGAGGAAGAACATGCCCTACATTTAGGAGAGGTTTTGAGGACTCCCATAACACACCGTCTTAAGGAGAAATTCTCCAAGTGTCACTTTAGAGAAAGGAGGTAAGATTTCTAGGGCATGTGATCTCTAAGGATGGGAAAGTGGCGGATCCCATGAAAGTATTTTTTTTAGTTCAAGATTGGAAGGTTCCAAAGAATGCAACGGAGTGAGAAGTTTTCTTAATTTGGCAGGCTATTATAAGAAGTTTATCAAGGACTTCAAAAAGATATCAGCTTCACCCGCCTGACCGACGAAGAAGAATCTTACATTTGCTAGCATGCTTTTCAGCGATTGAAGAAGGCTCTGACAACAGCTCTAGTTTTGACATTGCCTGATGGGAACAAGGTGTTCATTGTGTACACTGATGCATGTGATTCAGGATTTGGTGTCGTCTTGATGCAAGAGGGAAGGGTAGTATGCTATGGTAGTAGGCGGTTGAGAGTTCATGAGAGTAACTACCCAACCTATGATTTGGAGTTGGTTACTATAGTGTTCGCACTTAAGACTTGGTGGCATTATCCCCTTGGAGAAAGATTTGAGTTATACACGGACCATAAGTCGCTCAAGTATCTGTTTTCTCAGAAGGATCTCAATTTGAAACAACAAAAATGGATGGAGTTCCTGGCATCGTATGACTTTGAGATTTCTTATACCCCTTGCAAGGGCAATGTAGCGACGGACGCAATGAGTAGGCAAAGGATGACATTGAGTCCTCTATTCGTAGAGAGGCAGAGTTTGGAGTACATATCGACCTTCTATATCAGGCCATCTACGGATTTTACACCTAGTTTGTTGGCATTTTCAGAGGTGCGACCTACTCTTATGGATCAAATAGGATCTTCTCAGTGAGAGGATCCACATATAGTAGGCATCTTGGATAGGCTAGGTAGAAGGGAGGTTTCTAGTTACCTCAGTAGATATTCCACGGATGATAAAGGGTGGCTAGGCGAGATGGGAGGCTCTATGTTCCTGAGTTGGAGATTTGTTGAGGACAGTCCATGAGGAAGCCCATTATTCTAGAATGACTATCCATCTAGGTGGCGATAAGGTGTACCGAGACATGAAGAGGATTTTCTTTTGGTCCGGGATGAAGAAAGATGTAGCATAGTTTGTAGCTCGATGTTTAGTTTGCCAGCAAGTAAAAGCTGAATAGAAGAAGCCTGGCTGTTTGCTTCATGGATGTCCCACAATGGAAGTGGGAGAGCGTCTCTGTGGATTTCATCGATGGTTTTCCTAGATCGAGGAAAAGCAACACTAGTATCTGGGTTATAGTGGACATACTTACTAAGAGCACTCCTTTCGTTCCTGTTAAGAGCAAAAGAACAGCAGCATGGTTAGCATCAGTTTATCTTCATGAGATAGTTCGTTTACATGGAGTTCCTTCGAGCATAGTGAGTGATCGTGACCCTATCTTCACTAGTGAGTTCTGGAAGAGCTTACAAGAGGCATGAGGTGCACAACTATGTTTAAGCACCGCCTATCACCCTCAGACCGATGGACAGACTAAGAGGGTGAATAGAATTCTGGAGGATCTTTTGAGATTGTGCATCCTAGACTTCGGAAGGACTTGGCAGGAGTATCTCCTATTGGAAAAGTTCGCCCACAACAACATTTATCAGACTAGTATAGGCATGACACCCTTCGAGGCAATATAAGAGTGACCTTTCAGATCATCGACCTGTTGATAGGAGTCTATGGATAGGCTTCTACTTGGACTGGAGATGATTAGAGAGACTTCAGAAAAGAATGATCTTATCCGCAGATGTATAAAGACAACTCATGACATGCAAAAGTCGCAGATAAGAGAAGGAGTGACATTGAGTTTAAGGTAGGAGACATGGTTTTCATCAAGGTATCACCTCTGAGGAATGTGGTTCACTTTGGATCTGTAGGGAAATTGGCACCAGGGTTTGTAGGGCCATTTCCCATAGTAAAGAGGATAGGTCAGATGGCCTATAGGTTGAGATTACCAGAAAGATTGGCGGGTGTTCATGATGTTTTTCACATTTTCCATTTGCGGAAATGTCTTCACGATACAATAGAGGTGGTTGAGCCGAGCATGCTTGAGGAAGTGGAGGTAGAAAAGGAAGCAACAGTTAGACGAGTACCCACCCATATACTTTGATCAAAGGTTAAGAGAATATGCAATAGAGAGTTAAGTTAATAAAAGTGCGACAGGGAGAAGACCACGAGGACACAACTTGGGAGACTGAAGACAAGATTTGTGCTTCGTACCCTTTTCTTTTCAAGAATATGTTCTATACTTCTTTTTCCAAAAAAACTTTCGTACTTGCTTCTGTCATTCGAGTATATCCTATCGATCGAATCTTCGACCTTTAGGTAGACCAGTGGATGTACACATGTGTTTGAGACATGTTATGTTTGATGGATGCAAGTGGATGCAAGTGTTTGCTCGTGGTTGCTCGTGGATGCATACACACACACTAGGTACTAGATAGGCTCAAACACTCTCATACTGCATATGGATGTTCATTCGTTTTATCTTTTAAAAAGGTGGAAATGGATGAATCATCATATGGATGTTGCATTTGGATGGTTGATTGTGCACACATATAGAGTTTACATGATATACTAGGACTATTTGCGTACATTTTGGATTCATGGAACCAACACATATTGCATTTAGGAGGTCGACTAAATCAGTAGACCGCCTGATTTTCGCATTAGCATAGGGACATATACACACACCTTTGCATATGTTCATACAAGCATTAAGAACCCCTAAGGACAATGGATGCTTATGGATGATGGATGAGTAGATAATTGTAAGTGGATGAAATAAATATTCTTCTTAACTTGAAGATTTCGGGGACGAAATCCTTTAAATAAGGGAGAATGTAACACCCCGTAATTTTAAAGAACATTAATAAACTAAAGAGATACGTAATTAAATGATGAGAATTAAGTAAAAAGATTTGTACCATTGCATTCGTCTCGGAATTCTGGTTCAGATAGACCCCGAGTTTGAGTAAAACAGACATTGTATGAGGAAGATATAAAGGTTAGAAGTTTGTATACATATAAGTAGGATATATGTAAATAAAAATCAAACCAGTTCAAAATAAATCAAACGAAAGAGCGGGAAACAGAAGCGGGAAATCATCCCATTAAGGGATGACCCGCTCTAGCATGGGTCGACCTATGGGTCGACCCAAAGGTGGCTGGGTCGACCCTAGGGTCGATCAAAAGGGTAGGTGGGTCGACCCCACCCGGATCCAGCCGAATTCTTCTGAGCAAACCCGGCATGTTTTGTTAACCAGGTTCATTATTTTACTGAATGGAATGGATTTAAAAACAGGGATTTGACGGTTAAGGATTGCCTTGTAAACTCTATATAAAGGCATGCACTCCTATCAAATTAATTACACTTCTTCATACTTCTACCTCAAACTTCTGTTCTAAAATTTAAGATGTAGTTTTCTGTACCCCTGTTCTGTTGTTCAGTTATTCATATATGCCTATTTATGTTCCTCTAACTCTCCTATCGCATTTTTATTTTGTAAGTCTAGGCTACCTTCGAGCATAAGACAATCTTGTAAGAGACATACGTATGAATGAAATTGGGACAATTGGGGAATGTTTTGGAGTGAAAATAAAAGAGGGATATTTGGGGTATATCTTGTGTTGTGGAATATAATTAAGAATTTTGGGGTGTATGAATATGTAAATCCCTGTCTTAGTTCAAAGATTAAGTGGAACATGCTAATGAAACCGTATGTAATCTGTGGAATCTATTAAATCTGTGGGGGTTAAGTAAATCTGTTAAAACTATGGGGTTAAGTGAACCTGTTTAATCTATTGGGGTTATATGAACCTGTTAATCTAAAGACTTAACCTGTTCCATATGTTGGGGATATATGAACCTGTTAACCTGTAAAACTTAACCTATTAAATCTATGGGGGTTATACGAATATGTTAATCTGTAACCTGCTAAATCTGTGGGGGTTATGATGTAAGACTTAACCTGTTAAAATCCTAGTTAACTGGGGACACAAGTTTTAGGGGTTTAGCTTGTGTCATCTGCTGTGTGGGGCCCATATCTATCACTAACCCATTCTGGTATTAAACGGGGACCCCGCACTATGTAAGGTTCACGACATGTGTATTGAACTGATAGTAAGAAGTTCATTTGAAAGGGGGTGTACATGGGAGCATTCTAACGGAGTCATGGGCGTTCATAGTTCCGATCTGTAGGGGAAAATAAGCTGCTGTAGCACTAGTAAATAGGTCTACGCCCTTCTGTAGGTTGCCACTTTAGGAAGTAATACACCCTATTGTGAGGCCGACACATGATATTTACATGTTAAGGAGCCGATCGCTTGGGGTAGCAATTAGGGTACATCTAGTCCTTCCTGTTTCTATTAGGGTACTTGTTATTTCTTTTTGGGGGTAACACCCGTTATATTTTGTTGAGGTACCTGTTATTTATGATTGGGGTAATACCCGTTATGTAACTAGAATACACCTAAACCTACCATTATGTTTCTGTTGGGATCATTCGGTTTCTGTTAAGTAATTAGGAACCACCTAAACCTATCATAAATCCTATACACTAGTATTGGTGCTGAGGAAAGTAAGTGAGAAGCATATTTTGGTCCATATTACCCAGTTTATTATGCTTATCCTGTTCCTCCTATTTATATCTGTTGTATGTTACTGTTATCACTCATCCAGTATATTTACCAGTCTTGATGCTTTTACTTCTTTATATGCTAAAAGTCGCTGGACTCGCCAGACTTTATGTCTGACCCTTTTTCTTTCCCTTTCTGTCTTTCCTTTCCCCCTAGGTTCCTAGGGTGGGGACTCTCAGGCGTGATTAGGACTTTCTCTTGCTTCTATTTCTGCTTGAATCTGGATCGGTTTTGATGTATCGCTCTAATTACTTGTCTACTTTGTTATGGCTACTTACGGGGATTATGACTTTACATTTATGTAGTTTGATGGTTTTTAGCGCAAGACGGTTGTTTGGGTTTGATGTACTTGGTTCAGTATTTTATCCTGATGTTGTAACTTGAGACTACGATGTTTTCTGCTAAATAATGAAGTTTTAGATTTCCACTACTATTTTTATGTATTTGTCTTGTGAGATTCTGTTTCTATTAACATGTAACACTTCACGGAACTTAATGCATTCTGATAAAGAGTGACATTAATGGATGTGGCGTGTCACATGTTGTAACTAACTTTTGGTGGGAATTAATTTTTGAAAATCTGGTAGTTATATGTCGATATACCATTTTGCACATGTCGACATATATGTCCTTTTTTTATTTTTTTATTTCTTATTATATTTTATATATACTTATATGTTTAATTATTCTATTTCATTTAAAGAACAAATGCCTAATTCTCTTCTAAATTTAGTGAGCATTGCTTCATTTATAGGTTTTGTCAATATATCTGCTATTTGTTTCTCAGTTCATATAAATTCAAGTGAAATTTTCGCTTTACTTATGTTATCTCTTAGAAAATGATGTCTTATATATATATATATATATATGTTTAGTTCATGAATGATAGGTTGGATATATATTACTTGTGAACAAGCCAAAGCAGTAGATATATATTCTGCTTCAGTTGTTAACAAAGATATTGTATTTTGCTTTTTACTAAATCAGGAAACTAGTGAATGTCCTCAGAAATGACATGTTCCACTAGTGCTTTTACGATCTGATTTACATCCTGCATAGTCAGCATCACAATAAGAGATTAAATTAAATGAATCATCCTCAGGATAAAATAATCCAAAATCTAATTTTTGTTTTACATATCTTAGGATACGTTTACGGCTTTAAATATGTTTCATTAGGTTGCGATTGATATCTTGCACAGAGACATACACTATGCATTATATATGGTCTACTGGCAGTTATATATAACAATGATCCTATCATACCTATGTATTATTTTTTATCAATGTCTTTTGACGTATCATCTTTACTTAGAGCTATATTAGTTGTTATTGATGTTGGTCTCCGATTAGTTGTCGTTACATTATATTTATTAATTAAATGTCTAGCATATTTTTCTTGGTTAATAAATATTCCGTTATCTAGTTGTTTTATTTTTAATCCTAAAAAATGTAAGTTTTCCTATATGAATCATCTCAAATTCTTGTGTTATAATATCTGAAAATTCTTTATTCATTTTATTGTTTGTTGATCCGAAGATTATATCGTCAAAATATATTTGTTATAATTGAATATTGTTATTATTTCTTTTAATAAAAAGTGTATTATCTATTTTACCAATCTTGAAGTTAGATTGTAATAAATAATTTCTTAATCTATCATACTAGGCTCTAGGGGATTGTTTTAATCCACCTAACGCTTTCTTTGATTTATATACGTGATATGGATATTTTTCATCTTCAAAAAGTGGTGGTTGCTCTACATATATGTCTTCTTTAACATATCCATTTAAAAAGGCACTTTTAACATCCATTTGATATAATTTGAAATTATTATGACTAGCAAATGCTAATAAAATTCTAATTGCCTCTAACCTTGCTATGGGGATAAAAGATTTCATCATAATGCATTACCTCTTGTTGACTATATCCTTGTGCTACTAATCGAGCTTTATTTCTTACGACCACCCTGTGTTCGTTCATTTTATTCTTATAGACCCATTTGTTCCAATTACAGTTTTATTCTCTGGTCTAGGAATAAGTTCCCATACATCATTCCTGGTAAATTGATTCAATTCTTCTTGCATAGCAAGGATCAATGAATCAGCGGATGATGCTTCCATTGGATTCTTAGGTTCGATAGTTGTAATAAAAGCTGAATTACTCATATTATTTAATTGGTTTCTAGTTCTAGCAACAGATTCAATATCTCCTCAGATATTTTCTACAGGGTGATCTCTTAGTACTCTAACTCTTTTATTTCGTTGATCAATTTCATTATTTATTTCATCGATCTCATTTTCACTTTCATCTTCGTTATGTTTTGTTATTTTTATGATTTTCGTCAAAAGATACGTTTAATGTGTCTTCAATGGTATTAGTTCTTAAGTTAAAAACTGTATATGCTTTACTTCTATCTGAGTATCCAATAAATATTCCTTTATCAGATTTAGAATCAAATTTGTCTAAGATTTCTTTAGTATTAAGAATTAAACATTTACTTCCAAATATTTTAAAATATGAAACTTTTGGTTTCTTATTATATAAAAGTTCATATGTTGTTTATGATTTAAGGGTATTATTAAAATTCTATTTAAAATATAACAAGTTGTTGCAACTGTCTTAACCCAAAAATTCCTTGGTGAATTACTATCTGATAACATGGCTCTAGCACATTCTTGAATTGACCAAATTTTACGTTCAACTACTCCATTTTGTTGAGACGTTCTACGGAAGTAAAAATTATGGGTTATCCCCTTTTTATTACAATTTTTTTTCAAAATATTCATTTTCGAACTCTCCACCGGGGCCACTACGTATTGTTTTGATTTTTAAAGATAATAAAATTTGAATTCTCTTAGCAAAAGTTTTAAACCGATAGAAGTATCACTTCTATTTTTAAGAAACAAAGTCCAAGTAAATCTAGAAAAATCATCAACTATTACATAAACATATCTATTGTGATTTATTGATTGAGTTTGAGATGGACTGAATAGATCCATGTTAATTAACTCTAATGGTTTTCAAGGTTGAAATTTGCTCTTTTGATTTAAATGAACTTCTTTTCAATTTTCCGAATTGACAAGCGTCACATAATAATTTGCCTTAAATTTCATTTTAGGTAATCCCCTAATTGAATCTAACTTTGAAATCCTAGAAATGTGTTCGAAATTTATATGACCAATTCTCTTATGTAAAATCCAAGGGTCACTTGTATTAGCTGTAAGGCATAAATTATCGCTAGAAATTTTTATACTTAATATATAAATAGTTTTCTTTCTATATCCTTCAAATATTATTTTTGAATTTTTATCTTCTATAAAGCATTTATCTTTTTCAAAGTTTATTTTATAGCTTTTATCGCAAAGTTCGCTTATACTTAGCAGATTATGTTTTAAATTCATAACTAATAAAACATCAGAAATAGTAGGAGTTTCATAATTACCGATATTTCAGATGCCAGCTATACGTCCTTTAGAGTTATCTCCAAAAGTTGACCATCCCACCATCTTCATATACTAGATTATTCAGTAATTCTGGATTTTCCGTCATATGTCTTGAATAACCACTATCCAGTATCCATTTGTCCTTTTTGATCTCCATCATTTGTCCATCAAATTCAAATTTTCAATAGCCATGTAACATACCTTTTCATAATTTGAATTTCTAATAGCCATGTAACATACCTTTTCCTGTACTGGAAAACAACTCTGTAGATAACTTGATTTTTCAACATAATTGGATGCAGACTCTTCTAACATTGATGCAATGCATGAATTAAGACTAATGTTATAAATCATTTCAAAATTTTCCATTTAATATTTTCAAAATTCAGATGATGGACTTTTGAAAACCTATGCTCCGATGCCAATTGTTTAAGGATGCAGAATGTATATCTTTAGGCAAAATCAACACTAAAGGGGGTGTGAATAGAGTTTATAAGGAATTTACAGAAATCTTAAATTAATTTGAATAAATATATGAATCACAAAATGATTATCACATCAGAAATGATAACAAACATAGAAGTAATCATAGACACAGAAATAAGTAAATATAAAAGGAAGAAAAGGAAATAACACACAGGATTTCATACTGGTTCGAATTACTCTTAAGTCTAGTCTCACACAACGTTGGATTGCGTACAGTTTTATTATTATCAATGTCCGAGTTCAACACCCTTGATTTCACGACTACAAGGTTAACAACGATTCCACCACCCTTAATTTCATGGCTAAAAGGTTAACACCGCCCTATTTCTTTGATTTTAGGGCTACAAGGAACACATCCTTTCCAAAACAATTCCCAAATGATCACAACAGCCCTAGAACTCTTCAATATCACTTCAAACAAATAGTGGTTGATAGAGATTGAGAAGAGAGGGAGAATGATATAAATTTTGTTGAAATCGGCAGAGTATAAGTGTAGAAATTAAGAAATTTATGTATTTTAATGTTGGTAAGTAAAGGGGTGAAGAAGAAGAAGAAGAAGTGATTAAAAATTCGAAAATGACACCTATATATAGTGTCCTAAAGGTTGTAACATTTCTGAAACGTTTCAAATAGTGAAAAGGCACTTCCTTTGAAAATTAAAAATATGACAGTTATATGTCGACATGTCCATAAGTGTATGACGACATATGCATGTTGAATTTGAATTTTAAACCATTTATCGATTGTTTAAACTAATATATATATTCTGGAAATTCCTGAAATAAAAACTAATGTTTAAAATAGATTTTCTAATGTGTAAAAACATATTAATATATCATATAAATATATTTATAAAGTTATATAATCTAAAAAATATAAAACTATATATATTATAAACATATTATTATAAAACTTTATAAACTATATATATATATATTGGAAATCATAATAATTTGAAATTATTTAGAAAAGTAGTTTGAAATAGTTTGAAATCGGAATTTCAATTTTAAAAACAGAGTTCGAAATTTGAAAAATAGATTTTGAAAATGAAGTGCTATTTAGAATCTTACATATAAGCTAAACTCAATTATTATATTTTATTGAGCTCTTTGAAATCTTGACATCTTGATACTCATGAGTCTCGAATCTCATTTGAATCTTGAATCTCCTGGAACTCTAAAATTGCACAGTCTTTAGTATTTGAATATTGTATACAAATCCTGCATATATATGTATATATATTCTAGATAAAGATGTTAGTATATATATATTTTATTATCAATTAATGATGATAATTAAGATAAGGTTATTATCATCAAAACTCCATTCTCTAACAGTTGCAAAGGTATACCTAACCAAAAGGAGTCATGTCGTATCATATATGTCCATACATTCTTACAAGCATCCATATATACATATCCAAAATCCTAGTTTTTTATATAGGAACTTAAGCTCCTAGGAAATCATTCTTCATTAACCGGATACTTCCTCATTGTCCATTGCTCTTTTTGGACAATCTTTCTATATGTGTCCTTCTTTAAAACATCTAGCACAAGTCATAGTTAATGATGTTGCTTTATCTCCTTCCTTTAAATGGCATTTCAGGACTACATGCCCCACTTCCTTACACTGGAAGCACTTCTTCTCTTTCCCTAGATTTTTGGGTTTCTTCATTTCTCTTGAACACTTATCGACAAAATGCCCCTTATATTTGCACTTGAAGCAAATTATGCCCTTCGCACTCATTTCTTCTCATTCTTCTTTTTCTTGGGGCAAGAACTACAAAATGCCCTACTTTACTACATTTGTAAAAATAAATACCCACGCAGTCTCCTAATTGCAACTTCCTTTCTTCTTTTGCTTGCATATGATACCTTCTTACTTATTTTGGAGTCATCATCCAAAATTAAGTTCTCAATAGGCCATACATATTCATATCGTACATAATATTTTAGGATTTCATCAAAAGGCTTTACATTGTCCTTAACAAATATCTCAACCTACATTTACTCAAGTGTTTATAATTTTTTTTTTTTTTTGAAGTTCTTAAGGTATTCATATCCACATTACCTAATGTTTTTACCTTTCGAACCCGTTTTAGAACACATCGACTATCCAAAATCCTCGAGGATCCCAATTTCTTAATTGGTTTAGACTAATCATCACACATCACATCCAACAATCAATTAGTTGATTAAAATTTCAAACATCTCTTTCACATTATTAAAATGTAGAAAGTTATATTCAAAATACCTTTTCAAAAACCAATATCATTTTATACGAAAATAACAAATATTTCTCTCATATATAATACTCTCACTCATTCTAGAGTATTACTAACCCAATCTCTAATAAGGTACTCATCTTGAAATACTACTGATCCCATCTCTGACGAGTTGTTTGTCCTAGGATGCTACTGTTCTTATCTTTCATGAGTATTTACTCCACAGAGTCTCTAATACCAACTGAGACGACGCGCAGATCCTCGCCCTATGAACCAAACATAAAACACACAAGTCTGGTTTGAAAGGCAAGCATCCACAGAAGGTCCTACGATAAACCAAATCTTCGACCTTCGATAGTTGATACTTAACACATCCACAGTCTTCGTGTACTACAAAATCAAATGTCGCAAACTTGATTCATCAGGATTTTTATCAAAGCAAAACACAGCGGAAAAGAAACAAAATATAATATTCAATATATTACTTCACAGTGGAAACTTTTACAATGGAAAACATTTATCATTGAGTTAAAAACACCTTAAATCATAAGTTCATATACATTTAAGTATAAATAGAGGAATATGTCCTGCCATCCGTCGAAGAACTCCGACTTTCCAAAATCAACTGAAACTCCTCATCAAACTGCTTGACCTGAAACACACACTCGGATCTGACCCGAGTGTCAAACACTTAGGTCAGGCTTTAATTAACCAGTTTAAAAACTAGTTAATAAACCATAACTCATATCTTACAATCATCAACCAAGATTCAAAACTTCAAAATTCATGCTTTTGATAAAATGAAGCTATTATAAGACTCAAGTCCCTCACACAAGCAATGCATACTGAAGGAAAGAATTTTACCTTATAATAGCCAAATATGCTTGATATCTAAAGACAACTATTTTGATATTACTATTAATGTCTAGGTGTGGAAATCACTTTAGAAAATAAATGTATAAATATTAGCTTGCGTAACGCCCATCTCATTATGTTGGCTATTAGGTTACAAATGAAAACGCAAGCTCATATTGGAAGTTGGGTTCCAACTATGATGCTCCGTGATTAGAAAGATCAATCGTGGAAGTGTGTATCTCCATGGTTCAGTCCAGGCATTGGATAACACCGTAATACACATCCACACTATATTACGAACTCAAGTATCACACCCTGCGGTTTTAGTCCAACCTAGGAACACTGCTATGCTTTATCCCTTTTGGCGTGAAGCTACCACTACCTAAATCATCTCGGTTGACTAAATCCATTATAATTCTAAAAGTTGTTTACACTCAACCTGCAGGTTGTTCATTCTCAACTTAAAAGTCATACTGATCCAATCATCAATTTATCATCATACCAGGGTGTAAGGCTTTCTTTCAAGTCACGTCATATGCAAAGCTACGCTATATCAGCCATGCTTTGATCATCAACCTCGAAGCTCTATTTATCAATATATGCTTTGTTCTATCTGCCCGCAGCACTAAGCATGCCACATTGTCAATTCACAACATATTATAGGTGTTTATTAACATATATCCCTCTGTATACATGTGTCTCAGAAGAGGTGTTAAGCAAAGAGAATAAATTCTCTGCCACCAACTGACATAACATCAACATAAACCCACCGGTTATGTTGTTGTCAGACACACATCAATTTACTTGTTTGTTCTGGATTTGAATGAAACCGAAGGCACTTTATTCCACGGCCCCTCTTGGGTGCGAAAGCCTTTGCAACCCGAATCACTTCAAGTACGGTTAGATCACGGTCACTATAACCCCATAAAATGGGGGATCATCCCGAGGCATCAATGAGAAACCCTTCCGATGTGAAGGTATACAGTCTTCTATCATAGTCAACTATGTTTTCATTATGTCGTTTAGCAAATCACAATGGGTCGAAACCTGATCATTTTGAATAACTATCGCATCTTTCAAATCAATTAAGATATAAAAGATGTCTTAAGTCTTATTCCATTTTAGGAATACTCTTCTACTCAAAAATTTATAATCAAATTAATGAAGATTTCTTTTCAACTAATTTTGAGAAATCATTTTCTCCTTTAACTAGGTTAAAGAACAGCGTTATTGAAGACACTAATCACGACAAACCTCAAACCAATTGATATTAAATACAAGAATTCAAACAGTATTACATAAACATATATTCAACACCAATTTCCAAAATCAACGAGTACTATAAGTGGAATAATGATGTTAACATCTTCCAAATTCTTCGAAATAGTAAATGTCTACACAACGATAATCAATACCAAATATCCGAAGATCATTTATATCTAAATTCAATCTTGACTAGAAATATTTTCTAATTCAAAATATTTATCTAAACACTATTCTATAAACATGGTTATATTTTATAAAGCAACTATTAAGTTGATTTCACTTAAATTTACTAAACACTGTTTTATCATTTTAAGCCAACTGGGTTGAAAACGCAAATATCCCAAAATATAGTTCAAAACTTCCTATTTCTTTTTCAAATAACTTTGAATTCTTTTATTATGATTTATCATAATTTCCCCTATTATTAAGAATTTAAAAATATATCCTTTTACTAAAATCCATTTTTCAGGCCGGTAGCGGTTCTAGTGATGTTTTTATTCAAAATTGATTTGAAATTATCTCTAGATCTAACTATTGGATTTTAAAGCTCTTATAATCATTTGGAATCTCTTTTCATTTCAGACCCAATGGTTTTTATTTTGAAAGAATCCGACGGTCGAGTCTCCCAGTATGTCAGTCAGAAGTCAATGGTCAAAATTCACGAATTATCGCCGCGCGACGAGTACTGTTCAAACCAAACTTCGATTTTATGTCAAAATGAAATCGAATTGGTTTTAAAATAGTTTATTAATTCTCTAATAATTATTGTAAACCATATTTTCAATATTTTACTTCTAATTCAAATATTTCCATTAAATGACTATTATAATATTATTTTATAATTAAAATAATATTATTTTTCAAACTTTATTATTTTGAATCCAAATTTTCCTGGCATCCATTATAAAAATAAATAAGAAAATTTTGAAAAGAAACCCTTGCTAAAACATTTCCTGTATGTCCTAACCGAACTTTACCTTTTCTAGTTACTATTCATTTGAAAACAAAAACTTGAACAAGCCTTAACTAATTGAAAATTATTTCAAATAGATTTCTTTCTTTTACGAAAGTTCATCATAATGAATTGAACTTAGCGCCCATCCAAAATCGAACATCAAATTTTGACTTTTAATTTTCGCCAAATATTTTATTATTAAAATATTCAATAAATTCCAAAATTGGAATAAAAATATATATATATTTCCATATAACTCAACTTATATGGATCAATGTGTTGATAATATTCCACTAAAATTTATCAGTCATTTCAATATCCATTCTAACATTTACAACATATATATCATGGCATTGTACATAACATGCAAGCATTGAATATTTAACGCTCACTTGTTTTTGTCAATCAATGGATTAACTACAATACGCAACTATCAACTAACATATGAATTCAATTATCAAATGGGATTTGTACCCTTATGTCGTTTATGTTGACAAAAGTTGCATCACAATAAATGGTGATTCACCATTCATCCATGTACTTATTTACCAAGTAACTATTTCAACTACCATAAACACTACATATACATGTCATTTTGGACGCGGTAAACTATCCAAACCTCATTGTTAGTTGTTTAATTATTTAACAACCCAACGCTAACTTGCAAATATTTATTTTCTTTGTCAATGTCCATGCAACATTCAACCACGTTATAATCGAATTCAACCAATCGTTTTTTATTTACAATTTCAACTTCTAACTTACTTACAATACCATATCAATTACTACCCAATGTCAACAATTCACACAAAAACTTCATTACTACACAACATAACATATAATTACTTGCATATAATTAAATATGACATTGACTACCATAAACACAATAAATAATTCAAACGTGAGCAATGTATTACTCACCAACGGTTTCCACTCCTTCTATATTTTTAAAAAGTAAGATTTCCATCATTCAAATGAATCCGAAAATTTCAGCAGCCTTCCAGCATCAGCGTAGTTTTTTGAAAATTATTTAGGTAGGGGATAGACGCGTTTTGGTTTTATAAAATAACGGGCGTATAACGGGGTGCACTTTTGGTTCGAGGAGCGATCAGGAAAGGGGTTTGAGGCGAACGAGACTCGAGGTTTAAGGAGGTAAGGCCCGCTGACCTGGTGGTGGCTGGCGCGGACTGGGTGGGCCTGGGGAGGTGCTGACATGGAGGTTTTGGGTGGAGGAGGTGGATTTTGGGTTTAAGAAAGGGTGTAAGGGGTTTTAAAGAAAGAGAGAGGGTTTTGGGTGAAGTGGGGTCCACGGGAGGAGGGCTTCTGACGTGGCTGCTGTAGGAAGGAGAGTTGGCAGGTGGTGCTGGTGGGGGGTAGGGAGGCCGATGGTAGAATGGTGGAGGAGGAGGAAAGAAAGAGAAATAAAGTGAAAAAGGAAGGAAGGGGGCCTTGTATTTATAAACTTAGAAGTGGCATGGATCACTGAGGTGTCGATGTTAGGGGGGAAGAGTGAAAGCACACTTTAGTGGTCTAGATGGGTGACAACTCCTAACAAACACACTTTGTTCCTAAATGAATAGTTCTAGGCTAATGAAGACATATGAGCTAATTAGCTTATATACATACAACGTTTCATACAACTTGTTAACACAACAACTCATATAATATTAAATATATTTCCAGTCACATTTATCAGTTTTTTGTGCTCTTCGATAATATGTGAACAAAATTTCAAAATATATTTTGCTTATTATTTCTATTAATTAAAACGAGCTCTAATTGACTATAAATCCTTTTATAGTTTCCAACACTACTAAACGTCATATAATTATCTATTGATGCTTATGAAGATAAAATAATGTTCTAAAAACATCCACACAACATTAGACAACAATATTTTATTTTTATTTTATTTTAAATATTGTTTAATGGCTATGAACTAATTAAATTCAATTGTTTAAATCAATTTTCTTTGAAATTTAGCTATGCGTTTTTTACTCGTACAATTACATACTAATCTCAGTGGCTATGAAATTTGGAATTCTACTATGTTTTTCGGATATGGTTCTAATGATATTGGTCTCGTCGAATTCAGAGACAGATTGCAAAATGGTCTTTCTATGTGTTATTATTTAATTTTAACTAGTTTTTCTAACCTGGTTTATATTACGCATGCTTACACACTAACTCCAATTAACTTAAGATTTGGAATCTTAGCATTATTTATCATTACAGAGTTGGTAAAATTGGTTTCATTGAATTCCGGGATCATTTGCAAAATTTCTATTTTCTAGGCTATCAAAATAATATTAAAATATCAAATTTTAATATAATTTACTCTTAAATCAATTTTAAATCAGTTCACTAACCTTATCTTAACTATTATATAAGTTGTATTCAAATGCTATATCTCAAAATCTCAATACTTTATAGTTTCGATGAATGGTGTCAAATTTTCATTTTTGGCGAAAATTGTTTGGACAGATATGTTGATAAACTGATTTAAATAACTTATCTAATCGTTATACTTTCTGAAATCATATTTAAAAATGAGCGTATGTATTCAGAACAGTGCGGGGTTATTTTAAATTCTTAAAAACTCGAATTTTCAAAATATCAGAAAATTTTGGAGTCATTACAGAGTAACAAAGTTGAAGTCCAGAACTGAAACCAAAGTCAAAACCCGAAAACATTTTTACATTTATACAAGTTCGGACAATATTTAAGTACAAAGTTTTACAATAGAACAACAAAATAATTGTTAAATCTAAACTTTGACCAATATTCCTTTCTTCTTCTTCTTCGTTGAGTGAAAAACGTGTTGACTTAGTCAACAATGTCCAAATTATAGCTTTAACGTCCAAGAATATCCAAGAGTAATCCAAAAACAGTGAATAAATCCTTGTGAATGTCCAAAAGGTGAAGGAAAACGTTTGTGCGACGTTTTAGTGGTCCAAGATATGTCCAATAGTTATGGAAGCCATTAATGGTGCTTGAGAGCTTCAAGAGTGTCAAATTTTCAACTAATAATCCCCCCCTTTGAAAAATGAGGTGGGGTGTTTATAGGTAGTTGGTTAGGTAGGAGTAAATGAAATTTGGGAACCGTAGTACGAACTTTTGCATCCTTGAGAGGCGAGATACAAAATTTTGTATCCCTCAAACTCGTATCCATGAAATCACATTACTTTTCCATGAGAAACTCGCATCTTGAAAAATGAGCCAAAAACACGTGTGAATCCATCAAAAACTAGTGATCCACGTGGTATTTTCCTTGAGCAAAAGCATTTGGCATTTTCTAATCTCCAGAAATCCGCTCTAGAAAAAATGAATCACTTTCTCCGTGTCATGTATCGTGGAAAATCGCATCCAACCGATATGATCACGTCAAAATCACATCCCTCCAAAATGCCAGATCTTCCCATACTGTGCTAAGCCAAATTTTGGTATCACTAGGATGCGATGCGCACCCGAGGAAAACTCACATCACCCAGTGTTAATCTGCCCCTTCTGCCTTGCCAAATCTCACATCACTCTGGATTTGCCAAATCTTGCATCCCAGAAACACGATGCGGATACCATGAGAATCTTATCGGGGCTGATGAGATCAGGCCATTTTTCCCATCACTCTTGGGATGCGATTTACCAAGGAGCCAAGCCATTTTTCCAAGCCAGATTTTATCAATTCTTTTTTCCTGTGTTGCACACGTGAAAATTGATGGATCCACCGTACCGATCCATGGTGTCATGCATGCCAAATTTACCAAATGTGCCCAAGTGCCAGAGTGATCAGCCAGAGTTTTACATGTGGTTTTTGACGTGCTAGATCAGTTTTTGTCAATTTACCAGATTTTAATCCAAGAGTCACATAAGCCATTTTTCGTGATCGATGCGTGTCGACCCGCTGTTTAGCGTGCGACGCTGCTTTTTACCAAATCCATATATTTTTAGGTGATGAGTTTCGCCAGGTGATCGGACTGACACGCTTAAGCATTTTGAGCTGATCGAACTGAGTCGATCACGTATTTTTACTATGTCGGTTTTTCCAAGTCCATCGACGATGATTTTGTGAATCGACCCCATTTGTAATCCTTTTCTGAACACGTCGTGACTTCGACCAAATCGATTTGTGCTTTCTGACGATGTTAATAATGCTTGAGCGCATCCCTAACCAAAATCTTGACGTCGACAACTTTGAACAAAAATGTGTCAACGATCGCTAATAGTACATAAAAAAGAAGAGAATATATGAAAGTTCCTTTTTTGAAATGTCATATGTTTCAACTCTTTAAACACATATTGTTTTCAACTCTCGATTAATTGTTACAGATAAACAACGATTCTTTGTGTTGGATCATCCAGACCAGGAACGCCAATAGTGAAAAATATATACGGAGTATTCATACACATCTAAGATGGTAAATTTTAAGAATTAATGATAATAGGTCAAAATGAATATTTACTATCAAACCAAGAGAATGGTAAAAACTCATTCGTACATAAACCATGTCCGACGTTACAACTCTCTATTGCAAAAGTAAGATACATCATATCAAAATGTTTCCATGTATTTTCATCCAGTAAATGCGTCAAAGTTCCATATTCAAGTGTTTTCACACTGCGTCATCATGTATGTCATATTGGGATTGAAGAAGCATACAACCTTTGCAGTCTTGGGGTGGTAGGTAAATAATGCATTCTCTTGCATGGAGCTTCAATTTCTTTCTTTTTTCAAGGTTTGTATATTTCCTCATTACATATTTTTCTGCTTCTAAGATTAATGTCATCTTTCCAATATAACATGCAACATTTTTTACAAGTATTTATCTTTCGGTACAGTGGACCAAAAGTCGACATTAGTATTTTCAATTTGTAATGACTGTTGCACATCAAATTATTGGGTGATATGTGTCTTTTGTAGCTTGTACAATGGATATAAATTATGCTTCTTTTCAACCATATCATATATTGTAATCTTCAAGACAAAATCCTTTTATGACGCTAAAGGATTTACTTTAGGTGCAACAGGTTCTCCATGACAATCCCATGAATAATAATCTTGCATAAAACTAGATGTATACTAATGTACTTTAACTATATCTTGTTTCCAACACTTCAACAGTTGGCAGTGATTACAAGAGCAATGAAGTTCCTTGTTCTTCGATTATTAGATTCTGCGAATATGATAAATTCGTGTATACAATTGCGGAAACATGCTCTTACCGAACTTGTCATTCCAATTCTAACTATATATATCCAACTACAGTCGACAAAATAATTGAACATGACTTAGTTTATATATATATATATATATATATATATATATATGTATATGTTAGTAATTTTGATAACACATATATAACTTCTATCTAAAGTACATTAAAGCCTTTTGGGATCAATTAAAAGGCTTCACACACCACACCTTTAAAAAAAATAGCAAAGCTTTTTGGGACTAAAGACTTCACACCACTATGCTTTTATCTAATTTAGACAACGCTTCACTTCATTTTTCTTTTATGCATAACTTTGCATCCAAGGGGTATATTTTTTGGGTTATATTCTCTAAAAATAAAGTAAATCCTTTTGGACTAAAGGCTTTACACACACCATACTTCTTCTAATTTCGATGGCACTTCGCCTTAATTCTCTTCTATGACTTACTTTGCATCCAAAGTGGATTAAAAAAAAATTGTATTTTCTAAAAGAAATCAAAATATTTTCATGCTAATGGCTTTAAATTTTGTTGCTATATTTGTTAAAATAGTACTTAAGGCTAAAATAGAAGTAAATTTGATTTTGTGTACTCAATTTTTATTTTTATTTTAGAAGATCTGTCGCCAGTCGGAACTTTTTAATAGTTTGAAAGCAAGTAAGAGCATCTCCAACAAAGGGAGGATTCAGCCCATAAATCATGAATTGAGACCAATATTAGTCCCCAACAGCTATTCTTCCCCTGAATATTCAAGGAAAAATTATGAGGACAATTATGAATTTTGAATTGGCCCCACACGCCGATTTTGCCGACGTGTGCTATAGCGCGCCAATTTTTTCGGCATGCTCTGATAAAAACGGCGCACTGATATAATCGGTGCGACATTCCCAACAGCTCAATGTAGTTGCATTTTCACTAGAGAACAGCAAAACAGTCGTATTTTTCCCAACGGCTATAAAACAGTCAAATTTTTTCAAACGGCTATATTTTCAGTTATAAATTTGTTCCTCTCAACCATTCTACATCACAACATGTTCACAATTCCTTTCTATCTCTTTAATCTAAAGAAACTCTAACTCAATAATGTCGTCACCATTTGGAGATTTTTCACATCCGACGATGGACGGAAGCCAGTTTTCGTAAGCCAACATGAACTATGGCCTGGGTACTCAATCAAGCAAACAACTAACTATGCCGTGGACAGACGAAGAGGACATCGATCTATGCATCATCTATTGTCATTTCTCACAACATTCATCCACGACCAATTAGCCGCTACATTTTGGAAAAAATTATGACCGCCTTCGTTGAGAAGCATTCAGAAGGCTTATGGACATTGTCGGCGATTCAAGGTCATTTCGGCAAAATAAGTCGTTAAACAACGTTTTATGAATCACAAGTTTATAAAATAAAGATAGCGAATTCAAGTGGCATTAGAGGAGAGGATAATCTGGTATATTTTCTTACTACATATGTTAGTGGTTGATGGATTGTTTTTATGATTCGTATTCCCTATTTTTATTAGAAACGAATGGTAAACGAGGAGTTCAAGAAGCTTTTTTCTAGAGAAAATGGTGCGAAAAGGCCATATTATTATCAATTTATGCATTGTTATGATCTGCTTACTCGTCAACCAAAATGGAACTCAGAACTTACTATGAGCCTTTGCGATGTACAAACTGCTAACAAGGGCAAGAAAAATGCTTCTAAATTTGGGTATTAATTCTTCCAGTCCAAGCGAGTCAACTTCCAAAATTCCTCAATGTGTAGGTGAAAACCTACTTGATGAGTTCAATACCACGATTGACGAAAATTTTAGACCTGATGGAGTCAAAGCTGCGAAAAGAAAGGGGGAAACTGCGATTGTGCTTAAAGGAAAAGTGAACGCATGTCACGAAGAACACGGTTGTAGACATGTAGAAAGACATGAAGAAGCTAAGGAAACAATAGAGGTAATGAAAAGTTTGCTAATCTGGAAGAGAAAAGGCTACAAATTCTAGCGGATGAGCTAGCATATATGCAACAACAAGATGAGAATGCTATGATGGCTAAATATTTGACTAGAATGGATGACATAGAGAAGGAATTTTGGATGGGAATAAAACAACGTATTCTAATGTCAAGGTTTCCTTGGTTATAAGTAGATTGTTCATCACTATTTGTATTACTAGTTGCTTGTATTATGTCGATGTAGTAACATTATATTTCTTATTATAGTAATGATTTTCTTATAAATGCAATGTGTGCTTTATTTATATTGCTATTATTTCCCTAAGTTGATAGTTTTATACTGTGCACTAAAGTATAAAATTAGAAGAACTCTATATTTTTCATAGGATCATTAATTAAAAGAAAAGTTCAACAATCTATAAACAAAATAGACCAAAACCATTAGCCTATTCATCCCCATATCGGGTTAGCCAACTATAACGCGGTTTATAGGCTTTGTGGCTAACAAAATCAGTACCGTGCTCTGCAAGGTAACGAGAATCAAAAGTTGCCTTAGTCAGTTTCAATATATCTTCGTCTTCAACTGTCTGTATAATCTTTTGGTATCGTTCACAAGCTTCTACGAAACGCTGGTGAGCCATATGAATTTCAACAGAAGATCATGTAATAATGCAGGTATGATGGTTGTTATGTAATCTTGTTATCATGGACCAAAATTCTTCATGGATTAGACCTCCTTCATTTTGCATCAGTAAAAATCTCTTTGATCAACTTCGATATATGATAGCATGGGTATAAGTAAGTCCTAAGGAGATAATTTTGTTGTATTAGCACTAGAGCTAGCATTACTTTGGTTGTGACGATTATGGTTAATCACTTGCCTCACTATGTTGTTTCCTGAACGTGCTTTTGGATAATGAACTTCAACTACTCGTTGAGTACCACAAATAATTTCATTCTGAACTTGTTCGTCCGCCTCTTCTACTTGTGTATCTGGAATGAATCCACCCTCTTTCTCATTCTCCTTGTTTCATTTGTACTCATCAAACATTTTATCCATGATTTCATCACTGATTTCCCAATCGTCCATTTAAGCTACACAGAAACAAAAAATGTATTATCCATATAAAGAAGTACTTGAACACATAGAAACAAAAAGAGTAATGGTTTCTCACCTTAATGTCATGGTTGATCTAGAAGGCACAAATTATAATTATGGTTGGAGGACAAAATATAAACTATTTAAACGAGTAGAGGTGATTGTTGAGGTCTTCCTATACCACATGGGTATAGGTATAAGTTTTATTAACTGGACTTGACTGAAGATGTGTACATATGTCATAGTTGTACCATAACTCGTCGCTTGTGATAAAGCTCCGTCATCAATAGTTGAGCTGTAGAATAGAGACATATGACATGACTACACTCTGTCCTCAATAGTTGAGTTGCCATCACTCTGCCGTAGAACAGTTGATGTTACTACACTCTGCAACACTTGGGAAACGTGTTATAGCTTGTCCAATGAATCGAAACAACACGGCTTGACAAGTCGTACTGATTAAAGATGACATGTTCACTGCTTTAATAAAGCAAAGCACGAAATCGGTGGACTTGGCAACCTTTAAGATTACCAAGCTCCTCTTCCTCTATTCGGTACTTTTGAATTATTAGGTTTGTCAAATTACTCATTTTATCTAGCAGCCACTTTTCAAGTAGTTCAAAATGTCTTCTTGGGAATTGGATGATGAAACCATGGTCCAAATGTACGAACAATATGAAAGAAATAACCAATCAATCGAGTTTTTCCCCGAAACGCAATTGGAAGATCAAGTGGAAGCTAGAGAGGTGGAGTATGAACTCTTCAGTGCCACACAAAGGAACATTGTTGTCCCATATATTGGACCAGTCCAAAAAACCCACAATGCTCGATTTAGGGAAGTACTTGCTCGACAAAACCTAGATAGGTCAAGCTCTAGCATGACGAGTCGTTCATTACTTTGCTACTGCGGAGTGGAATGCAATGTGGTTGTTTCTGAAAGCCAAAGCAATGCAGGTCATTGCTTTTATGGTTGCAAAGCGTACATTACTACACTTAACCGACAGGGGCTGAAACATTGTAATTTTTTCTCATGGATCGATCCACCGCTGACAGAAAGGGGTGTCCAGTATGCTCTAGAGATGCAAGCAGAGGTAAGTCGCTTAGAAAGGTTGAATGTTGTAGCAAAGGCCGAAATGTTGTATGGGTTCTACGGTTCATCCCGAAACTAGGGTCTTAGTTATGTGGTACTATGTCTTAATTATATGTGTTATATTCCACATTATGTCATACTTTATCGTAGTTGTATGTTGGGTCAAACATTCACTGTATCTTGTATTTTATTATACTAAATGAAGTTCGTACGCAAGTTAAAAGGTATTGTTTATATTTATGAATGCAAATGAGTTAAAAACTAGGGTCGTCTCCGTTTAAATTAAACATTTCAATACACAAAGGAGTCAAAAAATAGGGTATACTCATCCACTTGAGCATTATTGCTGACAAATGCTTTGGAAATCGCAACACGTAAAGCAAAGTGGAACCGGTGATCGTTCACATCACGGTAGTACGAAAAGCAGATTCCCTACAGTACTATATCAGGCGAAACAGTGATTGGTTAACACGTAAAGCATAGTTGTAACAGTGACCGGTTACATCATTATTTGTTTTATTCATTTGTACACTATGCAGCTATATATCTCTGTCAAATTACTCACAACTTACCTCACTCAAACATCTTTGTTCCCAACTTTGATTATGGAATGCCAATGAAAAAGAAATAACATATTTTCGTATTGTAGATTTCAAGTTATGTTAAACCAAGAATTTCAAAAGGTCCTCATTTAAAGTAAACATTTCAATACATAAAGGAGTTAAAAAATAGAGTCGGACTCAACCACATGAAAATTATGGCTGACAAATGCTTTGAAAATCGCAGCACATACAGTAAAGTGGAAACAATGGTCGATCACATCACGACTGTAAAAAAAGAAGATTCCCTACTATATTATGTCAGGAGAAATAGTGTCAGACATCACATACAGCAAAGTCGTAACAGTGATCGGTGACATCATTATTTGTTTTATTTCTGTATACACTATGCGGCTACATATCTCTACGAGTTTATCACAATTTTCCTCACTCAAACAATTTTGTACACTATCCGGCTATATATCTCTACGTTGTATATATAGACAAGCTTGTTCCTATTCTTGTACTACCTCATTCTTTTATCACTCATACAAAATGTCTTCTTGGCTATCATCTATAGATTCTGATGAACCACCTTATGAACAAATGAGGCTTCAGGAGCTAGTGGACGAATTCCCACATCTAAACCTAATGAGACCTCATGATTAACCACCGTATGAACAGGCGAATGTACATCCTCAGCATGAAGCTGAAGTACCACATGTTCAACTTTCGTATGAACAGTCAGTTGCTCAACCACGACAAGAAGTAGAGGTAAATTGAGTACTATATGTTCAAATTTCTTATGAACAGGAAGTTGATTCTTATCCAGTTTGTTGCTATTGTGGTTATGCAGTTGAAGTTATGGTTCGAGAAGATGACAACAATATAGGTTGGCGCATTCAGAAATGTCCATCCTACCCGAGTGGATGCAATTATACAAAATGGATAGATGAAACTTTGTGCCCAAGGGGAATAACATATGCAAACGAACTTGAACGAAAGATTAGACGTCTCCAAAATGTTTTTGAATAGTTGCAGTTTGACGTAATTATTAGGCAACTTAGAACTGTTTTAAACTCCTTTGAGATTGAATGTAACATGTAGTTTTCTTAAGTAACTATTTCCTACGTCTACTTTGATGTTTTAGTTGGCATTTAGTATCGTTAGTTGTTGTATCTTTATGACGTGTTGTATCTGTATGCTTATTGTTAGTTGTATCGTTATGCGAAATATTAGTTGTATCATTATGATCATGACCACTTGTTTATATATGATTATTACATATTGTAGCTGAATCTCTTGGGGTTGAATGAAACATTTAGTTTGCTTGTATATTTATTTTCCTACTTTACTTTGGTCTAGTCGTTAGTTGTATCGTTTAGTGCTTCCAGCGCATGTACTGATTTCTGTTGTGTTTGTATCTAACAAACGTAGCAACGCCTGCTATCGTTATGTTTACGATCAACTGTTTATTATGTTGTATTATCAATTGCATCGTGAGTATTATATGTACATTCAAACGTTTTACATCAGCCTAAAACACTAAATAATCCTAAAAGGGATTAAAAAATTATTTTCACAAAATATTTATAGTAGCATGCTGATAATATCGGCGTGTTATACTTACGCACTGATTTTATCGGCATGCTTCGATAAAATAAGAGCACGCCGATAAAATCGACGCGCTCTTGTTGAAGAAATTACCCCATTCCTCCCTGAATCTTACGGTCGTAATGTTACGACCCGTAAGTCTATTGGAGATGCTCTAAGTGGGTGGAATTGTATTTTCATTACTCTAATACCGAGAAAAGATATGGTATGGAATATTGCCGATTACAGATCTATCTCATGTGCTAATTTTATATAAGATAATACCTAAAATTATTTATGACAAGATAAAACATTTTTTACCCTATCTTATTGTAGATAATCAAGCTTCTTTTGTTCCCTTTAGGAATATTGGAGAAAACATTTTACTTGGTCATGAATTAGTGACAGATTACAGAAAAAGAGGTAGATCTAAAATGTGGTTGAAGATGTATTTGCAAAAAGCATATGATATGAAAAATATGGAGTTTGTATGTTATATCTTAATGGCTGTGGGCTTTCCACATTGTTGAATTGATTTATGAGTGTATAAGCAGCCCTACTTTTTCAGTATTAATCGAAGGAGTTCCATAAGGTTACATCCCTTCAACTAGAGGTCTACCTCAAGAAGACACATTATCGCCTTATGCTTGTTTAGTGTGGCAATGGAATAATTTACATTTGTTATGGAAGATGCATATGCTGGTGGAACTTTATAGCCTTTATCATCGGTACAGTCAATTATTGCTCATTTAATTTATGCATATGATGTAATGATATTTCTTTCTGTTGTTATGTCTAATAATGCAGTTATTATATGGAATATATTTCATACATTGGTTAACACATTTATTCTTCATGATAACTTGTTCAAATCGAAACTTCATTTTATACACACAAGATAGATATAATAGTTGTTCTGGGTATGCCATAGGGAGATTTGTCTATTAAGTATTGGGAAGTACCTTATTCTACTGGTGGAACAATGTTTTGTTATCGACTGCTGTAAGGGAGGAAATGATACAATTCACTATCATAGTGATGGTATTATATTAGCTACTAATTTATAATCTACCTGGATATATGTGCTATGTAAAGTACAGAACGTATGTTTGATATATTTTTTTAGGGGCATACAAGATCCCATGGGGAATTTTTGTAAACCCAAGTTAGAATAAGGAATTGCTCTTTGACTGTTTTCTGTTATATGTTGGACTGCTATGGTGAAATTATTATAGACTTTTTTAACTAAGAAATGTATATGGATTGGTGGATTACAAAAAGAAATGTTCACAGTCAACATTTCTGAGTTATGGCCATCAATAACAATTTTTCCAGGACAATGAGGCATTCTTAAGAGTGAGAGAAACAACAACATTAATTATGAAGAAGATAATTGTAAATGGTCAAGGCTCCTCTTTGTGGCTGACCCATGTCTAGATCATAACTCAATGGTTGATTTAGAATTTAGTGGGATGGGTATAGACTCCCACTGTGTCAATTTATTGTCTACAAAGGGGTTGTCTTATATCATATTATATACAAAATTGCTAGGAAGCCCGAAACAAGAATTTCGTGTAAAATTGCGGGCGACATGGAAAGGGGATAGTGGTTGAAAACTGAAGCAGAGAGAGAAGATGAGACTAATGGAAGAACAAATGAAAAATATAACCCCCACCTCCCCCCCCCCCCGGAATTCAACGTGGGGGCATATTTCGGGCAAGAAATTGCCTGGGCTTTGTAGCAAAGACCTATTATATATATGGTTGGATTCTGAATTTAGTGAAGATTATTGGTAGATAGCTAAGCTTAAATAATATTTCAAATTTTGATCGATCTATACGGACTGCTTTACCAATAGTAGTATAAGGAAATTGATGTGGAATAATTCCATGGCTAGGGAATTCAGTAATACAACAAACAAAGCTTGCATGAACCGACTGCCTGCTAAAGATCAACTACAATAATAGAAAAACGGACTCTCGAATGTCGGTTTCCCATGGAAGAACCCACTAACCCTAATCCTCCAAATTTGGCTAGTGCATCCCCTCTCTTCCATGGCTGTTATCTCCATTTTCCCCTCTAGTCCTTTCGCATGCTTCCTACGCTTAGCCTGCGCCTTTGGACTATCCAAGCAGCAATGGATTTCAATCGGTTACCTCCAAACAAAATTAAAAAAGTCTATCAAACTTGTCATCGATCGGAGGGTCTATGGCATCCCTCTTCTTCCTCCCGTCAGGCAATGCCTACTCAATTTTCTGTAATTTTGCTTGCCTTTTTTCTACTGAAAGGCTACTGCTTATGATGCTGCTAACGGGAAGAGAAGCCTGGACCTTCCTCCTTCCTACTCTCGACCTTTCCCTTCGTTGAGAGCTTCTGTTCTATGTAACATTCAAAATTCAAATGGTCAAGAATTTTCTTTGGGTGCAAGGCATTCCTGGAAAGATGACAGTCTCGGATAATCAAGTTTCTGTTTACACTCTGCTTGTATTCTTTCCTTAAAGCCACACAATAGTATGAAAATACAATTGTAACTTACTTGGTTGATTCTAAACCTCATTACCCATTTTTTAGGAGATTGTTAAAGTGACTCCACATTTGGTTAAGGGGAGGACTAATTTTTATTTATTTTATAATTGTTATGGGAGGACAAAATAAATTAGCATCGCCTTAAACATATAAGTTAAAATTCCAATATTAACCACCTATAATTCTCATTAATATAAACCATAAAACATAAACCTTAATTAATGATTACAATTTAATAATGCATATAAAAAAATGATGTAGTTAACGTCATGGAGTACAAGAAAGTTTCATGGGTGATTGGAAAACATCAGATCAAGTAATTAATTGTAATTTCATATGGGAATTGTTACGATTAATTTAAAATAAATGCAGAAATGAAAATTTTGATCATATATGCTGTATCGAATTTGTGTAATTGAGATGTTTAGTAATTCACACATTTGTTATTTGCGCTGAATTTGAGCCAAGGGTAGTTAGGTCTCTTTTGCTTCATTTTTAAATAAACTAGGACCCCTTAACAAAATAAAATTAAGTTGGGGTTCGCTTAAAATTATCCTTCCCATAACCAAATGTGTTAACAATCCCCATTTTTTAAGGCTTATATGCATAGGATTTGAAGATTAATTGACGATTTAGATATTATCAAGTTTGACATGAAAGAAGATTGTGATAGGATTCTAGAGGAAGATCCTTACTTTTAAAATACAAAACTAATGATGGTCAGATGTTGGGAATTGAGTATAAAACTTAATAAAGACTTTTACACGCTGCTCTTATATACGTCTTTTTATCGGGTTAGCCTCTAGATTATTGAATGGAATAGTGTACAATTAGTGTTGCTTCAATGCTTGGAAATCCTCTTAAATTGGATAAGTTTACGGAAGGAATCAAATATATTGCCTTTGCTCGGGTGCTTGTTTAAGTATCAAGTTCGTTTTCTTATCCTAAGCAAGTGCCCATCTTTTATGAAGATGATCGATTATTCATCCAAGAAGTTGATTATATTCATCCTAACTGTTCGAATTATATGAGTTTTGATTATTTGGTAAATATGTGTTAGCTTGCTAAAGTTTGGATTTCTAAGAAGATGTCTACTCATAGTTGTTGTTGGTCCGCCTTTTTACCAGGCAATCACGTATTGGATTTACAACTATTGAAGTGTTCAATACTTGGACATGGGGATTAGGCAAGCTCGAATATAATCGACTAAAGTAGCAAAGCTCACGAAGATATGAGTATTAAAGGCGTGTACTCCAATTCGACATGCCAAGCTCAACTAAGTCGGCTCGACTTTCCGTCAACATCACACTTTGGCTCGAACATGCCTGGATCGACTAATCCTACTTGATGTAGCCACGTCACCACCTTATCTCAAATGTGCTTTTGGTTCGGACAATCTGGTTCGACGTTGTCGAACCAGACTATGTCGAACAAGAAATTGCACGTTCTAAAGACATATTCAATTACTTAAACATGATCAGTCCACTACCCAAGACTCTCGAGACACTTCCACGTGTCCTAGTCGAACCAGATCCATAACTCCCTATATATAGCTAATATCTGAACATCATAAAGGATCGAACTTTCCCTTCTGACACTTTATATGCAAGGACATTGCTGTAAAGGGAAACTAATTTTCTTTCTCTACATTTATTTCGTGAAAATAACTATGTTGTAATTGTACAGTATAATAAACGGTATGTTACGTTAAGTGGACTTAGGCCTAATTGTCGAACCACTATAAATTTGTGTCTCTTTATTTCATGCATTTTGTGTCTGAAACTGTTGTGATTAATTCCGTGGCTTGGGTGTTTGTAACAACCCGGAAATTCGAAACCAATTTAAAAAAATTATTTTGGCAATTTTAATGAATTTCGAATATTTAAAATGATTTATTTGAAATAATAATGACTATAAATTTATTTTAATCGAAGTTAGAATGAATAAGTTTATTTTAATTATATAACGAGCCTGAAATGGCGCGGTAGTTTGAAAATTCGAATTCAAATTTCAAATGAATGTACAGTATTCAAAATAAACCGGATTTTAGTAAAACTAGAAATAATTGAATTTGTTTGAAAATATCTTTCCAACGAATGTGAAAAATCCAGATTTCATAACGAGAATAAAAAGTTATGCCAATTGAAAATTCAGAATCATCGTTATGGAATTTATATAATATAAAGCCCTTAAAAATAGTAATTTTGCAAACGACCTCTGTTTTTGATGAGACCGCTTTTGTTGGATTCGTAATGTCAAGTTATTGCTGGATTCCAATTTCCATAATTTTTGAAATCAATATGTGAGCGTGGCGAATTTAAACGCGTTTGGCAATTTGAATTTGAATTTAATCGACTGGAAAATGACCGTTTTTCAAACGGTCTCCAAATTCGACGAAATTTGTTTTGTTCGGACCATATCGTCAAAACATAGCCAGATTTATTTTTCTGGAATTTTTGGAGTTAGTATGTGACCCCGATAAATTAAAATGTATGTTTGAATTTAAAATATAATGATTTATATTTTAAATTTGATAAAACCCTATCGAAACAGCCGAATGGGCTTACGATACATATCCCATTGCATTCGGAATGGGGGTAATTAGCTAGGGGTGGGGTTTCGTTTGAAGTTCAAATAAAAAGTCAACCCTTTTGAAAATTAAATTAAAATAAATTAAATATATAAATATATATTATATATACCATAACTCCTTGTTTCTCTCTCCCAGATTCAAAATAAAATAAAAGAAAAAAAGAAAAAGGAGAACGAAGGGGGGGAACCGCCGCTGCGCCTCAGGCGCCGCCACCCATCATGTCGCCCAGACCGCCTCCGACTTCCTCCAACTTCCCCCTCCTCCATACAAACTGCTGAAACCCCAAAACAGCCCCAAACCCCAAATTGAGTCACCATGAGCCCTGTCTCCCATCGCCGCCGGCCATTGTGCCTTCCCCGACCTGCTGCATCCCCTGACGCCCTCCCCTACCCCAATGACGTTGTAAGTTTTTATTTTAGTTTAATTTAGGTAATTAGTTTAAAAAAACATTTTAGTAAAGTAAAAAAAACCAGTTTTTATATATAGTTAAATAAGATTATATTTTTATTTATGCGAAGATTATATTTTTATTTATGTAAAGGTTTGATTTTTATTTATATATATAACATATAAAGATTTAATTTTTATTTATATATATAACATATAAAAATTTGTTTTTTTATTTATATATAACATATAAGGATTTGATTTTTATTTATGTGAATAACATATAAAGTTGTGATTTTTATATACATAACATTCGAATAAAGAAGTAATATGTATATATATACACATACATATATATAAACGATATAAAATTGTGATTTTTTATTTTGAAAGTAGCGGTATAAAAATTGGATTTTTTTTGTATGAAGTAGCGATTTAAAAATATGATTTTTATTTAAATAACTTCGTTTTAAAAATGTGATTTTATCCATTTATCGCTGTTATAAAAATATGATTTTTATATATGCAGAGAATAAAAAAATACGATTTTTATATATATAACATTTGAATAAAAATGTGATTTTTATTTATATAGTAACAGAATAAAAATGTGATTTTTAATATAAAAATCGTGTGAAACAGATTGCAATGGAACTGGTGGAAAACAAATCCAAACCTGAACCGTTCAGAAATTCAGAATAGAATGGAGGAGTGGATTCTAGAGGTGAGAACTCCTCACTTTATTTTATTTTCTAGTTAAATATATATACTAGGATGCAGATGGTACTTAGAAGCACCCGACACCTTTGTTTGAAACCATGTTTGTTTGGTTGATTGGTTTATTTGTTTGAATTTGGTTTGGGAAACGAATTGAATTGACAGAATTTGGTTTATACATGGCACGAGCCATTATTAGGCGAGGGATAATGTAACACCCCATGTCCGTTAATGTCATTCACAAAGGGAATGCATTAACTTCCATGAAGCATTATAAGTAAACAGAACAGAATATTACAAGACAGATACGTAAAGTAGTACTTGAAAATTTTATAACTTTATTACAGCAGAAATAAGTTTGGTTACATCCTTCAAAATTACAATACCAAAACCCAAGTACACAAGTATCAGTCTTATACCAAAATCCTTCAGAATGCGTAATTTTAAAAACCATAATCCCCAACATAAACTTCCATAAGAAGGTAAAGTCAAAGCCAAGCAATACTTCAAGCACTTCAAGCAGAGAGAATATGAATCAAGCTCCTATGTTTCCACCCTGAGCACTTGGAGGGAATGGAAAGAAAAAGAGGTGAAAACAAACGAGGTCAGACATAAAGTCTGGCGAGTCCAGTAACTTTCAGCATATAAACAGATAGTAGTATCATGACATGTAAATAAAGCTGGATGAGAGATTATAGCAACAGGAGTAGCAGGTACGCTTAAGTTAAACAAAATGATATAGACCAAGATATGCTTCTTACCTATATCTTACTTCTCAGCATTAATACTTAGTATAACAGGATTAGGTATTACCCTACTGTCTAAACTGAAACAGAAACAGAAACAAAATAATCTCTACAGAAACAGAATGCTAGTAATGGGCCTTTACCACCCCAACAGAGACAGAAGTTACAGAAACAGAATGCTAGTAATGGGTCTTTACCATCCCAACTAATGGGCCTTTACCACCCCAACAGAGACAGAAGGTACAGAAACAGAATGCTAATAATGGGCCTTTACCACCCCAACTAATGGGCCTTTACCACCCCAACAGAGAAAGAAGGTACAGAAACAGAATGCTAATAATGGGCCTTTACCACCCCAACTAATTGGCCTTTACCACCCCAACAGAAATAGACGGTACACAAATAGAAACAAATAGAACTAGGTGTACCATAAATTCTACCCCAAGAGATCGGCTCCCTAATACAAAAATACCCTGTGCCGGCCCCACATAAGGGTGTATCAATCCCTAAAGTGGAAACCTATAGACACAGACCTATTTACAGATGTCACGGTGTCTTACATCCTCAGAGCAGACCGAATCCATGCACGCACTTGACCCGGTTGGAATGCGCCATCGACACCTCTCGCCATTATCAGAGTGTTCCTCTTATAATCAGTTCAGTTAGCGTGCTCTGACCCTTCCTAGTGTTGGGTCATAGTTTTGATACCAGAAAAGAGATACTGACTAATATGGGTTCCACACAACAGATGACACAAGTAATCATCCCGCCTAACCTTGTGCCCCCAGACTAACAGATTTCAGATTAACTTGCTTACATATTTCAGATGTACAAAGTTCAGATTAACTAGTTCTCAGATCAGACATGTAGGTTAACAAGTTTACAGACTAACGGATCAGATATACAGATTAACAGACTTAAAGATTGTTTTACCTAACCTTGTATTGGGCCTACAAATTTACGAAACAGTTTTATTAGATTCATCCTCCTAGTTGATTTAATCCAACACGTTTTAGGCATCATATTTATCCTAGATTTGCATTAATTAATTACTAATGCACAGACTTCTCACATTAGGTCGGTAGCCTGTGGCCGTTGGATGTGCCGGGCGATTCCGGGCAGATTTCTGCCACAAGCTAGACCTAACCTCGTGTCTAAGCATCTTTTAGTTATGCCTATGACCTCTCACATTAGACTGATAGTTTGCGGTTGCTGGTTAAGCCGGTTGGGTCCGGGCAGGCTTCTACCGCAAACAGAGTCTAACCTCGCGTCTCAGCATTCTTATTTTTAGGTAAAGTATTCATTCACAGATTATGCCAATATCAGACTAATTATGCCAATTCAACAAATTAAACTTCTTTACAAGTTACAACAGATTATTCAAAGTTTTATTAACTTGTTTTGCTCAATCTTAGATCAAGCCTACAGATTTTCATACCCCAAATTACCGTATTCAGTTTCAACAGATTTAGCAGATTAGGCAATTTAACAGATTTAATCATCCCTTAAAATTCCATTGACATACTTCGCCTAATCATAAAATTAAGCCTAATTTTACATTCCCAAATTATGATCATAATTCACAATATAACATATGCCCCAAATTTTAGTTGAATTTACACAGTACAGAATATTCTCTAAAAAACCCAAATCATGATATAAAATACGAATTATGCCAAATTATAGCCTTTGATTTCAGTGTATGCCGAATATCCAAAATCCCCATTTAGGCGTATTCACATTTAATAGTTATCCTATTATATTATAGATCTTTGCGCCTATGTTATATACACAATAATTCTCCTTCTTCCAAATCACAGACTATCATATATAGTATGCCCAGATCTAGATCTTAAATTACAACATATGTTCTTTCCTCAGATCAGTCACAAATCAGTCATGTCTAATTATGCATCATTCACTATTTTTTCCAAATTTAGCGTTCATGCGCCAATCTCTTATGAGATTTGGCTCAGGCTCGTGGTAGTCTGGCTATAGAACAGAAGGAAGGAAGAGATACAGAATAGTTACTATAATATTAATAAGATAGATTTGCACAGAAAAATAGTTCTGATAAACAAGAATGTGCATAATCTCAAATTCAGATCTATAGCCATGTCAAGATCATAATTAAATTTCATATCTGAAAATAACTGTACTCACCTTGGTGGGATTCTAAAAGAAAAAGGGTTGTAGTTGTTCTCTTTTAATCCTACTCAGATTGGAAGAAGAAGAAGCACTAGTTCTAGCTTAGGTTTCAGCAAAGTAGAGACGCCATTGATTTATTTTAAATTAGAATTGAGGCAGCATAGCGTTACAATGGTTTGGTGCGGAGAGAAAGAGGGGTTTGGGGGTGTTTAAATAGCATAGGGATCAATGAATCTGGTCAGAACAGGCGTCCAAATGCAGAAAAATGGACCAGTTCTCGGATCTGGAAATGGGGGGGAGGTCGACCCCCTGGTTGACCAATGTGACCCAGGTCGACCTGGGTCCTAGGCGGGAAATTTCCCGCCCAGCCCGGGTGTGTGATTTGAATTTCAAACTTAAATTTGAGCTATTTTAATTTATTTAAATTCCTCAAAACTTCCGAAGGCCATAACTTCTTCATACGAAGTCCGATTTACGTAAACTCAAACTCTATCTCAAGCAGAAATTTGAGATGGACGCAATAGCGTAACCCATTTCCCTTAATTCTTCTTTAAAAATTAAGTATACTTTGTTTTGTTACTTTTATGTTCACAGAAAATACGGGGTGTTACATTCTCCCCTACTTAAAGGATTTTGTCCCCAAAATCTTCAAGTTAAGAAGAATGTGCCCTACCATCCAATCACCCATCTACTCAACCATCATCCATAAGAATCCATTGTCCTTAGAAAACTTCTTATGTTGTATGAACATATGCAAAAGTTTGTGTATATGTCTCTTATCTAATGCAAAGATCATGCAGTCTACTGATTCAGTTGACCTCCTCAATGCGAATTATGTCAGTGCCACGAGTCCAATTATTTATGCAAAAAATCCTATTTGATACACATCATTTCTATATGAGTGCATAACCATTCATCCAAATGCAACATCCATGTGATGAGTCATTCATTTTGCATCCACAAAAATTGAAAAAATGCGCATACATCCATATGTAGTATGAGAGTATTTTTGAGTCGATCTAGTGCCTAGTGTGTGTGTATATGCATCCACGAGAAACCAGTAGCAACCACTTGCATCCACTTGCAACCATCAAACATAACATGTCTCAAATACATGTTTACACCCATTAGTTTCTACCCACTATAACAAATAAGACTTTTGATGGCGTTTAAAAAGCGCCATAAAAAGAATCAATAGCGTTTTTGAGGACGCTGTGTATCGACATGCAGTTAAAAGTCAGTAGAAAACCATGGTTGTAAATAAACGCCATGAAAAGAAGAAATGATAACATTTTCTCTGTGTTGTTAATACATTTCATGGCATTTATGTACATTCTGTATAATTTTTCTTAGCGGTTTTTGAATGCCAACAAAAATATTTCTCAGCGGTTTTATAATGCTAAAAAAAAAATATCTTAGCGTTTCATACGTAATGTTAAAAGAATCTATAGCTTTTTTTTGTTATGATATTCTATTTATAGCGATTATGATTTGCTGTTACTGTTTTCATGTCAAATTTTAAAAAAACTTTTTACGGCATTTTATAAACGCCATCGAAAAAAAAAGCCATGAAAATTTTCAATGGTGTTAAAAAAACGCCATAAAAAGTCACAAAATCAACCTACCTGCTTATACTAATTTAAAATCTGCATATTATATAGATGCCTCAATTCAAAATTACCATGGCATACTGATGGCATATTTTATTTTGATCACATAATTCGTCACCAACAAATAAAATGTTATAACTAAAACATGCAATATTCTTACATTGATAATACACACTAGGTCCATAATAGTTCATAAAATAGTAGCGTTATACCAAACATACACTTACATAAGTAGAAGCGACCAAAATATAGTGCTACATATATATGTACAAACCAAAATATTTTTACAAACCAAAATATAGTCTTCGTAGCATTATTAACTTCGGCCCACATAGTTTTCCATCAACGTCGTTGTATATGTATCTGTAAAGCAAAAATCTTCAATATTGTTAGTATGATCAGAAGAAAAGTTAATCATAAAAAATAGTATTATGTTTTACTGCTTAATCAATGTCTATACATGCAAGTCTAAATTCAATGAAATTTGTTCATCTGCGACAATGTTAAGAAAGCTATGCTATATAAATACAAATCATGAAATGATTATGCTTTTATTCATCTGTGACGATGTTATAAGAATGTTATTTACTGAGTCACAATGATGCAGCAAGCCAAAATATTGCAAAGAGAGGAAACCGCAGTCAGAAACCACGACAGAAAAGCCATGGTTCTAAGGTAGAGTAAATAATTTTTAATTTGTTAAAACTGAACTCATAAGAGAAATAGCCATGGTTGGCATTGCTATTATCTTGATTTACTGAGTGATAAATTTAAGGCAGTTAGTTGTCTTTGTCTTCACTTTTAGCATGATACTATGAAAAAAATCAATAGTGTTATTATTAAAAAGTGAAGCAGCTGCAGTCGTATGCAAATACATAAAAATGATTTAGCTGCGCATGTTATTCTTTTCATTTTATTTGTTATTATATAAAATGAGCAACACCTTAATAGTTTGTGGATTTTGTTACTGCTTCCAAAATTTCCTGAAGCTGGGTACCATAATCAGATTTCCTAATTAATTATTGGATTGAAGAAGAGGAGAAAACAAGATTTTCTTACTTTTTTCTTACAATACTTCTTCACTTATAACCAAAATGATAGTAGGCTTTATAGAGGAGCCTTTACATGACTTTTCATTCAATAGACACACATTTAACTAAGGGACACTTCTTATTAAATAGACACACAAACTTCCATATGACTCTTAACCTAACAGACACGACTCTTAGATTTAAAGACATATTACTTAACTCAAATGACATAACAAACTACGAGACACAATAAATTGGGTTTAATTTCCAACATCCTCCCTTAAACCCAATTCTTTAATTATTTTAAACTTTTCTTCAAGCTTCAGACCTTCTGAGAACATCTCGGCTTCGATTGATTTATATCTCACACGTTTGGGTTTACGCTCAATGATTTCTTCATTCCTTAATGCATCATTTTCTGCATTTAAAGATTTGTTTTTCTGATCTTCCATTAACTGTTGTTGAGCTAAAGGTTCTACATGTTGCTTGTATGTCTTGGTTGCAAAATTAGCGTTAAATCTTATTACTGGAATGCTTGTCCATCTACTTATTAATACCTTTGCAATTTGCTCAGGGCCAACGATTTCTGTTAACATTAAGTTTTCTCCTGTCTCACCTTCAAGCTTTCCAATGGTTGCATAAACCTCTTAGAGGGCACCGTATTTGAGATTGGCAGCTTGAGCTAAATTCATTATTCTTTCCGCTTCTTGCAAAGTGAACATCAAATCCTCATGCCTCTGCTTCAATTTCCATACCTCATCAATTTTTTCCTTTTCCATTCTGTATTTCATTCTTAATGTGTTCATCTTATCTCTCAAGACTATTGCCTTAGGCAAACGCCGCCATGTGATGTAGTGGGCAGAAAGTTGAGCAGCAACAATAAGCGCTCTGTCTTGAATACGAACATGAACACCTGTTTCCACAAAATGAGACGAAGAATTGCAATCAAAGTTTCCAGCTACTCTCATCTTGGAACTATCAGGCTCATTTTCCAACATCAGCGGTTGTACTTCTATAGTTGAATCTGGCCCATTAACAGCAGTTTTAGCAATTTGAGCTTCCTCGATAGTCTGACCGGTCTCCATTGACTTTTCACCAGACTTTGAATCTGCAACAAGTGTTTCATCCTCTTTTTCTTCACTCCTATTATCTTCATTCTCAACTCCTCTGTTTTCGTCCTCTTCTTCTGCTTCTTCGACCTTCTCTTCATTTTCTTCTTCTTTGTTCTCCATCACATTCATATCATAAACCTTCTTCAATAAATTCCATGAATCTTTTGCACATTTTTCTCCAAGAATATGTCTCCATGCTTCTTCATCGACATTCTCACACATCAAAACACGAGCTTGGTGATCTCTCCGTCTCAAGCTTACAAATGTTTTGCTCTCTTTCTCTGTCATGCTTTTGACATCTTTTGGCCACTCATAACCATTCTCAACGATCTCCCAAAGCCCTTTGGAGATCAACTCTTCTTTCTTTTTATTACTCCACTCTTCGAAGTTTTCTTTTGTGAGAACAAACGATGAGAAAAATAAAAATGCCATAGTTTCTACCAGGCTTTGATACCACTTTGTTGGATTGAAGAATAGGAGAAAACAATATTTTCTTACTTGTTTCTACAATACTTCTTCACTTATAACCAAAATGATAGTAGGCTTTATAGAGGAGCCTTTACATGACTTTTCATTCAATAGACACACACTTAACTAAGGGACACTTCCTATTAAATAGACACACAAACTTCCATATGACTCTTAACCTAACAGACATGACTCTTAGATTTAAATACATATTACTTAACTCAAATGACACAACAAACTACGAGACACAATAAATTGCGAACCAACAATAAATTGGGTTTAATTTCCAACTTGGTGGGATATTCTGATAGTGATTGGTGTGGAGACGTGGATGATCGTAAAAGCACGTCTGGATACTTGTTCTTTATGGGAGATACAGTTTTTACATGGTACTCCAAGAAACAGCCTATAGTTTCGTTATCAACTTGTGAGGCAGAATATGTGTCAGCCTCTTACTGTGTTTGTCATGCTATATGGCTAAGAAGGTTACTTGGAGAATTGAGGATCCCACAGCAAAGATCAACTAAAATTAGAATTGATAACAAATCTGCAATTGAGCTTGCCAAGAATCCAGTACATCACGAAAGGAGCAAACGTATTGATGTTTGATTCCATTTTATTCGGGAACATGAAAAAGAAAAGAATGTGCATTTACGTCATGTTGTTAGTCGTGACCAGATAGCTGATGTGCTCACTAAACCATTACCCATAACTCTGTTTGATACTTACAAAAGGCTGATGGGCATGAAAGATCGAAAAGAGTTAGTTTAAGGGAGGAATATGTTGACTAAACTTAACTCTTCGGTTTTAGTAATAGTCTAAAAGTTGCATTTTAATATGTGAGAATAAATTCATGGAACTAAAAATGATGTACCTATTTATGTATGATGATTTGTATTCTCCTATTATAAAAGGAGAAGTTTGTAATGGTATTTTGAGATGAAGAGAAAAAAAAATGCAAAAAAATCAGAAATAGAAAACCGCTCTGTTCCTTGTTCTGTCAGTATTCTATATACTGAAATCTTTATACAAAAAAAACACACACACACCCCAACATTAATTTTATACACCCACAACATATAGCAGTGAAATATAGGAAACAAATACTCACGGAGGCAAATTCATTCAACTGAACTGAACTGTATCACAATGCTTGTGGCATTGTATAAATTCATTGTTCCTGTCATACTACTGTACTGACAAGAACACGGGACATGGTTAGCTAATATGTTTAAAGCTTATTCCAGCAAAATAAGCTTCAAACAATTTCAAACAATATAACTTTCAAACAATGGAGAAGCGGAGCAAGAAAAATTGCTGAATGGATTACTGCCTGACATTATAACTTTCATACAATTTCATGTACCGTTGTATGAAGATATAATTTTCTGTTCTTTGTTTGCTGTGTTTTTGTTCTCTCGTTTAAACAGAGATCATGTGATATCCGCCTTTTGCTATTTGTGTAATTTTTTATGTTACAAGAAAGCTGTATCTCTCCTGTATTATAGATCAATGATGCAACAAAATAGGTTAAAGTTTTAAATGTATGTTGGTTAGAATTTTTTTACAGCTTGTACCAGTTTCAAATCGATCCTGATATGTGTCTAGAGATAACAAAAGTCATATGATTTGGACCCCCTTTAAAATTTGATCTCTCAAATCTTGAGTTGATTCAATTCACGAAATCTGATTCAAAATTTAATTAAAGTAACAAATTAGAGGATTCATTTGGACTCATTCATGGTATAATGTTCTATGTATCCTGCTCTCGTAACTTTATTTTCAGATCATAGCAGCAACTAATAGAGCATGCATACTTGATCCTGCTCTAATAAGAGCTGGTAAATTAGATCGCAAAATCGAGTTTCCTCATCCTACCGAACAAGCGAGAGCCTGAGTCCTTCAGGTCCATTGTATATTCTTTTTATTTATTTTTTAAAGTTGATCCTGTTATTTTATATACTGAAATGCTTTTTTACGAAAGATCCACTTGAGGAAAATGAATGTAAATCCCGATGTTAATTTTGAAGAGGTGGCTCGGTCTACCGATAATGTTGCAGAAGGTCTAACACACTAGGACTGCATGATGGCATCCAACTAAAGTGTAATACGGCTCAGGTTTTCAAACATTATGTAGTACTGCTCAGGTTTTCAAAGATGTAATACGGCTCAGGTGTTCAATTATGATCCGTTTGTCTAAAGAGTAATACGCCTCAGGTGTTCACTTATGTAATACGGCTCAGCTTTCCAGGATGGGTTAAATTATCTAAATTACAATAAAATTAGTTCACTTCTATCAACTCATATAAGCCATGGGTATCTTCAGAAATTTTGAAGTGAATAACACAATTTTGTTATAACAAAATAGTGCCTTTAATATAAATAAAATATTCAAAAAAGCCAAACATCAAATTCGTGAGTTTTCATCGAGCACGATATATATCTGAATCCAGAATGTTCATAACAGGTCTAAATTATTTATTTTTAGCTATTAAACGATGCATTTTGTAAAATAGAAGAAATGGAAGTTGTTATTTTGATTCCTAAATTTATGAAATGCCCAAAATTATCAAAATCAAACAAATCGTTTGAAATTTATGCTCAAAAGATCTCAACGCTGTATACAATGTTTGCACTTCCCAGACAGCAACAAACTTTCTTATCAAATTATGTAAATCCTAAAGGATAAATTCTTTTTTGGCATTCAATGACTGAGTGGAATAAAAAAGTAAGTGTTTGGTATCTGATCGTATAACATTGTTATCAATATATTAATGTTAGACTGCACTTACCAGAATTTGCATCTGATATAACTTTTTCAGCAGGCCAAGCAATTGCGGTGCCGATGGCACCTTAAATATTTTGTAAATCGGATGTTGGTCTCCATAGACGTGCATTTGAAGCATTTACAACATCAACCCAAACCTTTACTACATTTATCCATAGAAGAACAAAATGAACAAGTGCACTTGCATCGATTGAAGCAACACGTCCTTCAGCTATAATTTCTCCCCTTCGATCCAAATCAATCAGCTTGCACTTGTTATTTACTATTGAATTTCTACTCTATCAATTAAGAAAAAAAACAATTTTATCATATGATCAAATACTGGTAAGGTGAAAAAATTAATTAATGGTAGTAAATTAACCTTTTTGACAATAGCAGTGTTAATCGTAAGAGTAGAAGATGATACAATATTAACCTGCTCCACAACTACCTTCGATTCAGGTCATGCCACTTTCATACCAATAGCTTCCCCAACTCGCGCCAAATTGTTGGTTAGTCTCCATAAATAAGCATGCTGATTTTTTGGATTTTCCATCCAAACTGCCATTGTCGATGGTCCAAGAGGATGGTCGTTCAATTTCTGTTGGATTACTCGAGTGCAGTCGTCCTTCAACAACTATTTCTTCAGTCCCACACCAATCATACAACTTGTATTTATGATTTGTGCTGCTAGTTTTACTCTAAGGAAAAATATTATATTAACAAGGGATTTTTTTATGTATTCAAGATAGATATTTGTTGCTAAATAATTTATATTTCACATTATTGTCTCCTTTCTCAGAATGGTTTATGTTGTGCAAAACAACTCTGCTTGCTGGCTATGCTACTGTCTCGCCTTCAACTTCTCCAATGCGTGCCAAAGGAAATAAGGTCCTCCATAAAAAAACATCTGGTCTCCTCGAAATGTCAATAATAATTTTCATGGCATCTGACCCTAAAGGGCTTGACTGAACAAGCTCCTTTGGATCACTTGATAGAACTCTTCCTTCTGCAACAATTTCATCTGTCCTGCACCAGTCCAGTAAATCACATGTGTCATGCATCTTGTTCTGATTGCTCTGCAATTGACCAAAAGCAAAATATAGTGGTTATGGAATTTATTACCCAAATTTAAACAATATCACAACATTAATATGCATTATTTTTACCCCTTGATGTGTGCTTGCTTCTCCGCAACTTTCTTTACTCTGTCAAACCAATAATATTGCAACAACATTAGTGACCTTTTATATTAATTACATAAATACCCAATATCAAATCTAAAGGTAGTTGATACCCATATTACAACCAATAATAATATTTTCACATTTTGGAAATAGCACAGATGTTTACAATTCACAAAACTAATATTGAAACCAATGTACCATTATTGCCAGATCGATCTCATTCCAAGGGCCCTGTCTTCACATCCCCGCTGGTAACCTTTTTTTAAAGAAAAAATAGGGTACTTTTTTTTCGATTGACTAGTATTACAAGACTTTAGATTGAGACTGAAGAGGTTATAAGTTCAAACTCTCAATATATCAAAATGAACAGCTTGAATAAAGTATTGCTTACATATTGTACAAGGCTCCTTGGATGTAGGGTTCTTCACCACTTCTAACAAGCTTGTGGCAAAGACCACTGCTAAAGGGGAAGTGTTAGCTTTTCCAAAGGGCCTAGTTCATTTTCAAAAGAATAACGGAGCTGTGCATGATGCTGCGATTGCTGCTTTCAAAAGTCATCTGGCAGGGACACCACCTATGCCCGATAATGTCCTTACTAAGGCTTTTCATATTGGTACCATGGAGGTTCTTAAGATCTAGTCAAGATTTGCACCCAAGCCTTGATTGCTGGGTATTTATCATTATTCATATATTCTTTTCCAATTGCACATGTATTGTTTTTTTGCCCTTAAAAAGTGACAGGTAAAACAACTTAAACAACCGTATAAACTGATAGTTAAAACAAAATGCAGAGACAGTGGACTACAGAGTAATTTATACTATATAAATGATTGTACAGGAACAATGACAGTGTTGAATTAAAGAAATGAACCAATGCACATTAGTGAGGGTACAAATTATGTTGGTCAACTTTATTAAAAGTTCATCCATACACAGATGATAATTAATATGCTTAGACCAATGTTTATAACCAACTGTAAGTTATATAACAAATTTTATTTTATTTTATTTTATTTTCTTGTCTAACTATGCATACAAAACAGAAAGAGATTTGAGCAATTTCTTCCCCTATTGAATGAATGGTCCTAACTCCAAATCAAGAAACGAAAGAGGAATCAGTGCATTTACCTGATTTTTCATTAACGCTTGAATCATCGCCTTTAATTCTAAAATTTGGTTTTGCGTTTGGATTGTCTATTTATCCCTAGCATATGACAAAATTGCCTTGGTGGCGGTCATGCCTCTTCTCATTCCTCTTAATCGTCCGAGTCTATCGGGTCCAAGCACTTGAGATAGCGCATCGCCTTTGTAACCGATTATTAAGCCCGAATATGATCCACCAACAATGCTTTTAATTTTTTCTATAGAGATTAACATTGATATTATATGCAGTAACATCAAACTATCACATTATTGTTAAAAAAAAGTGCTTACAATATTATCAGCAACAACGACGTTCACTGGTTTGCCATCTTTTCTAATGTGAGATTTGACCCACACATCAACCCTAGAGACAGGAGAATCGTTACTCTCCTCTTTCTACATTCAAACGATCATTAGAAAAACAAATCATATTAGCTACTTACTTAATAAATATTATGGTAAATTAATTAATTCTTGTTACCAAATCTTCAGCCAATCGAGCCATCCCACTACGGCTGCTTGTATGTGGCATCTGATTTTGTCGAAGGGCTTTGAATTTATCACTTACGATCTGAAATATTCAAAAACACATAAAAGATTATATAGAGAATTAACATCACTATTCATAAACTAGTGTAAGCCAATATTTTGTAACTGTGAATGTTTGCATTTCATTAATAGCTAAAACTGAATTGAAAGTGGATCATATACACACAAAAAATCACAGAGAGAAAAATATATTATGAACGGTTCACCTTAAATTCTGGGTTTGTTTTCATCTTAATAAATTTCTTCCACTCTATCGTGGTTTTGATGTTATCTGGTTTCAGCTGAAATCTCTCCTCTTTGTTTTTTGCATTAACTAGTTTGCAAATTAATATGCTTTTTGAAGATAGAAAAATACATCCCATTTGCTGAAATATAGGCACTTTTTGCCATTCTTTGTCTAATTTAAATCTCGCCTGCGAATTAAAAGTTTATGTAAGAAAAGTGAAGTTATACAAAAGAAATAGTATTTGTCAGGTTTTATTTGGTGTGGTCACAATGTATACTAGTTCAGTATGCCAGTAAAAAAAAACATCAGTTACACTACTTAAAATATTACTGAAAAACATATTGAAGAAAAATAAACTGCCAGAACTTTAGTCACACTGTATTACCAGAAAGATTAAAGTGTTTTTGAGTTGGATCCTGAAAATTGCAGCATTTTGAAACCGTGATTTTGAGCAATCCGGACAAAAGCTTGCATTCAAAGTAAATAAAGTAGGTAAGATGTGTAAAGTGTTGTGGTCGAAGTATCCGCTAGCAAGGCCTTACCTTTACAGTGACCAACTGGTAAATGAAAACAGATACATGTAGTCTACAAGTATTATATTGATGAGGTTAATACATGGCGCACCCATTAAATAAACATGTTAACTTTTTTCTTCCAGAACAGAAACTGATAGCGATATTCGAGTTTATACTGCACAACTTTCATGTACATACCAACAAGAGTGGCCATATATCATAATCTTGCAACCTTGTGTTATTTATTTGAACAACACTTGTGTAGGAAAAAGCAGCAGATTACAAGTGAAGACTTCACATAAATGCACTTCTGAATTTTCCAGTACACTTTCAAATATTTCTTATTTGACAAGGAATATACACACACACATGCACGTGCGCGCGCACACGCACACATACACACACATATACTTTATTTAATCTTATCTGTTGTACTGGCCGGTTAGAACCTACAAACATCAATTTCTTGATGTTTAATATGTTTATTTCACTAGATAAACATACATCATACGTTATATGTTTAATGAAAATTAAAAAATATGGGCGTTGTTAAAAAATTAATGATAATGTATATGTATATGTTTAATATATTTTTATTTCCTCTTTGAGAAATAGCCTAAGCATGCGTTTTAGTTCAAATATGATATTGTATACTATTAAAAACCGCATCACGTACATCTGGTAGCTAAAGCTATTTACTTTTCATTAACGGTAGAGATAGTAACTAGAATATCAAAATCTATTCTAGATATCATTTAATATGTTTTGTATTTCCTTTATGAGAAATAATCTAGGCATGCATTCTTATTCAAATACGACATTATTACCGAATACATTCACTTAATACTTTTTTCAGGTGGCAATATAACTATATAAATGCGCAACCATAAATGAAATAAGGAAATATTGAATGTCTTATTAGCCTTGAACTCATGTTGGATTTTTTTAACCTAGTATAAAGTCCGGTTGTCTTGTTATTTTTATTATTATTATTATATATACATATGGTTGGATGTTATTTCAGACCAGTTCAAAGTCAGTCAATATGCAGATTTTCTAAAAGTAATTGTTGGATGCATGCAGGTTATCAAGAGTCAATTTTCATCACTAACATCAAGTTTTGATATATATATATATATATATATATATATATATATATATATATATATATATATATATATATGTATGTATATATGTATGTATATATATATATATATGTATGTAGATGTATATATACCGTAGTATCTGCTTGGAAGTGATGTGTATTGCTAAAAATATGATGTAATACAACAGCTGCATACAATAATATTACCTGAATGGATTCCCAAAGAACGACTTTTAATTCGTTGCTTAGACACTTCCGATTATCTAGTGTAACAGGGACACGCTCACATACAAGCGGACCTAAATAAGAAGATAACTTGACCGATCCATCTCCTATTGGTTCACCTTGCCCATTGAACTCAACTTCAACTCGACTAAAAATATCTATAGGGAGCCTTTTGACTTTAGTCGGTTCTCTATTTTTTTGTTCACAATTGGATTTGCATCGGTAATGTCATTTCTCTCGCTTTTTTGAACAACTTCAATATTTTCGTCTTGTTGCATTGTAATGTCGTTGACTACTTGCTGGTTTTCTTGAACTTAAGCATCATTATTTTCTGAATTGTCTTTATTTTGGTTATTGTTGTTCACCGCTGTCTTCTTCCTTTTCATGCTTTTACCCATTTTCTGCAATTAAAACAAAATATTAGATTATTACGCTGATTTTGTTATAATTAATGCTCATAGAAAACTGTAGGCACAATCACTAAACAGTTGCATTAAGTGATTATTGTTCTAGGATATCGTCATGAGTAACAGACAATTATTACCATATAGAGGACCAATAAATAACACACAGAGTGACATAGTCAAACAAAAATACAGATCTGTAGTTATCCTTAACAAGTTCAATTTCATGTCTGATTCACATCAAGGCATTTTCGTCATATGCCCAATTCATTCTCATGTTCAACCATCTCATCACAAAAGCATCAGATTTCATGTTCAGACCAAGGCATTTTTGTTATAATCTTAGATTTTGAGAGGATGGTGATTTGAAACACAAAACCACATTTAAAATAAATAAAAGAAAAACAAATAATTGAATTTTCTCTATAGTATGGTCCATTAGGTAAAAATGTTCTACATAAAAGAAACACAAACCTTGTCTTCGTTATTTATGCCGGTTAGACATGAAAGAGAAGAAATTTTCTAAAGATAAAGAAAGCTTATTGACGTTGTTTGAAAAACATTAAACTAAACATTAATAAGCTTTCATTGTGCGTCAGCTAAAATATATTGACCGCATTTTTCCATCATTTCTTTTGTTATTGTAATGCCATCTTAGATCTTCTATCATCTTTTTAGATCTAAACATTCTCCTAAATCTTGGAATGATAGGAAAATATCTCAACACTTTAACAGGTACGCCTTGCATAGTCTCTTTTGTACTCTCATTTATCTTCCGTCTTGAAGTACCACACTTTGGACAATTATTCAAATCTTCATACTCTTTTATAAAAAGACAACAATCGTTTCTACAAGTATGAATCTTCTCAAAACCCATATCAAAAATTTAAGAATTTTTTTTACTTTATATATAGTCTTGGGAGGTACATTATCCTTTGGCAATAACATATGTAACATATGTAATAGCTTATCAAAACCAGTATCGGATAATCCAGTCTCACATTTAAGATTATATAAAGCAGTGATAGAAGATAATTTTGTTTGGCCTGCACAATCGGGATACAATAAGCTTTCTGCATCTTCTCATTTTTTTAGCAAATCATCTTCTCGTCTTTGTGCGTCATCATTATCTTTGCCGTCATCAAAAAAGGCACGATTGACATAATCTTCATCTTCATAGTGAACGACTTGGAATAAGTCATATGTATCATTTAGCTTTGTTTGTTCAACTATATTTATTTCTTCACCATGATTACACCACCTGCTGCACTTGTATTTAGGATCCATTCCTTTTATAACCAAATGTTCAAAGACAAACTTGTCAACGTTATGATTAAGATTTTGACAATTCACACATGAACAAATTCTTTTCCTGAAGTTGATAATTTTTTCTTTGCAGATTGAACAAAATTCCACCCTCCTTGCTGGTACTCTATGCTTGTTTATACTTTTGATGAACAAGGCGTATTAACAAATCATATGGACAAAGTGTTTTAACAAAGTGTTTACACTACTCCTTCCCACTGCATTTCCTATTCATCAAACTCAACTCCTCAATTTTATTCTCCCTTACACTCATTTGAAATGCAAAACTTACCATTTACATATTCTCATCTACTCCATACCTTATGTCTTTCTTACCTTATGTTAAAAAATCTAAGTTTGTTTTTCTTGCCCTAAATAGGATCAATGCAACTTTTTTAAACAACCAATTAAATTAAAATGGGCATGCTGAAATATAATGGGTACATAAAAGATAAATTCTAGAAAGATTTTTGTTTATTTGTGTATCTCGGTTATTTATTAATATGGTAAGGACTCATTAAATTTCCCTCCATCGTATAAGTTAATAATATTTTGCTCCATCTAGGATTGAGCTGCACCCCCTTTTGGTTGTGATTTAACAACAGCTGGATTCCCAATCTGCATTAATCGTATGCAGTTCTACTTAACAACGATGAAAAATATATTGGTATATCTTGCTTCTGACATAAAGATTTATCCTAGATTAAAATTTAGAAGCAGTAGTGTTTTCTAAATAATAACGAATAGGGACATCATAATCATATATGAGATTTTAAGGCAATGAGGTTAAGTAAACACACGTCCTTTGTAAAAGTATGTAAACACCACACATTGTTAACCTTAGAGTTCTTTTTGCTTACTAAACAAGCATCAGGCTAAGAGTTTTAATATACTAAAAATAGTACACATAAAAATCCATTATATTGAAGGGGTAGGTAAGGGTGTGTGTATACATATATATGTATGTGTACACATTTTGAGAAAAGAAATGAGTTGAAAAGAAGAAAATAATTACTTTCTACCGTGTTTACATTAATTTTTTTTGAACTAATTTTTGGGAATTCTCTGCAGTTAATTTTCTTTTATTGATCATTGCTCTTACGCTAATGTATATTAATATTTTTTGTACTATCAAACTAACCAAATTTGTTATCATGATTGTTAACTCTAGACACATCCCAAAATTTGGATACCGGAATGGATTCCATAAGGCAGTTATTTGTTTCAATTGTCTAATTTTTAAGCTTTTAAACCAAGAGCCCGAATTTATTTCCTTTCAGTCAGTCTGTGCCATACACTATTTTCCTGTCCAACCAGGGATATATTATTTGATAAGCATGAGGGGAAATAAAGAGACTTCTAGAATACAAACTATAGTCGTGGCACATTGCGAGTTTGTTGATCTCACTTTAAGTGAGGTGACCATGACTCCCTTCTTCTATTGGAGGAAATAAAGAGACTCATATGAAAAACTAGTTTGTTGACATTATTTAACATGTATCACCATGACACCACTAATGGTGTTAGTGGTGTGTGACTAAGATTTAACGGGGGAAATTCAAGGAGGAATTTCAGCGAAGCACCACTAATACCGTTAATAGTGTTATGGGGACACACATTAATACTGTGTCAACAAACTCGTATGTGAATCATCTCCTCCTAAGACCGTAGCAAACAACCAAAATAATTGAAGCATAACAAACGAACAAAATTATAGAGGCGCCTAATACTGCTTCAATTATTTTGTTCGTTTGTTATGCTGACGTGGCAAACTAAATAATAAGGGCAGTTCAAGTATTTTATATGCCTCTAATTACTATTATCCGCATCACTTTCAGAGGCATTTCTAAATTTACCGCTCTTTCATTTACGGGCAAATTAATATAATTTTGTGCCCCATTTTTGATTAACAGAGGCAGCTTTATTTGCCTTCTATGTTTGCAATTTTGGTAGTAATAATTAAATAAATAAGCCAGAAACTAGACAAAGACAAATGTAGAAGCAAAAAGTGCCAATTATAGTAAAATAATGGCCAGTGTTACACTTGATCTTTTTTTATTATAAGAAACCAAGTTAACGGCAAAAAAATTGTAATTAAATTCCATGAAAACGCAATCGATTACAGTTTTTGTTGGCTAAATGTGAAGCGTGTAAATTGGATAGTTGTTAAGGAAAAGCATAACATTTGAAAACCATTAAACCATCCGAGTTATATAGAACTTTCAGTGAGGTGGCTAATTGCTCAGGTTTTAATTGCCTGCATGTGTTTACTATTTTTTACTTCATATGTCTCTTATAGTTTCAGATGATTGCCACCAACGTGGATACTGACACATCCATAATTTTGAAGTATAGTGTGGAAGGTGGTTAGCGTAGTCATCGTTTCACTTACTTCACTGTGAGGACATTGGAGCATTAATGTATAAAGCACCAAATGCATGAATTCAACCCAAAAATTTAATACATTAGACATTGGCTCTAGGGGTGAGCATTATTTGGTTAAACCGAATAAACCAACCAAACCAATTGAATTTGGTCGGTTTGGTTTGGTTTTGAAATTAGAACGGTTTGTAATCGGTTTGGAAAATTATTTAGTTTGGTTATCGGTTTAACCAAATTAACCAAACTTTTATTATATTTTCAAAATTATCGATATTATAGTAAATATTTTAGGTTAATTTAGTTATCCAAATTAATTTTAATCATCACATATGTAACATAATTACTTTTGAGAAGCATAAAAATCATAAATAATAATACTTTAAATCATATATTTATAATTTATTTCAAATTAAAGTTAATATTACGAGCATAAAGTCTAAAATAGTTTAAGTTCGGTTAAATCGGATAACCAGCCGAACCAACCAATCTTAATTTGGTCGGTTTGGTTTGGTTTTCATTTTTATCGGTTTTAGTTTGGTTTGATAATTTTCATTATCGGATAAACCAAACCAACCAAACGCTCACCCCTAATTGGCTCTACGCAAAAACTGCAAGGTTGGCATTAGATTAACATAACTGTATTCCGCCTAACTTGTAATAAACTAACCAACTTAAATCCAAAAACATAAGCAAAGCACCGTAGGGGATGAATTCTTCTGTACCCAACTCCGATGTTCTCATATGCCAGATCAACCTTATCCATTGATTTGCACAAAATCTAATGGTTTTGAGTGGATTGTAGGACCCGTTCATTATATTATTAATAATTTGCGTGGTTGATGTGTGATGGTAATTTGTCGGGCATACGGAAACACCAGAGTTGGATACGGAATAATTGATCCGGCACCGTAGCATTCAGTGATACAAATACATAGGTACTCCCCTTCATTGTAAAAGTAAAAACGCACACAATTTTTTCATCACAAATGTAGTTCAAGCTTTAGTTTTGTACAACTATTATAAAACGGTTTTTACGCTTCTTAACAATCATAAATGGAAGAATAACATGGATGGTCTGCCTACTAGCAACATTCAGGACATTAAAAACATCAATATGTTTCCTCAGGCCAAGCGGATTTTTGGCACTGGCTTCCTAATTCTAGTGGAGATTTTGATTTTAAGTCTGCTTGGGAGCAAGTGAGAAGCAGATCAGTGGAGCTGAGCTGGATGATTTGGAACTAGTTTTGTGCCCCAAAATGTCCATAAACACTTTACTTGAATGTACAGAAAACTAAATACAAAATATATAGTTAGCAAACGGAAAAATACTATTGATCCTACTTGTAAGCTTTGCAACCAGCACAATGAAGACAGAATGCATTTTTCTTTAGCTGTCAATATTCGCTCAACTTTTGGCACAAAATAAAAAACAAACTAAGAGTGACAGAGATCAGCAATTCTAATCTCAATCAAATTGTTGCTGACCTAGATAATCTTAGACTAACTAATCAAATGTACAGGAAGCTCAGTGTGGCAATTACAGTGACAATGTAGCATACACGTAACGATGATGAAACTCCTCAACATCAAGCTCATGACTATCATATTTGATTGGAAGACCTACTTAATCAACTTACAATAGACAGATCAAAGATGATTGGTAAGCAATATACCTTTTCTGAATTCAGCTTGCTTCCCCAACCAACTGATAACACAAGGACTATATCCACTAAATCAGGAAAGAACAATTTCACTAGTTATTTTCTTCTATGTTGCTTGAGATCCCCTCATATTGCTGCGCAGATGTTGTTCGCCTAACCTGAGTTCAGAAAAATTAATTTATACACAGTTTCTAAGTCATGTAAGAAACGAAATACAAATTATCCTAAATTGAAAGCTGAAACTTCAATTCTGAGCTCCAATTAGAAATCTCCTACACTATTTTCATGTATAAAATGTAAATTCGAATTTTTTTGTTGATCTTATGGAACTTTCAATAGATGATAGGGTGAACGCTTACTTTCACCGGCAACAGAGAATAGGACAACGGAGACCAACAACGGTGACAGACGCGAAGGTGGAAATTTGACCTTGATGAAGAAATTAGGTATGTTTCTTTTCTCGGTGGGCAAAGGCGTATGAATAAATTTGGTGGAAAATGTATGAAAACTTTGGTGGAAAACATATGAAATGGAGAGAAATGAAAATAGTTTTGCGCGCTAATTATTTATAGCGGTGGAGATGGGAACTTAAATTATTTTACGGGAACGTGGAGCGTTTACAACAACAAGTTAAAAAATGTCGTAGGCCTTTGCTAAGAAAGATGACTTTTGTTGTAGTGACCCAAAGGTCGAAGACTCGATCGATAGGACACAGCCGAGTGATAGAAGCAAGTACAATTAAAACAAAAGTTTTGTTCCCATTAGACATCGGTTAAGAGAATAAATCTCTAAGTATCAATCCCGAAGACCGAAATCAACATCAGATTGACACTCAGAGAATTATTCCCATTAAACAATGTCAAAACTAGAAATCTACTTCACGCTTCAAGTAAAAAAACCCGTATCTTTTTCAGAAATATTCAGATACTTACAGACTGTTGGTACAGATCAGATTATCAAATGATTCTTAGGAAACTAAGCATGATAAAACCCCACCATATCTCATAAAAACCAGAATGTATGCGTCATAGTCAACTTAATGCCCAACACAGATACCCTCAAACCACAACCTGCCACAAATAGATGAGTCATAACCCTTATGGGGTTTGAGACTATAGCGGGATCAGGAACAAGACCAGTATTAAAGTGCAGAGTCTCAATTACAGAATTAAAAAACCGGAATCAAAAAGAGTTTTAACTCAATAATCAGATAAGGAAATTTAAACCTTCTACAGAAGTTTTCGTATCTCTATCATATCCACCAGCCACGTGAGCATTCACCTGCCCTTCAGAAGTAGGTCCTGTCCTCTGCTCTTGCCCGCGTTTCTTCGGGCAGTCCCCAGTGAAGTGTCCCATCTCACCACAGTTGAAGCAAGTGCCCTTCCTCTTTCTGCAATCCTTGTTCATATAAGTCAATCTTCCACAAGTAAAGCACTTTTCTCCTTCTTATCTTCAAACTTTTCATCCTTCTTTTGTGTTTCCTTTTTGGGCCACGCTTTCTTGTTCTATGGTCCTTCGAGCTTTTCCTCTTTTTTCTCACTTTTGGCTTCCTCTTCATGCATCCATGCCATGTCAACCAATTTCTCGAAGGTATCCCCCATAGGAATGTGGGTCATAGCCAACCCGTGTAGCGGCTCATTCAAACCTTTAACGAATCTCAGGGTCTTCTTTTCAGGTGTGTTAACCAAGTCTATGCCAAATCTCGCCAACTGATTGAACTTGTTAACGTACTCCTTTACTGATAAATTCCCCTTCTTCAACGCCAAGAACCTCTCCATGTATAAATTTTCTTCTGCTCGTGAGAGAAATTTCATCTCGAACCTATGCCTGAAATCCATCCATGTCTCCACTGGATGCTCTCCATTCGTGACCTCCCACCAAAACGAGGCTTCGTCCTTTATTAACCAAGCAGCTGATTGGACCTTCTTCCACCTTCTATCTTGAAGATACCAAACAAATATTCCACCTCCTTAAGCTAATTTCGAACTTCAACAAATGTCTCTGACCCGTGAAAAGGTTTCCTACCCATTTCCTGAAAGTCTTTGCATATCTTCGAAAAAGTATCAACGCGGGGAGGGGGAGGAGGAGGAGCGGCTGCAGCTGGGGGAGGAGGAACATCTGCTGGGCCTGCGGCGGTGGCCCTAGCCTCCAGATGCCTTCTAAACTAGGTTGGTATCGGTATGCCCTCGGGTAACTCTGGTACCCCAGACATGCTGAAAAGAAAAAGGATGAGATTCAAAATGGAGAATCGAAAGATAGATATATGGCTTTTGGGGATTATGTTTTTTTTTTAAATAAACTTTACTTTTGAAAATACTTCCTTTTTAAAACCTTTTTGAACATAGTTTTCAGAAACTTTTTATCAAATCTGGTAACCTTCAGCTCTGACACAAGGTGTAACACCCCATGTCCGTTAATGTCATTCACAAAGGGAATGCATTAACTTTCATGAAACATTACAGGTAAACAAAACAGAATATTACAAGACATAAATGTAAAGTAGTACTTGAAAATTTTATAACTTTATTACATCAAAAACAAAAATAAGTTTGGTTACATCCTTCAGAATTACAATACCAAAACTCAAGTACAAAATTATCAGTCTTATACCAAAATCCTTTAGAATGCATAATTTTAAAAACCATAATACCCGACATAAACTGCCATAAGAAGGTAGAGTCAATGCCAAGCAATACTTCAAGCACTTCAAGCAGAGAGAATATGAATCAAGCTCGTATGTTTCCATCCTGAGCACCTGGGGGGAAGGAAAGAAAAAGAGGCGAAAACAAACGAGGTCAGACATAAAATCTGGCGATTCCAGTAACTTTCAGCATATAAATAGATAGTAGTATCATGACATGTAAGGATGAGAGATTACAGCAACAGGAGTAGCAGGTATGCTTAAGTTAAATAGAAGACACAGAATGATAAAGACCAAGATATGCTTCTTACCTATATGTTACTTCTTTGCACTAATACTTAGTATAACAGGATTAGGTATTACCCTACTGTCTAAACTGAAACAAAAACAGAAACAGAGTAATCTCTACAGAAACAGAATGCTGGTAATGGGCCTTTACCACCCCAATAGAGACAGAAGGTATAGTAACAGAATGCTAATAATGGGCCTTTACCACCCCCAACTAATAGGCCTTTACCACCCCAGCAGAGACAGAAGGAACAGAAACAGAATGCTAATAATGGGCCTTTACCATCCCAACTAATGGGCCTTTACCACCCCAACAAAGACAGAAGGTACAGAAACAGAATGCTAATAATGGGCCTTTACCACCCAAACTAATGGGCCTTTACCACCCTAATAGAAACAGACGGTACACCTACAGAAACAAACAGAACTAGGTGACCTAAATTCTACCCCAAGCGATCGGCTCCCTAATACATAAATACCCTGTGCCGGCCCCACAGAAGTGTGTATCGTTCCCTAAAGTGGCAACCTATAGACACAAACCTATTTACAGATGTCACGGTGTCTTACATCCTCAGAGCAGACCGGATCCATGCACTTACATGACCCAGTTGGAATGCACCATCGACACCTCTCGCTATTATCAGAGTGAACCTCTTACAATTAGTTCAGAAAGTGTGCCTGGACCCCTCCTAGTGTTGGGTCATAGTTTTGATACCAAAAGATGGTTACTGAGTTATATGGGTTCCACACAACAGATGACACAAGTAATTACCCCTCTTAACCTTGTGTCCCCAGACTAACAGATGTCAGGTTAACTTGCTTACAGATTTCAGATGTACAAAGTTCAGATTAACTAGTTCTCTGATCAGACATATAGGTTAAAAAGTTTTCAGACTAACAGATCAGATATACAGATTAATAGACTTACAGATTGTTTTACCTAACCTTGTATTGGGCCTACAGATTTACGAAACGGGTTTGTTAGATTCATCTGCCCAGTTGATTTAACCCAACACGTTTTAGGCATCATATTTATCCTAGACTTGCTTTAATTAATTACTAATGCACAGACTTCTCACATTAGGTTGGTAGATTGTGGCCGCTGGATGTGTCGGGCGGTTCCGGGCAGACTTCTGCCACAAGCCAAACCTAACCTCGTGTCTAAGCATCTTTTAGTTATGCCTACGACCTCTCACATTAAACTGATAGTTTTCGGTTGCTAGTTAAGCCGGTTGGGTCCAGGCAGGCTTCTACCGCAAACAGAGTCTAACCTCGTGTCTCAGCATTCTTAATTTTAGCTAAAGTATTCATTCATAGATTATGCCAATATCAGACTAATTAATCCAATTCAACAAATTAAACTTCTTTACAAGTTATAGTAGATTATTAAAAGTTCTATTAACTTGTTTTGCTCAATCTTAGATCGGGCCTACAGATTTTCATACCCCAAATTACCGTATTCAGTTTCAACAGATTTAGCAGATCAGACAATTTAACAGATTTAATCATCCATTAAAATTCCATTGACATACCTCGCCTAATCATAAAATTAAGCTTAATTTTACATGCCCAAATTATGGTCATAATTCACAATATAACATATGCCCCAAATTTTAATTAAATTTACACAGTACAAATTCTCTAAAAACCCCAAATCATGATATAAAATACAAATTATAGCCTTTGATTTTAACGTATGCCAAATATCCAAAATCCTCATTTAGGCGTATTTACATTTAATAGTTATCCTATTATAATATAGATCTTATGCCTAAGTCATATACACAATAATTCTCCTTCTTCCAAATCACAGACTATCATATATTGTATGCCCAGATCTAGATCTTAAATAAAAACATATGTTCTTTCTTCAAATCAGTCACAAATCAGTCATCTCTAATTATGCATCATTCACTACTTTCCCCAAATTTAGCGTTCGTGCTTCAATCTCTTATGAGATTTAGCTCAGGCTCGTGGTAGCCTGGCTATAGAACAAAAGGAAGGAAGAGATACAAAATAGTTACTATAATATTAATAAGATAGATCTACACCGAAAAACAGATCTGATAAACAAGAATATGCATAATCTCAAATTCAGATTTATAGCCATGTCAAGATCATAATTAAATTTCATATTTGAAAATAACTGTACTCACCTTGGTTGGATACTAAAAGAAAAAGGGTTGTAGTTATTCTCTTTTAATCCTATTCAGATTGGAAGAAGAAGAAGAAGCACTAGTTCTAGCTTAGGTTTCAACAGAGTAGAGATGCCATTGATTTATTTTAAATTAGAATTGAGGCAGCATAGCGTTACAATGGTTTGGTGTAGAGAGAAAGAGGGGTTTGGGGGTGTTTAAATAACATAGGGATCAATGAATCTGGTCAGAACGGGCGTCCAAATGCAGAAAAATGAACCGGTCCTCGGATCTGGAAATAGCGAGGAGGTCGACCCCCTGGTCGACCTATGTGACCCAAGTCGACCCCCAGGTCTACCCCTTGGTCGACCTGGGTCCTAGGCAGGAAATTTCCCGCCCAACCCGGGTGTGTGATTTGAATTTCAAACTTAAATCTGAGCTGTTTTAATTTATTTAAATTCCTGAAACTTCTGAATGTCATAACTTCTTCATACGGTGTCCGATTTACGCAAACTCGGACTCTATCTCAAGAAGAATTCTGAGACGAACGCAATGGCGTAACCCATTTACCTTAATTCTTATTGTAAAAATTAATTATACGTTGTTTTGTTACTTTTATGTTCATAGAAAATACGGGGTGTTACAGATAAGGCTAAACCTTATTTCGGTTCTAGTGCCGCGTCGTTATGCCGCCGAAATTTTCTAAAAATGTTAGAACTATAAAAATATCATTTTTATTGTATAAATGAACTGAATAAAATATTCATGTGTTGAAATAAATATTTATAGTTAAAAATATAATTTTTAACGTGTATACGAATAAAATAAATATTTATTTACAAATCGGACGATTTGTTTATGTACACACATTTGACTGATATTGACTGGGATGATATATTTTACACATCGCCCAACTGCACAAATAATAATCAGTATTTGTTGTTTGAAAACTCCACATGGGTATTGGGATGATATTGGACATACACTAATCCCAATATTTAGTTGTATATCAATCGATGGATTGACAGACTGTTGTAAGCGTTAGTTATTTATATTTAACGCTTATGCAATTGTGTAATGCACTCTGGATGATGGTTGACTGTGTTTGATTATTGTTGTGTACATATGTGTATGAAATCCATATAAATAAAATTATATGGTAATTGACTGTGTCTGATTCCAATTCAGAAAGAACAAATATTTTAAATTAACTAATATTTTAAAATGTAGAATAATTAATATTTTAAAACAATATTCAGTAATGGATCAAAATAACATTCAATAATGGATCAAAATATGATTTTGATGTCCGATTTGGGATGGACACGAAAATATTGAAATATATGAAGCCGTGTTGAATAGATTAACGCCATTTTGACGTGAACGATATTTATATTGATTTTATACATTTTTATAATGAATATCGAAAAGGAAATGATTTCAAAATCTGATATTTTGAAAATATCATCATTTATATATTATAATGATAAGGAAAATTCAATTTTGATTTAAAATTGACAATGAAGTTAGAATCATTTTCAAACGAATTTATAAAATATGTTTCAAATGGAAATCGACAATGTATATATAATATATATTATATATATTTAATGGCCTGAATAGAACGCGCCGAATGGCGGTAGTTCACAAATTTCGACCATTGACTTCGAATTGACATTGCGGGAGATCCGACCATCGGATTCTCCTAAAAGTGGGTTTGTATCGAAAAGATCTTTCCAACGAATATAAAAGATTTGAAATATAATGGTTGGATTTGGAATTATGTCCAAATCAAATTTGGAAAAGGTCACTATAAGTGCAGTTCGATGACCGTTTATGAAAATCGACTGTACGGGCCTTGATAAATTATTGAAAATATTAATAATAGGTGTAAAATCATAAGAAATGATTTGAAAAGAATTAGGATGAAAAATTCCATATTTGTAAAGATAAAAATATATTTTTATCAGAATGAACTAGTTATGGACTATAATTATAATCCAATATTTTTAAATAAATAAATTGGATTTGAAATGGTTTTAAAAATAATCAGAATTTCCAATATATGAATTGGAAAGGATTTGAATCGAAATTATTTTCGGAATATTTCGATATTGGATTCCGTGATTATACGGATATTATGGAGGAATTTGGAAGATATGTATATCGTTATTCCCAGTACGATATTTGTTGATTTCAGAATTGGATATTGAATATAAGCCAACATAATTTCTATTTAGAGCCTTGTATTTAATATTGAATTGGATTTCGGGTTTGTCGTGAATGGTGTCTTCATTAAAACTGTTCTTAAACCCAGTTGAGAAAAAGAATAAATCTTTTAAATAAGATTAGTGAAGTTTTCCAATTAATTAATATTTAATTGGAATTGAATAAAAGAATTAGATTTTGGGTTTGTCGTGAATGGTGTCTTAAAATAACACTATTCTTAAACCCCATGTGAAAAGGATAATCTTTTAGTTAATATTATTAGAGTTTCCAGTTAATTAACATTTAGTTGGAATAAAATGGAATGAAAATTAAGTTTACCGTGAGCTATGTTTTTAACGGCATTCGTTCTTTAACCCAATTTACAATGAAATGTGATTTGGAATTTACAAATCTATTTATTAAGATTTAACGGGGATTTTCCAAAGTAAAGTTTTCCAATTTGATATATTAAATTGGAATTGAATGGAATTCGATTTGAAAATAACCGAAATGAGCTTCTGTGGAGGAAGACCGTTAATATATATGGAATTTGAAAGACTTTGTCGCTGTTCCATTTATATTACTAGTCGGATACGGAAATGGATATCGATTATATATATTGATCTGTTTTCTGTGAAGATTCCATAATTAATGGAACGTGATTTAGATTTATCATGAACTGTGTTTTAAATGACATCAGTTCTCTAATGCAGTTAAAGACAGAATTACATGTCTAACATTGTATTTCGAACTGTATGGTTGATCTCTGCTAAATATATATCTGTTTGGTGGTGGAGAATTTATTCTCTTGCTTAACACCCTTCTCTAAGACGTACGAGCATAGAGGTTATATATCGGTAGAAATCAACAGTACGGTGTAGATTGTCAATGCGAAATGTTTGTATTTCCAAAGTTAAATAATCATTAATATTGATTTTTGGGAAGATTAAAACTAAGTGGAGTTTAAATGAATCTTTAATTAGACTGGAATGTGAATGAAATAATTAAATTTATCGAATTCATAAGATGATCGAGAATGGAGTATCACTAGTTTTGCTCCAAGTGATAGTTAAATATTTAATTAGATTTGAACGTTAAATGGTAAATCATTTTACCGATAACACTGTGGTGTTAGATACGGGGTATTACCAGTTTTTCTCCATGGGACGAATAGGTTGGGATTGGGAAATATAATAAATGATTACTTCGGTAAGGTTCGCTAATCCCGGCTAGTTTGGATAAACCTTAATTTGGTTTGAATTAATATCCAAAGGAAGATTAAAGAATAAATTTAAAGAATTTATCTTTGATAAAATTAACGGGAACCTTTCCCAAAGGATACAAATATTTAAATAAAATAATATTCAGAATTGGAATGAGGCGTATGTTGTGTCTTATAGCACTTGTTTATAATATACGTGAGTTACTCGTAAAGGCCAGGTTTATAGCCATTCTGAATAACTGATTTGACAATAAGTCGACGATGAAGACGGTGGTTGAAGAACGGAGGTCTTCACATCGTTTGGATGATTACTGATGTCTTGATTAGGCGGTACACCCAAGATAAGGTAATAAGTGGCGATCGTCCAGACGTACTTGGAGATCGACCAGATATGTGGGGACCTCTCTCCTGTATTGGACATATGGGACAAGGAATAAGGTGCCTCCAGTTTCGTTCAGACCCAGAACGAACTTGTAAATGGATGTGTGTGTGACAATGGATTTTATTCTGTGTTAATTGATCTCTATTAAATATATCTGTTTGGTGGCGGAGAATTTATTCTCTTGCTTAACGCCCTTCTCTGAGACGTACGAGCTCAGAGGTTATATATCGATAGACATCAGTCGCATAGTGTGAATTGCCTCTGTGGCATGATGAGATGCAAATGATCAAGGCTTTTGTCGAAAAGCAGAGTTTTGTGGTTGATGATAAAATCATGACTTTAATATAGCATAGCTTTTTTTATAGCGTAAATTCACGAGCCTCACACCTCGGTATGAGTCAAAAGCAGGATAAGGGACCCAAGGAGAACATGACGTTTCTTTCTAGCTATGGGTGGTGTCATGGTATGGAGCCCAGACATTTATTATATTTTTACCTATGTGGATGATTGGTTGCGAGGCGCCTTGGATATATTGGTTACTACAGAGCCGATGGATATAGGTCCTATAGGACTAGGAAACGTGTGTTCAGGAATTGCCAATCCTCAAACATAAGAGAGGATTGGCCTTGGAGGATCCAAGGGTCTTTTGCAGAAGATCCTGAGGCATTTTCTAGAGTGTCTCGAAGCCAGCGAGGAGTACATCCCTTGCCTCGACTCATGACGGAAATCCAATCTCTAATACATGACATTTCGGTTTTAATTGTAGAGCCTAGTATGGCGACATGATTGTAACACCCCGAGCTTTCTGTTAGCTATAAATTAACAAATTAAAGTATAATTAATTCTAAATGAAAGAATTAAGGGAAATGGGTTATGCCATTGCGTTCGTCTTGGAATTCTGCTTGAGATAGAGTCCGAGTTTGTGGGAATCGGACTCCGTATGAAAGAGTTATGACCTCCGGAAGTTTTAGAATTCAAATTTAAAATTCAAACAGTTAAAATGAAGTTCAAAGTTCGAAAAACAGACTCAAACTGGGCTGGGCAGGAAAATTCACGCCCCAGCACCAGGTCTACCATAGCGTTGACCTTGGGGTCGACCTGGGTGACCAGGTCGACCATAGGGTCGACCTGGGGGTCGACCTGCCTAGTCGACCTGGTTTGGCCCAGGCTAGCCTGGTCGGTTTTTGGTCGAATTTATGAGCTTGGCTGTGTCACTAGGGCTGATTTGTCACATTCTGGTTGGCTCCTCTCGAAGTGAATGGTCTAGATTCATCTATGATCATCTGACGGCTCAAATCAATATGAAATTCTATATAAACAACTTAAGTCTCCAACCTAAATTCACATAAAAAATTAGAGACGGAGCCGCCATGCTGTCGGAAGAAAACTGAGAGGAGCCTCCACTTGTAGAAAAGCTTAGAGACAAGCCAAAAATAAAGTAAAACAAGAATCAATCAATGTTTGTCTTCCCAAAGGAAAGCAATTCAATTTCAGAACTCAGAAATCAGAAAACAAGACCGTCGTTTGTTGTAAGTATAGTGATTTTTCCGGTGTGAATAAAAGTTAGGATTTGACTCGATGTAAAATGGAAAAGGAATTATGCTATTGTATAGCGACGATGTTAATTCATATCTATGCATTGAAATGATTGTGTTTTGAATGGTATTGGGATGTTTGTGGTATAGTTGAGTTGATATTAATCCTATTGTACATTTAGAATCACATGCAAGTTGTATAGTTCATGTTGTAATCTACACCTATATGTTTATGTGATTATATAGGTTGTATGTGTTATGACTAAGCTAAGATCTCATATATACACTTTATGCTAAAACCTCTATGCCTAAATGATTAAGTTCATATACATGCTCGTATATTTGTACAAAAGTTGCAATGTTCATAATTGGATCCATGCCACGATCCATTTTTAATACAAGTTTCATGTTATAGTAATAAACATCATTGGATCTAGTTCACACATGTGATGAAATTATACATACTTGATGAACTTGTCATATTCTTGTCATATGCTAGTGATGTTCGATGTTATGCCTAGATCTAAACATGTTTAGGCTTATGTTGTCTAAATCATATGCTAATTCATGTGACACATGTTTAGTTAGATTCCCCTTTTTAATGCAAGTTCACATGACAAGTTGAAACCCATGATTCAGTCTATGTTGCAAATTCACATATATGCATGTTGACTATTTTGCAAGTTCACGCCTATGATGTTCATATTGACTATGTCGATAATGCCAAGTTTACACCTATGTCATGTTTATGTTAATCAATGCCAATTTTGTGTACGCTAAATTAGGCTAAGTTTTTAGCCTAATATTATATGTTAAGAACCATGCAAACGAAAATTAGGCTAAGATTTGTTAGCTTAATATTTAGAGGGGGTAACGTTGGGAAAATTGGTAATTATAGGAAACTTGACATAAATTGGTGAAAATATATGAAATTGGCATGTTTGTCACATGCCAAAAAGTTGGTGGCACTTGAATGGTATAAATTCTTATACCAAAAATGTTAAACTTGGAAAATGGGCCATAACATTTAATTGTTAACAAATTTACATATAACAAGTAATAAAGACAAATATGTAAATTTAGAAAATACGAGTATGCTTAACACGAGGTTGGATTGAATTGTGATGTAAATCTGCCAGGACCCGCCCGGTTGTCCAGTAGTCACAACAACACTTATCCAATGTGGGTGGTTAAGCATTGAGCCCAATAAGGACCCGAGGTTAGACTGAGTTACGATGTAAACCTGCCCGGAACCGACCGTCACATCCAGTAACCATAACAATACCTGTCTAATGTGAGTGGTAGGTGCTTTAAAAAGCTAAGGACAGACAAGTCAGGATATTAGGGTTAAGTTTACTAAAACACTTAACAAATTCAACATGTTAATTAAACTGATGGGTGGGGTTAGGTAAATACAGACTCTTAACCACTTAACATGTTTGACTAGAAAACCCTAGTAACGGGGACCCATTTCAGCAGTAACCCAATTAGGTATCATGGTACCTTGAAACTAGGCAGGGTGGGGCACGATTACTGGGCTGATTGTAAGCGGTTAAAAGCGACGGCGGTGGGTGCAACAGTGTGGGTTCTAATGGAGTGCGGGCGTGCACACACTTCGGAGCAGACAAACAAGGCATTGGGGGCACCAGTAGTATAACCTATGCATTCTAGGATTGTGTCGGGCCGCCACCATGGGACTTGATACACCCCATGGTGGGGACCAACATAGATATCTACACTCATTGGGGGCCATAAGACACAGATGATTATGCGAATATGAGACGATCTTTAGAGAAAGGGATCACTTCACCCCGATCATGGGGTGCCAGTTGAGACAATGCAAGTAGGTGCAGAGATTTAGTGTGGGGTGCGATAGTATATTCGATTCAAACTGCTTTATCTTAGTTTATGATACTTTCCTATTTCCAGTTCATACTTATCATGCCCTTTTTCTTATTCTCATACTGAAGAGTCACTAGACTTACCAGGCTTTATGTCTGACCCAATTTTTTTTTTCGTCTTCTTTTTTTCCGTTCCCCCCCCCCCCCCAAAGTTCCACAGGGAGGAAACAACCCACCTTAGTCAGACTCTTTGCAAGCTTCAAGATAGTAGACATACGGTTTGGACTTTCTTTCCTTGGCTATGGCTATTGGACATGTTCTATGGGGATTTATGCAGCTTTTATTATGTATTTATGCTTCTTTATTTAATAACCAAGACAGAAATTATGATGTAATGTTTTGGAAGTTATTATGTGACAGTTATGGAAATGTTTTGTATGAACACATATTTATGAAATAAAAGTCTGTTTGTTTTCCACTGCTTATATATGTGTTTATATATATGTATTGTGTTTATCTATGACTTTTACTTATAAACCTCCACCAAAGTTAAGGCATTCCCTTTGTGAGTGACCTTAGTAATAGGTGGGGTGTTTCACTTGGTATCAGAGCATAGATTTATCAGACTAGATAAAAGTTTTTGAAACTACTTTCAAAAAGAAGTTTAAAGAAGCATTTTAGCATAATTCCCCAAAAGCCATATGCACTATCTCTCTATCCTTTGTCTTGAATACTTTCCTTTTTGTTCCAGCATGTCTGGAGATCTTAACCTTCCTGAAGGAGTACCGATACCCGGCTGGTTCCGAAGGTACCTAGAGGCTAGGTCCAATGTTGCGGGACCAGCAGACATTCCTCCTCCCACATTGGCAGCGGTTCCTCCTCCTCCTCCTCGTGGAAATACTTTCTCTAAGATGTGTAGAGACTTGAAGGCTATGGGTGGAAAGGACTTTTATGGAATTGAATCATTTTTGGCAGCAAGGAACTGGCTGAAGGAGACCGAAGACTTGTTCGTCATCTTCGAAGTTGAAAACAGACAAAAGATACAGCTAGCAGTGTGGTTGCTCAAAGATGAAGCTTCCTATTGGTGGGAAGTTACCCATGCTGAGAGGCCAATGGAGACTTGGGAAGATTTTAGGATGAGGTTTGAGATGAAATTCCTCTCCCAAGCTGAAAGAAGCCTGCAAATGGAGAAGTTCCTAACTCTTAAACAAGGAAGTATGACAATCAAGGAGTACGTCAATCAGTTTAATCAGCTGGCCAGATTTGGGCTGGATTTAGTAAATACCCAACACAAGAAGGCCCTTCGCTTCGTCAAAGGTCTGAATGAGCCTCTACATAGCCTTGCAATGACCCATATACCCATGGGGGCGACTTATGAAAGTTTGGTGGACATGGCGCTGCTACACGAGGAAGATAAAGGCAAGAAAGAGGCAAAGGTGGAAGTGCCTCAAGAAAAGAAAGAGGGTTTACAGGCTAATAAGACAGACTTCAAGAAAAGCGTGAAGAACAACAAACCCCGCGAAAAGAGAAGGTGTAATTTTTGTGGCATTGTCGGACATATAGCGAAAGACTGCAGGAAGAAGAAGGCAAAGATGAATAGTGGTTGTTTCCATTGTGGAGAGACTGGACACTTGGCTAAGGACTGCCCAAAGAAGCGGGGGCAGGGACAGAGGACTGGTAACACCTCAGGAGGACAAGTTCACGCACTGGTGGCACCTCCGCAGGAACGAGGTAGAAAGTAGAAAGCTTAGTTTATCTTTATGATCATCCAGTTCGCACTCTCTTTGATTCTGGTGCATCATACTCCTTTATTTCATCTGCCTTAGTAGAATCTCTGCATCTAGACATTAGTATGATAGAAGATCCCTTGGTTGTTTCAAATCCAATTGGGGGCTCGGCTTATGTAATGACCCATATTCTACATGTCATAGGATCGTAGAATATTTATTTCTTTCCCATATGAAGTGGTATGGTCATGTAACTTTGGGAAACATCTATTAGAGTCATTTCCCATGTTCATGATTTTTGTCGATTTTTAAATGACCATTTTGCCCCTAGTTGGTACTGTTTTGGCCATAACTTTTGATTGGAGAGGAATTTTGACCTGAAACCACTTCCATTTGATTCGTTTGATGGTTTCTCTTTCCGTAGAGTGGTCACATTAGCCAAACGGACTTACCGTTTGGGAGATATGGCTGAAACAAGGTTTGGAGGGTGAAAAACTGCTTAATCGGGCCAAATCGGGTGATTAGTGAGTAGGCCCATAACCCATTTCGGGATTAGGGTTATGGGAGGGCTGAAATGAGATGGAGAATCATTCCATTTCAGTTTTCTAGCCTCCACTTATCACCAAGGAACCCTAAAAATGGCCTCCAACCTCTAAATCACCTCCAAATCACCTTTAGGTTAAGGATTTGGCTTAGCAACCCCTAATCAAGAAGGATCTTCACCAAATCAACAAAGGAGCTGCTATTTGGTATTGAAATTCGCATCAAATCAGAGAATCATTTCAGATCTTAGTTTATTTTGTGGCTAAGGTGAGTGATTTGCTTAGTTTTGCACTAATTTTGGCTAATTAGGAGTGATTAGTGTTAATTAGCGAATTTAAACATAATAAAATTCTGGAAAAATATTTATAAAATTCGGAATGATGTTTTAGGCCCCTGATATGAATTTGGGTTAGTTTGGTTAAGATTTGCTAATCCTATCATTAGTTTCACCTAAACATGCTTAGGGGAAAATATGGGGTTTTGGGTATGTTTGATCCATTTTAACCTATTATGTTGATGTTTTGGTGTTTGGGGTTGATTATGTATGTTGCTATGACTGTATGGTATGCTTTGTGATTGTTTAGAAGTGTTAGTTTGGTCAAAAACGCCGTCGAATGGCGAAAAACAGTCGCTGGAACGAAGTGCAGGAAATACCCCGGACCGGATCGCCCCTACCCCATGCGAACCGATCCGATTGAAGCTTGCGCCACGAGACGACCCGATCCGCTCCACTTCGAAGGTCACGATCCGACCTGACGTCACGAGCCATTCCAAGCTCGACCAATACCACGAATGGGTGAAGCACGATCCGATGATGGCGATCCGACCATTCGCGAAGGAGGAACCCCGATCCGATCCGAATGGGTGAAGCACGATCCGATGATGGCGATCCGACCATTCGCGAAGGAGGAACCCCGATCCGATCCGAATGGGTGACTACGATCCGATCCGAATGGGTGACCACGACCCGATCCGTATGGATGACCACGAGCTGATGATGTTACTCGACCCGAACCGTGGTGACGAGGAACGGGACACCGAACCGATCCGATGAAGAATGTGAAGGCTGATCCGATCGGATTCGATGGTAATGACCAATAACCCGAGATGCAAAGGTAGTCCAAACTGAAGTTAGAGCTCAGGATCCCGGAACCAGTTGGGAACCAATGAATTCACTTCATGGTTGGACTTTGCTGCGGGACGTGTGCTAAGGAGTTGTCGACGTTCATAACTTCGATTCACCACTAAAAAGGAATGATGGGCTACTTATCAGTGCAGTAGGGTCATTATGACCTGAGGGGCAAAGTGATGGTAGCAAGACTACGTTATCAGTGCAGTAGGGTCATTATGACCTGAGGGGCAAGGTGATGCGTAGTAAGACTATGAGCCAGCGCAGATGGGGTGAATAACTCCATGGGGCAAGTGGACATAGTAAGGATTGGTAAGGCTATGAGCCAGCGCAGATGGGGTGAATAACTCCATGGGGCAAGTGGACATAGCGAGGAATTAGTGGCTACGTTATCAGTGCAGTGAAGCCATTTATGACTTCATAGGGCAAAGTGATCGTAGCAAGGAATGTTGGGTGATCGAAGTGGTGAATATCGTATGCTTTATGCACTGAGTGAGAGATGTGAGGATGGATGCTATGCTTGATTGTTTTCCATCATTATGACATGCACACCTCCCCCACCTCCGTATCTTTATATTGATTGATATGATACCTTAGAGTGTTGTACAGTATGTAGTGCTAACTCTTTGGTTGCAGGTCCAGGTCCAGTTATGTTTTAGTCTACCTGTTATTGTTCACTTTAGATTCTTATCGCTCATACCAGGCTTTATGTCTGACCCAGAGTTTTATGTCTCCTCTTATTACTCTGGGTCCTCACACGAGCAGACTAGAGACAGGTTAGCTGGTGATGTGCGAGTAGCTGATCCGGAGGCGGGCAGGAGGCTTCCACGTATTATATATATACACATTCTCCCTGTGTCGTTGGTGGTCACTACTTGGGCATTAGTAGTGTACCTCATTTACCTTACTTTTGCTTTGAGACAGTTTGAAAGTTGTAATAAGCTGTACTTTTGGATTTCCGCTGTTATGATGTTTAGTTCTGATTTTCAGCTTATGCACTGTCTCTCATGTTTTATGTCGAGTATGTTATTATTATATTTTGTTCGATGCGCTGTGAGACATTCTACAAGTTCTTTGTATGTTCATTTCCTTCTTCCTTTTCCTTCTGGCGACCCGTTCCGTGCTAACTGGATATGTGTACAACGCACCTTTGGAGTAAATGTCGGTTGGTGCGGGGCGGGCCGTCACAGCTTATTTGTCGATGGTTTGCTTGGTTTTGAAAATCTCTATTCTAAGTGTTGAATTTAGATGTATCACCTTTGTTTTGGGCTTCTCAGGATATGGACTGATCTTAGGCATGGACTGGTTATCCAGTAATGGTGCCATTCTTGATTGTGAGAAAAAAGTGGTTAGGCTCTTGGCTCGGCTCGGTAACACTCTAAAAATTTCTTGTAATCCCTTGAATGCTGTTATGCTTAGTATATAGAGTCGCTTGATGCTTCTATTGAGAATTTGCAGTCAGTTAGAGTGGTTCGGGGATATCCGGATGTCTTTGAAGAGGTGAAAGGCTTACCTCCAAAGCGGGAAATAGACTTCCGCATATATCTTGTTGATAATGCAAAGCCCGTAGCTCTGCCTGTTGGACACATGGCTCCAAAGGAGAGAAAGGAGCTCAGTAAGCAAGTTAAAGAGCTTCTCGAGAAGGGGTTTATAAGGCGGAGTATCTCGGAATGGGGTACTCCAGTGGTGTTCGCCACCACAGAAGATGGTTCACTATGTATTTGTGCGGACTATAGAGAGCTAAACAAGCTGACTAAAAAGAATAGACACCCGCTTCCCAGAATAGACGATTTGTTTGATCAGCTTGTAGGTGCGTCAGTCTTCTCCCAACTTGATCTGACTACTGGGTTCCATCAGCTAAGGGTAGTTGAAGATAACATTGATAAAACGGCGTTCAGAACCCCAGACGGTTTCTACGAGTGGCTTGTCATGCCTTTCGGCTTGACAAACGCACCCGCTTATTTCGTAGACCTAATGAGTAGGGTGTTCAGGGAATTCCTCAATAAATTCGTAGTGGTCTTCGTAGACAATATTTTGATCTTCTCAAAGAATGAGGAAGAACATGCTCAGCATCTGAAGGAGATCATGGAAACTCTTCGAGTTCATCGGCTAAAAGCCAAATTCTCCAAGTGCCACTTTTGGAGAGAAGAAGTAAGATTTCTTGGACATATAGTGTCCAAAGAGGGGTTAGCTTTGGACCCCGCGAAAGTGGTGGCAGTGCAAGATTGGAAGACACCAAGAAATGCAACCGAAGTCCAAAGCTTTCTTGGGCTAGCCGGTTTTTACCGAAAGTTCATTAGGGATTTCACGAAAATCTCAGCTCCACTCACAAGGCTAACAAAGAAGAATCTGGCGTTCGCCTGGGATTTGGATTGCGAGTTTGCTTTACAACGATTAAAAAGGGCTCTCACAACAGCCCCATTTTTGACTTTGCCAGATGGAAGCAAGATGTTCACCGTATACACGGATGCTTGTGATATGGGGCTCGGCGTTATTCAAATGCAAGAAGGGAGGGTAGTAGCCTATGATGGAAGAGAATTGAAAGTTCATGAAAAGAACTACCCAACCCACGATCTTGAGTTAGCCGCCATCGTCTTTGCGCTTAAGTCTTGGTGCCATTGTCTCCTAGGTGAGAAGTTCGAATTATATACTGACCATAAATCGTTCAAGTATCTTTTCTCGCAGATAGATCTTAACTTGAGGCAACAAAGATGAATGGAGTTCCTTGCCTTGTATGATTTTGAGATTTCCTATACTCCTGGCAAAGGCAACGTAGTAGCAGACATGTTGAGCAGAAAGAAGCTGACCCTAAGCCCTCTCTTTGTAAAAAGGCAAAGCTTGGAGTTTATAGCCAGTTTTGACTTTAGGCCCTCCTCTGATTTTATACCTGGTTTATTGGCATCCCTAGAAGTACGACCCACTCTTTTAGACTCAATAGGGGCCGCACAATGCGAAGGCCCTCAGCTTGTTGATGTGATTGATAAACTAATTAGGGGTGAAACTTCCAGTCACCTCAATAGGTACTCCATTGATGATAAGGGTTGGCTGAGACGGGATGGAAGGCTATGCATCCCACAAACAAAGGATTTAGTAAAGATGGTCCTCGAGGAAGCACATCATTCCAAGATGACAATACACCCAGGTGGGGACAAGACGTACAAGGACGTAAAGAGAGTTTTCTATTGGAGTGGCATGAAGAAGGGCGTGGCGGATTTCGTTTCTAAGTGCGTGACATGCTAACAGTTTAAGGCGGAACAAAAGAAGCACGGAGGACTGCTTCATCCTCTAGAAGCCCTGCAATGGAAGTGGGATAGCATTTCAATGGACTTCATTGACGAGTTTCCTAGGTCAAGAAGAGGCCATACTAGCATTTGGGTAATAGTTGACAGGCTTACTAAAAGCGCCCACTTTATACCTATAAAGAGTAGAAGGACTGCCTCGTCTCTAGCTTCTCTTTATCTCAAGGAAATAGTTCGACTCCATGGAATACCCTCCAGCATAGTAAGTGACAGAGACCTCATCTCTACGAGCGAATTTTGGCGGAGTCTGCAAGAAGCTGTAGGCACACAGTTATGCTTGAGCACGACCTATCACCCCAAACTGATGGTCAGACGGAAAGGGTGAACAGAGTACTGGAAGATATTTTGAGACTATGCGTTCTTGACTTCGGAGGGACTTGGGAGGATCATCTTCCATTGGTGGAATTTGCCTACAACAACAGTTACCAAGCCACCATCGGTATGGCGCCCTTCGAAGCTTTGTATGGAAGACCTTGTCGAATACCAACTTGTTGGTCGGAGTCTACTGACAAGATTATACTTGGGCTAGACATGATTAGAGAGACTTCAAAAAAAGTAGACTTGATATGAAGGAGAATGAAGACTGCCCAAGATAGACAGAAATCCTACGCAGACAAAAGAAGGATCGACCTTGAGTTTGAGGTTAAGGACAGGGTTTTCCTTAAGGTGTCTCCTTTAAGGAACGATCCGCAGGAAAGCTAGCACCAAGATTTGAAGTACCATTCCCTATCATCGATAAGATTGGGAAGATGGCTTATAGAGTAGAGCTGCCCGAAAGGTTGGCTGGAATTCACAACGCCTTTCACGTTTCTCATCTCCGAAAATGTCTACATGAATATGCGGAAGTGGTGGAGCCAAGCATTCTAGAAGAAGCCGAAGTGGAACGCAAGCAACTGTGAGGAGAGTCCCAACTCGAATCGTAGGAACTAAAGTGAAAAAGCTATGCAACCGCGAAGTCAAGCTCGTTAAAGTTCAGTGGAACGACGCCGAGGAAGACGCCGCTTAGGAAACTGAAGACAGAATACGCGCGGCCTACCCTTTTCTTTTCGAGGGTACATCTTTGACCTTTCTTTTTCCTTAAGTTGTGCTCGTATCTATCATTTTAGGTATAATCTCCTCGATATTATCCTTTATCCTTAGGTAGAAACCCCTTTTGGATGTAAACATGTATTTGAAACATGTTATGGTTGATGGCTGCAAGTGGATGCTAGTGGTTGCTCGTGGATGCATATACACACACAACCTAGGTTTTAGATCGGCTCAACCACTTCATACTGCATATGCATATATGTATTCATATCTTGTATGTGGTTGAAACTTGATATGTCATCATATGGATGTCGCATTTGTATGAATGGTTGCGCACTCATGTAGAATTACGAGTAAGGACAAATTTGCATACATAATGGATTCATGATACTACATGATTTGCATTAAGGAGGTCAACTGAATCAGTAGACCGCCTGATTTTGCATTAGATAAGGACATATACACACACTATGCATATGATCATGAAGCATTAGAAGTCTTTTAAGGATAATGGACACCTGTGTTTGTTGATTGAGTAGATGGACGATTGGATGTTATGACTTACGTTCTCCTAGACTTGAAGATTTCGGGGATGAAATCCTTTAAGGAGGGGAAAATGTAACACCCCGAGCTTTCTGTTAACTGTAAATTAACAAATTAAAGTATAATTAATTCTAAATGAAAGAATTAAGGGAAACGGGTTATGCCATAGTGTTCGTCTCGGAATTCTGCTTGAGATAGAGTCCGAGTTTGCGGGAATCGGACTCCTATGAAGGAGTCATAACCTCCGGAAGTTCCAGAATTCAAATTTAAAATTCAAACAGTTCAAATGAAGTTCAAAATTCGAAAAAGAGACCCAAACTGGGCTGGGCGGGAAAATTCCCGCCCAGGCACCAGGTCAACCATTGGGTCGACCTGGGTGACCAGGTCGACCTGCCCAGTCGACCTGGTTTGGCACTTGCAGGCCTGGTCGGTTTCTGGTCGAATTTCTGAGCCTGGCTGTGTCACTAGGGCTGATTTGTCACATTCTGGTTGGCTCCTCTCGAAGTGAATGGTCTTGATTCATCTATGATCTGACGGCTCAAGTCAATCTGAAACTCTATATAAACAACTTAAGTCTCCAACCTAAATTCACATAAAAAATTAGAGACGGAGCCGCCATGCTGTCGGGAGAAAACTGAGAGGAGCCTCCACTTGTTAGAAATTCTTAGAGACGAGTCAAAACTAAAATAAAACAAAAATCAATCAACGTTTGTCTTCCCAAAGGAAAGCAATTCAAATTCGGAACTCAGAAATCAGAAAACAAGACCGTCGTTTGTTGTAAGTATAGTGATTTTTCCGATGTTAATAAAAGTTAGGATTTGATTCGGTGCAAAATGGAAATGGAATTGTACTATTGTATAGCGACGATGTTAATTCATATCTATGTATTGAAATGATTGTGTTGTGAATCGTATTGGTATGTTTGTGGTATAGTTGAGTTGATATTGATCCTATTGTACATTTAGAATCACATGCAAGTTGTATAGTTCATGTTGTAATCTACATCTATATGTTTATGTGATTATATAGGTTGTATGTGTTATAACTAAGCTAAGATCTCATGTATATATTTTATGCTAAAACCTCTATGCCTAAATGATTAAGTTCATATACATGCCCATATTTTGATACAAAAGTTGCAAAGTTCATAATTGGATCCATGCCAAGATCCATTTTTAATACAAGTTTCATGTTATAGTAGTAAACATGATTGGATCTAGTTCACACATGTGATGAAATTATACATACTTGATGAACTTGTCATATTCTTGTCATATGCTAGTGATGTTCGATGTTATGCCTAGATCTAAACATGTTTAGGCTTATGTTGTCTAAATCATATGTTAATTCATGTGACACCTGTTTAGTTAGATTCCCCTTTTTAATGCAAGTTCACATGACAAGTTGAAACCCATGATTCAGTCTATGTTGCAAATTCACATATATGCATGTTGACTATTTTGCAAGTTCACACCTATGATGTTCATATTGACTATGTCGATATTGCCAAGTTTACACCTATGTCATGTTTATGTTAATGAATGCCTATTTTGTGTACGCAAAATTAGGCTAAGTTTTTAGTCTAATATTGTATGTTAAAAACCATGCGAACGAAAATTAGGCTAAGATTTGTTAGCCAAATATTTAGACGGGGTAACGTTGGGAAAATTGGTAATTATAGGAAATTTGACATAAATTGGTGAAAATATATGAAATTGGCATGTTTATCACATGCCAAAAAGCATGTGGCACTTGAATGGTACTGTTGGCTAGCTTTTTGACCAAGCCACCAAGGTTCACACGCAAGAAGAAAATATGAAGTCTCATCCCTCTAGTTCACGAAAAGTCAGATCACAGTCGTTCAACCATCCACAGGTCGGATCACCCCCCTTCGTTTCGCCCTGTCGGTTCGCTACGAGCCCATAAGAACCGATCCATCCCTGTAAGCTCGTTCCGATCCGATTCCTAAAGATGCAGTGAAGACTTTGACCCATTCTATCATGATCCGAGATACATGGATCTCACGACACCTGTCCACAACTGTCATATTGACACATTCTTCCTCAAGCTACGATCTGATCCGATATTCTCGGGATTTGCGCCACGTGTAACCGCGATCCGCCTGACAGAATCAGCTATAAATAACCCAGAGATTGGCATTTTTCAGGATCTTCTGGCAGTATTGAGTATTGATTCTACCATTACTGTCATACCACTATTTCTTATCAGTTTTATTTCGAGATTACTGAGAGAAATCATAATTGTAAGAGTGATTTTGAGAGAAATCGTTGGTTGTACTAGCATTCAAAGTATAATCAATAGCATATAAAGTGGACGTAGGCTCGTTAACGCCGAACCACTATAAACCTTGTGTGTTCTCTGCTTTTTCCTCATTTTTAGTTATAATTTTCTACGAATCAGAACAATTTGGATGTTAAAGCCAAATTTTGATCTAACATTTTGGTGCTTTCATTGAGAGCGAGAAACAACGATTAGGAGTTGATGAGATTAATGAGAATGAGTTGATGTGGACCATTCTTACGGATAATGAACCTGAGGATTTAGAGAAAGGCAGACGCCTACTCCAAGAGGAAATTGAAAAAGAGAAAACTCAGGCGAAGGGCAAAGAAAAAATGGAAGAAGGCCCGAGCTCAGCTGCGGAGCCCAAGGCCTCCGAAATTGAGGAATACAATCCAGATTATCCATTGATTCCTCTGGGTCCAACTTCTCCAGCTGTCGAGGTTTCTGCTGCTAGCTTGGATGGAGGATCGGCGGAAGGTGTCTCTATATTTTCTCCGCAACTTGCCAAAGCAATTGTCACTTGTCGTCGTCTTGTCGGACAATCAACTGAGCAAACCGCATTTTCTCCCAAAATAACATTTGTTTCTCATGATACAGGTGGCGGGCCAGTTGACGAGGATGCTGAAAAGAAGGCAGAGGTAGAGAAGATTGACATCCTGCCAAGTGTTGGTCCTGATGTCCCCCCAGATGCTGAACCAATGGAGGCTTTGAGAGACATGGACGGACGCCACGACGGTGATGAAGAGGAAGTCGCCATTACCAAAGAGAGCAGAGGCGATCATGAGGAAACCATGGCTGAACAACCGGCCGAGGAGGAGGATCAGTTGCTCCTTATGAGAGGGGGACAGGTTCCAGTATATGTGCCCCTTATTTCCGAGATCGACCCCAAAACTGGGTTGGTCGTAAGATTTTCCTCTCGATCAATAACTTCACAACTAGCCTCTCAATCCTCTAGTTCTTCACCGGAGCCTCTTGTTGATAAGAGGAAGAGAAAAAAAGGTGGTCGTTCGGATGTTGACAAGGAGGAGTCGGGGAATCAGAAAAAGAGCAAGAAGTCTACATAGCCCCCTCCCCCAGCATAAGTAGGATGCAAATATCAGTTCATATTTTGTCCTTAGGATTTTTAGGCTTTCCACTAGCCATGAAATGTAATTGTGAGAATGGCCCTCACTTTTGTTTAGGTTCCTCTTTATCTTGTAGGTTTGCAGTTTATGAACGAAAGTTTATTTCTTTTGCGTCATCGTGTACCTGCAGTCAATAAACTCTTCATACTTAGTCACAAGTCATTTGGCTATAACCAAACTAAAATTATATCACAAATCATTCAAGCAACAGAAAGAATTTAACAATTTCTATGCATGTTGCCCCCTATATTTGAGCACGGGGGACTTGGATTTTTTTAGTAGAATTATAGTCCTTGAGGCGCCGAATCTCCGGTGCCTCTATGCTTTCCCGATCCATAAGCGGGTTAAAGTTCGAACTCGTATCATGATCTGCTCGCCGATCCTTTAACGGGGCAGGAATTCTGGGGACGCTGAGTCTCCAGCATCCTTGTCAGCGCTTAATCGCAGATGTTTTTATACTCTCCTAGCGGTCGCCAAGGTTAGAGCTCGAGCTCGGCTGTTCAGTCGCCCCCCGATCCTTCAGCGGGGTAAGAGCTCTTTCTCAGCTCTCAATCATGGACGCTTTTATACTCTCCTGGCAGTCACCAAGATTAGAGTTCGAGCTTGGCTGTTCAGTCGCCTCCCGATCCTTCAGTGTGGTAAGAGCTCTTTCTCAGTGCTCAATCATGGACGCTTTTATACTCTCCTGGCGGTCGCCAAGGTTAGAGTTTGAGCTCGGCTGTTCAGTCGCCCCCGATCTTTCAGTGGGGTAATAGCTCTTTCTCAGCGCTCAATCATGGACACTTTTATACTCTCCTGGCGGTCGCCAAAGTTAGAGTTCTGTCAATGATGTGATTCACTCTATTGTACCTTCAAAGTTCTAGATGCGGATTGCTCTCCATCCCGATGGAAGGCACCTGGAGTCACATGTTCCTGTGATTGCCGTACAGTTTTCGTCAAATTTCATAAAGATAGAAGAGCGGATAAATAATAATGCAATAAAGGTAAACGACACACGGTATTTTTATAGTGGTTCAGTCAAATTGTAACCTACATCCACTTTATAATCCGTTGCTTAAAAAAAAATTGGACTATTATAGGCAAGTCGTGCCTTTTACATGGTCCTATGAAACAAAAGAATAAATCCGACATCTTTATATCAGATAAAGCCGCAAATGTTGGGCATTCCACACTCTGCGGATTTCTTCTCCATTCACTGTAGCTAGCTTGAAGGTTCCATTATCAAGCTTTCGTAGAATGGAGTACGGTCCTTCCCACTTCGCACCCATATGAGTCGGGGGTGGAAAGACACGCTTCAGAACTAAGTCACCGGGTTCAAAGGTTCGGGCTCGAACCTTTTTGTTGTAGTATCGAGCGGCCTATTGCTTGTGTCTCAAGGCACGTAAGTCTGCTTCATCCATCTTCTCTTATATTGAATCTAGGGATTCAAGGAGCAACTCGTTATTAGTCATCGGATCATAATAAGTAACTCGGTGAGATGGTACTTTTAGCTCAACCGGGATGACCGCTTCTGCTCCAAAAGCAATGGAGAAGGGGGTATGGCCTGTTGCCGATTTATATGGCATCCTATAGGCCCATAATGCCAAGGGTAACTCATCGACCCACATAGCTTTGGCCCACTTCAATCTTCTTTTGATAATGGACTTAATCACTTTATTTGCTGCTTCGATCTGTCTGTTCGACTGCAGGTGTGCCACAGAGGTGTACCGTTTCTCAATGTGGTATTTCTGGCAGAAATTCCTGAATTTGCTGCTGTCAAATTGGGTTCCATTGTCAGTTATGACGATCTTCGGAATCCCGAACCGGCAAATAATGTTCCTAACAACGAAATTGATCAATCGCTTGGTTGTAATTGCAGTCAACGGTTCGGCCTCAACCCACTTGGTGAAGTAGTCTACAGCTACAATGGCGAACTTTGCTCCGCCTTTTGCTATAGGGAGGGTTCCAATGATATCAATTCCCCACATAGCGAAAGGCCACGGACTTGTCATTGTTTTTAACTGACCAGGAGGTGCCCTGGGAATCCTCGAAAATCTTTGGCAAGCATCGCAACGTCGCACGTACTTTGTTGCGTCTTTGTTTATGGTAGGCCAGAAATAACCATACCGCAACACCTTTTTTGCCAGAGCTTGTCCTCCAGTGTGATCGCCACATTCACCCTCATGCACTTCCTGCAGTACACATTTGATGTCGTCATGGGCTATACACCGAAGGAGAGGCATCGAAAATCCCTGTCTATATAGGATTCCGTCTTGCAGAACATATCGGGAAGCTTTACGAATTATCTTACGCCTCTCGCTCTTCTTGGTCGGAAGCGTTCCATTCATTAGGAAATTCTTTAGAGGGGTCATCCATGACTCCCTTTTCGGTTCAGTTTCTAGTACCAGATCAATTTCCATCTGATCTATACTAGGGAACTGAAGCACTTCAACTGGGGCTAGTCTGATCTCTTCAGGATCGTCGGAACTAGCCATCTTGGCTAATTTATCTGCTTGTTCGTTCTCTGACTGCGGAGTATGAGAGATACTATAGTGATCAAAACCTATCAGTAACTCCTTTACTTTCTCCAAATACGAAATCAATCTTGGGCTCTTAGCTCGAAATTTTCTAGAAACCTGACAACCAACTTGGAGTCACAAAATATGTCCAGCTTCGCGATCTTTAATTCTTTTGCGATCCTCAACCCGACTATCAGGGCTTCATATTCGGAGTCGTTGTTAGTGGCGTGAAATTCCAACCGGATAGAATAAGATATCAGTCTTTTCTCAGGAGTTTCAAACACCACTCCGGGACCAGATCGTTTATAATTCCTAGCACCATCAATATACAATTTCCATGCACTAGGATCGAGAAGTAACTTTGGTGGGTCAGTCTCTTCGTTTACCATGTCGTCCTCCGAGGCAGTAAATTCTACTATGAAATCTGCTAGCACTTGCCCCCGTATTGACCGTTGGGGCTGAAAATCTAAATCAAATTGACTCAGTTCAATGTTCAACTTAAGCAACCTTCCAGAAGCTTCTGGTCTCTGTAGAACTTGCTTGAGCGGATGATCTGTATACACGGTGATAGGATGAGCTTGGAAATAATGTCGAAGTTTCCTAGATGCAATCAATAAGCTATACGCCAGCTTTTCGATCCTCGGATAATTGCGTTCAGCTGCCGCCAATTTTTTACTCACGTAGTACACTGGCCTTTGAACCTTGTCTTCTTCTCTCACTAACGCTGAGCTGATCGCGTGGGACGACACCGCTAAGTACACGAATAAATCCTCGTGATCCACCGGCTTAGACAGTATCGAAGGTCTCTCCAGATGATTCAGCAGGTTCTGAAATGCTTCAATGCAATCAGGGGTCCACTTAAAATTGTGTTTTCCTCGCTTTATCAATTCAAAGAACGGGATGCATTTGTCTGTCGCTCTAGAGATGAATCTACTTAATGCCGCTACTTTCCCCGCAAGGCTCTGCACATCTTTAATTTGCCTAGGCTCCTGAGTGTCTCTGATGGCTGCAATCTGGTCTGGATTGAGCTGACAATGAATCCTAAGAATTTCCCGGATGCAACTCCAAATGAGCATTTCGTTGGGTTGAGTTTCATCCCATACTTTCGAAGAATACCAAACATATCTGCCAAGTTTGTAGTGTGATCGGATGATTGTCTGGACTTAACCAACATGTCGTCAATGTACACCTCCATTGTTTTCCCAATCTGGTTATAGAACATTCTGTTCACTATCCGTTGATACGTAGCGCCTGCGTTCTTCAAACCAAAAGGCATTACCACGTAGCAGTATAATCCCAGATCAGCAATGAAGCTAGTGTGTTCTTGATCTGGAACATGCATAGGAATCTGGTTATATCTTGAATAAGCATCCATGAAAGAGAGAAGCTCATGACCTGCTGTTGAATCTACCAACTGATCAATTCTGGGTAACGGAAAGCTATCTTTTGGGCAGACTTTATTCAGATCCGAAAAATCAATACACGTACGCCACTTTCCATTGGCCTTCTTTACCAAAACTGGATTTGAAATCCAATCTGGGTAGGTTGAGTCTCTGATGAACCTGTTACTCCTTAACTTTTCAACTTCTTCTTTCAAGGCTGCAGACCTCTCTGGGCCCAGCATTCGCCTTTTTTGTTTTACAGGGGGGTGCTTTGGGTTAATGTTCAATGAATGGCTCATGATTGATGGATATATCGCACACATGTCCGTGTGGGTCCAAGAAAATACATTCAAGTTATCTTTCAGGAAATCCGTCAGTTCTTTAGCTCGAACTGGATCCAACTGGGATCCAATCTTCAGGACCTTCTCTGGGTCGCTATCATCGATTGGTACATCCAAAGTCGTTTCATTGGGAGCCGCCATTCTATCCCCAGTCTCTTCGTCCTCTCTGGGATCTATATCGTCGGGCAGTTCTCTGGGCGACTCACGTATAGTGATTTTCTTTAATTGCTATGATGTCTCCTCCCTCGTGGGGGGAGAAGCGTCTTTAATCTCAATATCTTTTCCTTTACGGAGTAGCTTTAGCTCTGCAATGTAACATGCACGTGCAGCAACCTGATCTCCTTTGACTATGCCAACACCAGCTTCCGTAGGAAACTTTAGTAACAAGCACCAGGGGGCTATACAAGCTCTAAACTTTGCTAGGGCCGGTCGGCCCAAGAAGGCATTATAAGGCGATTCAATATCCAAAACTACGAAGGGAAGAATTCTCACTCACTGGCGTTCTCCTTCCCCAAGTGTCACCGGCAGTTCTACATATCCCATTGGAGTAGTTGAAGCCCCGTTAAATCCACGGATCCATCCTTTACATGGCTTTAAATCTTTCAATTCAAGGTTCATTAAATCGAACGTCTTTTTGAATAAAATGTTGACTGAACTCCCGTTATCCACTAAAACTTTATGGACAGTGGCCGGGCCAATAGGAACTATGATTACAAATGGATCTTCGATCGGAGCATGGACTCCAATACTCTCTCGGTTGCGGAAAATGACGTCGTCCGACATCATCTTTGGTTGTTTTACCGGGACAATTTCTTTAGGTTTACTGCAATCTTCTTCCTCGAGATGATGCTTTGCTGCGTTTACGTACTGGTCCATCGCCCTGAAACTATGCCCGGCTAGGTGAAGCCCTCCGATTATGGTATTGATAACAAGATCCTTTCCTTTTTGCTGGACAGTTGGCCTAGCGGTAGGTTGATTCTGGTTTTGGTTCGGGGTCTGAATAGCTTTCCCCCTGTCTCTAGGAGTCACCCGATACTCATCCAACTTCCCTTCTCGGAGCAACCTCTCTACTACGTCTCTCAGATGACGGCATTCATTTGTAGAGTGGCCGTGAGTCTGATGGAAGAGACAAAACTTCCCCGTTTCACGTTCTTTCTCTGTCGAATCTCATTGGAGGAGGCCTTTTATGTTGGAGAACGTTGTACGAGTCGACGAATATATTCTCCAAAGTATCATTTATTGGCATATAACTTTTGAAAGACCGGGGACGGGTCCTTCTCTAGGAATCGTTCCCCCGATTTCTCTTCCGATTATTGCCATTACTGTTGTTACCATTGTTTCCTGACTGGGGGCCGCCACCCTGGTTTCGGTTTCCAACGTTGACTTCAACCTTTCCTGAGCTGTCTCCGGTTTGCTTGATGGTGACATTACTTTGGATTTCCTCCTTATTTGCTTTTTTCATCTCTCGGTTAGCATATACCTCCTCCTGACGTAAGTGTACGTTTGCTTTCTCGTAAAACAATTCTCTAGTATGAGGTGGTTTACCGGCCAGGTATCTCCCAAATTCAGTATCTTTATCTACCCCATCAATTAGGGCTGCCACAACGGTCGGCTCATGGGGATCCTTCACTTCGGTGGCGGCTAGGTTGAAACGATCCAGATACCCCCTCAAACTCTCACCTGGTCGTTGTTTGACGAGGAACAGGTCAATCACACTTTTCGACCTTTGTGCGTAAATGCGGAACTGTTCTACGAACTTTTCACTCAATTCCCTGAAACTGAAAATTGATCTTGCTGGTAAGCGAGTAAACCATAATAACGCTACATCCTCTAGGAATATAGGGAATGCTTTGCACTTTACAGCGTCGGAAGCTGCGGCAGCGGTCATTGACCAAGAATATCTCATTAGATGTTGGATTGGATCAGATCTACCCGCGTAACGGTTCATTTGAGGCATGTTGAAGCGTCTCGGGAATGTTACATCTAGAATGTCGTCGGTAAAAGGGGTGTGGCTGCGATCAATTCCCCAGTCTTCATTCCTTTGTCCACGGCTATCCGCTAGGATTTGATGGACCATAGCTGCAACATTTGCACTGGTCATCGGAGGTTCGGGGTCAGTGCTTCTAGCTCGGTGGAATTCTCCGATCTCTCTTTTAGGAACATCCACAAAAACCGGAGCTCGGATTGGGCTTCGCTGCCCCCTATTACAATGAGTATTTGCATGGCGGAGGAGCTGAGGTGGTCTATTCTCAACAGGATTATTCACAACTTGAGCTCTAGGAGTTGCGGCATGATTATTCAAGTTGCAGTTTGAGGGTCCCTCACAAAGTGTCTCTTCCTCCCGTGATGGCAAGGTTCCAAATCAGAGCTGCTCTATGTTTTCAGCCCGCTCATACGGTCGCCGCAGAGGTCTTTGCGATTCCTCCGATGAAGAAGAGTATTCTGGGTGAGCGGACAGACCGGAGGAGGCGTTCTTTGCCTTACAAGATCATCCAGACGTCTATCCATGGCAGTCAAATTCTGTCACAGCATGGAGTTTTCCTGCCTTTGAGCGGCTAATTCATCAAACAGCCTATCCCACATTTCAACGAAGCGAGAGAGATCTCCTTCAGTAACTGGAGCAGAGGGGTCATACTGATCATCAACATTTTTCCTTACGCGCAGAGAGCTTGAGCCAGGTCGAACAGAGGGACCAGGACGGGAAGAGCGAGCCATAGGCTCCTTTCCAGGTCGAGTTGTAATCCGGTCATCACCTTGGATCGTGGTGGATTGGTGTCGATGGCTCGCAGCACCCCCTGGGATCGGATCGTGGTAACATTGGGAGGGGGGTTCGTGGTGTTATCGTGGGACCGGGTGACGACCCCTTCAACGGTTCGGTTCGGATCGCCCTCCACGGTTCGGTTCGCCATCTCCGTTCCGCGATCCGAGGGTCTTTCGTTGACCTGTTCATGCACGCTTTCTTCAATCGCTTCATCCGCATCTTCACTCGCCTGTGAAGCTCGCACTTCCTTAGACTTCTTTCCAGCCATGATATCAGGTATTGTTGAAATCTTCAAAGGTCTGAACAGTGAGGTTTCGGGACTGTTTTCTTCGGACTTGAATATCCAAACAACGGAGAAACAATCCAATATCCTAGGTTCAATTCTCAGTGAAAGCACCAAAATGTTAGATTAAAATTTGGCTCTAACATACAAATTGTTCTGATTCGTAGAAAATTATAACTAAAAAATGAGGAAAAAGCAGAGAACACACAAGGTTTATAGTGGTTCGGCGTTAACGAGCCTACGTCCACTTTATATGCTATTGATTCTACCATTACTGTCATACCACTATTTCTTATCAGTTTTATTTCGTGATTACTGAGAGAAATCATAATTGTAAGAGTGATTTTGAGACCAAATGTTAGATCAAAATTTGGCTCTAACATCCAAATTGTTCTGATTCGTAGAAAATTATAACTAAAAAATGAGGAAAAAGAAGAGAACACGCAAGGTTTATAGTGGTTCGGCGTTAACGAGCCTACGTCCACTTTATATGCTATTGATTATACTTTGAATGCTAGTACAACCAACAATTTCTCTCAAAATCACTCTTACAATTTTGATTTCTCTCAGTAATCTCGAAATAAAACTGATAAGAAATAGTGGTATGACAGTAATGGTAGAATCAATACTCAATACTGCCAGAAGATCCTGAAAAATGCCAATCTCTGGGCTATTTATAGCTGATTCTGTCAAGAGGATCGCGGTCACACATGGCGCAAATCCCGAGAATATCGGATCGGGTCGTAGCTTGAGGAAGAATTGGTCAATATGACAGTTGTGGATAGGTATCGTGAGATCCATGTATCTCAGATCGTGATAGAATGGGTCAAAGTCTTCACTGCATCTTTAGGAATCGGATCGGAATGAGCTTACAGGGATGGATCGGTTTGTATGGGCTCGTAACGAACCGACAAGATCTACCGAAGGGGGGCGATCCGACCTGTGGATGGTTGAACGACTGTGATCTGACTTTTCGTGAACTAGAGGGATGAGACTTCATATTTTCTTCTTGCGTGTGAACCTTGGTGGCTTGGTCAAAAAGCTAGCCAACATTTTGCCCCCTCGAAGTATGTTTTATCGAGAATGGAACATGCTTCGAAGCTGCAGGGACGTCTTTTCATATGGAGATGCAAATCAATGGTCACGTCCATCTGAAATGTCATGTTTCTTCAAAAAGTCGTATCCTTTGACAAGTGTAAATATCGGTTAAATCTTTAATCATTTCCTTGCTTTCCGGTCAATTCTCATCTCTGGAATTTTTTGGAGACTTCATTGTCGAATTTACCAGGTAAATTCTGAATTTTTTGTAAACATTTCTAAACTTTCACTTCGGTACATTGCTTGATGGTTCGGATCGCCCCAGCGTTTCGCGATTCATGGGAGCGCCCCTTGTCACGGTCCAGCGATACGAGGTGATCGTTTCATTACAACCTTTGTGTGGGCTTTATACATGGTGGGCCATCCTACGTAGCGAACCAACCCAGGGATCGGCCTTTTCTTCTTTGTTGGGCCCGATGGGCTTGTATCCGCGATCCACCGAAGCCCACGGTTCATATAAGACAAAAACGGGGAGACTAACGGTCACGGGTTTGGCTATTTAAACCCGAACCCACTCCATTCTTCCCCTTCTTTTTCCTTCGCTACCGCCTCTCTTTCCGATTCAGACCCCAATCTTCATTCTTCGAGGCCATACTTACTCGTTTTCTCCATTTTTAAGAAAGGTAATCTCATAAAAAACTCTCTCCCTCATTTTCTCTGAGTTTTTTTTTGTTGATTTGAGAAAGGAAAAGGCGGAATTTGATGGTTTTTGAGGTGTCGGAGATCGTGTAGACGCCATGGCTGATAGGTTTCAGTCGCTTGAGGGGAGGAGGAAAAAGAAGGTGAAGGAAGGGAAAGGGATGGTCGATTCGGTTCGTATGCGAGGTGACGGGAGAGGAGATAATGAAGAAGTATGGATTCAGCTATTGGATCGGATCGTGTTCGAGATCTGGGAGCGAATCGTGGTGAAAGTCAAAAAGGGAAAAAGGAAGAGCAGGTGGCGGATCGTGGTAATGGCAGGAGCACGGTTCGCTATGATCTCACGGCGATCCGAAATGATACACTCCCATGAGTTTGCGCTTCCACTGCAGATCCATACTTGCCTCGCGAATCCAGGAACACGCCACGATCCGAACCCCAACTCGCGACCCGAAAGGGTATCACGAACCAAATAATGAAAGATCAAACGAACTCGTAAAATAAGAAGCGCAACTTAATTCCAGTACATCAATGGACAGTTAGGTTAGAGTCTTCAAGACGAACTTTCTGGAATAACCAAATGCATAACTTGACCGCATATGATGACTAATACTTCGATGATCTTGATAACCTTTGCGTTTTTTCTTTAAGACATGCACATGCACACACTTGCACTTGCACACACGGGGACGGGTAATTATATTCTTATTTCTCACGTTTACTCGCCTAAACAGTAATGTCGGATAACCGTTCCCCTTCAAGATCTGATACAGAGACGGATCCCGAGGTGTATGAGCACCACAACCCCGAGGTTCTTCCAATTAATCCAGAGGGTACGGATTCTGGATCTGAATATGAAGCAGAAACAGAATCAGATCCGTCCGAGAGTACCTCGCTTGATGAGGAGTCCGAAGTAGACGATCAAGCTCCCGACGAAATTCCTAGTGCAATAGAAATAGAGAAATTCACTGACTCTTTAGCTTCCAAACTTGATGACATAAAGCTTACGAGAATTTGCTTGAGACACGGGATCCCCTGGGATGATGTGAGGACACCCGGCAGCGAAGATAGACCTCATTTGGCTCCGGAGGGGTATATGACAGTTAGCCGACTTACGTGCTGGGTAGGCGCTATTCCTCCGTTTCCTCCAATCGTCATTGAGACCCTAAAACGATTGGGTATTGCTCCAATGCAGCTTCATCCCAATGCCTATGCAGCCCTATACACCCTATACATCGCATATGCGGAAATCCTGCAAACTGGGCTCACGTTTATAGATTTGAAATTTTTTTACCTTTTCAAGCATCGCTCCTCGGCAACCCCAAATTTTTCTTTCTTCGAATCGGTAGCAAATATGAAGGTTTTGTCTGACGGGTACAACAACATAGGGGATCCCAAGGCCGATTGGTTCTATATAAAGAGACAGGCCGGGTGTTCAAGAAGATGGCTTCAATCAAGTAAATTTTAAACCTTTGAATGAATAACTTGTTTAAGAAATCGAAGCACTAACATGCTTCTTTTCTCTAAGCAGATCATGCCTTTCCCTAGACGGAAGGCTCGGTGTACAATAATCGACTGTCCCTTCTTATGCAAAGCAAATCCGACTGCCTAAAGATCAAGAAATGCATTACTGAGGAGAATCTTCACAAGCACCGCCTTCTGGATATAAGGTTTGGACTTGGTGCGGGCGGTAAACCTTACAAATACGTGCCCCCGACTGAGGGAGAAGGAACGTCACGGGCAGCAGAAACAACTAAATTTCGTAAGAGTCCTTCGCCGATAATCATCCAGGACGACGAAGACCTAAACGTATATAGAGGAGATGAGGCCCGTGCTGACGAGTCTAAGGAGATCCCAGTCTCTCCGGGGGGTTTCCCCTCAAGGGCCTCTCTACCGGTTGAACCAGCTGCTCCCAATGATTTAACAGAGGAGCAGCTATTTAAAGAAATGACCAAAATTCCTTTACCTGATGATGTATACACACAGGGAGACTTCGAAGGGGAGCCATTTTTCCCTATTTCTGAGGAAACAACTGTTCTAGTTGGAGAACGAGAGACTACTCAGATAAGCCTGACTTCGGGCCCTGGTCTGTTAGGGGGAATTATATGGGATGCACAAATCACATGCACTGCCTGACCCCACACTTTTATATCAACAGTATTCAAGATTTTAATATGTTCTTGTTTCTTTTGCAGGAAAGATGTCTCGCAAACGATCTTATTCCTATCGTTCTCTTCATGAAGGCACACCTAGTCTTCATCCAAATCCCGAGCGGGCTCGTAGCAGCAACCGAGGGGGAGATAGTCATTGGCCCCGGGATTCTCACAAGCCTACTTCTTCACAGTCCAGATCTCCATCTAAACAAACCTATGGAAAGCCTCCCAGCCATCCGGTGCCACCTACAGGGGGAAAACAACTTCCCAAAGACTTAACCCCTCCGAAGAGTGCACCCTCTCACAGCAGATCCTCCAAAAAGCGCCATGAGCCTAAGGATAAAAGCAAGGATCCCAACAAGGATTCTGAGTGGGAGAAAATTGACATTGTCCCTTCCAGCCAACAAAGTTTGAGTGCCCCCGGGTCACGAGATTATATCCATGGTCCTGAGACTCGGGCCAAGCTGGAAAAGTTACAAGAACAATTCCCCGATATCTTCTTCGAAAGGATGATGTTCGTTCCAGCCTTGGAACCAGTCCCTAGGAACTGGGAAACCGAAGTCATCGGACATATTCACCATGTAGCTAAGCAGTATAAGGCGATGAAGAAACATGCTGTCAATCTTTCAGACGTCATCCGAACGCTTGAGATGGAAGCGCATAGGTCCAAAGTGAAGATAGATAACAATGAAAGGGCCATGGCAAAAATGGAAAAGGACTTAGAAGATGCACAATCTTTGCTTGCCTTGGCTCAACGAGATGCTAAAACTTACAAAACAGAGCTGGAGGAGGCCAGGCAACGTTTCCATAATGAGCTTGATTCTAATAGCAAAGGGCGAGCGTTATTGAAGAAAGAGGTGGAAGATCTCAGGATGGCCAACACCGAACCAAAACCAGAATCAACCTACCGCCAGGCCAACTGTCCAGCAAAAAGGAAAGGATCTTGTTATCAATACATAAACCGAGGGCTTCATCTAGCCGGGCATAGTTTCAGGGCGATGGACCAGTACGTAAACACAGCAAAGCATCATCTCGAGGCAGAAGATTGCAGCAACCCTGAAGACAATGTCCCGGTAAAACAACAAAAGATGATGTCGGACGACGTCATTTTCCGCAACCGAGAGAGTATTGGAGTCCATGCTCCGACCGAAGATCCATTTGTAATCACAGTTCCTATTGGCCCGGCCACTGTCCATAAAGTTTTAGTGGATAACGGGAGTTCAATCAACATTTTATTCAAAAATATATTCGATTTAATGAACCTTGAATTGAAAGATTTAAAGCCATGTGAAGGATGGATCCGTGGATTTAACGGGGCTTCAACTACTCCAATGGGATATGTAGAACTGCCGGTGACACTTGGGGAAGGAGAACGCCAAAGAGTGAGAATTCTTCCCTTCGTAGTTTTGGTTATTGATTCGCCTTATAATGCCTTCTTGGGCCGACCGGCCCTAGCAAAGTTTAGAGCTTGTATAGCCCCCTGGTACTTGTTACTGAAGTTTCCTACGGAAGCTGGTGTTGGCATAGTCAGAGGAGATCAGGTTGCTGCACGTGCATGTTACATTGCAGAGCTAAAGCTACTCCGTAAAGGAAAAGATATTGAGATTAAAGACGCTTCTCCCCCTACGAGGGAGGAGACATCGTAGCAATTAAAGAAAATCACTATACGTGAGTCGCCCAGAGAACTGCCCGAGGATATAGATCCCAGAGAGGACGAAGAGACTGGGGGCAGAATGGCGGCTCCCAACGAAACGACTGTGGATGTACCAGTCGATGGTAGCGACCCAGAGAAGGTCCTGAAGATTGGATCCCAGTTGGATCCAGTTCGAGCTAAAGAACTGACGGATTTTCTGAAAGATAACTTGGATGTATTTGCTTGGACCCACGCGGACATGTGTGGAATATCTCCATCAATCATGAGCCATTCATTGAACATTAACCCAAAGCACCCCCCTGTAAAACAAAAAAAGGCGAATGCTGGGCCCAGAGAGGTCCGCAGCTTTGAATGAAGAGGTTGAAAGGTTAAGGAGTAACGGTTTCATCAGAGACTCAACCTACCCAGATTGGATTTCAAATCCAGTTTTGGTAAAGAAGGCCAATGGAAAGTGGCGTACGTGTATTGATTTTTCGGATTTGAATAAAGCCTACCCAAAAGATAGCTTTCCGTTACCCAGAATTTATAAGTTGGTAGATTCAACGGCAGATCATGAGCTTCTCTCTTTCATGGATGCTTATTCAGGATATAACCAGATTCCTATGCATGTTCCAGATCAAGAACACACTAGCTTCATTACTGATCTGGGATTATACTGCTACGTGGTAATGCCTTTTGGTTTGAAGAACGCAGGCACTACATATCAACGGTTAGTGAACAGAATGTTCTATAACCAGATTGGGAAAATGATTAAGGTGTACGTTGACGACATGTTGGTTAAGTCCAGACAATCGTCCGATCACACTACAAACTTGGCAGAGATGTTTGGTATTCTTCAAAAGTATGGGATGGAACTCAACCCAACGAAATGCTCACTTGGAGTTGCATCTAGGAAATTCTTGGGATTCATTGTCAGCTCGTGCGGGATTGAAATTAATCCAGACCAGATTGCAGCCATCAGAGACATTCAGCAGCCTAGAAAAATCAAAGATGTGCAGAGCCTTGAGGGGAAAGTAGCGGCATTAAGTAGATTCATCTCTAGAGCGACAGACAAATGCATCCCGTTCTTTAAATTGATAAAGCGAGGAAAACGCAATTTTAAGTGGACCCCTGATTGCATTAAAGCATTTCAGAACCTGCTGAATCATCTAGAGAGACCTCCGATACTGTCTAAGCCGGTGGATCACGAGGATTTATTCGTGTACTTAGCAGTGTCGTCCCACGCGATCAGCTCAGCGTTAGTGAGAGAAGAAGACAAGGTTCAAAGACCAGTGTACTACGTGAGTAAAAAATTTGCGGCAGTTGAACGCAATTATCCGAGGATCGAAAAGCTGGCGCACCGTTTATTGATTGCATCTAGGAAACTTCGACATTATTTCCAAGCTCATCATATCACCGTGTACACAGATCATCCGCTCAAGCAAGTTCTACAGAGACCAGAAGCTTCTGGAAGGTTTCTTAAGTGGAACATTGTACTGAGTCAATTTGATTTAAATTTTCAGCCCCGACGGTCAATACGGGGGCAAGTGCTGGCAGATTTCATAGCAGAATTTACTGCCTCGGAGGACGACATGGTAAACGAAGAGACTGACCCACCAAAGTTACTTCTCGATCCTAGTGCATGGAAATTGTATATTGATGGTGCTAGGAATGATAAAATATCTGGTGCCGGAGTGGTGTTTGAAACTCCTAAGAAAAGACTGATATCTTATGCTATCCGGTTGGAATTTCACGCCACTAACAACGACTCCGAATAAGAAGCCCTGATAGCCGGGTTGAGGATCGCAAAAGAATTAAAGATCGCGAAGCTGGACATATTTTGTGATTCCAAGTTGGTTGTAAATCAGGTTTCTGGAAATCTTCGAGCTAAGAGCCCAAGATTGATTTCGTATTTGAAGAAAGTAAAGGAGTTACTGATAGGTTTTGATCATTACAGTATCTCTCATATTCCGCGGTCAGAGAACCAACAGGCAGATAAATTAGCCAAGATGGCTAGTTCCGACGATCCTGAGGAGATCAGACTAGCCCCAGTTGAAGTGCTTCGGTTCCCTAGTATAGATCAGATGGAAATTGATCTGGTACTAGAAATTGAACCGGAAAGGGAGTCATGGATGACCCCTCTAAAGAATTTCCTAATGAATGGAACGCTTCCGACCAAGAAGAGCGAGAGGCGTAAGGTAATTCGTAAAGCTTCCCGATATGTTCTGCAAGACGGAGTCCTGTATAGACAGGGATTTTCGATGCCTCTCCTTCGGTGTATAGCCCATGACGACATCAAACGTGTACTGCAGGAAGTGCATGAGGGTGAATGTGTCGATCACATTGGAGGACAAGCTCTGGCAAAAAAGGTGTTGCGGTATGGTTATTTTTGGCCTACCATAAACAAAGACGCAACAAAGTATGCGCGACGTTGCGGTGCTTGCCAAAGATTTTCGACGATTCCCAGGGCACCTCCTGGTCAGTTAAAAACAATGACAAGTCCGTGGCCTTTCACTATGTAGGGAATTGATATCATTGGAACCCTCCCTATAGCAAAAGGCGGAGCAAAGTTCGCCATTGTAGCTGTAGACTACTTCACCAAGTGGGTTGAGGCCGAACCGTTGACTGCAATTACAAACAAGCGAGTGATCAATTTCGTTGTTAGGAACATTATTTGCCGGTTCGGGATTCCGAAGATCGTCATAACTGACAATGGAACCCAATTTGACAGCAGCGAATTCAGGAACTTCTGCCAGAAATACCACATTGAGAAACGGTACACCTCTGTGGCACACCCACAGTCGAACGGACAAATCGAAGCAGCAAATAAAGTGATTAAGTCCATTATCAAAAGAAGATTGAAGTGGGCCAATGCTATGTGGGTCGATGAGTTACCCTTGGCATTATGGGCCTATAGGACGACATATAAATCGGCAACAGGCCATACCCCCTTCTCCCTTGCTTTTGGAACGGAAGCGGTCATCCCGGTTGAGCTAAAAGTACCATCTCACCGAGTTGCTTATTACGATCCGATGACTAATAACGAGTTGCTCCTTGAATCCCTAGATTCAATAGAAGAGAAGAGGGATGAAGCAGACTTGCGTGCATTGAGACACAAGCAACAGGTCGCTCGATACTACAACAAAAAGGTTCGAGCCCGAACCTTTGAACCCGGAGACTTGGTTCTGAAGCGTGTCTTTCCACCCCCGACTCATATGGGTGCGAAGTGGGAAGGACCGTACTCCATTCTACGAAAGCTTGATAATGGAACCTTCAAGCTAGCTACAGTGGATGGAGTAGAAATCCCCAGAGTGTGGAATGCCCAACATTTGCGGCCTTATCTGATATAAAGATGTCGGATTTATTCTTTTGTTTCATAGGACTATGTAAAAGGCACGACTTGCCTAGAATAGTCCAATTTTTTTTAAGCAAAGGATTATAAAGTGGATGTAGGTTTCGATTTGACCGAACCACTATAAAAATACCGTGTGTCGTTTACCTTTATTGCATTATTATTTATCCTCTCTTCTATCTTTATGAAATTTGCTGAAAACTATGCGGTAATCACAGGAACCTGCGACTCCAGGTGCCTTCAATCGGGATGGAGAGCAATCCGCATCTAGAACTTTGAAGGTACAATAGAGTGAATCACATCATTGACAGAACTCTAACCTTGGCGACTGCCAGGAGAGTATAAAAGCGTCCATGATTGAGCGCTGAGAAAGAGCTCTTACCCCGCTGAAGGATCGGGGGGCGACTGGACAGCCGAGCTCGAACTCTAACCTTGGCGACCGCCAGGAGAGTATAAAAGCGTCCATGATTGAGCGCTGAGAAAGAGCTCTTACCCCACTGAAGGATCGGGGGGCGACTGAACAGCCGAGCTCGAACTCTAACCTTGGCGACCGCTAGGAGAGTATAAAAGCGTCCATGATTGAGCGCTGAGAAAGAGCTCTTACCCCGCTGAAGGATCGGGGGGCGACTGAACAGCCGAGCTCGAGCTCTAACCTTGGCGACCGCCAGGAGAGTATAAAAACATCTGCAATTAAGCGCTGACAAGGATGCTGGAGACTCAGCGTCCGCAGAATTCCTGCCCCGTTAAAGGATTGGTGAGCAGATCATGATACGAGTTCGAACTTTAACCTACTGATGGATCGGAAAATCATAGAGGCACCGGAGATTCGGCACCTCAAGGACTATAATTCTACTAAAAAATTCCAAGCCCCCCGTGCTCAAATATAGGGGGCAACATGCATAGAAATTGTTAAATTCTTTCTGTTGCTTGAATGATTTGTGATATAATTTTAGTTTGGTTATAGCCAAATGACTTGTGACTAAGTATGAAGAGTTTATTGACTGCAGGTACACGATGACGCAAAAGAAATAAACTTTCATTCATAAACTGCAAACCTACAAGATAAAGAGGAACCTAAACAAAAGTGAGGGCCATTCTCACAATTACATTTCATGGCCAGTGGAAAGCCTAAAAATCCTAAGGACAAAATATGAACTGATATCTGCATCCTACTTATGCTGGGGGGAGGGGGCTATGTAGACTTCTTGCTCTTTTTCTTCTTCCTCGACTCCTCCTTGTCAACATCCGAACGACCACCTTTTTTCCTCTTCCTCTTATCAACAAGAGGCTCCGGTGAAGAACTAGAGGATTGAGAGGCTAGTTGTGAAGTTATTGATCGGGAGGAAAATCTTATGACCAACCCAGTTTTGGGGCCTATCTCGGAAATAGGGGGCACATATACTGGAACCTGTCCCCCTCTCATAAGGAGCAACTGCTCCTCCTCCTCGGCCGGTTGTTCAGCCATGGCTTCCTCATCATCTCTTCTGCTCTCTTTGGTAATGGCGACTTCCTCTTCATCGCCGTCGTGGCGTCTGTCCATGTCTCTCAAAGCCTCGATGGGTTCAGCATCTGGGGGGACATCAGGACCAACACTTGGCAGGATGTCAATCTTCTCTGCCTCTGCCTTCTTTTCAGCATCCTTGTCAACTGGCCCGCCACCTGTATCGTGAGAAACAAATGTTATTTTGGGAGAAAATGCGGTTTGCTCAGTTGATTGTCCGACAAGACGACGACAAGTGACAATTGCTTTGGCAAGTTGCGGAGAAAATATAGAGATACCTTCCGCCGATCCTCCATCCAAGCTAGCAGCAGAACCCCCGACAGCTGGAGGAGTTGGACCCAGAGGAATCAATGGACAATCTGGATTGTATTCCTCAATTTTGGAGGCCTTGGGCTCCGCAGCTGAGCTCGGGCCTTCTTCCATTTTTTCTTTGCCTTTCGCCTGATTTTTCTCTTTTTCAATTTCTTCTTGGAGCAGGCGTCTGCCTTTCTCTAAATCCTCAGGTTCATTATCCCTAAGAATGGTCCGCATCAACTCATTCTCATCAATCTCATCAACTCCTAATTGTTGTTTCTCGCTCTCAACGATTGCATCCCATATATTAGCTAGAGTGACATGGTAGTCTGGTATCCAGGAGATGTTACGGTTCTTGATGACCTGACCAAGGAAGTCGAACAACATTTCTTCAAATCCTTCGATCTCCTTCTCTCTCTCGAGGAGCTTTTCATTAGAAACAGTGGCCATTTCAATGGCACTTTCCACATTATTTTCAGCAAGAATAGCGCGCTTCTCTGCACGCGCGAGTTGATCATTCAGAATCGCCTTCTCCTTTTTGGCACGAGCTAAGCTATCTTTCAAACTTGCCTTTTCTTTCTCCCAAGCAGCTCTTTCGGCCTCGAAGTGATCCTGTGTTGTTTTCAGTTCGGTGTTGGCTACGAGCCCATCCGAACCATCAAGCAATGTACCGAAGTGAAAGTTTAGAAATGTTTACAAAAAATTCAGAAATTACCTGGTAAATTCGACAACGAAGTCTTCAAAAAATCCAGAGATGAGAATTGTCCGGAAAGCAAGGAAATGATTAAAGATTTAACCGATATTTATACTTGTCAAAGGATACGACTTTTTGAAGAAACATGACATTTCAGATGGACGTGACCATTGATTTGCATCTCCATATGAAAAGACGTCCCTGCAGCTTCGAAGCATGTTCCATTCTCGATAAAACATACTTCGAGGGGGCAAAATGTTGGATAGCTTTTTGACCAAGCCACCAAGGTTCACATGCAAGAAGAAAAAATGAAGTCTCATCCCTCTAGTTCACGAAAAGTCAGATCATAGTCGTTCAACCATCCACAGGTTGGATCGTCCCCCTTCGGTTCGTCCTGTCGGTTCGCTACGAGCCCATACGAACCGATCCATCCCTGTAAGCTCGTTCCGATCCGATTCCTAAAGATGTAGTGAAGACTTTGACCCATTCTATCACGATCCGAGATACATGGATCTCACGACACCTGTCCACAACTGTCATATTGACCAATTCTTCCTCAAGCTAAGATCCGATATTCTCGGGATTTGCGCCACGTGTGACCGTGATCCGCCTGGCAAAATTAGCTATAAATAGCCCAAAGATTGGCATTTTTCAGGATCTTCTGGCAGTATTGAGTATTGATTCTACCATTACTGTCATACCACTATTTCTTATCAGTTTTATTTCGAGATTACTGAGAGAAATCATAATTGTAAGAGTGATTTTGAGAGAAATCGTTGGTTGTACTAGCATTCTAAGTATAATCAATAGCATATAAAGTGGACGTAGGCTCGTTAACGCCGAACCACTATAAACCTTGTGTGTTCTCTGCTTTTTCCTCATTTTTTAGTTATAATTTTCTACGAATCAAAACAATTTGGATGTTAGAGCCAAATTTTGATCTAACAGGTATAAATTCTTATACCAAAAATGTTAAACTTGGAAAGTGGGCCATAACATTTAATTGTTAACAAATTTACATATAACAAGTAATAAAGACAAATATGTAAATTTATAAAATACGAGTATGCTTAACAGGAGGTTGGATTGAGTTGTGATGTAAACCTGCCCGGACCCGCCCAGCTGTCCAATAGTCACAACAATACCTATCCAATGTGGGTGGTTAAGCATTGAGCCCAATAAAGACCCGAGGTTAGACTGAGTTACGGTGTAAACCTGCCCGGAACCGACCGGCACATCCAGTAACCGTAACAATACCTGTCTAATGTGAGTGGTCGGTGCTTTAAAAAGCTAAGGACAGACAAGTCAGGATGGTAGGGTTAAGTTAACTAAAACACTTAACCGATTCAACATGTTAATTAAACTGATGGGTGGGGTTAGGTAAATACAGACACTTAACCACTTAACATGTTTGACTAGAAAACCCCAGTAACGGGGACCCATTTCAGCAGTAACCCAATTAGGTATCATGGTACCCTGAAACTAGGCAGGGTGGGGCACGATTACTGGGCTGATTGTAAGCGGTAAAAAGCGACGGCGGTGGGTGCAACAGTGTGGGTTCTAACGGAGTGCGGGCGTGAACACACTTCAGAGCAGACAAACAGGGCATTGGGGGCACCAGTAGTATAACTTATGCATTCTAGAATTGTGTCGGGTCGCCACCATGGGACTTGATAAACCCCATGGTCGGACCAACATAGGTATCTACACTCATTGGGGGCCGTAAGACACAGATGATTATGCGAGTAGGAGCCGATCTTTAGAGAAAGGGGATCACTTCACCCCGATCATGGGGTTCCAATTGAGACAATGCAAGTAGGTGCAGAGATTTAGTGTGGGGTGCGATAGTATATTTGATTCAAACTGTTTTGTCTTAGTTTATGATGCTTTCCTATTTCCAGTTTATACTTATCATGCCCTTTTTCTTATTGTCATACTGAAGAGTCACTAGACTTACCAAGCTTTATGTCTGACCCTATTTTTCTTTCGTCTTCTTTTCTTCCGTTGCCCCCTCGGTCCACAGGGAGGAAACAACCCAACTTAGTCAGACTCTTTGCAAGCTTCAAGATAGTAGACGTACGGTTTGGACTCTCTTTCCTTGCCTATGGCTGTTGGACACGTTCTATGGGGATTTATGCAGTTTTTATTATGTTTTTATGCTTCTTTATTTAATAACCAAGACAGAAATGATGATGTAATGTTTTGGAAGTTATTATGTGACAGTTATGGAAATGTTTTGTATGAACACGTATTTATGAAATAAAAGTTTGTTTGTTTTCCGCTGCTTATATATATGTGTTTATATATCTATCTTGTGTTTATCTGTGACTTTTACTTATAAACCTCGACCAAAGTTAAGGCACTCCCTTTGTGAGTGACCTTAATGATAGGTGGGTTGTTTCAATGATAGATGGTACCCATGCCGCCTACGATTGATATATTTATATTTGAAGTTGTTTTATACACTATGCACTTATAATAGTATTTATAATGATTTGTTTTAAACATACCAAGCATGTTTGGCTATTATAAGGGAAAACCCTATCCTCTGGTTTGCGTTGCATTGTGTGATGGGACCTGGATCTTATGATAGCTTCATTTTTCCAAAAAGCATCGTGCTATTTTGTTATATGCACTGGTATTCTTGGGAGGAAACCCGTTCCGTGTTATATGGCGTGGTCCCTTGGTTCACCTTATTTCTAAAGTAAATTTTTAAATAACTGTTTTAGTTCTCACACCAGTCACATGACTGACCTGGAGTTTATTGTTTTAACCTAAACTTTGGGTGCCTCTATTTTCCACACCGGCAGCTAGTAGTTTTGGTTTTATAGATTTATCTTTACGTGATCCTGGTTTACAGCTGGAGCTATATTCGGAACGCTATGTATCCTTGTATTTCTTTAAGCTGTGTTATGTGTTATTTCTTCCCTGCTATGTAATGTATTTTAAATCTCTAATATTTTTCTGATGTATAAATTATTCATACTCCGTTATATTCTTGTACTCTGATGTAGTTGTTGTAATAAGCAATGAAATGTTATTCTATTTGCATTCTGATTTGTCGAGTTCTCAACTCAGTCTGGGCTTTTCTTTACGGGGAAGTTTGGGTCGTGTCAGCGTTATAACTGGAAGAACCATTTTCCACGTCAACATTTTGGCACGCCAAGTTGAGGGCATGCTACTTGATATTATTTTGAATTCATATTGCTACAATTCTCAACTTTCCACCACGGTGAAAAGAAAGAAAGATGACACCTTCACCTGTACCGAAGGCGCAGGGAATGATGGAAGTCAGGAAGCATTCTCTGTTGGTAATCCCTCTAATTTCTTGACCCAGGATGAGATGAATAAGATCATTAAGGGATTGCAATCCCGTATGGAGAGACAAGATGAACTCTTCGCAAGCAGGTGGAGATGATAAAATTTTCTTCACCGAAATCAATGGACTCAGAAGGCCAAAGCTCAGTCGCTGGGGCTGGACCCAACAATGCAGCAGCAACTTGAACAAAAATATGCCACAAGCCAGTTCGGTAGCAATCCTGGTTTGATCTAGCATAATATCGAATCAGATATGGTAGGAGGAAGCCGCTCTAGAGATGATGGCATCACTCATCACACTTTAACTCGTGATGCTCCAAATAATGAAACTGGAAACATTGGTTAAGGTCGACCATATGCGGCTCTGGGCACATATGGTGCAATAACACCTGGAGCCTGGTTTGATAGGCCGAGCAGGCCAGATTCAACTACATCGGATCAGATCCTGGGGGTATGGCCGAGCCAGGTATCGGTGTCCTGAACAAGCGTCAAACAACTATTGGATTACACGTTGAGGGAACCAGCATTGGCTTGGAAAATTGGCAACAATTGCTTGATGATGGTGATCGTATCGTGGATGTGATTCGACGCTTTACGAGAGGCGGGCAATCTCAGACAAGTATGAATTGTGTTAATCACATCCCCTTCAGTCAAGCTATCCGAAATTCTCAAAATCTACCAGGTTTAAGTTACCAGTCTTAGAAGCTTATGATGGTTAGAAGGATCCTATCGTGCGCTTGATGTGTTATATGCTCCGTATGGAAATATTATCAGCATCGGAGAACATCATTGTTAAGTTCTTCCCATTGTACCTTATCGATATTGCTTCTATTGGGATCAAGCAGCTGGAATCGAAATCGATCCATAGCTGGAATGCTTTGTCGTACAATTTGTTGATCAGTTCGAGGTCCATTTTTGACTCTTACTCGAATCAAAGTAGGATTGAAGAGACTATTCGATCTTTCTTGGAGAGATTCAATGAGGCAATAGCATCGATAGATCGATTAGAACCATCCATGGTGTAGATGACTGCTATATCCGACGTCTTAGATAGGTCAAATTTTAAGATTTGTTTACAACAGGATCCACCAAGGGAGGTTGGTGAATTTTACTTTAAAGTTGATAGATTCTTGCGAGAAGAGGATGTTGAGTCAAGAAGGAAACTCCAAAAGTTAATATGACCACGGGCGCACTAGTACAAAACATACCAATTGCTTTGGTTGTTTATCCCCCTATTGCATCGGTTCAGCAACCAATGCAATTGCAGACGATGCAAAAAACTTTTTTCTGTTGCATCGGTTGTAAAATTGTTTGCATCGGACGTTTGAAATCAGTCGATGCAACATATGACTTTTTTGCATCGATTTTCAGTAACTGACGATGCAAAAATGGTTCTTTTGATTAGTAAAGTCTTAAATTTTGCATCAATTGTTTAAAAATTCGATGCAAAAAAATACAATTTTGCATTGAATTTTATTTATGGCCAATGCTACAAAAAGTATCATTTTCGATAATTTTATTTTGCGTCGGCTAATCTAACAACCGATGCAAAATGTTTATCTTCAGCAAAAACTTCCTTCCCTACCTAAATCACCGAAATTCTCAAATAATACAGCTATATATATAGTAGACAAGCTGGCAATTGCATAATCATCTAAAATCCAACTAAATGACATACAAATTTAACATATACCACGTTAAAACGTATATATTTCAAATATAATGTTTTCGTAATCCATACAAAATAGTAATATCATTGAAATCTTTAGTACAATCATTAAGATGTAATATATTTCACACTGTTAGCTACACCAATATAATTATGTAGTACCCATTACTTATAAATGTGTAATCCATAGATGTCATCCTTCTAAGCGACAACTTCAATCCAAAACAAGAACCTGAAATGAAGTAACAAAGATAGTCAGTGATGTCTATTTCCAGCATTATAAAACTGAATTATTTCACAAATATTTGACATAAAAAATAAAAATGTTTGACACAAATAGTTTCAACACGATAAACTAACTAAACTGCATACTACTTCTATTGAGAGCATCTATTGAGAATTAAAAATGTACCTTCCCTTTGTACATCCTTTTGTATTTGTGATTAATGTTATTTGATACATATAGTTATAGGACAATTATTATTTTTGTTAGACTTAATTCTATACTACGAACCTATCATGCTACACAGTTCCGATTCAATCTTTAGAATTTTTTCTTAACTCTAGAGCCATTTTTGACATACTTTTATTCATTCAACGTATGTATGAAAACAATCTTTGTACTTCGAATAATTTCTGTTAAGAAGAAAAAATTATATATGAAAAAATATTCAATTCTATTAAGAAGTAAATAATAAAATGTACCACAATCAATTTCTCGGATGAATGTCAACTGGATCGAAATAAGTTTGATATGCAATATAAGATGATCCAAGTAGCAATATGTATAACATGGCACATTACTTATATAAAGAGATTTACAAAACTAATAGGTTAGAAGTTAGAGTTTAATTCATGACTCATCTTACATGTTACAGCTACCTCCTTTATTTCAATAATGTTTGTTTGTTTGTTTGTTTTTTTTTTTTTTTTTTTTTTTTTTTTACCAAAACAAAAGGTCACGTATGTATTCATCCTTGGATTTTCTTCACATGATCGAAGATGATCCTACAGTGGTACTGTCATATCTTGCCAACACCAACCTATATTTCTTCTCTACTCTACATTGGTACAACCATTTAATTCACATATACATCACTCATTTTTACTTGTCTTCATCAGTTAATGGCGTTAGTTTTTACTGTTGCTAAACCGTTTTACTGCTTTGAATCAGACATAATTAACATGGCTAAATTAATAATAGAAAATCTATAGCTTTTACTTTGAAGTTTGAACGCTATTATAAGAAAAATATGTCTATCAACGGATACGCAAAAACAGAAAATGCAGTCATTTAGAATACACCAAGTCGCGAGTTTGGAATCATACAACAGCAGGCAAAAAATTAAAATATAAATAGCAGAGATGATCAATGCAGAAGTAAATGGTTAAGTGATAAAATATTAACATGATACTTACTTGACGAGCGTCACGGCACGCGCTTCGCGCGTGATCATGGCACATACTTCGCGTAAGGAGTATTGTTCCTTAAGTACTGCGTATTTTACACATGCAAAAAAATATTTGTATTAATATTTGGTTTATTATTCTCATTAAACGTGCTTTATCTGTTTACCTGGGAAAAAATCACCTTTTGAATGAGGTGAAGCTTCAAAATTTTAAACCCAATAAATAAAAAAGTAAATTTGTTGTGCAGTGTATTCAATTTTATGAGGCAGTGAGTATTGGGAAGATAGGTATGAAAGAGGAGAGAATTTCAAGCAAAGCGTAGAGGAAATGAGGAAAGAAGTGTGAAAATTAATTAGATGGTGTGCCATATTTGAAGGTGAATGGCTGTTTCTAGAATAACGCATTTGCAGGGGAGACTGACCTTTCAAATGCACCTACGCTGATGTCAGATTTGAATAAAAATCATTAAGATTTTATTTATTTGACTTTAGCACGTTCTACTATTTATTAATTGCTAATTTATATCGTAATACGCAATAATAAATGTCGTTATTCAAATTTAAATGCCTATTCAAACTGTCGTTGGATATGGAAAGAGTAATCTAATTATATTAATTGCCTATTTATAAACGTTACAACACTTATTTTATAAACACATATTTTTTTCAAATGATTTCAATTAGAGGGTAATAGGTGGCAGTGAATAATACTGGTAATGTTAATATAAAAATTCAAGGTTTTATACTTATAGCTAATAGAATAAGCAGTAAAACATTCAATGCAAAATTTATATTAATTGCCTATTTATTAATTTCCTATTCATAAACGTTACAACACTTATTTATAAATGCATATTTTTTTAAAATAATTTTAATTAAAGGGTAATAAATGGTAGTGAATAATATTGGTAATGTTAATCTAAAACGTCAAGGTTTTATATTTATGGCTATCACAGTGAAACATTCAATGAAAAATTTATATTAATTGGCTATTTATTAATTGCCTATTTATAAACGTTAAAACACTTATTTATAAACACATATTTTATTAAAATAATTTTAATTAGAAGGTAATAGATGGCAGTGAATAATATTGGTAATGTTAATATTATGTTAAATGCGTAAAGTATTTAAAGTCTGGTAATAGTGCATAAAGGAAACAAATTCTAGTATGTTGGTTATGGTATTCTTGAATAAGATGGAGTAATTATTGCTGATGCAATATTATGTTAAATTGACCAATTATGTCGTTGATGCAATATATTACGAAGTCAGTATGATTTTTTTCCAAATATTTTAAGGGGCATTTTCGGTAGTTTGCGTGTACACCAAAAAAGTGTGACACCAAACCTATTCCAAATATTATTAAAGATTTTTTCAAATAATTTCAATTAGAGGGTAATAGGTGACAGTGAATAATACTGGTAATGTTAATATAAAAATTCAAGGTTTTATACTTATAGCTAATAGAATAAGCAGTAAAACATTCAATGCAAAATTTATATTAATTGCCTATTTATTAATTTCCTATTCATAAACGTTACAACACTTATTTATAAATGCATATTTTTTTAAAATAATTTTAATTAAAGGGTAATAAATGGCAGTGAATAATATTGGTAATGTTAATATAAAACGTCAAGGTTTTATATTTATGGCTATCACAGTGAAACATTCAATGAAAAATTTATATTAATTGGCTATTTATTAATTGCCTATTTATAAACGTTAAACACATTTTTATAAACACATATTTTATTAAATAATTTTAATTAGAAGGTAATAGATGACAGTGAATAATATTGGTAATGTTAATATTATGTTAAATGCGTAAAGGATTTAAAGTCTGGTAATAGTGCATAAAGGAAACAAATTCTAGTATGCTGGTTATGGTATTCTTGAATAAGATGGAGTAATTATTGCCGATGCAATATTATGTTAAATTGACCTATTATGTCGTTGATGCAATATATTACGAAGTCAGTATGATTTTTTTTCAAATATTTTAAGGGGCATTTTCGGTAGTTTGCGTGTACACAAAAAAAGTGTGACACCAAACCTATTGCAACTATTATTAAAGATTATTAAAGATATATATGTGACATGCTTACGGTATCCAATGATGCAGGAAATATAATTCTAAATGTTCCAAAATCTATAATTTGGTGAACCACGCTCTCTGCTACCAGGAAGAATTCTCAGTCACATCAGTATCGCACCCACCACCATTTAAATAATATAATCAGTGTAGATGTATCCGGCATTTAACTGCAAATTGCTATTGTCTGGAATACGATCGTCATCAGGTGAAGTAGGCCTCAGGATTCATCAGCACCTACATGCGATACAGCAGGACTAGATCATTACAGAATTATAACGATAAGCTCCAAACAATAATGGCTTCTCTTACCTCATGAGTAAATCAGCATATAAATTCATTGCTTTTAACAGAATACCCTGCAACAACTTATTCATAGTCACTGTTTAGTCCGTTCATGACTGCTAAACAATTATGGGTTGGGGAAGCTATTAGTGTGCAAAACCCTTTTTATTTGAATACTGAGACTGGATATGTAGAGATTACCAAAGCAACTTACATGTATTTTAGATTCCCGATAAGTTTCCCCATGACATTTGCAGTATACGCAGCTTCCTTGGGTAATGCATATACAAATTTCATTGTGATGCCATAAACTATAAAGCTTTACGATATATACCTCATGTATCAGTGGTTGTGGTTAATGTTTACGGTCCGATGATCCAATCAATCAAACAAGGTTTTAGCAGCAGAGAACCAAAGTAGAACCCTTGCAACAAACATCTGAAGCACAAGTTTCTATATGTGCACAGTTTTTGGCTATCATCTAGCAATTGTACACATAAAGATACGACCCAAAAAAGAATGGCTACAAAAAGAACATTTGTCAAAGTTTGTTATAGGTCAGATGCTAATCATGGATACTGTTAATGACAGTTTGTTAACGTTATCTATTAACATCCTAAAGCAGTTCAGATGCTACAAATCAGACTCCACTTGCTAGTGTATAAAGTAAAAGTTTTTTAGGCATGCATGTGTATGAACATGGTTTCCTATGAGTATCTCTTCTTTCCATATACCTTTAACTCTTATATATATTAAAAAAACTTGTGATTTGCGCAAGTTAATGATATTTGCAAAGCCATCTCACCACATTTAGTTCTTACTAACTTTCTATCCTTTTTAAAATTAAAAGCATAGCTAGAAAGATATATGCATGAGAATATATATATATATATATATATATATATATATATATATATATATATATATATATATATATATATATCAGTTGATTAACAATTAAAGAAAGAATATTGTCTTTAATCAACACTAAACTATAGTGATATATGTAAATAACATCTTATAAAACCTTTTGTTGGAATACATAATAGCCATAATGCAGAACATAAAAGTATGTTAAATCTCCATGCGAGCTAAAAATGGATTTAAATTAGCCGCATAATAGTAAACTGAATGCCTTTAGTACCGTTACCATGTAGAAGGTCCCCCACAATCGAAATTTCACATAAAATTGTCCCTACGAACTGCCATGGTGTTACGCCAGTTTTCTAAGTCTAAATATTCAAGGGAATGACTACCATTTAATAAGTGTTATCACCTCACGGTGATACCATTATAGAAACATGGAATCCCAACAAGAAATCCGTAATGTTTTTTGGAAATAAGAAAACAAAGATGTCCAAACAATAACATGAGGAGGTATAGAATGCGCTAAAATGTTACCAGCATGCACAATTTTTCCAATGGCATTGATACAAGCACCCTGCGTGCATACAACTATAGCTCGTTTATCCAACCCCTTTACCAAACTTTTTCCATCAAAACTACATCCAACATCATTCTTCCCAACTGTACGATTCCCATCAACTACCGAGCTACCTATATCCCTAATACTAGGAATGTCAATAATCTCTAATTGACCCGAATCCACATTTGCAGTGGCCTCAATGATAGAGGAGATAGGGCTTTGGTTCTTCTCCATAGAACTAGCATTAACACCAGAAAGTGACGTTGCATTTGCATCTCCCAAAGAATCGCTCAGAAGAACAAATGGGTTAATGATTGAGTTGCATTCCTAGAGCTAGAAAAAGAAGCATACCTAGTCGGAGTCAAACAAGGGCAGAGATATTAACTGGAGAAGTCAGACACGGAGGACCAGACTCGGCCATCGGCTTCGAGCTATACACACGACCGGATCTGGTGGTGGAATTAACAACTGAGGAGTAGGGTGGGAGACGAAACACGAGAATAAAATATAATCAAGAAAGAAAATAAAGGAATGTTGACAGAGAAGTGGTGGGACATAGAAGTTAAAGGGAAACGAAAATTCAAGCGGAACCGAAAACCATGGAGGGAAAATATGAGCGGGGGCCAAAATGCACGTGGAGGGGAACGAGGAAGGTTATTTCAGAACCGCAGTTAATAGGATTTGTTTCTAGTTTATAAATTATTAATTAATTGTCAACTGCTAATTATGCTTATGGACTACTAACTATTTTACTTAATAACTTGTTTATAAATTATTAATTATCATTTATCAATTACAAATTATTAATTTTAAATTACTAATTAAACTTGGTAAATGATACATATAACGAGTTGTAAAAATAGACATTATGATTTTATGGTAATTGCAAAAATAGAAATTTTGGATTACAAAGTAAATAATACACATCAATTGTAGTTCAATACAGTTTCACTATAGTAAATAAACATCAAATTACTTAAATATAAAGTTGTATAAAGCATTTTTTTGCAACGTTTTCCCAAAAACTATTTTACAGCAAAATTTATTACTATACAATTTATTTTAAATTTTAGAAAAACTTCAAAATTTAATTCCTAAAATTCATTATAATTAGCTACTAATTATTACTTATTTAATTCTTGTTAAATGATTATTAGGTATTTTTTATTATATTTATTAACTATTAAATGCGACTAATAAATATCAACCATAATTTACTAATTATTAAATTTAACTAGTAGCTATTTATTCGTGACTAGTAATTATTATTTAGTAACTATTTATTATTTACTAGTAATTATTTAAAATTAATTATTTGTTGAATAGTACTTATTTTCTTTTACTTTATTAATTAATAATTATACTTATTAAGTACTAATTATAAATTTTAAATTATTTAATAATCATTACTGATTAATAATTATTTAAATTTAATTATTATATTAAATATAACTCTATAGGTACTAAAATTTATTATTAATTATTAATTACTGAATAATAGTAATAATTGATTAATATGTTGAAAAATTATTATTAAATATCTAACATTACTCCTTAATTATTAAATATTGCTTATAATCTTTTATTTAATATTGATTATTAAGTATTTATTGTTTAATATTAATCATTGAGTTATTTATAAATTCTTAAATCTAATCAGTAAACTTTAACAATAATTTACTAATTATTAGCAAGTAACTATAATGAATTATTAAAAATTAAATTATTTATTGATTATTTATAATAATTAGTAATTATAAATTATTTGATGATAATCATTAATTTTTGTAAATTAAAAATAATTACATATATCTATTATTGTTTATTATCATTGTTGTGTGCATTTGCTCTCATTAAAATAATTTTTAGTTGATTTGGTGTATTTGCTTCAGTTCCTAAAGGTTTGATGCAAATTAAACTATTTGCTTTACCTCATATGCATCAGTTGTTAAAGAACCGATGCAAATAGCACTATTTTCTTCTGTTGTAAGAGGAACTGAAGAAAATAAGACAATTTGCGTTTATGCATTTGCTTCGGTTGTTAACACAACCAACGCAAATAATACTATTTGCATCAGTTTTGAGCACAACTGAAGCTACTATACCAAAGCAACTAAAAATAACGCTATTTTCTTCCGTGCATTTGCTTCGATGTTAACATAACCAAAGCAAGTGATACTTATTTGCTTCGGTTGTCACCACAACCGATGCAAATGAGGCGAAACAATTGGCTTGTTTTGTGCTAGTGGCGGAGGATCGTCCGAATCTGGAAAAGGCAAAGACAAAAAAAAAAGCCTTGACTAAGAACGACAAAATATTCATTCAGGGAGGGAGCCTAAATTCTTCAGATATACTAAACTCAACTCCTCATTAGAGGATACCTACTGGATATGCATGAGATTACTCCTTTCAAGAAGCCTCCCAAGAGGGATCCCATGCAGAAAGAACGAGAGTTTGGAAAGCACTGCTTGTTTCGTGAAATGGATGGTCATGCGGCGAGCGAATGTAGACATTTACGTGAGTGTGCTAGATGTGGAGAGTCGGCGCACTATATTAAAAATCGGACTGCACCGATGAAACACGTGCGGCCTCCTACTATTCCCCGGAGAGGAAACAGACCTGGATCGTACTCCCGTGGATTGATCATCAATTGGTCTAGATTTCATGGATATCTATGTCACTAGATTGTGGGATTTTCTGGATTTTACTTTCTTTTGTTTTAGGGTTTTTGGATGGCGACGTCTTCCTACCCATGTACGGGAACCTGTAAGATCCCTACGCATGCTCTTTGTAGACGACAAACCATCCTTGTTCTAATTTGTAATAAGAATCGGCTAAATTGGCTTACTCACGTTCGAGGCTAGGATAATACCTCTAATTGTGCTCTATGTCCAATAATAAATTGTTAAATCATGTTTGATTATGTAACGAGTATGAATCTTAATAAATGGATTTTTAAACATTGACTATATTTGAAGGATTGGGCATCTTATCCGGATTTGGCAAGATCGTTTGATCATGATTTCCAAGCATGGATTATGCCTGAGGGACTCAGTTGTTTTGTCAGGATTTGGCAAAATAACTTAGTCATGGCTCGAGTATGGACTGTTTATGCTTGAAGGGTTAGACTATCTTGTTAGGACTTGGCAAGATAATTCAATCGTAACTTGAGTATGGACTACACCCAGTATGGATTTCCAAGCATGGATTATGCTTGAAGAGACTGAGCGGTTTTGGCAGGACTTGGCAAACAGTTCTCTTTGTTTGTTTGCAGTTATGGATTATTCTCGCGTTGGATAGGCCTGGCAAGGCCATGGTTTTCTTGGATTTGGATTTCCCTTATATTATAATCCGAAGAGACCATCGAGATTCTATCAGTTTTCTATTATATATCATTACAATTTAGAGAGATTGTGGGATTTCATGGGAATTCTGGGTTTATGATTATCTATTAGTATAATCCGAAGTGATCATGAATTTCTACTTAATGCGGTCAAGGGGTATTAAGAATTTCTATCAATGTAATCCTGAGCGATCGTGGTTTTCTATTAATTAATATGGTCTGGAGTGACCATGGATTTCTAGTTTTCTGTTTATTGCAATCCGAATCAATCGTGCACTCCAGGTCTTCGAGTATTGGACTTCTATTCAAACTTCTTTTATTTTCTATGAATTTCTAAATTTCCAAAACACGTCTTCCACAGGAAGACATGTTTTGAGGGGAGTGATAACCCTCCCTTTCACAAGACAATCACGTACTGGATTTCCAACTATCAAAGTGTTCAGGACTTGGACACGGGATTAGGCAAGCTCGAACATACTAATTAAAGCAACAAAGCCCACGAAGACATAAGTATTGGAGGCTTGTATTTCGGTTCGACATGCCCGGCTCAGCTAAATGGGCTCGACATTCCACCAAAACATCTCATTTCGGCTCGAACAAGCCCAGATCGACTAATCTGGCTTGATGTAATCAAGTCACCACCTTATTTCATATTCGCTTCCGGTTCGACCAATCCGGTTCTGTAATACCCCACCTCCGTTAAGGTCACTCACAAAGGGAATGCCTTAACTTTGATAGAGCGTTTTAGTAGAAAGAACAGAATATTACAAGACAGATAAGTAGTACATGAAAAATTATAACTTTATTACAACAGAAGCAGAAATAAGTTTGGTTACATCTTTCTAAATCATAATACCAAAACTCAAGTACACAATTATCAGTCTTATACAAAATCCTTCAGAATGTAAAGTTTCAAAGCCGTAATCTCCAACATAAACTGCCATGAAAAGATAGAGTCAAAGCCAAGCAATACTCCAAACACTTCAAGCAGAGAGAATCAGAATTAAGCTCCTATGTTTCCACCCTGAGCACCTTAGGGGGGGGGGGACGGAAAGAAAAGGGGCGAAAACAAACGAGGTCAGACATAAAGTCTGGCGAGTCCAGCATATAAACAGATAATATTATCATGACATGTAAATAAAGCTGGATGAGAGATTACATCAACATGAATAACAAATGTACTTTAAGTTAACAGAAGAAACAGAATGATGTAAACCAAGTTATGTTCCTTACTTACGTCTAACTTCTCTGCACTAATACTAGTATAACAGGGCTAGGTGTTACCCTAATGTCTAAATGAAATAGAATCGAAACAGAATAATCTATACAGAAACAGAATACTAGTAATGGGCCTTCATCACCCCAACAGACAGACGGTACAGAAGCAGAATTCTAATAATGGGCCTTTACCACCCCAGCAGACAGAAGGTACGGAAACATAATACTAATATTGGGCCTTCACCACCCAACTAATGGGACTTTACCACCCCAACAGACAGAAGGTACAAAAACAGAATCGAAAATGGAATCAGAGACGGAAACAGAATAATCCCTACGAAAACAGAATGTTAGAATTAGGTGTACACTAGTAATGGGCCTTTACCACCCCAACCGACGGTACCACGCAGAAACAGACAGGTGTTATCACCCAACAGAAACAGACGGTACTAACAGAAACAGACAGAACTAAGTGTACTCTAAGTCCTACCCCAAGCGATCGGCTCCCTAATACATAAATACCCTGTGTCGGCCCCACAGTAGAGTGTATCACTCCCTAAAGTGGCAATCTATTGGCACAGACCTATTTACAGATGTCACGGTGTCTTACATCCTCAAAGCAGACCGGATCCATGCACGCACATGATCCGATTGGAATGCACCATCAACACCCCTCGCCATTACCAGAATGAACCGCTTATAATTAGTTTAGTAAGCGTGCCCGGACCCTTACATAGCGTGAGGTCAAAGTTTTTGATACCAGAAAGGGTTACTGACTAATATGGGTCCCAAACAACAGATGACACAAGTATTTCCCCTCCTAACCTTGTGTCCCCAGACTAACAGATTTCAGATTAACTTATTTACAAGTTCCAGACATATAGAGTTCAGATTTACTAGTTCATAGATCAGACAATCAAGTTAACAAGTTTTCAGACTAACGGATCAAATGTACAGTTTTAACAGACTTACAGATTGTCTAACTTTGTATTGGGCCTACAGATTCACGAAACGGGTTTGTTAAATTCATCAGCCCAGTTGGTTTAAATTTATCCACCCAACCCGTTTTAGACGTCATATTTATCTCATATTTGCATTAATTAAGTACTAATGCATAGACCTCTCATATTAGGTCAGTAGCTTGTGGCCGCTGGATATGCCGGGCGGTTCCGGGCAGACTTCTGCCACAAGACAAACCTAACCTCGTGTCTAAGCATATTTTAGTTATGCCTACAACCTCTCACATTAGACTGACAGTTTGCGGTCGCTGGTTAAGCCGGTTGGTTCCGGGCAGGCTTCTACCGTAAACGGAGTCTAACCTCGTGTCATAGCCACTTTATTCCATTATAGAAAATATCAGCCTAATTATGTCCATTTAACAGATTTATCTTCTTTACAAGTTACGGCAGATTATCCAAAGTTCTATTAACATGTTTTACTCAATTTAGAATGAGCCTACAAATTACAATTATTCTGCTTTCAACAGATTAGACAATTCAACAGATAACAGATCAAGCAGATTAGGCGACTCAGCAGATTTAGCAGATAACAGGTTTAGCAGATTAGTCAATTCAGCAGATTTAGCAAATAACATATTTAGGTTATTCAACAGATCTAGCAGATAACAGATTTAGAAGATTAGGCAATTCAACAGATTAAACATTTCTAAAATTCTACTTACATATCTTTCCTAATCATAAATTAAGCTTAAACTTACATGCCTAAATCATGGTCATAATGCATAATACAACATATGCCCAAATTTTTAGTTAAACTTTGCACAGTACAGAATATTCTCTAAAAGCCCCAAATCAGGATATACCCTATGAATTCTGCCAAATTATAGCCTTTAATGCTAATACCCAAAAATCCATTTTTAGGCGCATTCACATTAATAGTTATCCTATTTTAATATAGGTATTTATGCCTAAGTCACATATTCCTTTTTCAAATCACGAATCGTTACATAAAATTTAACCAAAAATCTAGATCTTTAAATTATAACATTTCAAAATCAGATCTTAACTTTAATATTCCCCAAGTTTCAAGTCACATGTTATCATACAATGATTCCACTTCTTCCAAATCACAGAGTACACACAGATCTAGGTCTAATTTTCAACATATCCCCCCCACTTAAAACTTTTCGTCCGCGAAAAGGAACAAAGTCGAAAGTGGTTTGATTAATCAACTCTACGTTCAATCTGACTTCCATTCTCCAAATTTTCAGTTTCTGAGAATTTTCAAATTCTTCAAAAATTTGGCTAACACCCGGAATTTTCGAAAAATTTCGCCATAACCTCCTTTGTACGAGGAGAGATTTGGAAATTTATTGGGCCGTATTAGGTACCCAATAAATCCTAATAAGCATACACATATTTATAGTGATATATTCTGGTGTTTACAGGGGAGCGTCTATTGATAATAACTCCAGAGAATAAATTCTCGTCACCCTGTCAAAGCCTGAGGGAGTGTGTATTTTAATTGCTCCAGAGGATAAATCCTCGTCACCTCGTCCCGTGTGGGAAATAAATAGTCCATGTGCCGTATCTAATAACTAGAGAGACGTGATTATTGTCAACTCCAGACCCGTGTGGGGTTTTTATTAATCTGGCAATTTTATCGTTACAATTTAAACAGTCCATACCAGTCATCAGTTCAACCTGTAAAATATAGTCATCGCCATACAAGCCTCTCGCTCGTATGGTAAATCTTCCACCTCGTCACACAAGCTCCAAATGCTTATGTGGTATATGATGAAGTATGCCTATCTTCAAGAAGTATGCCATGCAGTGTAGTTCAAAATTAATTGTTACTATCCTATGGCGACATTTATTTTTACACACAGAATAACCAACACTCCGCATCCAATGGCATTCATAGGAGTTGATATAATAATATGTCGCATCCAACTCATTAAGGTTTACCTATTTGTCGGGCACGCAAATAAATTCTTTACTCAACAGCTATCCAATTACCTGTTCAAACATATATAATGCACATGTATATATTTCTATCTATTTTTAAATCAGTTCAATGTGCGAGTTAAATGAATAAATCCTACCATTCATTATCTTATTGATTAAATTAACTATCATTTCAATAATTTAATTAATCTAATCTACTATCACCCAACACAAACAACAATCAAATTGTTTTTAACTTTTCAAAATCATACAAATTAATTCATACATTCTTTTTAAATTAAGCAGACTATAGAATTAAAAGTGCACATCCATGGAAAGAAAATTACAATAGAGTAGAGAATTAATTGGTAATGCAAAGTATGGTAGATGTACCTTGCACCGGAGTCAATCAAAGATGTCCACTCGACACTTAGGATAGGCTTTCTGAATGCTCTACTCAGTTTCCCAAGTAAAATCTCGTGGATCTCCACTCCATTGCACTTTGACTAAGTGAACCTTCTTGTTCCTCAGCTCTTTGGTTTCTTTGCCGATAATCTTGAGCGGCTCTCTTCTCACAGCTAATTCTGGAGTAATTTCAATATCTTGTTGAGCTGCTTCTTCCACGATCAAGTCTGGATCATGAACGTGCTTTCGAAGTTGAGATATGTGAAATACATCATGAACTCCAGGCAACCAATTAGGCATTTTAACCCTATAAGCGAGAGTTCCGATCCGTTCCAGAATAGGAAACGGACCAATGAATTTGGGCGCCAACTTTCCAGTTTTACCGAACCGGATTACTCCTCTCATCGGCGATACTTCAAATATACATAGTCGCCAACTGCAAATGATATATCTCTTCTTCTTCTATCGGCATAGCTCTTTTTCCGGCTTTGAGCGGCCAGTAATCATTTCTTAATTTAATCGACTTTGTCGGCAGCTTCTCTGATCATATCGGGTCCCAATACAAGTCTATTACCGGGTTCGACCCAACAAGCAGGAGATCGGCACGGTCTACCATACAATGCTTCGAATGGTGACATTGTCAGACTCGCCTGGTAGCTGTAGTTATATGAGAATTCAGCCAAATGCAGATGGTCTTCCCATGATCCACCGAAATCTAGAACACAAGCCCGTAATAGATCTTCTAGTATACGGTTCACCCTCTCAGTTTGACCATCTGTCTGAGGATGATAACCGGTGCTTGGATTCAGCTTTGTTCCCAGTTCTACTTGAAATGCCTCCCAAAATTTGCTAGTAAATATTGTATCTCTGTCACTGACTATACTGAGCGGCACTCCATGTAGTCTAACAATTTCCTTGAAGTATATCTGCGCCAGACTCTGAGCAGTTCTGTTTGATATGACAAGTATGAAATGGGCGGTCTTCGTGAAGCGATCTACGATCACCCAAATACTGTCATTTCCTTTTCTGGTTCTGGGAAAACCATCAATGAAGTCCATGGAAATATGTTCCCACTTCCAAGCAGGAACGTCTAGCGGTTGCAATAATCCAGCCAGTTTCTGTTGGTTGCTTTTGACTAGTTGGCAAGTAGGGCATCGGCTAACATATAAAGAAATGTCCTTCTTCATCGACTTCCACCAGAAAGTGCGTTTGATGTCGTTATACATTTTGCTTAATCCCGGATGGATACTAAGTTTTGACTTGTGGCATTCATCCAGTACTTCCTTTCGGAGCTCAGGAATGTTAGGAACACAAATTCGACCTTTGAGCCTTAGAATCCCATCATTATCAACTTGAAAACTCGAGGGTTCGCCTTGTTGAATTATCTCTCTGATCTTTTGAATGAAGTGATCATCCTTCTGAAGAGCAGATATTTTATCTATCAATGAAGTCATGATAATAAAACTGGCAATCATTTCATTCTTTCGGCTTAACGCATCGGCCACGACATTGGCTTTCCCTGGAGTGTATATAATCTCAAAGTCATATGCTGCAAGAAACTCCAGCCAACGTTGTTGCCTCAGATTCAAGTCTTTCTGGGTGAACAGATACTTTAGCGACTGGTGATCTGTAAACAGTTCAAATCTCTCACCCAGAAGATAGTGTCTCCAGATTTTCAAGGCGAATACTATACCCAATAACTCAAGATCATGAGTTACGTAGTTTTTCTCATGCGGCTTCAGCTGACGGCTAGCATAAGCAATCACTTGGCTCCTTTGCATTAACACTGCGCCAAGGCGTTCTCTAGAAGCATCAGTCCAGACTTTTAAGTCCTCATTGCCATCTATTATTGTTAACACTGGAGCAGTTGTTAGTCTTAATTTCAGCTCCTGGAAAGCTTCCTCACATATCGGAGTCCAATTGAATCTCAAATGTTTCTTAGTCAGTTTCGTTAAAGAACTAGATGTCTTCGCGAAATCCTTAATGAATTTCCGATAATAACTGGCTAACCCGAGAAAACTTCTAACTTCTGTTGGCGTACGAGGCTGTTTTTAATTCTGAATAGCAGTGATCTTACTGGGATCCACTGAAATTCCTTGCTTTGACACTACTTGGCCAAGAAATTTGACTTCTTCTTGCCAGAATATACATTTGGAAAACTTTGCTTTTAATACATTCCTTCTGAGGATTCCTAATACTTGTTCCAAATGTTTTTCGTGCTCGCTTTCTGACTTAGAGAAGATAAGGATAACATCAATGAAAACCAGAACGAATTTATTCAATACTCCTCTGAATACTCTGTTCATTAGATCGACGAAATAGGATGGAGCGTTACATAAGCCGAACGACATTACTAACCACTCGTAGAATAAGTCGGGACCTCTGAATGCTGTCATAGGAACACACTGTTCGGCAATTCGAAGCTGATGGAAGCCTGTAGCTAGATCCATCCTTGAAAACACTTGTGCTCCATTCAGACGATCCAATAAATCATCGATTCGCGACAATGGATATTTATTCTTTATGGTCTGCTTGTTCAAATCACGATAATCCACACATAGCCATAGAGTACTGTCAGATTTTGGGACAAACACCACAGCTGCACCCCAATTAGAGAAACTAGGCCTGATCAGACCCTTCCATACGAGCTGTCGTGTTTGATTGTCAAGTTCTTCTTTCTCTTTCAAGGACATTCTTCGAATAGCGTGAACTACCGGCCTTGCATTCGGAATTAAAGCAATTTTGAAATCAATTTCTCTCTGCGGAGGTAAGTGAACAACTTCTTCGAACACATCCGCATAGTTCTTGACGACAAAAATGTCTTTGACGAGGTCAGGAATATTCTCTGTGACTTCGGGGATATTTTCTATTTGAGCAGGAGAAACATCCAAAGCTGCCCAGAAGTCTTTTCTATTAGCATTCTGACCTTCACAGGGAATGGTTATATAATCACCTGATTTAATCTTCGCCTTTACGACTCTGTCGGTGCATTTAAATTCAGCTTCATATTTGGTCAACCAGTCTAACCCCAAGATAAGATAAAACTCGGTAAAATTCATGGCGACCGCGATGGTAGGGAACCGATAAAGAGAAAAAGAAACCGGAACTCCACAAACCCAACTGAGATCAATGGAACCCCCAACCAGATTCTGGACAGTCATTGGTTCCTTGAGCTTCTTCAAATTCAAATCTAGCTTCTTAGCTGCATTCTTGGCAACAAAGCTTCGCGACGCGCCGGTGTCAGACAGTACTTTAACAGGAATGTCTTTGACAGTAAGCGTGCCTTCTAACACATCTGGCCTTTCCTGAGCAGACGAAGATGCAGGCGCTTCTGCCACTTCATTTACATGTACTGCTTCGGGGTTGTTTAAGAGCGGGCAATCCTTTGCGAGATGACTAGCCTCGTGGCACTATTTGCACTCCCTATTCTCTTGAAACTCCCCATCTTTCCTAAACCTTTACTTCTTTTGCTTTCGATTGGCTCTATATCCATCCTTTATTGGTTTCTTTAAAGATTTACATTTTCTGGACAAATGGCCTTTCTGATTGCAGTTAAGGCATATGACAGTAGTTACTGGTTCTTTCTCAGATCTGGCCCTTTTTCGATTGACTTTAGGCTTTTTACTGACCTCAGACCTCGTACTGGCTTCAGGAATATCAGTTTCCGACCCTTCTTTGTTACTAGAACATACTTCCTCTTCGTCGCGCAACATACCTTTCTTATGGAGATCTTCATACTGATAAGCCATATAAATCATTTCTGAAAAAGGGAGCTTCACATTCCTCATCACACTATTCTGATATTTTCTTTGCAGGCCATGAATAAATCTCAGATTCTTCCTCTTTGGATCTTGAATCAGACGAGGAGCAAAGTGAGAAAGTTCATTGAATTTCGTATGATATTCGGGAATGGTCATATCCCCTTGTATCAGATAAGATAATTCATCACATAATCGCTCCGTCACTTTGGGAGGAGTAAATCTTGCTAGGAAAATCTCTTTGAATCTATCCCAGGTGATATCACCTTCTGGATTATCTTTGATTATTGTTTCCCACCAGATTAAAGCTTCTTCTTTGAGCGCCCAAGATGCTACTAATCTTTTCTGATCATCTCTCAGCTGGATACGCTCAAAAATTCTTTCGACAGAACTCAACCAAGCTTGAGTCTGAATTATAGATTCATTGCCCAAGAACTGTGATCCGTTCAGATTTCGATATCTCTTTAATAGAGCCTCTAGATCGGGTTCTGCATTTCTCTTGTTTCTGACACTCATTTTTCTAGTACTTTTGCAAATGGCAGATCAAGTGTCAGGTCATAGAAAAGATAATTTAAAATATAGAAACCTATACTTCAATGTAAATGTGTCTATCGAGGTGTAATTTCATTCTTCTTTACTCATACTAGGATATTACCGATCCTACTGTAATGAGTTACCCGTCCTAGAACACTTCTGGTTCTATTTCTGACAAGTTCGTTAATATGTTATATTCCATAACTAAGCTTAACCAAAGCTCTGATACCACGTTGTGATGACCCCATTCCCCGTACTGACGGTGGCAAGGGTAATCCTTGGAATATAACACAGAAACAGATAATAAAAGAATAGAATTAAATAAATACACCAGATAATGAACAATAGAATATACTGAATAAACATAATCATCAGAGTTACACAGTATACAGGATAATACTTAGTACAAATACAGTTCAGCTATACATAAATGTCTACAGCGGAAAACTAACATAATATGTACAATAGGAGCTGAACAGCATAAAAAGACATAAATGATAGAATCCATCTTCAGCTCCAGCTATCCAGAGAAAGCCAGCTAAACCTGAATACAAGGCTGCCCGTGTAGAAAAAGGGGCACCCGAGTTTGAAAGTGAAACAAACTACGAGTCGGTCATGGGATTGGTATGAGAAATCTACTCAATACACTTAAAATATGGCCAATCACAGGACCACGCCACTTTCGTGGAACGGGTTTACTCCATTGGATTGCCAGTGCTTTAAAACAAATCATTCTTTTAAACATCGCAATGCTTTTTATCAAAATGAAGCCATTATAAGACTCAGTTCCCATCACACAATGCAACGCAAACCGGAGGATAGAGTTTTTACCTTATAACGGCCAAAATATGCTTGATACGAATAAAACAAAGGCATTTGATATTATTACTAGTGTTTATATGTTTTGAAAACAATTTCAAATCATAACTATTAATCATAGACGGCATTAATGCCCCATACCACTATGTCGCCATATATAGGTATACAATCAAAACCGCACGATGTCGTATTTGGAAATTGGATTTCCATCCTGAACCAAGGCCAAAGATAGTCCTTACCGAATTCGAGACTGTCTAGCCCGAGTCTCAGGCACAGCCGCAACCGTACCTTGGATCGTTAGGGTCAGTCCACCCGAAGTGGATTATAATGCCTGATCAATGCGTTCCTCCGCCCTTTCGGGCATAAATGAGCCAACGAATGAATCCATCGATCCCGGATCGACCGATATTCCCGAGGCGCCTCGCAACAGTAACAACCACATAAGTCAAACTCGTCAGGGCGTGTAAAACCACTGACGCAACTTCTAGTTAGAAAGAAAACGCACGTCCCCCCTGATGTCCTCTCCCGTTTCTGGTTCATACCGGGGTGTGAGGTTCGCGAATTCACGTTATAAACAAAGCTGCGCCACACAGGCGGTGCTTTGATCATCACCACAAGACTTTGCTTTTCAACAGAAGCCCTGATCACTGCATCTTAGCATGCCACACAGGCAATTCACACCGTGCAACTGATAGCTATCAATCACACGGAATAAATTCCAATGTCAGACACACTGTCCATTTGCAAGTCCGTTCTGGATCTGAACAAAACCGGAGGCACTATATACCTCGCAAACCCATCGATCACCACGTACGTCTAGACGATCACCACTCATTATCCATATTTCGGGATGCCTCCCAATCAGGACCTCGGTTACCATCCAAACGAGGTGAAAATCTCCGGTCTTCGACCTCCGTCTTCATCTTCGACTTCTTATCGTCGATTCAGTTATTCAGAATGGGATAAACTCGGTCTTTCTGAGCAACTCGCGTATATAATAAACAAGTGCACCACCAACATACGTACGCATCATTTCAATCCATTAGCCACTAACCGTCAATCAGTACGAGAACGATTCCCCAAATATTAACCCCGAAGGCCGAAACCAACATCAGATCAATACCCAAGAAACCATTCGTCTTAGCCAACCTTCAGTTAATTTCTAAATTTCACATCCATATCGTTTATAATATTTTATAACGATTTATCGCTATTTTTATTTATTTTAAAATAGCCAATTTATTCAAAACGACGCTTCGGGCCATAACGCGGTCGTGGCGCTGTTTTTCTTCAGATTTGATTTACACATATCTGAAAATCTAACCGTTGGATCTTCATAAAATTTACATCATTAGAAAGATCTTTTCAAAACGAATCCAACGGTTCCAGTTTTGGGAAAATCCGATGGTCGGATCTCCCGGTACAATCGTTTGAAGTTTCGATTTCAAAATACGAACTGCAGCGTCGTTAATCAATTAAATATAATTATATTTATATATATAAACATAATCGATTCTGGCACTGTTTTTCTTTAGATTTGAATTAAACATTCCAGACAATCGAACCGTTGGATTTTTACAAAGTTGGTGTCGTTGGAAAGATATTTCCAAAGGGAACCCAACGGTTGCGATTTCGGGAAAATCCGATGGTCGGATCTCCCACACTAATCGTTTGAAATCACGGTTTCAAAACATGAACTGCAGCTTCATTATTCGATATATTTCGATTCTATTTATATATATATATATCGATTCTTCGATTTCAAAACTATATTCCTTTCATACATTTGATAAAAATGATATTTTTATCTAACTGGCTTCTATTTCAACACTTCACTATTTTTAACAATTCATGTATATAGTAAAAATGTGATTTTTATTATAAAACAATTCATTTCAAAACACGATTATTTTCTATAGTTCATATAGGTGATAAAATGGGATTTTTATTATAAAACAATTTATTTCAAAACATGATTATTTTCTATAGTTCATATAGGTGATAAAATGGGTTTTTCATTATAAAACAATTTATTTCAAAACAAGATTATTTTATATAGTTCAAATCGATAATACAAATAGGATTTTTATTATAAAACAATTTCTTTCAAAATATTAATGTCATTCAACACATGAATTTCAATTCAACGAATGAATTTCGATTCAACACATGAAGGTTTTCTATAGTTTATATATATAGATAAAAAAAGGTGATTTTTATATTTAAAAACACAAATACCATTCAACACATGAATTCTATTCAACGAATGAATTTCAATTCAACACATGAAGGTTTTCTATACATCGAATAAATATAGTTTCAACAAATGGAAATAATTCTAGCACATGAATATTATTCAAAATTTCGGCAGCATAACGGCAGGGTAGTTAAAACCAGGACCGTCCCTAGTACGGCTCCTCTCTCTACCTTAAAACCTCGTGGTTTTTGATAATGGGGATTCATGCATCTAGTTCGCACGCAGGCGGCATGTATATTTATTTCATTTCCATAAACTAATCCTATGTGGTTTCAACCAAATATTTTTCAACCACAAATGGGTATTTTACAACCACAATCAATCAATATCAACCACAAACAATTCCAATCAACCATTCGCTATTAGTCAATTTTCACACCAATCACAACCAATAAATATCGTCCATGGTTTGTGGACGAGGGGCGTATATATATATATATATATATATATATATATATATATATATATATATAGCATTTCACTTCTATTTCAACACATATATAATTTTTACAACGCATATACAACTTATATATCGAACATACAACTTATACAATGATTATACAAGAGGTGTACAACGCTTATATAACTCATACATCGACTATATAATTTATACATCGTCGTTTTCCATATCGTTTATAAATTAGAAATCTCACATTGGGTTCCACTCCACCAAAAAATAGCAGAAGGCTCAGAAAAATACGCGGTCTCTTCTAAAATGTAGAAGACGTCCTCACGGTCCCGATGTCTCTTGTTTCACTGAATTTCGACAAGAAACCAAAAGGATATGATCTTTCAACGTTTGCAACACTTTAAAGTGTTTAAATCATATACAGGAATCACCTTTATCGTTGGTTCAGACAAGGGTTCCGATCTTTCGCGAAATCTAAGCGACATTGGGATTATCGGAGGTGAGGACGTGGAAGAGGGGAGTAAGGCGCTGTTGTCGATGGTGGTGCGGTCGTGTATGGTGGTCGGATCTGGCGGCGGCGACGCTGGGAAGTGGCTCACTTTCCGGGCTCGATTCAGGCAGTGGAGGTGACGAGAAGGGTGGTGGTTGGGTCGGATTTGAAGAGGAAGAGGAGGCGCGTCGAAGGGTTGAGGTGGCGGTCGCTGGTGATGGTCGTGGCGGCGGCAAAAGAGGAGAGAAGGAAAGAAGGGAGCGCCGTCGGGTTTCAGAGGGCATCGGGGAAGAGAGAGGGGGTGAGGGCCAATGAGGGTTTTTTATTTTATTTTATAATTTTTAAATTCTCTAAAATACCCCTTTCACACACGAACCCCAATTCAAACCCAACGACTATCGTCCCTAGCGTTTTACCCCCATTCCGAACACAATGGGATATGTTTCGAAGGCCCATTCGACTGTTTCAGTCAGTTTTCATTCAAATTAAAACATAAAACATTCAATATTTAATTTGAACGTACATTTCAATTTGCCGGGGCCACATACGGATTCTAAAAATTCCCAAAAAATAAATCTAGCTATGTTTTGACGATACAGTCCCAACAAAACTAGTTTCATCGAATTCTGAGACTGTTTGCAAAAAGGCCCATTTCTGGTCGATCCAATTTAACTGTAATTGACCAAACACGTTTTCCTTTGCCACATTCACATACTAGCTTCAAAAATTATTAAATTTGAAACCTAGCAATAACTTCACATCCCGGATCCAACCAAAGTGGTTACGTCGAATTCTGAGGTCGTATGCAAAATGGCCATTTTCACGGGCTATATAAATTCCATAGCGACCTTTCTGAAAATTCATTTGGCCATAACTTTTTCTTTCCGCTATGAAACTTCGATTTTTCAGATTCGTTAGAAAGTTATTCACTAAAAGATTTTAATATTTTTGGTTTCACTCAAATCCGTTTCTTTTTGCACCCGGTACAATCCGACAAAGTCTGAATTCAATTTTTGAAACTGCAGCGCCTTTTCAGGCCTTGTTTATAATTAGAATTAATTATATTCGTTTTCAAACGTCGATTCAAACTCACTTTTCATTGCTATTATTTAAAATATTTATTTTAAATATTTAAAATCCACTATTTTAGCCAATTTAAATATTTTAAATTGGTTCAGATTTTCCGGGTCGTTACACTAAGCGGTTTTGGCAGGACTTGGCAAACAGTTCTCTTTGTTTGTTTGCAGTTATGGATTATTCTCGCGTTGGATAGGCCTGGCAAGGCCATGGTTTTTTTGGATTTGGATTTCCCTTATATTACAATCCGAAGAGACCATCAGGATTCTATCAGCTTTCTATTATATATCATTACAATTCAGAGAGATCGTGGGATTTCGTGGGAATTCTGGGTTTATGATTATCTATTAGTATAATCCGAAGTGATCATGAATTTCTACTTAATACGATCAAGGGGCTTTAAGACTTTCTTTCAATGTAATCCTGAGCGATTGTGGTTTTCTATTAATTAATATGGTCTGGAGCGACCATGGATTTCTAGTTTTCTGTTTATTGCAATCCGACGCGATCGTGCGTTCCAGGTCTTCGAGTATTGGACTTCTATTCAAACTTCTTTTATTTTCTATGAATTTCTAAATTTCCAAACACGTCTTCCATAGGAAGACATGTTTTGAGGGGAGTGATAACCCTCCCTTTCACAAGACAATCACGTAATGGATTTCCAGCTATTTAAGTGTTCAGGACTTGGACATGGGATTAGGCAAGCTCGAATATACTAATTAAGGCAACAAATCCCACGAAGGCATAAGTATTGGAGGCTTGTATTTCGGTTTGACATGGCCGGCTCAGCTAAGTGGGCTCGACATTCCACCAAAACATCTCATTTCAGCTCGAACAAGCCCAGATCGACTAATCTGGCTTGATGTAATCAAGTCACCACCTTATTTCATATGCGCTTCCGGTTCGACCAATCCGGTTCTGTGACACCCCACCTCCGTTAAGGTCACTCACAAAGGGAATGCCTTAACTTTGATGGAGCGTTTTAGTAGACAGAACATAATATTACAAGACAGATAAGTAGTACTTGAAAAATTATAACTTTATTATAACAGAAGAAGAAATAAGTTTGGTTACATCTTTCTAAATCACAATACCAAAACTCAAGTACACAATTATCAGTCTTATACAAAATCCTTCAGAATGTAAAGTTTCAAAGCCATAATGTCCAACATAAACTGCCATGAAAAGATAGAGTCAAAGCCAAGCAATACTCCAAGCAGAGAGAATCAGAATTAAGCTCATATGTTTCCACCCTAAGCACCTTGGGGGGGAACGGAAAGAAAAGGGGCGAAAACAAACGAGGTCAGACATAAAGTCTGGCGAGTACAGCATATAAACAAATAATATTATCATGACATGTAAATAAAGCTGGATGAGAGATTACATCAACAGGAATAACAAATATACTTTAAGTTAACAGAAGAAACAGAATGATGTAAACCAAGTTATGTTCCTTACTTACGTCTTACTTCTCTGCACTAATACTAGTATAACAGGGCTAGGTGTTACCCTAATGTCTAAACTGAAACAGAATCAAAACAGAATAATCTACACAGAAACATAATACTAGTAATGGGCATTCACCACCCCAACAGACAAAAGGTACAGAAGCAGAATACTAATAATGGGCCTTTACCACCCCAACAGACAGAAGGTACGGAAACATAATACTAATAATGGGCCTTCACCACCCAACTAATGGGCCTTTACCACCCCAACAGACAGAAGGTACGAAAACAGAATCGGAAACGGAATCAGAGACGGAAACAGAATAATCCCTACGAAAACAGAATGTTAGAATTAGGTGTACACTAGTAATGGGCCTTTACCACCCCAACAGACGGTACCACGCAGAAACAGACAGGTGTTACCACCCAACAGAAACAGACGGTACTAACGGAAACAGACAGAACTAAGTTTACTCTAAGTCCTACCTTAAGCGATCGGCTCCCTAATACATAAATACCCTGTGTCGGCCCCACAGTAGGGTGTATCACTCCCTAAAGTGGCAATCTATTGGCACAGACCTATTTACAGATGTCACGGTGTCTTACATCCTCAAAGCAGACCGGATCCATGCACACACATGACCCGGTTGGAATGCACCATCAACACCCCTCGCCATTATCAGAATGAACCGCTTATAATTAGTTTAGTAAGCATGCCCGGACCTTTACATAGTGTGAGGTCAAAGTTTTTGATACCAGAAAGGGTTACTGACTAATATGGGTCCCAAAAAACAGATGACACAAGTATTTCCCCTCCTAACCTTGTGTCCCCAGACTAACAGATTTTAGATTAACTTGTTTACAAGTTTCAGACATATAGAGTTCAGATTTACTAGTTCACAGATCAGACAATCAAGTTAACAAGTTTTCAGACCAGCGGATCAGATGTACAGTTTTAACAGACTTACAGATTATCTAGCTTTGTATTGGGCCTACAGATTCACGAAACGAATTTGTTAAATTCTTCAACCCAGTTGGTTTAAATTTATCCACCCAACATGTTTTTGACGTCATATTTATCTCAGATTTGCATTAATTAAATACTAATGCACAGACCTCTCATATTAGGTCGGTAGCTTGTGGCTGCTGGATATGCCGGGCGGTTCCGGGCAGACTTCTGCCACAAGACAAACATAACCTCGTGTCTAAGCATATTTTAGTTATGCTTACGACCTCTCACATTAGACTGACAGTTTGCGGTCGCTGGTTAAGCCGGTTGGTTCCGGGCAGGCTTCTACCGTAAACGGAGTCTAACCTCGTGTTATAGCCACTTTATTCCATTATAGAAAATATCAGCCTAATTATGTCCATTTAACAGATTTTACTTCTTTACAAGTTACGGCAGATTATCCAAAGTTCCATTAACATGTTTTGCTCAATTTTAGATCGAGCCTACAAATTACGATTATTCCGCTTTCAACAGATTAGACAATTCAACAGATAACAGATCAAGCAGATTGGGCGATTCAGCAGATTTAGCGGATAACAGGTTTAGCAGATTAGTCAACTCAACAGATTTAGCAAATAACATATTTAGGTTATTCAACAGATCTAGCAGATAACAGATTTAGAAGATTAGGCAATTCAACAGATTAAACATTTCTAAAATTCTACTTACATATCTTTCCTAATCATAAATTAAGCCTAAACTTACATGCCTAAATTATGGTCATAATTCATAATACAACATATGCCCAAATTTTTAGTTAAACTTTGCACAGTACAGAATATTCTCTAAAAGCCCCAAATCATGATATACCCTATAATTATGCCAAATTATAGCCTTTAATGCTAATACCCAAAAATCCATTATTAGGCGCATTCACATTAATAGTTATCCTATTTTAATATAGGTATTTACGCCTAAGTCACATATTCCTTTTTCGAATCACGAATCGTTACATAAAATTTACCCAAAAATCTAGATCTTTAAATTATAACATTTCAAAATCAGATCTTAACTTTAATATGCATTATATCCCCAAGTTTCAAGTCACATGTTATCATACAATGATTCCTCTTCTTCCAAATGACAGAGTATACATAGATCTAGATCTAATTTTCAACATATGTCTATTTCTCAAATCAGTCACAGATCAGTCATGTCTAATTATGCATCATTCATTCTTTTTCCCAAAATTTAGCTTTCGTGCGTTAGTCTCTTATGAGATTTGGCGCAGGCTCGTGGTAGACTGGCTATAAAAAAAAGGAAGAAAAGAGGGAACAGATTCAGAACAGTCACAATAATATTAACAAGATAGATCCACAGAAAAGTATGCAAAACCTCAGATCCAGATTCACAAAAATGTCAATATAATTATTAAATTTCTTATCTGAAAATAACTGTACTCATGATTGAAAAGTTAAATCTTGATTTCTGGGATCTGTATTTTGACACTGAATAGCGCTCCTTTGGCGTAGACTATTGATTAGATTAGAAAATAGTTGTTCTCTTTTAATTATATTCAGATTGGAAGAAGATGCACTAGTTCTAGCTTAGATTTCAGTAGTGTAGCGACGCCATTATTTTATTTTAATTAGAATAGAGGCAGAGTATAGGCAGAATGAAATTGTGTGGAGAGAAAGGAGGTTTAGGGGGTGTTTAAATAGGTTAGAGCCCACGAATCCGGTCAGAAAGGCGTCCAGGTGTAGAAAAATGGACCTGTCTCCAGATCTGGAAAAAGGGGGGAGGTCGACCCTAGTGTCGACCCCCAGGTCGACCCTAGTGTCAACCTGGGTCCTGGGTGGGAATTTTTCCCGCCCAGCTCGGGTGTCTGTTTTGAATTTCGATTTTGAATTTTTGAATTTCGGGCTAGTTTTTATTGGGACTTCTGAAGGCCATATCTTCTTCATACGGAGTTCGATTTACGTAAACTTGGACTCTATTCCAAGCAGAATTTCGAGATGAATGTAATGGCATAACCCGTTTCCCTTAATTATTCTATTACAATCTAATTATTCTCTGATTTGTTATTCTTACATTCACAAAAAATACGGGGTGTTACATTCTACCCTCCTTAAAGGATTTCGTCCCCGAAATCTTCAAGTTAAGAAGAATGTGTCCTACCTTCCAATCACCCATCTACTCAACCATCATCCACAGGCATCCATTGTCCTTAGAAACTTCTAATGTTGTATGAACATATGCAAAAGTGTGTGTATATGTTCCTCATCTAATGCAAAGATCAGGCGGTCTACTGATTCAGTTAACCTCCTTAATGCGAATTATGTCAGTGCCATGAGTCCAACATGTATGCATATTTCCTGTATGATACATATCATTTCTATATGAGTGCACAACTGTTCATTCATATGCAACATCTATGTGCTGAGTCAACCATTTTGCATCCATAAAAATTTTAAAAATGCACACACATCCATATGCAGTATGAGAGTGTTTTTGAGCCAATCTAGTGCCTAGTGTGTGTATATGCATCCACGAACAACCACTAGCAACCACTTGCAACCATCAAACATAACATGTCTCAAACACATGTTTACACCCATTAGTTTCTACCTAAAGGTCGAAGACTCGATCGGTAGGATACAGATGAGTGATAGAAGCAAGTACGATCAAAACAAGAGCTCTGTTTGTATTAGACATCGGTTAAGAAAATAATTCCCTAAGTATCAACCCCGAAGGCCGAAATCAACATCAGATTGACAATGGTGAATTACTCCCATTAAACAATGCCAAACTGGAAATCTACTTCATGCTTTGAGTAAAAACCCTTAACCTTATCAGAAATATTCAGATACTTACAGACTACTGGTACAGATCAGATTACCAAATGATTCTTTGGAAACTAAGCATGGTAAAAACCCATAATATATGCGTCATAATCAACTTAATGCCCAACACAGATACCCTCAAACCCCAACTTATCACAAACAGATGAGTCGTAACCCTCATGGGGTTTGAGACTATAGTGGAACCAGAAACAAGACTAGAATTAAAGTGCAGAGCTTCAATCACAGAATCAAAATGCCGGAATCAAAAAGAGTTTTAACTCAATAATAAGATAAGGAAATTAACCCTTCTATAGAAAGTTTTCCTATTTCTATCCTATACACCAGCCTCGAGGGTATTTGCCTTCCCTCCAGAAGTAGGACATGTCCTCTGCCATTGCCCTCGTTTCTTCGGGCAGTGCCTAGTGAAGTGTCCCATCTCACCACAGTTAAAGCAGGTGCCCTTCCTCTTTCTGCAATCCTTGTTCAGATGGATCGGGCTTCCACAAGTAAAGCACTTCTTCTCCTTCTTGTCCTCAGACTTCTCATCCGTCTTTTGTGTTTCCATTTTGGGCCCCGCCTTCTTGTTCTGTGGTCCTTCAAGCTTTTCATCTTTCTTCTCACTTTTGGTTTCCTCTTCATGCATCAATACCATGTCAACTAATTTCTCGAAGGTAGCCTCCATAGGAATGTGGGACATTGCCAATCCGTGTAGTGGCTCGTTCAAACCTTTAGCAAACCTTAGTGCCTTCTTATGCGGTGTATTTACCGAATCTAAGCCGAATCTCGCCAACTGATTAAACTTGTTGACGTACTCTCTCACTGATAAATTCCCCTGCTTCAACGCCAAGAACCTCTCTACATATAGACTCTCTTCCGCTCGTGAGAGAAATTTCATTTCGAACCTATGCCCGAAATCCATCCATGTCTCTACCGTACGCTCTCCATTTGTGACCTCCCACCCAAAATAAGCTTCGTCCTTAAGCAACCATACCGCCAACTGCATCTTCTGTCTATCGTCCACCTCGAAGATAACGAACAAATCCTCAGTTTCTTTGAGCAAGTTCCTTGCCTCCACGAAGGATTCAGTTTCATTAAAGTTCTTCCCACCCAAGGCTCGAAAGTCTCTACATATCTTCGGGAAAGCATTCACGCACGGAGGAGGAGGAGGAGAAACCGCTACAGCTGGGGGAGGAGGGACGTGTGCTGGACCCGCATTATTAGCGCTAGCTTTTAGGTACCTCCTGAACCAGCCAGGTATCGGTACGCCCTTCGGAAGCTTAAGATCCCCAGACATGCTGAAACAAAAAAAAAGGAAAGATTCAAAACAAAGGATAGAAAGATAGGCACATGGCTTTGGGGATTATGTTATCCAAAATAAACTCTACTTTTGAAAATACTTCCTTTTTAAACCTTTTTGAAAATAGTTTTCAAAAACTCTTTATTAAATCTGGTAACCTTCAGCTCTGATACCAAGTGTAACACCCCACCTTCGTTAAGGACACTCACAAAGGGAATGCCTTAACTTTGATGGAACGTTCTAGTAGACAGAACAGAATATTACAAGACAAATAAGTAGTACTTGAAAAATTATGGCTTTATTATTGCAGAAGCAGAAATAAGTTTGGTTACATCTTTCTAAATCACAATACCAAAAATCAAGTACACAATTATCATTCTTATACAAAATCCTTCAAAATGTAAAGTTTCAAAGCCATAATCCCCAACATAAACTGTCATGAAAAGATAGAGTCAAAGCCAAGTAATACTCCAAGCACATCAAGCAAAGAGAATCAGAATTAAGCTTCTATGTTTCCACCCTGAGCACCTGGGGGGAACGGAAAGAAAAGGGGCGAAAACAAACGAGGTCAAACATAAAGTCTGGCGAGTCCAGTGACTTCCAGCATATAAACTGAAAATATTATCATGACATGTAAATAAAGCTGGATGAGAGATTACATTAATAGGAATAACAGATATACTTTAAGTTAACAGAAGAAACAGAATGATGTAAACCAAGTTATGTTCCTTACATCTTACTTCTCTGCGCTAATACTAGTATAACAGGGCTAGGTGTTACCCTAATGTCTGAACTGAAACAGAATCAAAACAGAATAATCTATACAGAAACAGAATGCTAGTAATGGGCCTTCACCACCCCAATAGACAGAAGGTATAGAAGCAGAATACTAATAATAGGCCTTTATCACCCCCAAAAGACAGAAGGTAAAAAAACAGAATACTAATAATGGGCCTTTACCACCCAATTAATGGGCTTTTACCACCCCAACAGACAGAAGGTATGGAAACAGAATCGGAAACGGAATCAGAGACGGAAACAGAATAATCCCTACGGAAACAGAATGTTAGAATTAGGTGTACACTAGTACTGGGCCTTCACCACCCCAATAGACGGTACCATGCAGAAATAGTCAGGTGTTACTACCCAACAGAAACATACATATCTAAGTGTACCCTAAGTCTTACCCCAAGCTATCGACTACCTAATACATAAATACCCTGTGTCAGCCCTACAGTAGGGGGTATCACTCCCTAAAGTAGCAACCTATTGGCACAGACCTATTTACAGATGTCACGGTTTCTTACATCCTCAGAGCAGACCAGATCCATGCATGCACATGACCCGGTTGGAACGCACCATCAACACCCCTTGCCATTATCAGAATGAACCACCTATAATTAGTTCAGTAAGTGTGCTTGGACCCTTACATAGCGTGGGGTCAAAGTTTTTGATACCAGAAAGGGTTACTAACTAATATGGGTCCCAAACAACAGATGACACAAGTGTTTTCCCTCCTAACCTTGTGTCCCCAGATTAACAGATTTCAGATTAACTTGTTTATAAGTTTCAGACGTACAGAGTTCAGATTTACTAGTTCACAGATCAGACAATCAAGTTAACAAGTTTTCAGACTAATAGATCAAATGTACAGTTTTAACAGACTTACAGATTGTCTAACTTTGTATTGGGCCTATAGATTCACGAAACGGGTTTGTTAAATTCATCAGTCCAGTTGGTTTAACCCTATCCACCCAACACGTTTTAGACGTCATATTTGTCTTAGATTTGCATTAATTAAATATTAATGCACGGGCCTCTCACATTAGGTCGGTAGTTTGTGGCCGCTGGATATGCCGGGCGGTTCCGGGCAGAAATCTGCCATAAGCCAGACCTAACCTCGTGTAGTCACTGGTTAAGCCAGTTGGTTCCGGACAGGCTTCTACCGCAAACGGAGTCTAACCTCGTTTCATAGCCACTTTATTACATTATATAAAATATCAGCCTAATTATGTACATTTAACAGATTTAACTTCTTTAAAAGTTACGACAAATTATCCAAAGTTCTATTAACATGTTTTGCTCAATTTTAGATTGAGCCTACAGATTACAATTATTCAGCTTTCAACAGATTAGGCAATTCAACAGATAACAAATCTAGCAGATTAGGCGATTTAATAGATTTACTATATAACAGGTTTAGCAGATTAGTCAATTCAACAGATTTAGCAGATAACAGATTTAGGCTATTCAATAGATTTAGCAGATAACAGATTTAGCATATTATGAAATTCAACAGGTTAAACATTTCTAAAATTCTATTTACATATCTTGCCTAATCATAAATTAAGCCTAAACTTACATGCCTAAATCATGGTCATAATTCATAATACAACATATGACCAAATTTTTAGTTAAACTTTGCACAGTACAGAATATTCTATAAAAGCCCCAAAACATGATATACCCTATGAATTATGCCAAATTATAGCCTTTAATGCCGATACCCAAAAATCCATTTTTAGGCGCATTCACATTAATAGTTATCCTATTTTAATATATGTCTTTACGCCTAAGTCACATATTCCTTTTTCAATCATGAATCGTTACATAAAATTTACCCAAAAATCTAGATCTTTAAATTATAACATTTCAAAATCAGATCTTAATTTCAGTATGCATTATATCCCCAAGTTTCAAGTCACATGTTATCATACAATGATTCCTCTTCTTCCAAATCACATAGTATGCACAGATCTAGATCTAATTTTCAACATATGTTCATTTCTCAAATCAGTCACAGATCAGTCATGTCTAATTAAACATCATTCATTCTTTTTCCCAAAATTTAGCGTTCGTGCATTAATCTCTTATGAGATTTGGCGCAGGCTCGTGGTAGCCTGGTTATAAACAAAAAGGAAGAAAAGAGGGAATAGATACAGAACAGTCACAATAATATTAACAAGATAGATCCACAGAAAAGTATGCACAACCTCAGGTCCAGATTCACAAAAATGTTAAGATAATTATTAAATCTCTTTTTATAGCTTTGGTTTATAAGTGTAATCAAGCAATTAGTTTGGCTTTTATTTTTGTCCTCTATCTGACATAGTTTTGGCTATAGATAGTAGATTTTATAACTTTAGTTTGTGCAATTTCTTACAGTACAAGTAAGTTTTCAGACTGAGTGTTGTTTCACTATTTTAAAGTTGTACAGCTAAAGACATATAAATTTATGTACAGTAGTAATAAAGTAATAATTTTCTAAAAAAAAGACCGTTTATCATTATTTGGGGTTTTCGAATATAAAATATGCGTTTTATGAGAAGAAAAATCAGAATCTCATAAACATATTTTTATAATGCAAATACAACACTTATCTTTGGAGCTTGACCATGTCCTGACTTAGCCTTCCAACCTTCGACTGTCCAAACTTACAATTTAAGTTGATACGAATCATGACAGATATCATCATCATGGATGCATTAGTACTCTTGTCTGGGCAATAACAGTTAGGTCGTTCACCGTCTTTGGATAGAGAAAAATGGGAGAATGCTTACAAGTAAAAAAAAAATTCATCACATATTAGAGAAAATTGATTTTAGTTGACATTTGAACTCAACTGCATAGGAGATTCAGTGATATCGAGAAGCAAAACAAAGATTTGTTGTAGAATTGGATCATCGAATAAGATCCTAGATGATGAAGTGTGGCTATGGTAGGTTGTGGTGTTTTTAGTGTTTGTAATGGGTTGGGTTGTGATGGTTTAGTTGGCTAGTGTTGGTGTTTTTATGATTTTTAATATAGTATTATTTTCAAAGTGTACAAGATTCGTCGTGCTCTTGTTTCCATGTTACTTGGCAAGATTTTTTAAAGAGGCGTGTTTTCTACTGCTGTTTTCGTCATTAATAAAAAGTTCATTTAGTAAAAAAATGTATGTATGTATATGCGCAAGTGTGTATGTATTTTGAAAGTCATAGATAAGTCGACAACAAATTACACTTATGGGATTGCTACTGGAAAAGACAGAATTTTGGATAGATCATACCATTGACAAGGATTGATTTTTAGAGAGCTCTTTGGATAAAAGGAAAGATTTTTATTAACCATTTGGGTTGGGATACATTATCAATCTATGATTATTCTGATGCTAAAGTGGACTCTATTATTCAAATTATGGCAGGTGACCCGATAATCCTCCTTGTAACATTTCCCAGTGCCAGAAAATTGAATCTATGCCTCTGTATTATGACAAGGATTATGACATAGTCTTGGTCGAGGCATGATTTCAACATCAACTGCTTGTGAGGCTACTAGATGCGAAGAACCTAAGGTTGGATGGAGTAAAATTACTTGGGATAGATCAATGCTCCAAAGAGGCAATTAAAAGCTAAAAACTGTCTTAGGTAGGCTTCCAATTGAAGATCATTTATCTAAATGGGATTAGGGGTTGTCAGTTATAATGACCTAGATTTTGGACATAAAATTCAGAACATTTAAATTATATTAAATGTTGAAATGGAATAATATAATGGATTATAATAATGAATTTAATTATTAAACGAATGGTGAATGTATTAAATTTTATTTAAATTTATAACGACCTCGAAATAGTCGCGGCAGTTCGTAATTTACGATTTAAACTTCATCTGAATATACAAAATCCAATATAAGTCGAAATTCAATGAAACAAGAAATGTTTGGATCCATTTGATTATATTTTTCAAATGAAAGTGAAAAATAAGATTTTGTCTTATAGATTGTATGTTTTGTCCAAATCAAATTTTTAGAAAGTCGTTGTGAAGTCGTGTTTAAGCCATAACGGTTTATTTAATATAATTAAATAGGGGATTTTCACTTAAAGGGCTTCCTTTATGCTAAAAATTTATTTCTAGGACACAGGCAGTGAATAATTATTTTCCAGGACAAATCAAAAAAACACAAGCCCATCGCGTCTCATTTTTCTCAAAACAGGCGATTCCATTAAACCTTAGATCCCAAATTCGATCTTCTCAAACGATCTGATCTTCTCATACAAGTCGGCATTCTAAAACGAAGTAAATCGTAAAATCGCTAATACCCTACAGGTCAGAATCTACTTTTTCATCTTTTACCATTCAACATTAACCGAAGCAATTAAGCATTATAAATCACTACTTTTCAACTACTATTCTCTTTTTTTGTGTTCTTGTAAGTCCTGTTTTTGGTTGTTTGATTATTACTGACAGTTTTTTCAACTATTATTCTCTTTAAAATAATTATGAGTAATTTTTAAGTTTAATTAAGCTGAACTACTACTTGAGTGTATGCTTGACATACTTTTTACCAAAATAGAGAACTTAGATTATGAAAATTATCGTAAAACTGCCAGTTTTAACAACACTTGTTCAGTATGTCCAAACTGCATTGTTACATAACTGCTTCATTATTTACAAACTGCACAAATATATTTAACTAAATAACTGATAGAGATATCATTTTATCTTTTGGTATAAAAAATATAAAAGAAAATATCTTTAAGCTTTTACAGTTAATACAATATTATAATTTATAGCAAAATAGTAATCATCATTATAAAATAATCATATTTATCTTTATACCAATATAAACTATCTTTATGAATATTTTTGAAGCTATAAATATATTTGTTTTAGAAAGATATACAACATTATCTTTCTATACAGATATTGAATTTTAAATGATATTGTCTTTAAACAATCAAATATACAAGTTATTATAGAAGTTTTGTTAAACTACTAACGAAAAAATTAAAAAATACCTTTATGAATATTTTTGAAGCTATAAATATATTTGTTTTAAAAAGATATACAACATTATCTTTCTATACAGATATTGAATTCTAAATGATTATTGTCTTTAAACAATCAAATATTCAATTATAATAGAAGTTTTGTTAAATTACTAATGAAAAAATTCAAAAAAAATCTTTATGAATATTTGTGAAGCTATAAATAAATTTGTTTTAAAAAGACATACAACATTATCTTTCTATACAGATATTGAATTTTAAATGATTATTGTCCTAAAATAATCAAATATACAAGTTATGAAAGAAGTTTTGTTAAATTACTAACGAAAAAAATTATAAAAGATATCTTTATGAATATTTTTGGAGCTATAAATATATTTGTTTTAAAAAGATATACAACAATATCTTTCTATACACATATTGAATTTTAAATGATTATTGTCTTTAAACAATCAAATATACAAGTTATTAAAGAAGTTTTGTTAAATTAATAATGAAAACAAATATTAAAAATATTTTTATGAATATTTTTGGAGCTAAAAATGTATTTGTTTTAGAAAGGTAAACAAGTTTATATTTCTATACACATATTGAATATTAAATTATTATTGTCTGTAAACAATAAGATGTACAAGTTATTAAAAATGTTTTGTTAAATTAATAAATAAAAAATATTTTATAAAAACTATCTTTATGAATAATTTTGAAGATATAAATGTATTTGGTTTAAAAAGATAAATAAGTTTATCTTTCCATACAAATATTGAATTTATATGATTATTGTCCGTAAACAATCAGATATACAATTTATTAAAGAATTTTTACTAAATTTTTTTTTTTATAATAACTATCTTTATGAATAATTTTGAAGATGTAAATGTATTTGTTTTAAAAAGATAAACAAGTTTATCTTTTTATAAAAATATTGAATTTTAAATGATTATTGTCTTTAAACAATCAAATATACAAGTTATTATAGAAGTTTTGTTAAATTACTCACAAAATTGATATTTCAATGCAGGAAAGATGCATACAAAAAATTCTAGTTACGCTAATCAAAACACAGCATTTGAAGATACATAACAATGTATTTTTATCGACATTAAAGGAGAGAAGTGTTCACATATGACGAATCAATCAGATTCTTTTTGTCACATACACAGCTAGATAATGCAAAATACAACAACACCTCCACGGACTCCTATTGTAAGAAAAAAAATTTACACTATTAACTGCAATATTTAGACAATATTATCGTTATATTCTTAGGTAATAATTTTATTAACAGACAACAGATGATTACGTAACCATTGTAAAAGACAAAATATGTATATCATATTGTGAGTTAACATATAAATTGTGTTAAAAGATAAATTTGTTTATCTTTTTGTAAAAAAGATATATTATTCATGTGGTCATTTAAACTTATTCTAATTGACTTCCTGCATTCTTAACCAAAAGCTAAATAAAAATATTATTCTGAATTTAAATTTAAATTATTTCCTTTTAATAATTTTGTATAACAGGTTCATATAATCAACTTCACTGAAGCAGAGAAATGAATGTTGTAGTCAGCCCCACAGCTACAGGAATGTGTCCACTGTCGTCCAGAAGAATGTTTATATGCAAATTTGGACAACAACTCCGACCCCAACACTGAAGATGATGCAAATAATTATGAAGTGCAAAAAAGGGGTAAGGAAAAAATTAAGGGAACTTATTGGTGTAATTTAGATGCATTCTACAGGGTGATGACTACAATAAAGGAAAAAAAACATATTCTCTTCTGATGCAATATCATATATAGATAGAACACCTTTCAGGAAATTATTTCATATATTTTTGGACGGTAAAATCAAAAGAAAGGATATTAGGAAAAGTGCAAAAATTTTAGATGAAGTTATTACATCATAGATAGGGAAGAGAAAGCATTTAAAATAGGAGATGCAAGTGTTAAATTGACTGAAGAGGATATTAGTTTAATACTTGGAAGTCCATTAATCGGGAAGACTATATTCCTAATTGGAATTATTCGTACGAATAACTTGGATGAGGAGTACTAAAGTTTTTTAAATCGACATTTTGAGTTGAATGCAAAGATAAATAAGAAAAATTTGAGTAAGAGAATCAAAATACTGATTGAAGAAAGGAACGGGAGTGAAGATTTAGTGAAATTACTTTTTTTGTTACTAATTATCACATTCATCTTTCGCAACAACCAATTCTACTTACAATGGGGAATTATTCCCAAATTGTTGAATTTGAAGAACATAAATTCAATTTCTTGGGAAAAGTCTATTCACACACACGTGTCCCAAAATGTTGAAAAATTTGCTAAAGACCCAAGAAATACGCCCGGATGCTCCATTATATTATTGGTATGTATTTTATATTTAATACTATACATTTAATTTATTTAATATCAAAAATTAATATATTGTAACTTTTTTACAGTATTGGCTTTGTGAAAAGACACAAATCATTAAGGTTAAAGAAGGATGTGAAAATGAAAGGCAAAGGATAGTAAAATCAGATTTATCATTGTTGAAAAACATATCAATTCAATCCATTAAGTCAGAAAAGGTAATTTTATTATGTATTCTTCCTTGATGATTATACCATTTTACTAGTTAATTTTAAATTTAAACTTAGTTTTTAACATACATGTAAAAAGATAAGAACTTTTATCTTTTTAATTATTTCTTGTTGTTATTAACTACACCTTTGAATAATCTTATGCAGATTAATCATTATTGTGTATTTTCAAATAAAAGTCAAATATATTTACACATATTAAATGAATCAACAATATGAATTAACAATATTGTTTTCCTAATTGTATTTTTTCAGTTCGCATAGAAATTCAACAAAATTACAAAAGATGAAAAAATTCTTCTTTGGAAGTGAATAAGACTTTGGAAGAGGGTACAAAAAAAGTTGAAGAAGAAAGTTGTCTTCAAACACAAGTCGAAGACAAAGTTAAACAAATTGTAAAGTTAAAAACAAAAGTTGAGTAGTTAAAAAAAAGCTTCAGTCCAAAGAAATTCAATTACAAGCTGAAAAAAGAAGAGAAAGGAATTGGAAAGTTTGTTAAATACTCACCACAATTCAACTGAAATTCCAAAAAAAGAATGTGACAAAAATGGTGATGAAGAAAACAAAGATGCAGAAAAAGATATGGAACATAATGAAACCGACATAATTGAACAAAACCGACATAAGGACCCTGAAGAATTTGATGAAAAAGAAAAAACAGATAAAGAGAAACCCAAAAAAAAAAAGCAAAAGTGTGAAATGCAAGAAACAACGGATGTGGATACTTTCAACACATCAAAAAGCATAGAAATGAGAAAAAAGAAAAGGAAAATAGTATGTTCTGAATTTTTTAAGCAATTTCCCGATGACGAACAGGAGTTTATAGCAGATTACTTCAACAAAGTTGGTGATGATAAGTAAGCTTATATACTGTTTAAATTATATACTTCATAAATAAATAAAAACAAATTTCTTAAATTATAACTATGTTTACTTTACAGTGCAGAGATTTACAATTCAAACGACGAAAACAATATTGTCATACATAAGGACATGATTGAAGAACTGATTTTCAATGAATTTGTTCCTGGCCAGGTAAGTATATAATATAATTCGACTTATGACACTAATGAATATGTACACACGATATTTATACTAATTACTGAAACATAGAAGCTCTAATGACCACATAATTTTCATACTTTTAACAATATGATATTGAGTAATACAATTTTAAATAATTTTATATCATATGAAAGGTTTTCATATGATATTGAGTAATAGAATTAACCAAATGGTGGAACAAATAATTTCAATTGCTAATGACAAAAAGTATAAATACATATATCTTTTTATAAATTAAAACTTACAAAGCAAAAATGCACATATATTATGATATATGCAAAGTGTTTTACTATCTTTATGTCAATAAATTTTAATTTTTGTCACATATAATTATCCATTACTAGCGTATAAAAACAATTTAAAATTGCTTTATTGTATATATATATATATACTTCTATTATTGCAACTTCTCTGATATAATGCCTGTGCAGATAATTGATTGGTTCTGGTATAAAGTACCAAAATTGTGGGATGTCAATCCAAACGTAGCTTACTTTAATACAACAATGACAGTAAGGTAATGATTAATTAATAAATCTGGTTTTTAAAACTACAATATAACTTTTTTTATACAGAAAAGTGCTTCAATTGACATAGAAAATGTCAAAACTCATTCCTTTATTCCAGCTTTGAGAACAGCACTACAAGATTCACGATGTGATATGCTCTTATTTCCAATCCACGAAGGATCACACTGGGTACTTTTAACATTTGAACTAGAATTTTCAAACTGGACACTGTATAATTCTTTATCAATCAGATGTAGAAATGGAAGATTTACCACCGGGCATAAAGATAGCGCATCAAAAATTGTAAGACATTTTGAATGTTTATTTTTTGTACTTTAACTAAATTAATAAATATACTTATTATTGTAACACTCCGCAATTTTAAATCGGGACATAAGATATAATCAAAGAAAAATTAAATTCAAATGCGAGAAACAAGGGAAACAGGTTACGTCATTCCGTTCATCTCGGAATTCTGCTTAAGATAGAGTCCGAGTTTGCGTAAATCGGACACCGTATAAAGAAGATATGGACGAACGAAGTTAGACAGAAAACCAGAAGAAGAGAAGAAAAAAATATAAATGCGCTGGCGCACTTGGGAAGTGCGCCAGTACAAAAATTGCACTGGCGCACCTGCCAAGTGCGTCCAGGTCGGGCTGAAAGCCTGCACAGCTTTCTGGTGTGTTCTGATCCGTACTGTGACTCATTGCTGAGTCCTTTCTGACTCCTTGCTGAGTCATTAGGGCTAAGTTGTCACCCTGTCCTGAGTGAATGGTTGTGGTTAACTCTAGGTTCATCTGATGGCTCTAATTAAATTGAAATTCTATATAAACAACCTAACACTCAACCCTAAAATCACACTAATTCATTCCAAGAGCCGTCATACCGCCATACTCAACCTAGGACAACCACCATTCTCATTCAACTAAAAAGAAAACTAGAAAGCCACAAAGTGAATCAAATCTGAATTATAAGAACAACGATCTACATCAAAGGCGAGCATTCCAACTTCAGAATTCAGATTCCAGAAATCAAGAATTCCTTCTTTGTAAGTTCGATTATTCCTTAGATTTGAACGTGTAATTGGAATCGTGAATGTAATAAATCAAAATATAGAATTGTACCTATTTGCAAGTTAATTATCTTGGGTTCATGCTTATGTCAAAGCTAAAGTTATCTATGCCTTTGGATTTGATTTACGACTATGACTATGAGACTTTTGCCTATGACTATGGTTTGTGAATATGAAACTGTTGCCTATGAAGCTATTGCCTATGACTATGACTATGAGACTTTTGCCTTTGACTATGGTTCGTGACTATGAGACGGTTGCCCACGACTATGATTCATAACTATGAGACTATTGCCTATAACATTTATTAAGAAATTATTGTGATTAGTCCTCCATGACTATTGTGGTTAGTTGCCTATAACTTTTGTAGTTAGTCGCTTATGCCTATTCCCATTGTTACGATTAACCAATCATGTTGTACCTTGAATTTGCATTATGTTGGATCAAATCACCTATGCCTATTCCCTTAATTATGTTGGATCTCATATCTAGTGTGTAACTTGGCCAGTTTATTCCTATTCACTATTATGTACATCGAACCTGTTGGTGCCATTATTTTTGCATGCCTATTCTTTTATATAAATTTTTGTGCTTATCCCCTATTCCTTTTGTTAGTGCCATTTCACGAGTGCTTAGAAAACTTGTGAAATCATGTTATACATACGATTATGATGCGGGGATTGGGCGTAGCTTAATTAAGATAATTTGGCACAATAAATATGTTGGCATAATCTTAGTTGGCTATAATAGCGAATAATTTAAATGCATATTAGACTTGGGCACAAATGATAAATTTTAATTGGCCGCAAAGTATGTAATTGGCATGTAAACCAAGTTTTGGACATAAACGGTAAACTAGAACATTAAATCTAGTTTTGACATAAATTGTAAATTGGGATATTAATCTAGATTGGGCACGAATTGTAAAAGGGGAATATTTAATCTAAATTGGTATAAAATGCAAGTTGGGTTAATTGATAGGTAAATCAAGTTTTGGGTATAGGATATAAGTATGTTAATTTGCATGAAAAATGAATATGATCTAAGCTAAATTGATTTATGGAAAATTTACATGAATGGTAAATATGTAATATTAGAGAAGAGGAAAATGCCTAACCCGAGGTTAGACTGAGTTGTGGTGTAAAACTGCCCGAAACCGCCCGGCACATCCAGTAACCACAACAATACCTGTCTAATGTGAGAGGTTAGCGCATCAAGCCTAGAAAGACCCGAGGTTAGACTGAGCTGTGGTGTAAAACTGCCCGGAACCGACCGACACATCCAATAACCACAACAATATTTGTCTAATGTGAGTGGTTGGTACTTTAATTAGTTAATTAAAGCTCATGAACAATCAAGCTAGAAATGGTGAGGTTAAGTAATTAAGGAAACACTTAACCAACTTAAAATGTTAACAAAGACAAGAAGGGTGGGGTTAAGTAATCGAGAAAACACTTAGCCAATTCAACATGTTAACTAGACAAGATTGATAGGGGTTCAGTTAATTTGGACACTTAACCAACTTAACATGTTAACAAGGAAAGATTTGTGGGGGTTAAGTAACTAAGTAAACACTTAACCATTATAACATGCAAACTAGACAAGTGGGTAAGGTTAAATAAGTGTTTAATCGTTATAACATGCTAACTAGACTAGACGGTGGGGTTAAGTAAACTTAGAACACTTAGCCATTATTGCATGATAAATAAACAGGGTTAAGTTAATGAGATACACTTGACCAGTATAGCCTGACAAACAGGTAAGGTTAAGGAACACTTAACCAATTTGACGTGATGTAGGGGTGGGTTAAATCAACATGAACCGCTAGATAACACTTAACCAATTTGACATGATATATGGGTAGCTTAAGTCAACGTAAGCTGCTGGATAACACTTAACCAATCCAACATGACGAGGAAGAGAACTAAGTAGTAAACCTTAGTTAAGAGGACTAAGCTGTAAACCTTAGTTAAGAAAACAAACGATTCAGGAAAATAAGTAGTAAACCTTAGTTAAGAGAACTAAGTAGTAAACCTTAGTTAAGAAAACCAAGTAGAATACGAGAAGGAGCGAATGTCCATCTGATCATGAAGAAAGCTCCAATAAACTGGGTTATGAAGCACGCAGCTTCGAGGGGACATGAGGGTACTCTTGGTATCCCTCTGTGAGGCTGCAGATGATCCTCCTGGCTCACAGAGGTTAAGGTCTGCATTAGAAGAGCCAAGTGTTTGCCTTGGTTGCAATAATAAGGCAACCTAAAGACTAGGATGGACCAGCGTGATTCGGCGAGACTAGTTTTTTCCCTGTGGTAGCAACTCGTCGTCTACCTACCATCTTGGGTCAGTCGAGATGCGTGAAGAGGAAAGGCGGAGAACTCCATTAGACCATATACTTGCTATCTAGTTATGGGTGAGGTTGACCTATAGGTTGGTAGGGCATAGAGGGTCCTGCATACAGTTCTCATTCTTGATTTTCTTGGGTGCCTTTCATTTGTTAGTTGAGGGAGGGGTCTAGTGGGACCATAGCCACTGTAAAAGCAGACATTAACATCTGCAATCGGCAGATATCTGAAAGCTTTTGACCGAGTTTCGTGTTTCTTGACTAGCCCTGCCACGGGACTTGGGTCGCACATATAGAGGACATGTGCATTTAGACATCAATAAAGATTCACGACACATATGTAGGGAAAGTCGAGGAACATATACCGCTCTGGGTAGTGTGTCCTAGACTAGGGGGCATCGTTCAATAGGTAGCATAATCCCTAATTGGACCTAGGTCGCGTAAACCCTGAATCCGAGAAACGTTCAATAGGTAGGGCCCTGGGTAGCATAAACCCTGGTTGAATCTAGGAAGCGCTCGATAGTAAACCCTAGATTAGATCTAGGTAATAAATAGAATCCCCACAATAGATGTACACCTGAAGGCAACCACAATTACGGGGATTGGGATCATGTTATCATATGATCATTTTATATAGATTACTAGTTTGGACACTAGTTAGGTAGTGCAGAGATATAGAAATTAGTATAACATGGTAGTTGTGGAGCAGAGAAGGAGTAGAAGCGCATTCAGTTTATCAGTATATTCAGTTTACTGGTATATCCGGTTTATCGGTACATTCAGTTTATCTTGCCATATCCCACGTTTATCCCATGTTATCTTGTTACTATGGTTTAGTCTTATATTTAGTTTATTCATGTCATGACCCTTTTCCTCATTTAAATGCTAAGAATCACTAAGCTTACCAGGCTTTATGTCTGACCTAGTTTTCTTTCACCTCTTTTCTTCCGTTCCCCCCCAAGTAGTCAGGGAGGGAAATGCTCAACTCATTTTGGGGTCGTTACTCTTTCCGAGCTTGAAGATTCTTTGGCGCATTGCTTTAAACTCAATTTTCTACTGCTATGGTTGGCTCATGCTTTATTAGGGAATATCATTGTCAGTTTGTGCTTCTTTATATTGAACAAGACAGATGCTTTGTTGTAATAAGTATTGGTGTTGTAAAACAATCTTTGTACAAGCTTTTTTAATCAATAAAGATTATTTATTTTCCATTGCTTTATTTGTATGTCTTGTAATTTTTCTGCATCTTGTACTAAAAATGCTCCACCGAAGTTAAGGCATTCCCTTTGTGAGTGACCTTAACGGAGTTGGGGTGTTTCACTTGGTATCAGAGCTGAAGGTTACCGGATCAGATAAAAAGATTTGAAAAAATATTTTCAAACGGTTTTAAAAGAGCATATTCAAAAGAAAAGTTTTGTTTTAAAGGCATATTCCCCAAAGCCATATGCACTATCTTTTGACCCTCTGCTTGAATCCTTGTTTCTTTCTTTCTTGAGTCTTCGGGGCTCCTGGCTTTCTAGGAGGTAACCTTATCGCGGCATGGTTCCGTAGGCTTGATGAGACTACGACACTTGTCAAAGGGCAAATAAGTGCTTAACTTCTATCTGTAGCCGTAATTTTCTTTCGAGCTTTGTAGGATTCTCCGTGCGATGGAGGCAGCTTTCGAGAGACATGTCAACAAGTTACACAAGGATGGCAAAGTTGAGAATGAGGGGGTTTGGCTACGAAGAACAACAAAAGGATGAAGAACCCACGGATATGGACTTGGTTCACAAAGGAGGGGAGGAAAGAATCATAAAACCTAAAACAAGAGGAAGTATCTTTATTTTGGTATAGCGGGTCGTATAAATAATGACCAGGGCAAGAATAAGGGACATGATTTTCCGGAAGGCAAGTGCATGCTCTCACTGCCAGCATACCTGAGAGAGAGGAAGTAAGATTTTTGTTGAAAGAGTTTTTCCTTTTTGATTATCCTGTTAGTACTCCTTCTGATTTTAGCGCTTCACATTCATATATATCTGCATCCATAGTTGAGTCTCTGCACCCTAGATATTGTATAGTAGAGGATCTCATTATAGTCTCAAATCCAATTGCTGGTTCGGCCCATTTATCTTTGACTTGTGAGGATTTGAGAATAGCTATATTTATGCTTATGTTTTTTTTTTGGGCTATGGGTTGATTCTAGGCATTGATTGGTTAGCTAGTAATTGTGAAACAAGGGTAGTTAGACTTTCGAATTGCCTCGGGAATACCCTTGAGATTTCGTACGATCCTAAGGGATCAGTTTGTCTTAGCTACCTAGAATCACTTTACTTATCTATCGACGATTTTCGATCCGTTGGGGTAGTCCATGAGTACGCAAGATGTTTTGATTAGGGTAGGGGTTTTCCTCCTAAAACTTGAGACAGACTTATGCATGTATCTAGATGACACTGCAAAGCCAGTTATGCGATCAACGATAATTCTTGAGCAAGATTAGCGAGGATAGCCAGAGTCAGTAAAATGCTCAATTGTTTGGTTGTTTTGTTTGTATCATCTCACATTGATCGTCCAAATTCGGAAGAGGTATCCCTTGGGTGCTTGTCTGATATTGGTTTAGGCCTTTGGGATTTGTACTTGAGGGATGTCGAGTTCGATTAGGATGGTTTGCGTGAGAAATAAATGGTTGGGGCTGGCACCCTAAGTTAGACTGACCCTAAGAGAGGTAATAAGCACATAGTAACCATTATTTTTAGACCCTCAGATTTGCAGCATGATTGATAAACTAAATTGAGGAGAGACCTCTAATCATCTTAGGATATACACTTGATATCATGGTTAATATCTATTTATCTTAGAAAGATAGTTCGACTACATTGGATACCCTCTAGCATAGTAAGTGATGGAGGGCCTATCTTTACTGGTGAGTTTTGAAAATGGAGGTCAAGAAGCTTCGCAACCATGAAGTTAAATTAGATAAGGTACAGTGGAGTGAAGCTCAAGAAGATGCGACTTAGAAGACTGAAGACTAGATACGCGCATCATACCCTTTTTAAGGGTGTATCATTGATTCCTCTTTTTCTGTAAAGTTTATTTGCATGCTAGTATTTATCTTTTAAGGTATATCCTCCAAGTCATATCTGTGATTCTTAGGTAGAAGCCAATGGATGTAAACATGTGTTTGAAACATGTTATGATTGATCGTTGCAAGTGGTTGCTAGTGGTTGATCGTGGATGCATATGCACACATTAGGCGCTAGATCAGCTCAGTCACTTTCATATTGCATTTGCATATATGTATTTGTTTATGGATTGAACTTGATGTGTTATCCTGTGGACATTCCATTTGAGTGAATGGTTGTGCACTCATATAGAAATAATATGTATCATTAGGATTGCATACATATTGGACTCATGGCACTAACATAATCCGCATTAAGGAGGTCAACTGAATCAGTAGACTGCCTGATTTTGCATTAGATAAGGACATGTACACAAACTATTCATATGATCATGAAAGCATTAGAAATCTTTTAAGGACAATGGACGCCAGTGATTGAATGGTTGAGTACATGGATTTTGGATGATAGGATATGCATTCTTCTTAACTTAGAGATTTCGGGGACGAAATCCTTTAAAGAGGGGGGAATGTAACACTCCGCAATTTTAAATCGCGACATAAGATATAATCAAAGAATAATTAATTTCAAATGCAAGAATTAAGGGAAATGGGTTACGCCATTGCGTTCGTCTCAGAATTCTGCTTAAGATAGAGTCCGAGTCTGCGTAAATCAGACACTGTATGAAGAAGATATGGACGAACGAAGTTAGGCAAAAAACCAGAAGAAGAGAAGAAAAAATATAAATGCACTGACGCACTTGGGGTACAAAAATTGCACTAGCGCACCTGCCAAGTGCGCCCAGGTCAGGATGAAATTCTGCACAGCTTTCTGGTGTGTTCTGATCCGTACTGTGACTCATTTTTGAGTCCTTTCTGACTCCTTGCTGAGTCATTAGTGCTGAGGTGTCACCTTATCCTGACTGAATGGTTATGGTTAACTCTAGGTTCATCCGACGACTCTAATTAAATTGAAATTCTATATAAACAACCTAACACTCAACCTTAGAATCACACTAATTCATTCCAAGAGTCGTCATACCGCCATACTCAACCTAGGACAACCACCATTCTCTTTCAACTAAAAAGAAAACTAGAAAGCTGCAAAGTGAATCAAATCTGAATTATAAGAACAACGATCTACATCAAAGGCGAGCATTCCAAATTCGGAATTCATATTCCAGAAATCAAGAATTCCTTCTTTATAAGTTTGGTTATTCCTCAGATTTGAACGTGTAATTAGAATTGTGAATGTAATAAATCAAAATATAGAACTGTACCTATTTGCAAGTTAATTATCTTTGATTCATGCTTATGTCAAATCTAAAGTTATCTATGCCTTTGGATTTGATTTACGACTATGATTATGAGACTTTTGCCTATGACTATGGTTCGTGACTATGAAACTGTTGCCTATGAAGCTATTGCCTATGACTATGATTATGAGGCTTTTTCCCATGATTATGGTTCGTGACTATGAGACTGTTGCCCACGACTATGATTCATAACTATGAGACTATTGCCTATGACATTTATTAAGAAATTATTGTGATTAGTCGCCCGTGACTATTGTGGTTAATTGCCTATAACTATTGTAGTTAATTGCTTATGCCTATTCCCATTGTTACGATTAACCAATCATGTTGTACCTTGAACTGGCATTATGTTGGATCGAATCACCTATGCCTATTCCCTTAATTATGTTGGATCTCATATCTAGTGTGTAACTTGGCCAGTTTATTCCTATTCACTATTATGTACATCGAACCTGTTGGAGCCATTATTTTTGCATGCGTATTCTTTTATATCAATTCTTATGTTTATCCCCTATTCCTTTTATTAGTGCCATTTCATGAGTACTTAGAAAACTTGTGAAATCATGTTATACGTACGATTATAATGCGGGGATTGGGTGTAGATTAATTAAGATAATTTGGCATAATAAATATGTTGGCATAATCTGAATTGGCTATAATAGTGAATAATTTACATGCATATTAGACTTGGGCAAAAATGATAAATTTTAATTGGCCGCAAAGTATGTAATTGGCATGTAAACCAAGTTTTGGACATAAACGGTAAACTAGAATATTAAATCTAGTTTTGACATGAACTGTAAATTGGGATACTAATCTAGATTGGGCATGAATTGCAAAAAGGGAATATTAAATCTAAATTGGTATAAACTGCAAGTTTGGTTAATTGATAGGTAAATCAAGTTTTGAGTATAGAATATAAGTATGTTAATTTGCATGACAAATGAATATGATCTAGGATAAATTGATTTATGGGAAATTTACTGAATAGTAAATATGTAAAATTAGAGAAGAGGAAAATGCCTAACCTGAGATTAGACTGAGTTGTGGTGTAAAACTGCCCGGAACCGCCAGGCACATCCAGTAACCACAACAATACCTGTCTAATGTGAGAGGCTAGTGCATCAAGCCCAGAAAGACCCGATGTTAGACTGAGTTGTGGTGTAAAACTGCCCAGAACCGACCGACACATCCAGTAAAACAACAATACCTGTCTAATGTGAGTGGCTGGTGCTTTAATTAATTAATTAAAGCTCATGAACAATCAAGCTAGAAATGGTGAGGTCAAGTAATTAAGGAAACACTTAACTAACTTAACATGTTAACAAAGACAAGAAGGGTGGGGTTAACTAGAAAACACTTAGCCAATTCAACAGGTTAACTAGACAAGATTGATAGAGGTTAAGTTAATTTGGACACTTAACAAACTTAACATGTTAACAAGGCAAGATTTGTGGGGGTTAAGTAACTAAGGAAACACTTAACCATTATAACATGTAAACTAGATAAGTGGGTAAGGTTAATTAAGTGTTTAACCGTTATAACATGCTAACTAGACTAGACGGTGGGGTTAAGTAAACTTAGAACACTTAGCCGTTATAGCATGATAGATAAACAGGGTTAAGTTAATGGGAGACACTCGACCGGTATAACCAGACAAACGGGTAAGGTTAAGGAACACTTAACCAATTTGACGTGATGTAGGGGTGGGTTAAGTGAACGTGAACCGCTAGATAGCACTTAACCAATTTGACATGATATATGGGTAGCTTAAGTCAAAGTAAGCTGCTGGATAACACTTAACCAATCCAACGTGACGAGGAAGAGAACTAAGTAGTAACCTTAGTTAAGAGGACTAAGTTGTAAACCTTAGTTAAGAAAACAAATGATTCAGGAAACTAAGTAGTAAACCTTAGATAAGAGAACTACGTAGTAAAACTTAGTCAAGAAAACCAAGTAGAATACGAGGAGGAGCGAATGTCCATCTGATCATGAAGAAAGCTCCAATGAACTGGGTTACGAAGCACGCAGCTTCGAGGGAACATGAGGGTACTCTTGGTATCCCTCTGTGAGGCTGCAGATGATCCTCCTGGGCTCACAGAGGTTAAGGTCTGCATTAGAAGAGCCAAGGGTATGCCTTGGTTGCAATAATAAGCCAACCTAAAGACTAGGATGGACCAGCGTGATTCGGCAAGACCAATTTTTGCCCTGTGATAGCAACTCGTCGTCTATCTACCATCTTGAGTCAGTCGAGATACGCGAAGCGGAAAGGCGGAGAACCCCAACAGACCATATACTTGCTATCTAGTTATGGGTGAGGTTGGCTATAGGTTGGTGGGGGCATAGAGGGGCCTGCGTACAGTTCTCATTCTTGATTTTTCTTGGGTGCCTTTCATTTGTTAGTTGAGGGAGTGGTCTAGTGGGACCATAGCTACTGTAAAAGCAGACCTTAGCATCTACAATCGGCAAATATCTGAAAGCTCCTCACCGAGTTCCATGTTTCTTGACTAGCCCTGCCACGGGACTCGGGTCGCACATATAGAGGACATGTGCATCTAGACATTGATAACGATTCACGACACATACGTGGGGAAAGTCGAGGAACATATACCGCTCTGGGTAGTGTGTCCTAGACTAGGGGCCATCTTTCAATACGTAGCATAGTCCCTAGTTGGACCTAGGTCACGTAAACCCTGAATCTGAGAAACGTTCAATAGGTAGCATAAACCCCAGTGTCCCTGGGTAGCGTAAACCCTGGTTGAATCTAGGAATCGCTCGATAGTAAACCCTAGATTAGATCTAGGTAATAAATAGAATCCCCATAATAGATGTACACCTGAAGGCAACCACAATTACGGGGATTGAGATCACGTTACCATATGAACAGTTTATATAGATTACTAGTTTGGACACTAGTTAGGTAGTGCAGAGATATAGAAATCAGTATAACAGGGTAGTTGCGAAGCAGAGAAGGAGTAGAAGCGCATTCAGTTTATCAGTATATTCAGTTTACTGGTATATCCAGTTTATCGGTACATTCAGTTTATCTTGCCATATCCCATGCTTATCCCATGTTATCTTGTTACTATGGTTTAGTCTTATATTTAGTTTATTCATGTCATGACCCTTTTCCTCGTTTAAATGCTAAGTATCACTGAGCTTACCAGGCTTTATGTCTGACCTAGTTTGCTTTCGCCTCTTTTCTTCCCCCCCCCCTCAGGTAGTCAGGGAGGGAAAAGCTCAGCTCATTTTGGGGTCGTTACTCTTTCCAAGCTTGAAGATTCTTTGGCGCATTGCTTTGAACTCCATTTTCTACTACTGTGGTTGGCTCATGCTTTATTGGGGAATATCATTGTCCTTCTTTATATTAAACAAGACAGATGCTTTGTTGTAATAAGTATTGGTGTTGTAAAACAGTCTTTGCACAAGTTGTTTTAATCAATAAAGGTTATTTATTTTCCGCTGCTTTATTTGTCTGTCTTGCAATTTTTCTGCATCTTGTACTAAAAATGCTCCATCGAAGTTAAAGCATTCCCTTTGTGAGTGACCTTAACGGAGGTGGGGTGTTTCAATTATCGTATACAGCAAAATTTAGTCAGTGACACAAACAAGAAGCTTCAGAAGGAACAAACCAAGGAGAATGCCAAAAAATCATCTGTACTTACAGTTGGAGAATGTGCTCAACAACGTAATGGGTAATACTACATAATTGCTTTATTGTTTATTTTATTAATTTGTTTTTTAATATATGCATTCAAATACATAATTTCACCTTTTTTTAAAAAAAAATTGGTATATTTATTAGTTTACAATACATGTACATTAGTTTTAGTACTTATATTTCAAGAAGTTTAAAAAATAATAAATTTAGTTATCTTTTCAAATATTTTAATTTTCTTTCCCACATGTATTCATCAACACCAAAAGATAAATAATTTTATCTTTTTCAAAATCTGTTGTTTATGTTTAACATACATACAAAAATTACATTCTTTAAAAGAGTAAACTTATTTACTAAATGCTTTAATTCTATATTAAATTATATTATAATAATATATTAATCTTTGGTATTATAAAATAAATATATATTAATTTTTAATTAAAAAAATAAAATAAAATAAATACATTTATCTTTTTATTAGTAATTTCTGTTTTTATACATTAACTTATACATATATATATTAATTTTGTAATAAGAATTATAAACTTATGTTAAATTTAACCATCTTAAAAAGGATTTATCTTTCATACAACAGATATGATTGCAGAATCTTTGTGATTATGAACATTACAAGACTCTTTCAAGATTGATGTCTTATTCCAACCATACCTCAAACAGAAATTAATCATCTAAGAGCTAGTATTGCATCCGGAATATTGCATACTGAAGATTTATGGTGGACAAAGGATAAGTCATCTGCTGAAGATAACAACTTTGTTTGTGGTTCATAATGCTTGATAGTGAACAATGCATAAGATTTTTTGTAGACGTGATGGATTTATTTATTTGTACTATTTTTAGATACAATGTTAATGACTGTTAATTGTTTTAGTATATTTATTGTTTGTCTATTGCGTTGTATTATGAAAATTATGGTGATACTTCAAGGCTTAACTGCACTGTTTCAATATATTCTAACTGCATTATAAATTCAATGCCTTAATTTGTTCAAGTTGTATAAATATATTTAATTAAATCACTGTTTGATATATCAATTTATCTTTCACTACCCAAAAATATATAATCATTTATCTTTATGTTTTTGCAGCTGATACAAAGCTATACTTATGGTTTGTTTTACAATTTATAATTATAGTATATAAAACTGACATACAGCTTGTCTTGTAATACAGAATTTTTTTAACTTATTATCCAATGTAAACTGTGTTGCAATTAAAATATAAAATATAAATCACTTTTTCTTTTTTACATACCTACAAGTTACAAACAACATTCCCCAAATAACAATTAATTTGTAATATACTAATCTCTAATGTTAACTAGAAAACTGTAACATAATATACAATCAACTATATTAGGCCATATGAAATTTACAAAAAAAAATTCTTTGCATTATACAATTTATGTCATACTGAAAAAAGATATAATCATTTATCTGTATAAATCATATAAAATATATTATGTTATTCAAACAAATATTATCACGACTATACAAATTCAAATATCACATACTGTTAATATTCATCAAAATCAATAAACCTACGCTATAAGGCAGAAAATAAAAATCATGTATTTTTGCTAATGAATTGAGCACTAGGATGTTGCTCATTATAATTTTCTAAATAAGCATAAAAATGCAGTTATCAATGAAATCATTTATCATTTTTCGTCCCACATATTATTTCCTGTAAATAATGTCTTACATTTTTATTTTCTGTCACAATTTTTGAAAAAAGATATAATCAAATATCATTTACAAATCAAAATCAGAAAAACCTAAATAACGCGCGATGTCAACTAATAATATTTAAGATCTAACTACATAACCAAAGTGAGTAAAAGCAGAATTGACTGGCAAAAATAAATTGTTTGATTACTCAAGCAAATCTGAAGTTATAGTATAAATACAAAAATCATAATCAAAACTTAATGATTCAACCAGGCTAAAAACGCATTGCTTATTTTACCACAAGTATACCTTTAAGAGTTTATTATTCCAACTATAGCTAATGAAACCTTCATCTGATAGATCAAAAATGCGTTCCTTAATAAAAGTTATACAAAAGCATCAACAGCGACATAAAACATCGAATTAACAATTAAAAATACCAAAAAAATTAAAGCACTCACCAAAGAACATAAAATCAAATAGAGAAAATCGATTAGCCAATCCAAATGAACAAATTCGAATCATGATTTACCAAATGATTTAAGAAGAAACTAACGACGGAGAAAATTGATTAGCCAATCCAAATGAAGAAATTCTAATCACGATTTCCCAAAATTAAAGTTGAGTTTGATTTAAGAAGAAATTAACGACTAATTTTTTTCCGAAAACAAACAAGCAACTTAATTAAACAATAAACAACGGCTTAATTTTGACCTAATTTTCACGAACACATGATTTCATAAATTACGATAGTCGTTTGAGAAGAACAAGACATACGCTTTGATTTTTGTCCTGGAAACTAATATTTTAAAACCCATGTCCTACAAATTAATTGGGGCTAAACATTAAGCCCTTAACACTAATTTCCTATTGGTTTCGAATTTAGACAAGATTTTTGAGATGTAGTTATAATCTAATTTATAGAATTTTTCTGTAATTTTTATTTTAAAAGATAAGCAACTTCTTATTTGAAGTATTTTACACCCTATATCAACTTTTTGGGATATCACAATATAAGTTAACTTGTCTATATTATTATATGTTTTGGATTATGACACATTGCCTGACACGACATTATTTTTATTTTTGTCTATTGCAATCCGTAAGTGAATGTAATTCTATGTAGCGGGGTACACTAATCTTTAAATACTAAATAAAATTAACATCAAACTTCTACTGAAAGCTAGTATGTTCCTTCACACTGAAGCCACCCAAAAGCTTCTCGTAGAAGCCCATTTTCTCTAAAATATAATCTTTCCATTCTTACTTCAGTTCCTCTTCTTCCATCCACATAGTAAATAAATCAGAACTTTCAAAAATAAAATAAAAATAATAATTGTATAATACTCTCCCAAAATCCTTCCACTAAAATAAATTAAAACGAAATCCCTAACTCTCTGCTTAGTAACAAAACAGTCGGCCTCCTTCCTAGAATTCAAAGCCTAAAGTAAATTGATTTATTCAATGAAATCCCTCATTTCTTTATCCGCCCCTCTTCTTGTTCAATTTCACCTGGTATGATTGTTTTAAGGCTTGGTCGATCGAGATTTCAGGGATGGTTTTGGCATCAAAAAGGGGCTCTCTCCTGACAAGGTATGGAGGTCGTATTGAGCTGAGTAAGAGGTGATGTGGAGAAGTGGATGAACTAAGGGGTTCGGGTGTTTTCTTTTACTGGAGCGGAGGATCGGGTATTTCTTCCTGGGAAGAAAAACAAAACATGTGATTAGGGCTAGTTTTCGATGGAAAAGAGGTTGGTGAAGCTGCTGATTTAATCGGTGGGGTGTAGTGAATGATGGAGTGGAAAGACGGGTTAACGATGACGTAGGTGTGGATGTAGGTCGTTGATCACGGCGATGGTAAGGCGGTGGAATTTTTGAGGAAGGTTTACTGATTTCCCTTCATGGGATTTAAGAAAAAAAGGAAAGTCAATGGTTTTATATAACTGGAGTAGCGAGGTTGTTTCTTTTAAATGTAGAAGAAAGTGATCAGTATGGGGAGAAAATATGAAGAAGGATGCAGGTTATTTATTTTCTCTTTTGCTTTTGACTAGGAAACAATGGGCGGGGGATACATGATTATTTGATCATGAGAACTAGTGGGAACCATAGTTAGATAAGTACATGATTTAGGAAGAATATCAATCGCAACAAATGGTGTAATGTAAATGATTCTGTTGTTTTGACCAAGGAACGAATTAATGCTACAGAGAAATTGCGAGGAAATATTCTTTCATGGAGATTGTTGTCTAGCTTTTTTGAGCAGTTTACGACCCCTTTCCATGGAGATTATCTTCGCTAAAACTGGAGGGTGGGTTACCGTGTTTAACATTGGAGATTTTGGCCAAGACATTTTCGGTTTCGAACTGGAAGAGCTGAAAGTCGTGAATGCAATCACAATCTGGTTATGGGACTAATGACTTATGTTTGGGCTTGAATAACAATTAAGATATAATTAATTATCATCTTTAATAATTATAATTATAATTAAAGCTGTTTAAATATAATAAAAGCTTATGACATTGATTCTATATCATTCGTGAACAGAACCAGATGAAACTAGTCACATTAGAATCGTAATAACGACATCTTCATTGTTGCGCTGATGTGACTGAGAACCGAGCTATCGGAAATTTTGTAATAATGCATGTTTGGTTTTAAAAGAAACAAAAGGAAGAGTCGTCAACTGCAAACACTGTGTGTAAACTCACTAACTATGGCTCGTGTGTATATATATATATATATATATATGTTAAACAAGTTTTAAATTTTATTTATAGTAATTTTATATTGTGTGATGGTTGTTTGGATGAATGGTTGATACATTTATATCATGGTGATTATTAGTTTTGTTTATTATGATATTTCATATTGATATGAAATTAATATTATTCATGTGATTAATGTCTGTGGATGTTGGGAAACAGGTTGGAGGGATCCAACTGGATTCCTCAACATTTATATTACTATTTTTATTTGATTGTAATATGTGATGTGTTATACAATCCGTAATTGGATATGTTGTGTATGATTTAACCAATCCCTAGAAACTTGGTATTTTAGACGCCGTAAAGTATTTTCGAATGTGGAATAGGAAATTGGGATTTTAAAAATGGAATTTATTTCCTAAAATAGAAATAAAATTTCTAATAGTAATACCCCGTAATTTTAAAACATGACATAAGGGATAATTAAAGAATACTTAATTTTTATAAGAAGAATTAAGGCAAACAAGTTGTGCCATTGCGTTTGTCTCAGAATTCTACTTGGAAACGAGTCCAAGTTTGCGTAAATCGGATACCATATGAAGAAGTTATGAAGCTTAAAAGAATTTAGTTAAAACAGAATTTATTTAAATAATAATTAAAAATCAAAAATGAAATCAAAATTTGAAATTAGCGAAAAGGGCTGAGCGGGAAAACTCCCGCTCATGGGTGTCGACCCCCTATAGGGGGTATCGACCCCCCTATAGGGGTGTCGAACCCCCTATAGGGGTGTCGACCCCCATCTACCCTGATCTGGCCGACGTGTTTTGGTGGTCTTGGGATGATGTGTTCTTCTAGGATTGGCTGGATGACGTGTTGTTCTGGTTTGGATGGTTCAGATGGTTCCTAATCTAATCTAAAGATCCTAATACACCTAGTACTCCTATAGACACCTAAACCTAACCCTAGTTTCATTACACTAATCCATGTCGCCTCCATATGGCTCAAACCTAAATTAACCTAGCCTTTCTTCTCCAACAAAGAAAATCAGAACAAAAGTATTCAAATTTGAAGATAAGAATCAAATTCTACAACAAAGATTTAGCAAAACAAATTCAGAAATCAAAATTTAGACCTATCCTCTCCCCTAAATCCTGTCGTTGTGAGTTTATGTTACTTTCACATATAATTAAAAAGTAATTGTGATAGGATTATAAATTGGATTTAATGATCATGTCTGTAAGTAAGACGAATCATATCAAGTTTTGTAGATTTCTTATCTTTTAAATTCATACCCAAATTACTGTTATTATATGCATATTGGATCTATTTTATTGTTCTATGCCAGTTCATGTTTCATATGCCTATTTTGATGTCATTATTCTCTTCCCTTCTTCTTTTCGTTTTTCTTTATGAGATTAGCTAACTTCGACCCAAACATATTGCATTGAGATTTGCATACGAATAACGTTGGAACGATTGGGAAAAGTCTAGGAAAATATTGAATAATATGTAATTAGGCATAAATTGATTCGTAATCATGTAATTGATTTGGGGCAACAATTTATATATATGGAATTATAGGCATGACTTGGATTGGAATTATGAACGTAACTTGAATTGGAAATCATGGGCAATTGGAATATATGTAATAAGTCAGAACTTGAATTCGGATTTGTAGAAAAGAAGAGATGATGAACGCCTAAGACACACGGTTAGACTTGGTTTGCGGTAGAAGTCTACCCGGAACCGCTCAGCATATCCAGCAATCGCAAACGACAGTCTAATGTGAGAGGTCAAAGGCATAAATTAGATGTGTAATAATGAAAAGACACGAGGTTAGATTCGGTTTGCGATATAAGCCTACCCGGAACCGCCCGGCATATCTAGCAACTGCAAAACGACAATCTAATGTGAGGGGTCTTGCCATATTATGGTTATAATAAATTAATGAACACTTAAACAATATAAGACATGCGATTAGACATGAGGATGATAAAAGGTTAAGTGGGTAACATGGGTAGCATGTGAAACATAATAAAAGCACTTCACTAAGATGAGACATTTGATTAGACATGGGGATAAAGAGGAGTTAAGTGGGAATTCCTAGTGGGGACCAAGCTTAGGAGGGAAGCTTGTGTCAAGTGAGTGGACCCATTTCAACCAGTAACCCATTTTAGTTTCTATATGAGCTTGAACTAGGTCGAGGACAGGGACTCGCTTACTGGGGTTGATTGTAAGAGGTCAATAAAGAGTTAGCGATGGCAGTGCAAGTCCAATGGAGTCATGTGCGTGCGTAGGTCCGGGTTGGTAGGTAAGACGATGTTGCATCGTGTAGGTATAAGCTGTGCATTTCAGCAGTATCGGGGTTGCCACCTTAGGGAGTGATACACCCTATTGTGGGACCAGCACAGGTATCTACGAGGTTAGGGAGTCGTTCGAATGGGGAGGGTAATGGGTACAACTAGCGGTGGTAGGAGCAAGTGGGCACCTACGAGAGTAGCTAGGGGTACACGAAGCTGCCATTATTATGATTAGTTGGGATGGATCATCTTTTAGCATGTAACTAGTATGTGGTGCAGTGCAGAGCATCTTATAGTGGTTAGAAGCGCAGTCGATGTCCTATCTTACCTACCTTGTTTACCTTGTCATATCTTCTTATGTTACAGTCATCGCTTATATGTTCTTATCCTGTTACTTTATTGACTATATTATTAAAGTCACTGGACTCGCCAGACTTATGTCTAACCCTTTTTGTTTCACCTCTTTTCTCCCCCCCCCCCCAGGTCCTCAGGGTGGGATTAGTGAAGCTTGACTTGGACCCCTTTCTTCTTGAAGTGCTTGGAAGTGTTGAAAGTAACGCTCGGCTTTATCTCTTTTCCATTATGGCTATTTGGTGTGGGATTATGGTTTTACTTTTATGTACTCTGATAATAATTTTGTTCAAGATGGATATTTGTGTACTTGGCTCTAGTATGTGGTTTTGATGTTATAACCAAACATGTTTTTCTTTCCACGGCAATGAATAAATTTTAAATTTCCTTAAGTACCATTTTATATATGTGTCTTGTGATTTTCTGTTCTATACTCTTATAATACTCCATAAAAGTTAATGCATTCCCTTAGTGAGTGACATTAATGGATGTGGGGTGTTACACGTGGTATCAGAGCTGAAGGTTAGGAGAACATATAAAAGATTTTGAAAACCGTTTCCAAAAGCATTTTTAGAAAGAAGTATTTTCAAAAACATGTTTTTAAGAGAGTATTTTCAAGAGAAAGGTTTACTATGAAAAACATAATCCCCAAAATCCATATATTTATCTTTCGATTCTCTGTTTTGAATCTCTTCCTTTTTCCTTTCAGGATGTATGGGGAACCTGTTATACCCGAGGGCGTACAGATACCAGGTTGGTTCATAAGGTATCTGGAGACTAGGGCTACTGCCGCAGGCCCAGCAGACGTTCCTCCTCCCCCAGCTGCAGCCACTCCTCCTCCTCCCCGTGTAGATGCTTTTTCTAAGATATGCAAGACTTCCATGCGATGGGTGGAAAGCCGTTTTATGGGACCAAGACGTTTGTGGAGGCTCGGAATTGGCTCAAAGAAGTGGATGATTTATTTGGTATCTTTGAGATAGACGACGGAAGGAGGTTCAGCTAGCTGCTTTGTTGATGAAGGACGAAGCTGCATTTTGGTGGAAAGAAACTAATGGAGGACATGCAGTGGAGATGTGGAGGGATTTTAAACAAAGGTTAGAGTTGAAATTTCTTTCACAAGCGGACGAGAGTTTATACATGGAGAGGTTCTTGGCTTTGAAACAAAGGAGTTTGTCTTTGAAGGAGTACGTTAACAAGTTTAACCAGTTAGCAAGATTTGGTATGGAATTAGTTAATACGCCGCACAAAAGGGCCTTGAGATTTTCCAAGGGTCTGAATGAACCTTTACATGGGTTGGCTATGTCCCACATTCCTATGGGGGCTACTTTCAAGAATCGTGTTGACATGGCATTGATGCATGAAGAGGAGAAAGGTGCTAATGTAGATAAGGCACAGGATAAGAAAGGGTACCTAAAGAAGGCACAACAACAAAAGAAGGGCAGTAAGGATAACAAGGATTTAGAGAAAAGGAAGTGTCACAATTGTGGAATACCTGGCCATTTGAAGAAGGACTGTAGGAAGAAGAAGAAGACGGTTTGCTTCCAATGTGCTGAGGCAAGACATATATATGATTAAAGACTACTCAAGGAGGCAAAGACAAGGGCAAGGACGGAATACAGGATCTACTTCTCGACGGCAGGTTCATGCTCTCATGGCACTTAGACAAGAGAGAGGTAGAAACATTTCTTTTGAAAGTTTGATTTTCTTTTTTGATCATCCTGTACGTACTTTGTTTGACTCTGGTGCTTCACATTCTTTTATATCTGCTTCTGTTGTTGAGTCTCTGCACCTAGATATTAGTATAGTAGTGGATCCCGTGGTTGCCTCAAATCCTATTGGAGGTACGGCTCATCTTTCTATGTTATGTCGGGATTTGAGAATATGTGTATAGCGTTGAGTTCGAATGCAACGCTTATGTGCTTGGCTTCATGGGCTATGGGTTGCTTCTAGGAATGGATTGGCTAGCCAGGTATGGTGCCATTCTCGACTGTGAAAAGAGGGTAGTTAGTCTGTTAATTAGTTTGGGTAATACTCTCGATATCTCATGCGATCCTAAGGGTTCTGTCATGCTTAGCTACCTAGAATCTCTTGACACATCTATTGATGATTTGCAATCTGTTTGAGTAGTCCGTGAGTATGCAGATGTCTTTGAGGAGGTTAGGGGCTTACCTCTAAAATGCGAGATAGATTTTCGTATATACTTGGTAGATAATGCAAAGCTAGTTGCATTGCCTGTGCGCCACATGGCTCCTAGAGAATGGGGGGAGCTTAGTAAACAAGTGAAAGAGTTGCTTGAGAAAGAGTTCATAAGAAGAAGTATCTCGGAGTGGGGTGCTCCTGTTGTTTTTGCCACGAAGGCTGATGGTTCGTTTAGATTGTGCGTGGATTATAGGGGGCTGAACAAGCTCACCAAGAAGAACAGGCACCCATTGCCGATGATAGATGATTTGTTTGATCAGTTGGTTGGTGCTTCGGTTTTCTCGCGGTTGGACTTAGCTACAGGATTTCATTAGTTGAGGGTAGCTGAGTATAGTATAGATAAGACTGCTTTTAGGACTCCCGACGGTTTGTTCGAATGGCTCGTTATGCCTTTTGGTTTGACGAATACACCTGCCTATTTTGTAGACTTCATGAGTAGGTTGTTTAGGGAGTTTCTAAACAAGTTCGTGGCAGTCTTTGTGGATGACATCTTGATATTCTCTAAAAGCGAGGAAGAGCATGCCCTACATCTTAGGGAAGTCTTAGAGACTCTTCGAGCACATCAACTCAAAGCTAAATTCTCCAAATATCATTTTTGGAGAAAGGAAGTGAGGTTCTTAGGGCACGTGGTCTCTAAGGAAGGGATAGCAGTAGGTCCCGCAAAGGGGGTAGCAATCCTAGATCGGAAACTTCCTAGAAACGCAACGGAATTAAGAAGTTCTCTAGGGTGGCGACCTATTATGGAAAGTTCATCAAGGACTTTGCCAAGATATTAGCCCCACTTACGTGGTTGCCGAAAAAGAATTTGACCTTTTCATGGGATGTTGACTGTGATGATGTTTTCCAACGTTTGAAGAGGGCATTTACGACAGCTCCAATTTTATTTCTGCCGGATTGGAGTAAGCCATTCACAGTGTATACCGATGCTTGCAGGATAGGGCTTAGCGTAGTTTTGATGTAAGGAGAAGGGTAATATACTATGGTGGAAGGCAGTTGAAGGTCCATGAGAAGAACTACCCTACCCACGACATAGAATTAGCTGCCATAATTTTTGCGCTTAAGTCTTGGCATCATTACTTGCTTGGTGAGAGGTTTGAGTTGTGCGCAGACCGTAAGTCATTAAAATACATGTTCTCTCCAAAAGATCTAAACTTAAGGCAACAGAGGTGAATGGAGTTCTTAGCATCCTACGATTTTGAGATTGCATATACACCTAGCAAGGGTAACGTTGTAGCTGACGCCTTGAGTAGAAAGAAGTTAACTTTGTGTGACAACCGCCCATAACCCCCACACTATATAAGGGAAATACTGCGCTGAAAGATGTGCAAGGCTGTCATGGACGATCATCAGAGTAGGTAAACACAAGCGGAAACTGTCGTAAAACTCACAGCGCAAGGATAAAATATAATAGAACATATACAACAGGTAGTAATAGTGAAGCAGAAACACTGGACTTCCATACAACTAGAAAGTAAGATCCACAAACTTGGAAATAGTGTTTATACAAAGTTGCCTCACTACATCACCCAGAAAAGCAAACAACGGAAATTCAATTATTAGCTAGTAGTAAAACTGGTACGTGATACTCCTGCTCTCCATCGATCAGCTTCGTCGTCCTCACTAAAGCATTACCTGTCACCTGTTACTTAGTTTTCCCATCCATAATCGGATGAATAACCCAAGGTAATAAGAGGATACATAAAACCTTGAGTCAGACAGCAGTCTTAATGAGCGATAAAACAAATAACAAACTTCAACAACAAAGTGTATGAGAGGGGATAGATAAACATACTAATCTACCCATGACACCAAAGAAGAACTTAACCTTATCTTCCCTACATCGGACAGTGATGGCCTTTACAATCCATTCAACCAAAGGAATAACAATTCATACATGGAAACCAGAGCAACCATTCAATCATGGAAAACAAACATAACATCCAGATTATATAAGTCTCACACAGAACAACCAATCATCCATGACTGACTACGGCTATCACCTCTAATCCTACTTTGAAACCATCGTTAATCGTATGATGGACAGCCTTGCCATATGTCAAGGACTATTAGTAACCCCAATTCTAGCATAAACTCCATATGTCCAACCTTGACAACTAGGCCTTTCAACGATACCCAAGGTACTCGAGCAGCATCCTTCCAGTCTATTGGGTGCCCCCATTGTACCCCTGCTTTGAGCCTGCTAGAACTTACGACAACGATGACTTCTCGGCCTTTGCATCTCTAGTCATCCAACCTTGATGGCTATTTACTGCTTAAGTCACCTTCTGGAGCAACCATTATCCACCAACTCACGACTTTTGAGTTGTCTGCATATTCGTTGCTTTTCTCCGATCAACGAACATATCACATCACTTTGAACATCACTTTCTGGATTCTCGTCGAAGCTACCACCATCGTTGAACCAACATCTCTATAAGGTTCAAAGCAATCCATAGCATTATTTCAACACTTCCTAACATCCCAATTGATCTCACTTGAAAGTCGCATCATCACCGGAAGTGTCCGACCAGAAATAGCTGACCACAAATGGCTGTCCAGAATAACCCGAGCCACTTTGATCCGACCCGACCCCCTTTTTGCCTGACCGGACCCACCTTAGTCCAATACAGAATGGTCCAATCCACTTTAGCCCAATCCAAAATGGTCTGATTCACTTTAACCCAATCCAGAATGGTCTGACCTGACCCCCTTTAGTCCGACCCGATCCCTTTAATCCGACCCGGGCCACTTTAATCCGACCCAAGCCAACTTTGACTTGTCCTCCACGCAAGAATTTGAGCCCGACCCGACACCCTTTAGTCCGACCCAAGCCACTTTCTGTACATCTTCAATTCTACTCCGATTTCGATCAAAACCTCGCCAAACGACAAATCCGACGAAACCACCTCAACCAAAATCATCAAACGCAATCATAAACGTATCATAACATTACTAACCATATGAATATGATGATTACCGTAAAATGGATGTAAATCCCACCAAAAACCATTAAAACGAACTTATGATCAAATTGAGAATTCTAACTAACATAAACACGTAAAATGACATGAAATTATCCAGTAAAAGTTGCTAGATAAGATCATAGGGTGATGCATATGAAAATGGACATGTAATGGTATAAATCTACAATAAAACATTCCAATTTGATGAGAAACATACACAAACGCTCGTATACTTCATTTCATTCATGTGAGAGATGTAAATCACTCATCGATTTGCCAAAACAAAGCAAAATCGATGAAATAAAATTCCAGACAGCGAAGAAAAAGCTCCTAGCCCTTCGATTTGATGAATCCTCACTTGAAATGATGTAGATCAAGCCTCCAATGGTGTAGATCTATGATTTCCCTCCTTAGATTTGGATTTTTAATGCTGGAAAGGTGTTAGAGGAAGAAGGAGATCAATGCCTCCAAATGAGAGAATGGGAAAGTAAACATTTTTTTCTCCACTCTCACCCCCTATTTATAGGATTCCACCATCATACTAATAGGCCTCTCCAATTCAGCACATTAGGCTCTCCACTCTGAACAGCCAACTGAAAAACCTTAAAACATCGATTTCTCCCAAACCGCTGAGCCAAATCCTTAATATAACCACTCTACGTAAAGGTAACCATCAATTTCTTTCCAATGGAATAGGTCTCACCCCTTGATTCGATCTGAGTCAAAAGTTATGTCCTATACAAGGCTGACAAGGGCAAAATGGTCACAAACAAAATTGGTAAAAATTATGGACATGTCTCACATCCCGATAAGCAACATATTAAAAGATGAGAATGATCCAACCCCCAGAGAATGAAATAAAAATATTTTATGATCTTTCATACGTGAAATGCGGGTTGTTACATTCTCCCCCTTTAAGAATTTCGCCCCCAAAATTCCAAGCAAACATAAGTAATCACAATGATTCTGCATGCCTATCATCCATGAAAACCCAATTCTATCATCCAAGCTAGCAACCATCAAGCCATACATCCATAGCCTTATCCTAACACGCGGAAGTCTAACAAACCATAATAAGATACAACAATATAACGAAGAAACGATATCAAAGGGTCCTACCGACGAAGAGTTCTAAATGAGTCGCTCTCATACTCTCTTCCGTCTCCCACATACAATTGTCGCCGTCTTCACTACATTGTACCTTCACTAGCGTAACCGTCTTCCTTCTGAGCTGTTTCGTGTCATTCTCCACAACCCAAAGTGGCTTACGAGGTCTCGAAACTGTGGTCTCTACTTCTAAGTCTTCGTACTGCTCTGGAGATACCACCACATTCGAATCATGCATGAATTTCCTTTGAAATGACACATGGAACACATTATGCACACTCGACATCTTCTTAGATAACTCCAATCTATATGCAAGGTTTCCAATTCGCTCAACTATTGGAAATGGTCCAACAAACCTTGAAGCTAACTTTCCTTTCTTACCAAATCTAACCATGTGCTTCAACGGCGAAGCTTTCACGAAAACCATATCGCCCACGTTGAATTCCAAGTCCTTAAGACGCTTGTTAGCTTAACTCTTCTGACGGTCCTGGGCTGCCTTCATTCGTTGTCGAACTATCTCGATACAATCCGAGGTTTCTCTAATCATCTCAGGCCCAAGTACCAACTTATCTCTAGTTTCTAACCAACGAGCTGGAGAATTGCATGGCCTTCCATACAATGCTTCGTATGGTGCCATCCCAATGCTAGATTGGTAGCTATTATTATACGCAAACTCAACTAGATGTAGATGGTCTTCCCATGATCCTCCGATGTCTAACACACAAGCCCTCAGGAGATCTTGCAAAACTCGATTGACTCTTTCAGTCTGACCATCAGTTTGGGGATGATATGCCGTACTTAAGCACAACTCGGTTCCCAAAGCTTCTTGCAAACTTCTCCAAAATCCACTTGTGAATAACGGATCTCGGTCATTTACTATACTCTTTGGGACACCATGGAATTGAACTATCCATTTCACATAAAGTTCAGCCAATTTCGATGCCGTCCTAGTCGACTTGACAGGAATGAATCTCACACTTTTGGTCAAACGATCCACAATGACCCAAATCCCTTCGTTTCCTGCCCTAGTTCTAGGTAATCCATCGATAAAATCCATCGATACTTGCTCCCACTTCCACGTAGGGACTTCCAATGGCTGAAGCAAACCACTCGGCTTCTTCTGTTCAGCTTTCACCAACTGACAGTTCATACACTTGGAAATGAACTTCCCAATATCTCGCTTCATCCCTTCCCAGTAGTAGACTCTCTTCATGTCCTGGTACTTCTTATTTCCATCAGGATGAATCGTCAACTTCGAGTGATGATATTCTCTTAGAACCTCATCCCTCAATCTGTCGATATCAGGAACAATTAATCGCCCTTGCTTTCGAAGCCAACCTTCTCGATCGACCCCGAACTCTTTATCTTCTGGTTTTAGTTTCTAAATGAACTCAAAGAGCTTCGCATCTTTCTTTTAGCTCTCTCCAATCCTTTCGATAAGAGTAGGTCTTATCGATAAGCTTGCCAACGTTTCAGGTTCCAACTCACACCTTGGCCTGAAATCGAACCTTGCCAAGTACTCGAGGCTCTTCCATTCTGAAAACATCGCTTCCAAACTTGCGTGTCTTGGACTTAATGCATCTACAATTGCATTACCCTTGCCCGGAGAATAGGCTATGCCAAAATCATATGACGCCAGAAACTCTAACCATCTTTGCTGCCGAAGATTCAAATCCTTTTGGGAGAAAAGATACTTCAGTGACATGTGATCCGTAAACAACTCTAATCGAACTCCCAATAGGTAATGTCTCCACATCTTCAGAGAAAATACAATCGCTGCCAACTCCAAATCATGAGTTGGGTAATTCTTCTCATGCGGCTTGAGCTGTTAGGCCACAACTTATCCTTTTGCATTAGTACTGCTTCAAGTCCAGTACCACACGCATCGGTATACACCACCATCTCTTCATTCCCGCTTGGAATGGTCAACACAGGAGCACTCGTCAATCTCTCCTTCAGGATTCCGAACGCTTGTTCACACTTTGCATCCCTTGTGAACACTTGGTTCTTCTTCGTCAATCCTATCAATGGTGCTGCTACCTTGGAGAAATCCTTAATAAACCGCCGGTAATATCCTGCCAACCCAAGGAAACTCTGAACATTCGTCACATTCTTAGGTCGATCCCAGTCCCGGATTGTTGCAACTTTAGCGGGGTCAACCGCTATCCCTTTTCCAGAAACTACATGACCTATTAACCTCACTTCATCCTTTCAGAAGTGACACTTTGAGAACTTAGCCTTAAGCTGATGCTTCCGTAAGATCTCTAACACAACTCTCAAGTGCGTCTTATGTTCTTTCTCATTTCTGGCGTAAACCAGAATATCATCCACGAACACAAGCACAAACTTGTTCAAATGATCTCTGAATACTCTATTCATATGATCCACAAAATACGCTGGCACGTTAGTCAACTTGAATGGCATCACCAACCATTCGAAGAAACCGAATGGTGTCCTAAAAGCAGTCTTTGGCATACTATCCTTAGCCACCCTCAACTAGTGAAATCCCGTTGCCAAATCCATTTGAGAAAATACTTTGGCTTCGTGAAGATGATCCAACAAGTCATCTATCCGTGGCAACGGATACTTGTTCTTCTTTATCACCTTGTTCAGCTCACGATAGTCCACACACAATCTTAACGAGCCATCCGCCTTGGTTGCAAATACGACCGGTGCACCCCATTCGGATACACTCCTCCAAATGAATCCTTTTCCCAAAAGGTCTCGAACTTGCACCCCTAACTCTCGTTGTTTCCAAGGCGCCATCCGCCTAAGAGGCATAACGATTGGTCTAGCACCTTCGACCAAATCGATCCTAAACTTAATCTCATGATGCAGCGGCAACCCTTTGACCTCGTCAAAGACATCTACATACTCATTAGCGATCAACATTGATGACAGGTCTTCTTGTGGAATCCCAAGCGAATATAGATAACTTACGAAGACCTCGTCTTCATGTTTACATCTAATCGACACCTTTCGCCCTTTCACATTCCCGACCCTCACCTCTAGCTTCTCGCAATTCACCCTTGTCACGTACCTCTTAAGCCAATCCATGCCCAGGATGATCCCAAACCCAGCGAAGTTAAGAACAAAGCAATCACACATAAAAGAGCAACCATGACTCGACAACACTAGACCACGACATATCATGCAAGGATTTGACGAACCCTCAATTGGACTAGTCGCTACGAAGGGTCTATCGCAAATCTCAGGTTCCAAACCCAAGAGACACACAAGCTCATTGCAAATGAAGGAATGCGATGCTCCAGTATAGAAAATCTCACAAACTGAAACACCATTAACTGAAAGAGTACGTTGCACTACGACACCCTTTCCCTTTTCCTCTACAGTAGCACCTTTCAAAGAAGTTGGCACGGCTTCCAAAGCAAATGCCATCACAACTTGCTTGCCCTTAGCTGATTCTGGATAATCTTTCTTCTCATGCCCAGGCTTCCCACATTTGAAGCACTTCTTCTCAGCTTTAGGATTCTTGCACTCATTAGAAAAATGGCCTTTCTGTTGGCAGTTAAAGCAAACCACCTCACTCTTCGGCTTCTTTTGGCCATCTTTTCCCTTTTGTTGTTGCTGCTTCCTCTTCTTATTATTACCACCCTGCTATGGTTTCTGAGCCTCTTTGGTGGTCGCGACAACATTTGCTTCGTTAGGAAACAAGCTCTCATGACGAATAGCTTTTTCCACAATCTTCTCAAATGAACCATCAAGATGGTCCACTAGCAGTTTCCCGATATAAGCATCCAAACCCAAAACAAAATTTTCATTCTTCTGATACGGTGTATCAACGTATGAACGAGCATATCTAGACAAGGCTTCAAAGTCAGAAATATAGTCATGCACAAAACGACCATTCTGTTTTAGCTCTACGAACTTCTTGAATAGAGAAAATTTCTAAGCAATGGAGATAAACTTTGCTTCAAACTTAACTTGGAATAGCTCCCATGAAATTTCTTCCTATGGAGTCTCGAGTGTAACAGAATTCCACCATTCCATGGCCCTGGCCTGCAGTTGCCTTGATGCAAGCTTTCTCTTTATTGCATCCTCAATACCTAAGTCTCCAAAGATTCAGACACATGAATCCATCCACCTCTGAACCTCTTCCGCTGGTTCAGTTGCCTTGAATGGTTTTCCCCGAAGAGATGTAGAGTCCTTGCACAGCTTTGCAAAATCAACTAATCTAGGAACTCGCACACCAACATCTACCATCGCCGCCACTGGAGTGGGTACCCTTCGCATAACTGCTTCTGCCATAGCTTCGAACATGGCCGGGTAATTAGGTTCACCACCATTTCCCCCTCCAGTATTGGCTCCCCTAGAAGTGTGTCTTGTTTCTCGTCTACTCATTCTAAATCTGCAATTTAGAATAATTAGCCACTTTCAAGAAAAACTGCTAAAGGGAAACAACCGCTACTATTATATATGCTACTATGTATAGTAAGCATCCAACTGAAATCTACAGGTACGTCTCTCATACGTGATTACGTTCTTGAACTTTTGCCAAAAATCGTTGACCAGGGCTCTGATACCAAATGTGACGACCGCCCATAACCCCCGCACTATACAAGGGAAATAATGCACTGAAAGATGTGCAAGGCTATCATGGACGATCTTCAGAGTAGGTAAACACAAGCGGAACCTATCGTAAAACTCACAGCGCAACAATAAAATGTAATAGAACATATACAACAGGTAGTAATAGTGAAGCAGAAACATTGGACTTCCATATAACTAGAAAGTAAGATCCACAAACTTGGAAATAGTGTTTATACAAAGTTGCCTCACTACATCACTCAGAAAAGAAAATAGCGGAAATCCAATTATTAACTAGTAGTAAAACTGGTATGTGAGCCTCCTGCATCGTTGTCCTCACTAAAGCATTACCTGTCACTTGTTACTTAGTTTGCCCATCCACAATCGTATGAACAACCCAAGGTAATAAGAGGATACATAAAACCTTGAGTCAGACAGTAGTCTTAGTGAGTGATAAAACAGCTAAAAAACTTCAACAATAAAGTGTATGAGAGGGGATAGATAAACATACTAATCTACCCATGACACCAGAGAAGAACTCAACCTTATCTTCCCCACATCAGACAGTGATAGCCTTTACAATCCATTCAACCAAAGGAATAACAATTCATACATGGAAACCAGAGCAACCATTCAATTATGGAAAACACACACAACATCCAAATTATATAAGTCTCACACAGAATAACCAATCATCCATGACTGACTCTAGCTATCACTACCAATCCTGCTTTGGAACCACCGTTAATCGTATGACGGCCAACCTTGCCATATGTCAAGGGCTAATGGTAACCCTATTTCTAGCATAAACTCTATACGTCCAACCTTGACAAAGTCCAACCTTGACAACTAGGCTTTTCAACGATACCCAAGGCCCTTGACCAGCAACCTTCCAGTCTATTGAGTGCCCCCATTGTACCCCTGCTTTGAGCCTGCTAGAACTTACGACAACGTTGACTTCTTGGCCTTCGCATCTCTAGTCGTCCAACCTTGATGACTATTTACTGCTCAAGCGACCTTCTCGAGCAACCATTATCCACCAACTCATGACATTTGAGTTGTCTGCCTATTCTTTGCTCTTCACCAATCAACGAACATATCACATCACTTCGAACATCCCTTTCTGGATTCTCGTCGAAGCCACCACCATCATTGAACCAACATCTCTATAAGGTTCAAAGAAATCCATAGCATTATTTCAACACTTCCTAACTTTCCAATTGATCTCAGTTTGAAGTCACATCATCATCGGAAGTGTCCGACCTGAAATAGCTGACCAAAAATGGAAAAAATGGCTAACCAAAAATGGCTGTCCAGAATAGCACGACCCGAGCCACTTTGGTCCGACCCGACCCCCTTTAGGCCTGACCCAGCCCCCTTTTTGTCCGACCCGACCCACCTTAGTCCGATCCAGAATGGTCCAATCCATTTTAGCCTGATCCAAAATGGTCTGATTCACTTTAACCCAATCCAGAATGGTCCGACCCGACCCCCTTTAGTCCGGCCCGACCCCCTTTAATCCAACCCGAGCCACTTTAATCCGACCCGAGCCGACTTTGACTTGTCCTCCACGACAAAATTTGAGCCCGACCCGACCCCCTTTAGTCCGACCTAAGCCACTTTCTACACAGCTTCAATTCTACTCCGATTTTGATCAAAACCTCGCCAAAAGACAAATCCGACGGAAACAACTAACCAAAATTATCAAACACAATCATAAACATATCATAACATTACTAACCACACGAATATGATGATTACCATAAAAATGATGTAAATCTCACCAAAAACATTAAAATGGACCTATGATCAAAATGAGAGTTCTAACTAACATAAACACGTAAAATGACATGAAATTATCGAGTAAAACTTGCTAGATAAGATCATAGGGTGTGCATATGAAAATGGACACGTAATGATATAAATCTACGATAAAACATTCCAATTTGATGAGAAACATACACAAACACTCATATGCTTCATTGCATTCATGTGAGAGATGTAAATCATTCACTGATTTGCCAAAACAAAGCAAAATCGAAGAAACAGAATTCTGGACAGCGAAGAAATAACTCCTAGCCCTTCGATTAGATGAATCATCACTTAAAATGATGTAGATCATGCCTCCAATGGCGTAGATCTATGATTTCCCTACTTAGATTTGGATTTTTAATAGTGGAAAGGTGTTAGAGGAAGAAGAAGATCAATGCCTCCAAATGAGAGAATGGGAAAGTAAACCTTTCCCTCCACTCTCACCCCCTATTTATAGGATTCCCCATCCCACTAATGGGCCTCCCCAATTTTGCCTATTAGGCTCTCCAAATCTGAACAGCCAACTGAAAGACATTAAAATAGCGATTTCTCCCAAACCGTTGAGCCAAATCCTTAATGTAACCACTCTACAGAAAGGTAACCATCAATTCCTTTCCAATTACATAGGTCTTACTCCCTGATTTGGATTGAGTCAAAAGTTATGCCCTGTACAAGGCTTACAGGGGAAAAATGGTCACAAACAAAATCGGTAAAAATTATGGACATGTCTCACGTCCCCATAAGCAATATATTAAAAGATGAGAATGATCCAACCCCCAGAGAATGAAATAAAAATATTTTACGATCTTTCTATACGTAAAATGCGGGCTGTTACACTTTGAGTCCTTTGTTTGCCGAGCGGCAGAGTTTATAGTATATCTCTACTTTTGACTTTAGACCTTCTATCGATTATGTACCCGGCTTGTTGGCATCGTTAGAGGTATGGCCTACGCCTTTGGTACAAATAGGTGCGACATGCGAGATGACCCACGGTTGGTAGAGATAGTAGACAAGCTTATAAGAGGGGAGTCTTCGAGCCATCTTAGTAGGTATACTATCGATGACAAAGGTTGGTTGCGTAGGGATGGGAGACTTTGCCTATCTCAAGACGAGAGTTTGAGAAAGACAATCCTTGAAAAAGCACATCGTTCTAAGATGATCATACATCCCGGTGGTGACAAGCTGTATAGGGACATGAAGCGAGTTTTCTTTTGGGTCGGAATGAAGAAGGATGTGGCTGAGTTCATTTCTAGATGCTTAGTGTGCCAGCAAGTCAAGGCTGAGCAAAAAAAAGCTTGGCGGTTTGCTTCACCCTTTAGAGGTTCCATAGTGGAAATGGGTAAGTGTTTCCATGGATTTCGTCGATGGGTTGCCGAGGTCAAGGAAGGGTAATACAAGGATTTGGGTAATAGTAGATAGACTTACCAAGAGCTCCCATTTCATTCCCGTTAAGAGTAAAAGAACGGCGGCATGGTTAGCTTATGTTTATCTCCGAGAGATAGTTCGTCTACACAACATACCTTCTAGTATCGTAAGTGATCGAGATCCTATTTTCACCGGTGAGTTTGGAAGAGCTTGCAAGAGGCGATAAGAACGCAATTGTGTTTGAGCACTGCTTATCACCCTCAGACGGATGGCCAAACAGAAAGAGTAAATCGGATTTTAGAAGATCTTTTGAGGTTATGCATCTTAGACTTTGGAGGGACATGGGAGGAATATTTTCCATTAGTAGAGTTCGCCTATAGCAACAACTATCAGGCTAGTATTGGCATGACACCTTTTGAAGCTCTATATGGACAACCTTGCCGATCACGGACTTGTTGGTGGGAATCTACTGATAAGATTTTGCTTGGGCCCGAGATGGTTAGAGAAACTTCGGAGAAGATAGACTTGATTCGAAGACGCATGAAGACGACACAAGACCGACAAAAGTCATACGCTGATAAGAGATGAACCATCTTGAGTTTTGGAGACATGGTTTTTATTAAAGTGTCACCATTGAGGAATGTAGTTCGTTTTGGATCTGTAGGGAAATTGGCCCCAAGGTTTGTAGGGCCATTTCCCATTACAGAAAAAATTGGACAGATGGCCTACAGAGTAAAGTTGCCTGAGAAGCTTAGTAGTGTTCATGATGTATTTCATGTGTCGCATTTGAGGAACTGTTTACACGATACCGCGGAAGTAGTAGAGCCGAGCATGCTTAGAGAAGTGGAAGTAGAGCAAGATGTCACAGTTAGACGAGTTCTTACATGCATCCTTGGATCAGAGGTCAACAAATTACGCAACCGAGAGGTCAAGTTGGTTAAAATCCAGTGGGGACATGATCAAGGAGACACGACTTGGGAGACTAAAGACAAGATACATGCATCGTACCCTCTCCTTTTTGAGGGTATGTTCTTAACTTCTCCTTTTTCTACTACTTTGTTTATACTTGTTCTAACGTTTAGTGTATCCTCCCGATTATATCTTCGACCCTTAGGCAGAAAATCCTATGGCTGTAAACATGTGTTTGAGACATGTTATGTTTGGTGGATGCAAGTGGATGTAAGTTTTTGCTAGTGGTTGCTCGTGGATGCATTTGCACACGCATTAGGCACTAGATCAGCTCAATCACTTTCATATTGCACATGAATGAGTGTGCATATTTAAGTTAATGGATGTATATTGAATGTGTTATCATATGGATGCTGCATTTGAATGAATTGTTGTGCACTCATATAGAAATGATATGTATCATTAGAATTCTTTTGCATACATAACAGACGCATGGCACTATAATGTTTCGCATTAAGGAGGTCAACTGAATCAGTAGACCGCCTGATCTTTGCATTAGATAGGGGACACATACACCCACTTTTGCATATGTTCATATAACATAAGAAATCTTTTAAGGACAATGGATGCTTGTGGATGATGGATGATGGATGGTAGGACACATTCTTCTTAACTTTAAGATTTTAGGGACGAAATCCTTTAAGGAGGGGAGAATGTAACACCTCGTAATTTAAAAACATGACATAAGGGATAATTAAAGAATACTTAATTTTTATACGAATAATTAAGGGAAACGGGCTGTGCCATTGCTTTTGTCTCGGAATTCTTCTTGGAATAGAGTCCGAGTTTGCGTAAATCGGATATCATATGAAGAAGTTATGAAGCTTAGAAGATTTCAGTTTAAAACAGAATTTATTTAAATAATAATTAAAAATCAAGAACGAATTCAATATTCAAAATCAGCGAAAAGGGCTGAGCGGGAAAATTCCCGCTCATGGGTATCGACCCCCCAAGGGGTGTTGACATGGGTGTTGAACCCGCCATAGAGGGTGTCGACAGGGGTGTCGACCCACCTATAGGGGTGTCGACCCACCTATAGGGGTGTCGACCCCATCTGCCCAGATCTGGCCGACGTGGTTTGGTAGTCTAGGGCTGACGTGTCCTTCTGGGATTGGCTAGATGACGTGTTTTTCTGGTTTGGATGGTTGAGATGGTTCCTACTCTGATCTAAAGGTTCTAATACACCTACTACTCCTATAAATAGACACCAAAAGCTAACCCTAATTTCATTACACTAATCCATGGCGCCTCTATGCCGCTCAAATCTAAATTAACCTAGCCTTTCTTCTCCACCAAAGCAAATCAGAATAGAAGTATTCAAATTTGAAGATAAGAATCAAATTCTACAAAAACGGTTTTGCTAATCAAATTCAGAACTCAGAATTCAGATCTACCTCTCTCCTAAATCTTGTCGCTGTGAGTCTATGTTACTTTCACATATAATTAAAAAGTAGTTGTGATAGGATTGTAAATTGGATTTTATGATCATGCCTCTAAGTAAGAAGAATCATATCAAGCATTGTAGATTTCTTATCTTTCAAATTCATACCCAAATTACCATTATCATATGCCTATTGGATCTATTTTATTGTTCTATGCTAGTTCATGTTTCATATGCCTATTTTATGCCAATTTTGATGTCATGATTCTCCTCCCTTCTTCTTTTCCTTTTTCTTTATGAGATTAGGCTAACTTCGAGCCTAACATATTGCGTTGAGATTTGTGTACGAATAACGTTGGAACGATTGGGATAAATTTAGGAAAATATTGAATAATATGTAATTGGGCATAAATTGATTTGTAATCATGTAATTGATTTGGGGCATAAATTAGTACAACTTATATACATGGAATTATAAGCATGACTTAGATTGGTATTATGAACGGAACTTGAATTGGAAATTATGGCAATTGGAATATATGTAATAAGTCAGAACATGAATTTGGGTTTGCAGAAAAGAAGAGATAATGAATGCATAAGACACGAGGTTAGACTTGGTTTACGGAAGAAATCAGCCCGGAACCGCCCGGCATATCTAGCAACCGCAAACGGCAGTCTAATATGAGAGGTCAAAGGCAGAAATTAGATGTGTAATAATGCAAAGACATGAGGTTAGATTCGGTTTGCGGTATAAGCCTGCCCGGGACTGCCCGGCATATCCAACAACTACAAAATGGCGATCTAATGTGAGGGGTCTTGCAAGATTACGGTTATAATTAGTCAACACTTAACTAAGATAAAACATGTGATCAGACATGGGAATGATGAACAGTTTAGTGGGTAACATGCTTAGCATGTGAAACATAATAAAAGCACTTAACCACGATGAGAGATGTGATTAGACATGGGGATAAATAGGGGTTAAGTGGGAAGCCATAGTGGGGACCAAGCTTAGGAGGGAAGCTTATGTCAAGTGAGTGGACCCTTTTCAATCAGTAACCCATTTTAGTATCTATATGAGCTTGAACTAGGGCGAGGACAGGGGCACGCTTACTGAGGTTGACTGTAAGAGGTCAATAAAGAGTTAGCGATGGCAGTGCAAGTCCAATGGAGTCATGTGCGCGCTTGGGTCCGGGCTGGTAGGTAAGATGTTGTTGCGTCGTGTAGGTATAAACTGTGTATTACAGTAGTATCGGGGTTGCCACCTTAGGGAGTGATACACCTTATTGTGGGACCAGTACAGGTATCTACGAGGTTTGGGAGCCAATCGAATGGGGAGGGTAATGGGTACAACTAACAGTGGTAGGAGCAAGTGGGTACCTACGAGAGTAGCTAGGGGTACACGAAGCTACCATTATTATGATTAGTAAGGAGGGATCATCTTTTAGCATGTATCTAGAATGTGGTACATTGCTGAGCATATCTTATAGTGGTTAGAAGCGTAGTCGATGTCCTATATTACCTACCTTGTTTACCTTTGCCATAACTACTTATGTTGCAGTCATCTCTTATATCTTGTTTATGTTCTTATCCTATTACTTTACTGATTATATTGTCAAAGTCACTAGACACGCCAGACTTATGTCTGGCCCTTTTTGTTTCGCCTCTTTTCTTTCTTCCCCCTGGTCCTCAGGATGGGATTAGTGAAGCTTGACTTGGACCTCTTTCTTCTTGAAGTGCTTGGAAGTGTTGAAAGTAACGCTCGGCTTTATCTCTTTTCCATTATGGCTATTTGGAGTGGGATTATGGTTTTACTTTATGTACTCTGATAATAATTTTGTTCAAGATGGATATTTTTGTATTTGGCTCTAGTATGTGGTTTTCATGTTGTATCCTAACATGTTTTGCTTTTCTGCTACAATGAATAAATTTTAAATTTTCTTAAGTACCATTTTATATATCTGTCTTGTGATATTCTGTTCTATACTCTTATAATACTCCATGAAAGTTAATGCATTCCCTTAGTGAGTGACATTAATGGACGTGGGATGTTACAAATAGAGTTGAAATTAGAAACTTGTTCAAATATATAAATCAAGAATTTGTTTATAAATGAAAATAAATTAATTGAATTATTTACCACTGGATAATTGAAATATAATTTCAAATTCAAATTTATATGAAAAAGTGGAAATCGGTTTTGAAACTAATATTTGAAATGAGATTTAAACTTAGCAAATTATAATGGAAATTATAAACGAGATTTTAGATGACTGCAATACAAATGAGATTTGTATGGAAAATATGAATAGAAGATATAAATAGAATTTAGGTTTAAGATATTATTTATAAGTACAAAATCAAACTGATTTGATTGTATATAAAAGAAATATATTCACGATTAAGTGAATAATGGTTTAAAGGAAATATTTTGCAAATGAAATATCTTTAAAAGAAATTTAGATTTGAAATATGAAACCAGATTGGAAATTGAATGTAAAGGGAAATGGGTAATCGTTTTAAAATAAAACAATTAGTTTTATTTCAAAATTCGAAATATAAAATAAAGTGCGATAACGTTTTGTACACCAGAATGGTTATAAAGGAATTTGGTAATGATTTGCAAAGGATAAATTCAAAAGTGAATTTGGAATTTGTATTAACCTGAAATGGTTGATAAATTCTGAAGTTCAGAATATAAAACGAATATAGATTATTCGAGAGAGAGTTATTTATTTGAATTCGATTATATCGAATTTAGGAAAGTGGTTATTTTTACTCTCCGTTTGAATCAAATTTTATTATTTAATTATTTGTTTACTTATTAATTTATTTATTGAAATTAATAAGTGCAAGTTATATTTTTATAAATCAAATACTTGGAAATAATGATTATAATGCTACCGTTATAATAAGTGCTTTGTAAATCTAAATAGCGATTATAACGCTACCGTTATAATAAATGTTTTATAAATCCAAACAGCGATTTTAATTCTACCGTTATAACAAATGTTTTATAAATTAAATATTTGGAAACAGCAATTATAACGCTACCATTATAACCAATGTTTTTCTGTAAAAGAAATGGAACCTTAGATTGAATATGTGCATCGCATGAGCGATGTTTTGTTTGAAGTTGTGAGCTTTGACTATTTCAAAATTGAGAATGTTGTTCAATTAAGGCCTAAGAGGAATTGTACCCCAACTTGCTTGACTTCATGATTGATGGAGGAATGTTAAGGTTCGATAGTGAAGATTGGGTAGCAATATGGTTAGTTAATAAATGATTAACGGGTTGAGTTATAATAACGATGTTTTATAACATCGCGTTAATTTAAAGGATTTTTGAAATGTTTTCCCCAAATAAAATGAGAGATATTTTCTATGCATAGAAAATGAAATGAATTGTTCAACGAGGAATTAATAAATGGAAGATGGAAATATTTTTTCGATAATAACAAGGTATATTTTCTGAATATAGAAAATAAGGATTCGTGAATATATAGAAATGTTTTCTAACTGGAATAAGAGATATTTTCTCGAATAAAGAAATTATAATATTGGATTTTTTTTTCCAAGAAGCGAGAGAGAAAATCGAGTTTTGAAAGGATACGAAAGATGGAAAATAGGAATTGGAAATGAAAATATAATAAGGAATTAATTTAACAAGGGGCCAGTGTTGTTTGATGATTGATCGACAGAATTTCCATTTGGCAATAGGAGCGTTGGTTGAATGGATGTTCCTTTGATAGTTAAATAACGGACTATCAAAGTTTTTGATATATTTTATACCTTCGTTGTCAATATGGAGAGACCGAGATCGGGTTTATTATCTGAATACCACTCTGTATTGGCATAAGCATTGCGAATCAACTTATGCTAAAGACGAGTGAAGAAGGAGTAAAGTGCAAGGGTTGCTCTATTAATATTAGGTAGAAATTGTCCAAGATGGATTAGTAGAATGGTGCCTTCGGTTTGTCCAGTCCCAATACAATGTATATGGATGAATGTTTGACGATTTGACATTCGAAGTAAATGATGACAAGATGTTCTAAAAAGATAAACATGACCTCAAGCCTCATCAACCAGGAAATGACAAAAATCGGGCAGGCAGCATGGCCAAGTGGGTCATTCCCATTAGGGGTATTATCACCTGATCTAGATAAATTTCATTTGTTTCTTATTCTATTCGATGTTGTATGCTTTCAGTAATGGTTGCTGATCACAACCATTGGTGATAATATGCTCGGTACACTCAAGTTAAATGAGTGGACAACCACGTGTAGCCGGGTTGTAAGATGTTCTTGTTGAATCCCAGTATATCCACTTTAGCGTACACTGATCAAAAGTTGGTTCCATACCTTGTCATAGTCAGAATCCAATCTCCAATAAGCGTCCTACGGTTTTTGATTTTATATTATATTTGGAGCGTGAGATGAAAGCGTTCCGCTAGATTGTTATTTATTTGATTTAGACAATATTATAATATCAGCAAAGTTTTGATACAAAGAATATTTTGGGTTATCGTAAGGTAAAAACTATCTATGTTTATGTGTGGATCGGTCTTACGATTATCATTTCTTTTGAAAGGATTTTTAAAATTTAAACCAATGGTTGGAGTTTACTCACAACATTCCCATGACCGACCCAGAGTTTATTCTGCTTGTTTTACCCTAAACTCTTAGGTGCTAAAATTTGTACGGACAATCAAGCAGTAAGGATTTTACAGATTCACTTGGAAGAGCTTGAAGCAGGAGGCTTCACCAGTTAGTTATAGACTATCATATTTTCCGTTGTGTATTATGTTCGTATCTTGAAACAGGTGTTTATAACTATTCCAGAATAGTTGTTGTGCTATGATGATGGTACGTATATAAAGTTAATGATTTGTATTTCAAAGTTTCTGTTATCAAATATATATTTTATTAGTTCTGCTATGAGTTTGTGATCTTCATTTTCTTCTATTCTAATTTCTCTTTCTTTCTATCTCTCATCCTCTAACTTCTTTTTGATAATGATTCGTATTTCTGTATAATTTGGGTTGGATGTATGGTGCGATTAGTCGACTCAAAGGGTATAGAAATTTGGGCCGTTGCATCAATGGATGCGGATATGGCTACATCCCATTCGTATTGGAAAATTTAAATCTTCATCCGAGTCTACATCCGATATCCTTGAATATTAAATAATTAACATCCGTGTCCGTATCATGGATTCTTTTTCTGAATATCTAAAAATATCCGCATCTGAAAATAGGATGCATATATTTTTGATATTCGAAAATATATGAAATATCTGCATCTGAAATTGAACAATTTTTTTCTGTACTAAAATTTATGAGTTAGAAACATCACATTTTAAACATTCATTTTCTTAGATAATGTTCACACTTTTAAAAAAAATATAAAAACCAACCAAAACTACAATTCATGTTCACAAACACCAAATTGGAGCACATAAACGACAATTCATCACAAGACAAATTAACCTCAAAATGTCAAACACTCAAAACTAACCCATGTAACAACAACACTGAAATAACTGAAATAGACCCAGGTCATATCACTCAAAAACCAAGAGAATCGGTTAAATAGAAGACAGGTCTGTAAACCACAACACATCATTAAAATCGTACCAATTGTTGTATATTTTCAAAATATATTAAGGGTTTTGGGTTTGTTTTTGAAGAAGGAAGAAGGAACATAGGAAGGAAGGGTAATTAATTAGTCCCACATCATGGGATCTTGAGAAGTATCCAAGTATATGAATAGACTTCTCAGAAGGGTGTTAGGGCCCCGGGAACCCAAATGTGTACTTTGTTGTGAGGAGGGAAGTCGTCCACCATACACGTGCGCGCCGCCGTCGTCCGTCCATCCAATCGAACTAACCCAGGTTGGGTATGGGTATGGGTACGGATTTCAGATCTGGATCCAATAAAAATAATTTTTTGCAAGAATTTATAAAAGGTAACGAGCAAAATTTCAACTTGTTCGGAACCGAAAACAATTTAACTCTTGATGGGAAATTCGCAACGTTTATGAAGAGTTACACTAGTTTGTAATGTTTCTGGCTGTTGCAAACGAAGGGACGCGAAATTTTATTTTGAAACAGCTGCGGCCGTTCCAAAGGATCGCGACGCCCGGCCAACCGTCACTTCCCTCCGCCCCAATATATACCAATGCCACAATTCTATTTCATTCTATTCTGAATCTAATTTTCTTCTTCTTCCTCCATTCTACAACGCTGTCATCGTCAACTTCTTAGAAGTGTTGCAAATTTCCGAATTTGCAATGCTTGTAAAGTTTGGCAGAATTGTTCTTCCTTTTCTTCATTACATTCTCTACTTGCATCATCAGAAATCAAATTATAGAGTGCTCATAGTTGAATTAAAGTCGTACAAGCTTTTAATTTGATTACGTTGTTCCAAAACTTTATTGAATTCTGAAAGTCGATAATTCGATAACCCGTTTGTACCTGGTGAGTTAAACTATTATCTGGGAAAAAAATATTCCATAGATCTTTAAACTATAAAGTATGACAATATCTTCCTCCAGATCATCTTGAACCGCAAAAATCCTTAATAAAATTTCATACAATATTTTTCAACCACGGATGGCTTGAGCGCGCTATAGGTTATTAATCAGCATCTAACTCGATTGGAGTAGTTTAACAGAGACAGTTTCACTCTTTGGAAAGGGACGATGAAATTCTTCTAGATCACCATCAGATTGTTATACATTTTAGAAGATGGATTGGAAGTGATACCAGAGGAGACCGATAAGGATGATGCCACTCTAAAGGCGAAACATGCAAAGCACAAAGAGGACCTTTTTTTATGCAGAGGGCGCATTTTGAATGCATTGTCTACTCCAGTCTACAATGCTCATAGGACCTTGGAAACTACACAGTTCTCTAGATTGCATTAGAAAGCAAGTATGGTATATCCGAGACAAGTAATACGAAATTTGTAATTTTTAATTTGTAATTTTATGGATTTCAAAATGGTTGCCAACAAGTCCATAGTCGGACAAGTAAGCAAAATCTTACTATTGGTGAATCAACTTAAATATGCTGGTATAGATCTCCCTGAATCTTTTGTTGTTGGAGTTATTATTTCAAGATTCCCACATTCTTGGAATGATTATAAGAAAAAAATTAAAGCATACAGAAATGAATTACGATATAAACTATTTACAACGTCATCTTCGTATTGAAGAGGATTTTCATAAACGAGAACTAGATGATTATCCGCAAACTAAGTCCCATTCTAAGGCAAATAATGTTAAAATTGCTGAAAAGATGTAGCTTAAGAATGGGACACGATTTAATAAGAAAAATAATTCAAAGAACAACAAAAAGAAAGGTGCTTGCTACTATTGTTGACCACTATGTCTGAGACTACCTTCTATGGAGGAAACAACAAAACGTGAAGGTGGTTGAAGAATCTCTTATAGCTATAGTACAAGAGGCGAACTATGTTAGTGGCACTGATGTTGATTGGTGGCTTGATACTAGATCAATCATTTACATTTTCAAAGATCGTAATATATTCAAGACTTACAATGAGAATAATGGAGAAACCAACGAACTTACTGGCGCAAACAAAGTTGCAAGCAAATTTTTAGGAGAAGACTCTATAGAACTTACAAAATGTAAATTGTTTACATTAGTTAATGTATTTTATGTACCATGTATGTGTAAGAATTTGGTTTTTGGATACCTTCTTAACAAATGAGGAATCAAGATGGTGTATGAGTCCGGTAAGTTAGTGCTGTCCAAGAACAAAAAATTCTTTGGACATGGATATTCTTGTAAGACATGATTAAGTTGAATCTAATAAAGAAATCTTTTGTTTATATCTTTCTCCAGATCATCTCAAACAGAAAAATTCCCTATACCAATTACCTAGTCCACACTACAAGAATGTCCTGCATCATAGGGATGAGCTGAGGGGGAGGACAGGCTAACTGTTAGGAGAGCATAACTGGTTAAGGTGGAAGAAATTGACTTAAGTTGAGAGAAACACAATGGGTATGGAAGGCAATTTAGCAACATCAACAAAGGGAGAGAGCAGAGGAGCGACTGAGGAAGACTCGGTGAGAAGGAAGAAGAAAGCACTAGCGAAAGAGTTGAGAAGCAGAAAAAGGAGCAAAGGTAATTAAGTTTAGAGTTTAGGGAGTGGAGGCAGTTGTTGAGGCTGTGCGGTAAGCTTAAAGAGGGGGAGAAAGAAAGAAGAAGTTATAGAATGTTAGATTAAGGAATACATTGAAGAAAAATGGTGCAGGAGGGAAGAAATGAGTGGACAATTGATTTAGATTTGAAGCGAAGGGGAAAGAAGTAGTCCACATTATGCTTCTACCACCGATGAAATTTTAAATCTATATATGATTTTTTTTATTTGGTTTCCAAATGAAAAATATAGCAATGCACATCTTATGTTATTACATCAACCTTATTCTGAATGGATCTTTTTATTCATTTATGAACTTAATTCGTGTTATGATGGACAATCATATTGTAATCTTTTTTACTCACAAGTTTGACTCATTTGCTAAACAGCAGTCATAGATAATCTTTTCTAAACAAATTAACTCATTTATATCAATACAACTCTAAATTTTAAACAAATTGATAGTAATATAATTGCAGTTCCACGCTTAATTCTAGAAAAATTAAAATCAATCAAAATTATAAATAAATTCATTTCGGTTAATATCGTAGAAGCCAAGATGTCAATTGTTGAAAAATATTGACGATGATGATACCAAGACCTTGATCGTAGGAGCCAGAATGGATAGAGCAACATCAACAAATGTTTGAGAGCAAGATGATACGTAGATGTGGACCGAATAGTAGGGAGAAGATACATGATACGATTTAGGTTTTAGGATCTAGAAATGTTTTTTAGAGTGAAAGTGGTTGAAATTTAAATAAATGAATGGAAGAATAGATATGTGTGGCAGGTTAGGATTTGCTTTATGTCCTCTAAATGCGATTATTGATTAACAAATCAACGACCAATATAAATTTCTTTTACAATATTAAATAGGTGCAAATCATTCATTATGACTTAATATGGTTGTATACTTAAAAAAATAATTATTATAAAAATATTTACTTTTGAAATGAATGAATATTTTTTGGATATGGACACACCTATATATGCATTCGCATCTAAAATTCTTTTTAGATATGGATATCCGCATTTATTTTTGGATGTTGGATAATATCCGTAATTTTGAATATAGATTTGGATGGATTAAAAATCTTTTGCATATTCATTGCTAAACCTTAACGCGGTATTAAGGATTAAAATAACTGTTATCTTTGTGGAAATCATGAAGAAACGTAAAAGCATCTATTTTTTAGTGCAGTTTCTCTAATACAATCAAGCAATGATGCAATGTAAATAAGTATCCAATGACACTAATCCTAGTGGTAGTTTACATCAAATTGGCACGCACCTGGAAATTCTCGGACTAAGCTAAACTTGGAATCCAAAATGTATTATGCTGGATTGACAGTTGTGTTGGATCTAGATTAACCCTAGAGGGGGGTGAATAGGGTTTATCACAATTTTTAACTGAATTAAAAATCAAACAAGATAAATAATAATAAACAGATCACATAATATAGCAGAAACAGAAATGCAGAAAATAAATCACACACAGATATACCCGGCTTCGGCAAAACCCTGCCTACTGCTGCATTTCTAAGGTTTCTACTAGGTGATAGAACAGATCCCGCATAAAAGACCATGTACACTTGCAAACCCTGCTCCTATTCTAACCCTACGCTCAAAACCGTAGACTGATCGATATCCCCTCGATTAGATTTCCCCTAATTACAACCCCGTAATCCGTATCCCAGAATTTTACAGACTCTGAAACTGACAGTCAACACCCTGACTGTTTTACCTAGACTTTACAGATCTAGACACCTATTCGTTTGATTTTTACAACACGAATTAAAAACAAAAACAAAAAAAAAGAATTTAAACCCTTGAGGAATTAAAACAAAGGGGTCATCCCATTTAAAAAACCATAGCCTAGTTCAATAACATGGCCGGCCCGCTTGTTGTGTTTGCACCCGACTTTTCTTTCTTTGACTTGTTTACTTCTGTGGAAAAAATGGCGGCGGCGATGTATGAATTCCTAGGGTTTTCTGAAACCTTCCCCAAATCGATTTCTGATTTATGAATCTGTAATCTCTGATGCTCGATTTCAATGTTTCTTTGAGATGCTTTGATTTGGGAGACTCTTCCTCTCTGGCACTCGACCGAAGCCCTAATAAAATTGTGAGTTTTTTTTGATCTTGCTTTAAGTTTGTGATGCTTGTGGGTTCTTCGATTTGAAATGTTGGGTTGGTCTTCGATTTTTGCTATCCTCTTGCCTGTGATGAATCTGTGTGTAGATAAATAGGGTAAATAAAAACCCTTAACCTCTGATTTCGTGAGTGACTTGGATCTAAGATTGCGGTTTTCCCTTTTTGAAATTCTTGATAAAATCGGCTTTAATGTTTGTGGCCCCTTGCGATTTGATTTCCTGTTTATGCTCCACGGCCTTGATTGAATCCTGGAATTTATTTGAATTGTCCACGATTTCCCTTTCTGATATTCTCGGCTGTGTAATTCCAAAAAGAATCTGCTTTCCCATTTTAAAGACAATTTAGAAAATTGCCTTAAAAACACACTGCGATTTTTGTGAGACAGTCTTGCCAAATATGGTTGATAATAAACTGGAAAGTCTCCTGCACATTTACCTTGTTTCCATATACTTATATCATATTCGATTTTCTGCAATCCTGTTTGGCAAAAATAAATCTTTGCTTGATTGATTAGTTTCCCAAAGTTTATTCTTTGATTTTCAAATTGATTTCCCTTGTGTTGCCTTGAAAGGATTTGAATCTGAGTTATTTACTTGTTGCTGCTCCATGATGATGTGAGATATGTTTCCATGAGTTGTTGCCATAATTTGCTCCCTTAAATGCTGAGCAATTTGATACTCCCTTGATTTGTGTTACTGGAAACAGCTTTTCAAAAATATATTACAGTGATTTAAAAAAAATGATTTCTTTGGGAAAATCATTTGTTTCCATGCTTGCATTAAAAACAGTTTCAACATTTTTCTCTTCCACTTTGGCTGTGTACACAAACACTTGTGCACATGCCATAAACTTGAAGCATTGACTTGTATTTGAGTTGCACTTGTTGCTGTATATAACTTCACCTTGTTGCATATCTTTGAACTTTGATGCACTTGTGTTTTCTTCATTTCTTCCTACATCTCTATGTACACATTTGCATTGATTCATGTGAAAAGAAAACTGTGCACTTTACCAAGTTTAACACTATACTGTTGTAGCCTTCACATGCTTCACCTGTGCACTTTGTCACCTGTATATTGTGCATCAATCTGGTCGAATACTTAGCTACTGTATCATTACTTTGCTCTATTCATACACCAAGTATACATTGAGTTATCTACAGATTTGCACTTGCATGCTGAGCTGTTTTGCATCTTTTAAAAAACTGCTGCTATGTCGTATTGCCTCGGCCCATGCTTTAGTTGCACACCCTTGATGTAAAATTGATTTGTTGCTAAACCATTTTCTGTTGAGCCTTGTGTTCGGCTATTTGAAAGTTCATGGTATGACTTGTATTCAGTTTATCTGGTGCATCCTGACACAATGACAATATACTTGCACACATTGACTTTTTGACTCTTTGCCTTGTACATTTAAGTTCAAATTTGCATGTGTATTCTTGTTTCTTGTTTCACCATGCCTTCTTGAATCTGACTTGCACCTCCATGTTTTTGTATACTCTGACCATCCTCCTTGCTATTGCTTTAAAAAAAACTGTAGTTGTGGTGCACCATTATACATCTTGCTTGTATACACCTTGTATGGCTTGACCCATATGTGAGACTGTCCACTTTACTTGAACATGTTTATGCCGTCTAAACCATGCTTGCTTTGTTGACATGCTTGCTTTGACCACTTTGCACATGAGCTTGCTGTTGTGAATCTGTTTGACCATGCCTCGACCATTTGCATCATTGTTGATCTGCCAAGTTTCTTATACTTGATCATGTATGTTGGCTATGTTACTCGACCACTTAAATATTGCTTGAGTTACACTGAGTCGAGTTGGTATGTATGGCTGCTCCTCAGTTGCTTGCTACATTCTGATTGGCAAGGCAGTGCACACATGTATACGTGTGTATTTGCAGCCGTCAGACGGTTTTAAAAAAAATCAGATCAAGTTAGAAAAATGATGAGAAACACACCGAATTCTGAGGCAAATAAATTTTAAAAAATAAAATTTATATTCACATGTATTCAGTATTATTTCTATTGCAGTGTACTCTGTGTGCGTTCATTTGTATGACAGGTATGAATACTGGACTGGCCGTGAAGGCCGTACTGACTTGTAAGCTGTGAAGACAGAAGACAGAGACAGAAGACAGTGGATAAACATTGTGTCAAAGTGATATAAGTGAAATGTACAAATGAGATTGAGTGTAACTGAATGTATGTATAAATGGTTGTATAACTGAGTGAATTTACAGGTACAATATTCTGTGAATGCATATGAGATGTGATGTAGTGAATATCAGTGAATATAAGAGAAATGTATAAACAGTGGAGTTTATAAATTTGTACTGTTTTGATAGTGAAATAAGATATTATATTTAAATAAAATATTGTGTGAATATTTAAATTTCTGTACAGTCGTATTTTATTTAAGTATAAATATTATATTCCAGTCTGTGATGTATAATAACAGTACAATATCAAACACATTAAAATAATATTTATTTGGTTGTTATCATCAAACAAAAATCATATAATTGTGTATACAGCACCGTTATATACAACAAGTTATATGAAGAGAGCGAAATAACAGGTGTTTCAAGGCAAGTCAAGAACAATTAAAGAAGTTATTGTAGTAATTTCAAGCTCCAGCCAAAAAAGGAAATTATTGAGAAGAGGGTTAGTTGCAGGCAATGGCAGAAACCCAATGTATGTGTAGTAACTTCAATTTCCAGCCATCATGAGAGGATGCAAATCGAGCTTCTGTTTGTCTTTAATTGTAGATCTGGAGTGTTCTTTATTTTTGATATGTAATCTGGGAACCGAATTTGAACTGTAATACTGATGTTATGTGGTCTTGGGCCAATATAAAAGATAAATCCACTTGAGAAAAACATACGTGTGTGTTTGTATATGTTGACGCGGAAAATCGATGCAAACCAACACCCAATGTGTATGCAAGTGCGTTAGCAACACAGTAATCCAAATAAGCAGTAAATAAAGTAAATGCGGGGAGACACGGCTTTTTATAGTGGTTCAGCACTAGCGCCTATGTCCACTTTATAATGACCATTCATCATATGATACAATATTGTACAAGTTTAGACAATCTTCGAGTACAAAATATTACAATAGAATAACAATGTCCTTGTTAATTCTAAACTTTAAACAAAATGTCCTTCTTCCTCCTCCTTTAGATGAGTTGACTTAGTAAACTATGTCCAAAATTCTCCTTAATGTCCAAGAGGTCCAAAAGTAGTGTAATTATCCTTATGAATGTCCAAATGTTAATGAAAACGTATATGCCACATTTTAATTGTCAGGTCATGTACAATGGCCATGGAGAAAGATATGACAACCATTAATAAGTGTTTTGGAGCTCTAGAAGTCCAAAAATTCCAAGAGAAAAGGATCCAAATGAAGGCTAAGGCTTGGAGTATTTATAGGAGGGAAGTTAGGCGGGAGTAGGTAGGAAATGGGGACCACAAGCCAGATTTTGGATCCCAGAAGTGCCAAATCCTAAATTTTGTACCCCCTGATGGGGGATACGAAATTCGTACCCCTCAAGGGGGTACAGAATTCGTATCCCCATGAGGGATATGCAACTTCGTATCACTCAAAAAATATGAAAATGAACGAGAGGGGTCCGAAATCTTGTTGTTTTAGGGTATCGTGATTCCTCAATGCGAAGTGAGGAGATTCGAGTTTTCGGTGGTCCAAACTGTATATATGAAAATCTCTACTGTTAAAAATGGATATTAATGCATATGTAATCAGGTCTTTGGAGATTGAGGCAATGAAGATTCAAAACTTTTTCAAAGTTAGAGATCAGTGTTATGATATGGCTTATGCAGTGTTACCAATAGCAGTATATCAGTTGTCCAGGAGAGAAATTCAAGGGTTTTTAAGAACATACAAGTTTCTAATGAAATAAGGCTTCTATTGATTGAGAAGGAAGTTTGTTATCTGGTGAAGGGTAATGGTAGCAGAACTATTCAAACAGACCATAATATGCAGTTTTTAAGAAGGTGGGGGTTTGATTTGATGGATACGGGATAATTTATGATTTATTTTTGATGGGGTTGTTGCAGTGTGGGAATTAAAAGGAGGTTAAGTGGTTTATACTTGTTTTTCCAATATTTTGTGGTTTCTTTTTTTCCATATATGGTTGTAATGTTAATATAAGAAGTTTAGATGTACCTTTTTCTCTTGTGTCGTGTCCATTTAGGTTAGGGGCGTAAGGTTCTGATAAGGCATATAAACAAAGTATATGATTGGTAATTCACAATAAAGTGTACAAATTTTCAAATATATATACACAAACACACATACACACACGTTAGCTTTACATTGTGAAGACAGCTCACGGTGCTTCGTTGTATTCTTTGGCAGTGCAGTGAAATAAAGAAGTATGAAAAAGAATGTAGGATAGGGACTTCAAAATACTATTACGACATATATGGCTTCACTGCATAGCAACTCTGGAATCATGAGTTTTGCAAGATGTATAGAACTCTTTGTTGTGTGTAGTGCGTATACTATTATTATTATTATTTTACAGAAAAAGGAATATATATATATATATATAACACAAAAGGGAGAATCTAGCCATTCTCCAAGACTCACAAAAACAGTTCATGTAGAGATGGCTACATGAACTATGCGCACATATAAAAAATAGAATACAAGAAGGCATCTCATAAAATAACCAAAGATACATCCTGGAACAAACGACAAAAGTAAAGACAAGACCAAGCAAGTCCACCAAAGAAAACCGTCGCCGACTAAAAGAAGCTCAACCTCCAGAGAACCAACGAGCAAGGCAAGGGGTCCGGATAAGTCACTCAAAGAGTAAGTGAATCCAAGTAGTTGGAACCACCAGCTCCCACAAGCTGAGACAGTCCCGTTGACAATTCCAGCTCGTAAACTAAAGCTCCAACTCCAAAAAGCTCTAAGGAAGCTTCTTCCACATGCTATATCCCAAAGACCTACCATCCAAAAGAACTGATAAACCAGGACCTTTAGCACTAGTAAATAGCATAAGAAATTAAGGGGGGAAGGTGATGTGAGGGAACGAGCAAAAAAAAGGGAGGAAGCTGCCCATACGCGCGAGAGAACAATAATGTAACGACATCAATCGATTCCCGCCCTAGCGGCTGATAGAACTATGGAAATATTCATAATACCAGCCAGCCTCCTCGAGCAGGAGCCAATGACGACCCTGAACGGTCTACCAAGGAATGCAAAGAATAAATTGTTTCTTACCAGCCGACTTATCGTAGAAGGATCCATAGTAATTTCAAAATATACTACCTTATTCCGTGAGCACCATATATGCTAGCAGATAAGGCTAGAAATAAGATGAAACAGGATCGAGCGAACAAATTTACCTAAGATTCCAGCCTACCAGAATCTCAATAAATCAGCAAGAGATGAAGTATTACCTCGTGGACCAATCAGATTCCCGAAATAATTTGTAACAACACGGATTTGCAGAACTAATTTAAAATTTTTATTTTTGATATTTTAATGGATTTTGAATATTTAAAATGGTTTGTTTTAAATAATAACAACTAAAAATTTATTTAAATTGAAGTTAGAACGTATAAATTTATTTTAATTATAAAACGAACTTGAAATGGCGTGGTAGTTTGAAAATTCGATTTCAAATTTCGAATGAATGTGCAGAATTCAAAATAAACCAAGTTTTTGTAAAACAAGAAATATTTGAATCTGTTTAATAATATCTTTCTAACGAGGTTAAGAAATTGAGATTTCATAATATAAATTGAAAACTATGTCCAGTTTAAATTCAGAATAGTCGCTACGGAATTTATATATATATTAAATAATATATAGCCCTTAAAAATAGTCATTTTGCAAATGACTTCCGTTTTTGACGAAACCACTTTTTATTGGATCTAGAATGTCAAATTATTGCTAGATTCCAATTTTTAGAATTTTTGGAATTAATCTGCGAGCTTGGTGAATTTAAATGCGTTTTGTACTTTTAGTGAATTGGATTGATCAGAAAATGGTCATTTTTCAAACGGTCTCCAAATTCGACGAAATTAGTTTTGTTAGGACTATATATTTTTGTAATTTTTGGAGTCAGTATGTGGCCCCGGTAAATTAAAATGTATGTTTAAATTCAATATATATTGATTTATATTTTAATTTAAAGAAAAATGGATTGAAACAGTCGAATTGGCTTAAGAAACATATTCCATTGTGTCCGAAATGGGGGTATTTAGCTAAGCACGATATCGTTGGGTTTGATTTAGAGTTCGAACATGAGAACTTCAACGTATGACAAAAATAGAATTAAATATTAATAAATTTATAATATAAATATCCACTCCCACAAACCCTAGCCCTCAAGTTCCCTGCGCCATTAGCTTTAAACCGATGGCTAAAATACTCTAAATTTCACCCCTTGATTTCTCTTAATCTAATCAATAGTTCATGAAAATTATAAAACAAAAATTGAAGACCTAGTTGAGATCTACAAAGTGTACGGTTAAGATCAGATATTAGTTTTTATATTTTTCGAAATCAACCCTCAAAGGACATCAGTTCGAATGCAAATTCCGACGATATTTAGCCACTGAGTTAGCCCTCGTTTTTGGCACCAGGAGAGGAGTCGAAGACCGTCGTGGCGGTGGAAATTGATCGTTGGTCGAAGGTCCAGGATGAGGCGCACCTGGGGATTGAAGACGATGACGATGTGTTGGATTTTGAGGAACGGGGTCTAATGTATTAGGAAGAAAGGGGTATTAAATTATTTAAAATATTAATTATACATTATTGTTTAATTAAGCAATGTAATATTTAAACTCTTGTAACTTTTGCAAACGGACACAGAATCAAATGAGGTTGAGTGCGTTGGAATCATGGTAGAGAGCACTACACCATGGAGCTGACCAGAACAGAAACGGAGCTAGTTCAGATTTTTAGTCAAATAAAACATGCAGTTGATTTGATTAAAACAATCGTTATATAACGATTTCAAAAACCGATCAATGTGAGAGCTTCTCATTAAAATTTCTGTACAGTTATTTATTTTATAAATGCATATATGAACTGCTAGTATTGATTTTTATCAGTTTTTAATTATCGCAAATGTTGTACGGTGCCTGCTAGCTAACCTCCCTGTCGTCCACAAACCACGGACGATTCAACTGACTGTATTATGTTGTGATTATGATGTGAATAAAATATTTATATGCATTGTAATATATATATATATATATGAGATGTGAATAATATATATATATATATGAGATGTGAATAAAATATTTATATGTGATGTAAATAAAATATATATATATGAGATGTGAATAAAAAAAAATATGCGATGTGAATAAAATACATATATGTGATGTGAATAATATATATACACGAGGTGAATAAAATACTATATATATATATATATGATGTGAATAATATATATATGCAATGTGAATAAAATATATATATGCAATGTGAATAAAAAATATATATGCGATGTAAATAAAATATATATATGCGATGTGAATAAAACATATATATGCGTTGTATAAATTATTTATATGTGTTGTATAAATTATATATAGGCGATTTATAAAATGATCATGATATGGGATAAATGTTTGTTCGTTAAAAATATTATTTTTAACATGTGAATGAAGTGAATAAAATAGTCGTGTGTTGAAATAAATATCTGTTCATTGAAAATATTATTTTTAACATGTAAATGAAGTGAATAAAATGGTCATGTATTGAAATAAATATTGGATGGTTAAAAATATTTTTTTTTACTATAAATGGAATATTCAATTTTGATTTAAAATTGAAATGTAAGTTAAAATATTTTTAAAATGAATTTATAAACAATTTATAAAATACATTTTAAAATGGAAATCGATGATATATATATTATATATATAACGGCTTGAATAGAACGCGCTGCGCAGCAACCGTTCGCAAATTTCGACCATTGACTTCAAATTGACATTACGGGAGATCCGATCATCAGATTCTACTAAAACCAGAACCCTGGATTCGTATCTAATAGAGCTTTCCAATGAATATAATAGATTTAAAATTGAATGGTTGGATTTGTAGATATGTCCAAATCAAATTTGGAAAAAGTCGCTATGGATGCAGCTCGGCGGCCATTATTGGAAACCGACTGTAAGAACCTTAATAAAATTATTAAAAATATGGAAAAATTGTGTAAATTCATAATAAATGATTAGGAAAGAGTTTGGATGAAATATTCCACATTTGTAAAGATAAATGGTACTTTTATCAGAATGAACTAGTTAATAACTAGAATGAAATCCAATGGTTTTAAATAAATAAATTGGATTGGGAAATGGTTTTAATTTAACCAGAATTTCCAATATATGAATTGGATTGGATTTGAATTGAAATAATCTTTGGAAAATTTCTATATTGGATTCCGTGATTATACGGATGTTGTTGAGGAAGTTGGAATATATATATATATATCGTTTTCCAATACGATATTTGTTGGTTTCAGAGTTTGATGTTGAATATAAGCTAATACTATTTTCTTCTAGAGCCTTATATTTAATTTCGAATTGGATTTTGGGTTTGTCATGAACTGTGCTTATATGACATTGGTTCTTTAACCCAGTTAAAGCAGGATTAATTTCTAGAAAGTTGACCAATCAATAAGAAATGATTTTTGGGATTGAAACCAAATGGAGTTTGAATAAATCTTTAATTAGATTGTGAATGAATAAATGGTAATTGAATTTACCAAAACACGTGATGTGATTAAACCAAATTAACTTGGTTGTTGATATTGATTATGGTTGATTGATTGTTTGGATGGTGCTCGACCAGTTTATGAGCAGAATATACTTTTACATTTAACATTGGGTTGGTTAAAAATATTTGTGCGCTAACACCTTGTGAAACACTCCACGATTTGACTATAAGGTGTTTAGTGATGTTGTTTATTTCAAAATTTAATGAGTGATTTTGAAATGGGATTTCCTTAAGTGGAAAGAAGTGTTATTCCCGATTTTGGACAGGGAATGTTTTCAGTGGTTTTGAAATGAGATTTCTTAAGTGAAAAGAATAGTATTCCCAATTTTGAACGGGGAACATTTTATAAAATGTTTTATAAAATAGAAAGGATTTCGAGGGCTAAACCGGATGATTTCGAAATGATTTGGAAATTTATTATGTGTTTAACATTCCAATTCATCACATAACTGATTAGTTGTTATTGATGATATATCTATTTTATGGCGGAGGATTTATTCTCTTGCTTAAAACCCTTCTTTGAGACGTACGAGCTCAAAGGTTATGTGATTAATAGTGATTGATCATATGTGTGAATTGCTAATGTGAAGTACTATAGTTTGAAAGTATTTGTGATTATTATAGTGTGAAATGATTCCCTACTTCGGGATATGAAATAATTTAGTATGTGGCTAAAGATTCGGGTAACCCATGTGACTAAAAGTATGGGTGTTATAGCCTTAAATGGCTTTGGGCGGTGTATGCTTCCATGTGTGGGAGGTGCATCGTCAGAGTAGCCTGCTCCATCGTGGGAGGTGCACATATATATATCGAGTTGCTTAGGTGTGTTCCCTTTGCCTTGTTGATGGGAGAAACCTCCCGATATTTGGTTGCATACTTGTTTGTATGCATTGTGACGATTTGGAATTCATATTTCCAAAAGATTTGGTTTGAGATCCCAAAGTGAAATCTACTTTGATATAAAGCTAAATATGTATTTCAAATTATTTGAAATGAGAAATCAGGAAGTAAAGTCCAAAGGAATAATTTCTGTAAAGTGAATTGGATTTGGAAAATCAAAGTGTGGTGATTAATCTGAATGGGTAGATGGGAAAAATTGCATGTTGATTGATGCAATGTAGATCCATATCTCTATTATTGGCTGTTGTTTGTGCACCGGCATTCATAGGTGTAAACCCGTTCCGCATTAGCGGCGTGGTCCTGTGATTTGCCTTATCATTTATATAAGTTAATTTTAAATGGAGAGTTTCTCATACCAGTCCCATGACTGACTCGTAGTTTTCTTTTCTTTTACAAACTCGGATGCCCCTATTTCCCACATAGGCAGTCGAGTGGTTTGTTTTGCAGATATTTATTTATTGAGCAAGATTTTGGATTGAAGCTTAAAGCTGTGTCCAAAGCATTGATAGTCTTCCGCTGTGTTAGTTTATTTGTTTCCGCTGCATTGTATTACATTTATTGTAAACTAATCTTCTGCTATATTATATTTCGATATACTATGATATTCTGTACTCTGATGTAACATTGTTATGATGTTTATAAAAGTCTTCTGTTATTTGTTCTGATGTGTTGTATGCCCAGAGTGAGCGTATCTGGGTTTTGAACGATCTTGTTCGATTTAGCGATCGATTAGGTCCGAGCAAAATCCGTATTGTTACATAATTCCAAACCACTATAGCAGAGTACACGAAAATGAAGTAAGTTAGAGGTTCCAGCTCCCCTGTTCTACAACAAGACACGATAGGGATTCAAATTCTCTAAAGGTTATCGTCTAGTGGTATCCAGTCATGTAGGGTTCTCCACATGAGCAGAGAGACCTTCAGAGGTAATCTAACATCTCAAATGCAGGAGAAAAGAAGTAGACATGGAGTCGGGGTCCTCGCCAAATTTCACGCTTCTTTAATCGAGAACGAACTGCCATCCCAACCAGATCCACCCCTAAGTGAATCCGAGAAGGATTTAATAGTTTGCAGGCGTTTGCACGTCTCACTCGTATAAGATGGGGATCCTGAGAAGTTCGTGCTTGAGAGCCCGCAGTACTTTGTGTGGAGGAACATTGCCCATAAGGAATCGTTCACTCCAAACCTTGCCCACAACTTGCAAGCAAAGGCTGAGCAGACATCCTTTGTATTTCGGAGGTCCAAACCCCCTTTAATTTTGGGTCGGCAAATGACGTCCCAAGAAATCCAATGAGGTTAGTGAGTGTTGTCCTTATATCCTCAGAAAAAGGACGAGGCTAATGAATGATAAGAGCAGAAGAAAGAAGCCGTAGGAGTCATAACAATAAAAATATGTGATCCTATAGAGTCCAATACTGACTTTATAAGAAACAGTCTTCTAGCCTGAGAAAGAAGAGCTGGATTCCAATGAATGATCCTACCCCTTGCTTTATCCGTCAAGGGATCGAAAACGGTGTTGAGCTACCTGCCTCTGTAAAGGACAATACCAAGGTATGGAAAAGGAAGGGAGGCGCGAGAAACCAGTTGAGGCTTCAATCCAAGAAGATTTAACCAAAGTCAAGTCTTTCGCCAAGACAAAACAACTTTTGGCAGAATTTATGAGTTAGCCCGATCACCTCTTGTACTGCCGAATGAGGCTAATTAAATACTGAATTGATTGACGACTACCATTAGTAAAAATGATAATATCCTCAGCAAACAATAAGGAAGAAATAGGAGGCAGCCACTAGGAATGCTGAATTTCTGAATCTGGTTTGCAGTCGTAAGAGAATGCAAGCCAGGAATGAAAGCCTGAGCCGCGATGACAAGCAAAGAAGATGGAAGGGGGTCTCCTTGTCAAAGACCCCTTCCCGCCTTAAAATACTCGTTGGATGATCCATTAATAAGAATGGAAAACCCACAATTGGAGATAAGCCTCCAAATCAAATCGATAAGGAGTTCAGAAAGCCGAAACCCTTAAAACCTTAATAACAAAAAACGAAGACATGCGGTCATAAGCCTCAGCCATGTCCAGCTTAATGACCACATTTGAACCTTTAACCTTTCAGTCGATCTGGGATATAAGCTCTTGGGCTAGAAGGATGTTATCCGCGATCAAACGTCCTTTTACAAACCCTTCTTGAGAAGAAGAGATAATACATTTCAGAAACAGTGATAGTCGAGAGACTATGACCTTAGGGATAGAAAAGTTACATAAGATGATCGGGCGTAAATCCCCGCATAAGTGAGGATTTTCGCTCTTGGGGATAAGAACTAAATTGGTAGGAGTCCATCTCCGTGGATGGGTTCCACCAGAAAAGAAGGACCGAATAGCCAGACAAAAGTCCTCCTGAATAATTAGCCACACACTATGGTAAAAAAAACCATTGAAATTTCAAGCTCGCTCGCACTGTCCTTACTAAGAGCGAAGACGCAGGCGCGTATCTCTTCAAAATAAGGAGGTACGACAAGACCCTCACTATCTGAAGGAAGAACAAGATTGAAAATGAAAGCTAACAAGGTCGAACTAGAGACTGACACAGATGGAGTTCCCTAAAAGGTTTGGAAATGAGACAGCATAGTCTTTAACTTGCACTGGCGTGGAAGTCAAAGAGGGATTAGGGTGCAAAGTCTGGCTAATCGAAAGAAGAGCATTCTCCTTTCGGATAGAGGAATGGAAAATTTGGAGTTCGTATCTCCTTCAACCAACCACTTAATCCTCGCTTTTTGTAAAAGATAGTCGTTTTCGATTCAAAGTTCCAATGAGAAGGCAAGTTAGGCTAGCGCCCAGGCCTCCTTGTTAGCCTGTGAAGGATCCTCATCAAAGGATCCTTCAGCTAAGATAAGATTATCTTCAGCTATCCTAACATGATTGAAGATATTCCTAAAAACCTGCACGTTCCAAGCCTTGAGGTGATGCAACTTACGAGAGAAAACAACGGTGGGAGAGCCAAGAGCGGCATAGTGCCATGAATCTTCCTCTACCCAATGGAACATGTGGTGGGATCTCTACATACTTTGGAACCAGAAAGATGAAGGACCGGAAAGGGAAAGAGGGGAGCAACACAGAATCATCGGAGCATGATACGAGAAGGTTTAGTGAAGATGAGCAAGGAGTACGTGAAGGGAAGATTGAACCAATCTTTCGACCCAAATACTTTGTCCAGTTTTGAGAGAATCTGATTTGGCCCTTCCTTGCGGTTACTCCAGGTAAAGGCTGAACTGACGAAAGAAACCTCTGAAAGGCCCGTGTTGACAATAAAGACATTGAAGTCTGCCACAGTTGTTCGATTAACAGCAACCCCTCCCTGTTTCTCAGCTTGGCTTGCAACTATGTTAAAGTTTCCACCCAAAACAGAAATCCCAAAACCAAAGTCATAAAGCGAGAGAATGTCAGACTAAAGGATTAACCTCTCTATATGACCACACTTAGCGTTGACAACAGAAAACTGGAAAGAATAGGCAATGGAAGGAGTTGAACAAACCAATGATAGAAGTTGGTCTAAGTCAAATAACGGGTGGACCGCCACTTCTTTGGAACAGAGGATCCAAATCTTAGCAGACACAATTGCGATGGCTTCCCCCAACCCAAGGGAAAACAAGAATTTGGTAAGCACTTCCGAACTGATAAAAGGCTCTATCAATGCCATGAGGCAAACAAAGTTCTTCCAAATGATGCGCTTCAACCTAGCCATCGACGCATCATTACTAATACCTTTAACATTCCAGAACAGAAAGTTAACCATCGAAGAAAAACCATAGCAGCAACTGATAGCAGAACCAAGAAAGGACCAAGAAGAGAGCGCAGAAGACATGCCCAATCAGATGAAATATAGCGTCTCTTGGGTAGACTGAATGATCTGCTCAGATGCCTCTATAGAGCATGCACGGATCGTGCAAGGAGTGTGAGGTGACGAGCGCAGACTGCATCGCGCTGATTGGCAAGGGAGGGAAGAAGAAAAGGTCAATTTGAGATGACCTAAACCCCGTACTGACGGTGGCAAGTGTAATCCTTGGAATATAACACAGAAACAGATAATAGCAAAACAAAATTAAATAAATACACCAGATAATGAACAATAGAATATACTGGATAAAAGTAATCATCAGAGTTACACAGTATACAGGATCTTACTTAGTACAAATACAGTTCAGCGATACATAAATGCCTACAGCGGAAAACAAACAAAATATGTACAATAGGAGCTGAACAGCATAAAAAGAGAAAAATGATAGAATTCATCTTCAGCTCCAGCTATCCAGAAAGAACCAGGTAAACCTGAATACAAGGCGGCCCGTGTAGAAAAAGGGGCACCCGAGTTTGAAAGTGAAACAAACTACGAGTCAGTCATGGGACTGGTATGAGAAATCTACTCAACACATATATAATATGGCTAATCACAGGACCACGCCACTTTCGTGGAACGGGTTTACTCCATTGGATTGCCAGTGCTTTAAAACAAATCATTCTTTTAACCATCGCAATGCTTTTTATAAAAAATGAAGCCATTATAAGACTCAGTTCCCATCACACAATGCAACGCAAACCGGAGGATAGAGTTTTTACCTTATAACGGCCAAAATATGCTTGATACGAATAAAACAAAGGCATTTGATATTATTGCTAGTGTTTATATGTTTGAAAACAATTTCAAATCATAACTATCAATCATAGACGGCATGGGTACCATATATCATGTCGCCATATATAGGTATACAATCAAAACCGCACGATGTCGTATTTGGAAATTGGATTTCCGTCCTGAACCAAGGCAAAAGATAGTCCTTACCGAATTTGTGACTCTCTAGCCCGAGCCACAGGATCAGAATGCATCAACCCTTTAGATCGTCAGGGCCGGTCCACCGATGTGGATTATTATGCCTGAACACTACGTCTACCCGCCCTTTGGGGCGTAAACGAGCCAATGAATGACTCCATCGGACCCGGATCGTCCGATCAAACCGAGGCGCCTCGCAACAGCAACAACCACATAGGTGAAAAGTATATAAATGTCAGGGCTGGTAGGTCACTGACACCACCCTAGCTAGAAAGAAACGCAGGCCCTCCCAGATGTCCTCTCCCATTTCTAGTTCATACCGGGGTGTGAGGCTCGCGATTTCACGTTATACACAAAGCTACGCCACACAGGCGGTGCTTTGATCATCACCACAAGACTTTGCTTTTCAACAGAAGCCTTGATCATTTGCCACTTAGGCATGCCACACTAGCAATTCATGCCATGTGACTGATGTCCATCGATATACAACCTCTGAGTTCGTGTGTTTCAGAGAAGGGCGTTAAGCAAAAGAATAAATTCTCCGCCGCCAAACAGATGTATATTTAATAGAGATCAATCAACACAGTATAAAATCCAATATCAGACACACAGTCCATTTACAAGTCCGTTCTGGGTCTGAATGAAACCGGAGGCACTAAATACCTCGCAAACCCATCGATCACCACGTACGTCTGGACGATCACCACTCATTATCCATATTTCGGGATGCCTCCCAATCAGGACCTCGGTTACCATCCAAACGAGGTGAAGATCTCCGGTCTTCGACCATCGTCTTCATCTTCGATTTATTATCGTCGATTCAGTTATTCAGAATGGAAAAAACCCGGGCTTTCTGAGCAACTCGTGTATATAATAAACAAGAGCAACACTAACATATACACGCATCATTTCAATTCATTAGTCACTAACCGTCAATCAGTAAGAGAACGATTTCCCAAATATTAACCCCGAAGGCCGAAACCAACATCAGATCAACACCCAGGAAACCATTCGACTTAGCCAACCTTCAGTTAATTTCTAAATCACATCCATATCGATTATAATATTTTATAACGATTTATCGCTATTTTTATTTATTTTAAAATAGCCAATTTATTCAAAACGACGCTTCGGGCCATAACGCGACCGTGGCGCTGTTTTTCTTCAGATTTGATTTACACATATCTGAAAATCTAACCGTCGGATCTTCACAAAATTTACATCATTAGAAAGATCTTTTCAAAACGAATCCAACGGTTCCAGTTTCGGGAAATTCCGACAGTCGGATCTCCCGGTATAATCGTTTGAAGTTTCGATTTCAAAATACGAACTGCAACGTCGTTATTCGATTAAATATAATTATATATATATATATATAAATATAATCGATTCTGGCGCTATTTTTCTTCAGATTTGAATTAAACATTCCAGACAATCCAACTGTTGGATTTTTACAAAGTTGGTGCCGTTGGAAAGATTTTTCCAAAGCGAACCCAACGGGTGTGATTTCAGGAAAATCCGATGATCGGATCTCCTGGTATAATCGTTTGAAATCACGGTTTCGAAATGCAAACTACATGGCCATGTTTCGTTTTAATTTTATTTATATTTATATAATTATATAAATATAGTTCATTCAAAAATTCCTATATTGTTTCCACTTCTAATATTTCACTAACGCCTTTAAATTTTGGAAAATTTCACCATAACCTCCTTTGTACGGGAGGGGCTGGGAAAATTCCCAAATAGCCACACGGGCGTCTCATGTCAAAAAAAGAAAAAGAAAAAGCCAAGCGGCTAGCCAACAGGCTCATAAAATCATCACCCAAACAAAATAGTAAGCGTGTACCTATTTGTCGGGCACAAAAATTTTATTCCTCTTCTCTAGCCCCTTTGCTATAACCTGTTCAAATAAATATGCATGTACATATATACAGTTCTTATCACTTATCATTTTCCATTCAACTTCATATTTGATTCCATTTGATTTAAAAACACCATTCATTCTAATGTTGCATGCATAGGCAAAAATCATATCATTAGCTAATTAATGAATATTTCAACTCATGCATATTTATTTGAACGAGTGGCTATATTTAACACTTCACATCTCAACTATTCATGTATATAATAAAAATGTGATTTTTATTGTAAAACAATTCATTTCAAAACACTATTATTTTATATAGTTTATATAGGTAATAAAAATAAGATTTTTATTATAAAACAATTTCTTTTAAAACGAGATTATTTTACATAGTCCATATAGTTGATAAAAGGTGATTTTTATATTTAAAACACGAATACCATTCAACACATGAATTTCAATTCAACGAATGAATATCGATTCAACACATGAAGGTTTTCTATAGTTTATATATATAGATAAAAATGTGACTTTTATATTTAAAACACGAATACCATTCAATACATGAATTTCTAATCAACGAATGAATATCGATTCAACACATGAAGGTTTTCTATAGTTTCTATATATAGATAAAAATGTGACTTTCATATTTAAAACACGAATACCATTAAACACATGAATTTCTAATCAACGAATGAATATCGATTCAACACATGAAGGTTTTCTATTCAACGAATAAATATAGTTTCAGCAAATGAAAATAATTCAAACACATGAATATTATTCAAAATTTCGGCAGCATAACGGCAGGGTAGTTAAAACCGGGACCGTCCCTAGTACGGCTCCTCGCTCTACCTTAAAACCTCGCGGATTTTGACAATGGGGATCATGCATCTAGTTCGCACGCAGGCGGCATGTATATATTTATTTCATTTCCACAAACTAATCCTACGTGGTTTCAACCAAATATTTCTCAACCACAAACGGGTATTTTTCAACCACAATTAATCAATATCAACCACAAACAATCCCAAACAACCATTCGCTATCAATCAATTTTCACACCAATCACAACCAATAAATATCGTCCATGGTTTGTGGACGAGGGGCGTATATATATATATATATATATATATATATATATATATATATATATATATATATATAGCAATTCACTTCTATTTCAACACATATATAATTTTTACAACGCATATATAACTTATACATCGAACATACAACTTATACAACGCTTATACAAGAGGTGTACAATGCTTATAACTCATACATCGACTATATAATTTATACATCGTCGTTTTCCATATCGTTTATAAATTAGAAATCTCACATTGGGTTCCACTCCACCAAAAATAGCAGAAGGCTCAGAAAAATATGCGGTCTCTTCTAAAATGTAGAAGACGTCCTCACGGGTCCACTGTCTCTTCTTTCACTGAATTTCGACCACATAGCAAAAAGATATGATTTTTACAAAGTTTGCAACGCTTTATAGTGTCAAAACAGATGGAATTTAACTAAGCCGTTACCTCTCAATGCTTGTTCAAAACTAGGGATCCACTTTCCGCACAAACCGGTGGACGATAGGAGGATCGGGTGGTGCAGCATGGAGGAGGGAGGAGGCGCGCGCCTGCGCGTGGTGGTCCGGCCAGGTGCGATGGTCGGAGTTGGCCTGAGCGGCGCTGGGAAGTTTCGAACTTCCTGGAGGTGTTGCGTTCGATTGGGGCGACGATGGAGGGTGGGGTGTGTTTTGATTTGAAGGGGAGGAGAGGGGCTCTCGAACGTGGGTGGTGGCGATGGCTGCAGGCGGCGGAGGCGGCCGGAATCGGGTCGGAAAGCTTCGAATGGTTTTCGCCGTTCGTTCGAGGAGAGAGAAAGGGGTTTTGTTTGTTTTTTTATTAATGAATTATTTTGATTGGCCGAAGGTATTTATTAAGTTCAAAAATACGGTTTTTGCACACGAACTCCTTTTCAAACCCAACGACTGTCGCCCCTAGCTAATTACCCCCATTCCGAACATAATGGGATATGTTTCGTAGGCCCATTCGATTGTTTCAGTTAGTTTTCCTCTAAATTAAAATATAATTCATTCAATATTCAATTTGAACGTACATATCAATTTGCCAGGGCCACAAACTGATTCGAAAAATTCCAAAAAAATAAATCTAGCTATGTTTTGACGATACGGTCCCAACAAAACTAGTTTCGTCGAATTCTGAGACCGTTTGCAAAAAGGCCCATTTCTGGTCGATCCAATTTAACTATAATTGACCAAAACACATTTTCCTTTGCCACGCTCACATACTAGCTTCAAAAATTATGAAATTTGAAACCTAGCAATAACATCAAATTCTGGATCTAACAAAAGTGGTTTCGTCGAATTCCGAGGTCGTATGCAAAATGGCCATTTTTGCGGGCTATATAAATTCCATAGCGACCTTTCTGAAAATTCATTCGGCCATAACTTTTGCTCTCCGCTATAAAAATTCGATTTTTCAGATTCGTTAGAAAGGTATTCACTAACAGATTTAAATATTTTTGGTTTCACTAAAATCCGTTTTTTTTGCAACCGGTACAGTCCGACAAAGTTTGAATTCAATTTTTGAAACCGCAGCGCCATTTCAAGCCTTGTTTATAATTATAATTAATTATATTCGTTTTCAATTGTCGATTCAACTCACTTTTCACCTCTATTATTTAAAATATTTATTTTAAATATTTAAAATCCATTATTTTAGCCAATTTAAAAATTTTAAATTGGTTCAGATTTTCTGGGTCGTTACATTCTCCCCCACTTAGAACTTTTCGTCCCCGAAAAGGAACAAAGTCGAAAGTGGTTTGATAAATCTACAATCACACAACACAACAACCAATCCAATTGTTTTCAACTTTTATAAAATATACTAATCAATTTCTATACTCGTTTTAAAATCATTCATACTATAGAGTTAAAGCACATCCATGGAAAGAAAATAACAGCAGAGCAGAGAATTAAATGGTAATGCAAAGTATGGTAAATATACCTTGCACCGGAGTCAATCAGAGATATCCACTTGGCATCTAGGATAAGCTTACTAAATGTTCTCCTCAGTTTCCCAAGTACAATCTCGCGGATCTCTACTCCATTGCACTTTGACTAAGTGAACCTTCTTGTTCCTCAGCTCTTTGGTTTCTTTGCCGATGATCTTTAGCGGCTCTCGTCTCACAGCTAATTCAGGCGTAATTTCAATATCCTGTTGAGCTGCTTCTTCCACGATCAAGTCTGGGTCATAAACGTGCTTTCGAAGTTGAGATATGTGAAATACATCATGAACTCCAGGCAACCAATCAGGCAATTTGACCCTATAAGCGAGAGTTCCGATCCGTTCCAGAATAGGAAACAGACCAATGAATTTGGGCGCCAACTTTCCAGTTTTACCAAACCGGATTACTCCTCTCATCGGCGATACCTTCAAATATACATAGTCGCCAACAGCAAAGGATATATCTCTTCTTCTCCTATCGGCATAGCTCTTTTGTCGGCTTTGAGCAGCGAGTAATCGCTTCTTAATAAAATCGACTTTGTCGGCAGCTTCTCGGATCATATCAGGCCCCAATACAAGTCTATTTCCGGGTTCGACCCCACAAGCAGGAGATCGGCACGGTCTACCATACAATGCTTCGAATGGCGACATTGTCAGACTCGCCTGGTAGCTGTTGTTATAAGAGAATTCAGCAAAATGCAAATGGTCTTCCCATGATCCACCGAAATCTATAACACAAGCCCGCAATAGATCTTCTAAAATTCGATTCACCCTCTCAGTTTGACCGTCTGTCCGAGGATGATAAGTGGTGCTTAAGTTCAACTTCGTTCCCAGCTCGACTTGAAATGCCTCCCAGAATTTGCTAGTGAATATTGTATCACTATCACTGACTATACTGAGCGGCACTCCATGTAGTCTAACTATTTCCTTGAAGTAAATCTGTGCCAGACTCTGAGCAGTTCTATTTGATCTGATAGGTATGAAATGGGTGGTCTTCGTGAAGCGATCTACGATCACCCAAATACTGTCATTCCCTTTTCTGGCTCTGGGCAGACCATCAATGAAATCCATAGAAATATGTTCCCACTTCCAACCAGGAACTTCTAGTGGTTGTAACAACCCCGCCAGTTTCTGTTGGTCGCTCTTTACTAGCTGGCTAGTAGGGCATCGGCTGACATATAAAGAAATGTCCCTCTTCATCGACTTCCACCAGAAAGTGCGTTTGATGTCATTATACATTTTGCTTACTCTCGGATGGATACTAAGTTTTGACTTGTGGCATTCATCCAGAACTTCCTTTCGAAGCTCAGGAATGTTAGGGACACAGATTCGACCTTTGAGCCTTAAAATCCCATCATTATCCACTTGAAACCTCGAGGGTTCGCCTTGTTGAATTTTCTCTCTGATCTTCTGAATGAAGTGATCATCCTCCTGAAGAGCAGATATTTTATCTATCAGTGAAGTCGTGATAATAAAACTGGCGATCATTTCATTCTTTCGGCTTAACGCATCGGCCACGACATTGGCTTTCCCTGGAGTGTATATAATTTCAAAGTCATATGCTGCAAGAAACTCCAGCCAACGTTGCTGCCTCAAATTCAGGTCTTTCTGAGTGAACAGATACTTTAACGACTGGTGATCTGTAAACAGTTCAAATCTCTCACCTAGAAGATAGTGCCTCCAGATTTTCAAAGCGAATACTATAGCCAATAACTCAAGATCATGAGTGACATAGTTTTTCTCGTGTGGCTTCAGCTGACGGCTAGCATAAGCGATCACTTGGCCCCTTTGCATTAACACTGCGCCAAGGCCTTCTCTAGAAGCATCAGTCCAGACTTTCAAATCCTGATTGCCATCGATGATGGTTAACACTAGAGTTGTCGTTAATCTTAACTTTAGCTCTTCAAAAGCATCCTCACTTTCTGGAGCCCATTTAAATTTAGAGTGCTTCTTTGTAAGCTTCGTTAAGTGACCAGATATCTTTGAAAAGTTTTTAACGAAATTCCGGTAATAGCTAGCCAATCCGAGAAAACTGCGGACTTCAGTGGGGGTACTGGGCTGTTTCCAATTCTGAATAGCTATGATTTTACTTGGATCCACAGCAGTTCCTTCTTTCGATACGACATGGCCTAGAAATTTCACTTCATCTTGCCAGAATATACATTTGGAAAACTTTGCTTTCAATACATTCCTTCTGAGGATTTCCAACACTTGTTCCAAATGTTTTTCATGTTCGGCCTTTGATTTAGAGAAGATTAGAATATCGTCAATGAAAACCAGAACAAATTTATTCAAAACCCCTCTAAACACCCTATTCATCAGATCAACGAAGTAAGCAGGAGCGTTACATAAGCCGAACGACATTACTAACCACTCGTAGAATAAGTCGGGACCTCTGAACGCTGTCATTGGAACACACTCTTTGGCAATTCGAAGTTGATGGAAACCAGTAGCTAGGTCCGTTCGTGAAAATACTTGTGCGCCATTCAATCGATCCAACAAATCATCAATCTGCGGCAATGGATATTTATTCTTTATTGTCTGCTTGTTTAAATCACGATAATCCACACATAGACGCAGAGTACCGTCAGATTTTGGGACAAACACCACTGCTGCACCCCAATCAGAGAAACTAGGCCTGATCAGACCCTTCCATACTAGCTGTCGTGTTTGATTGTCTAATTCCTCCTTCTCTTTCAAGGACATTCTTCGGATAGCGTGAACTACCAGCCTTGCATTGGGAATCAAAGCGATCTTGAAATCTATTTCTCTCTGCGGAGGTAAGCGAACAACTTCTTCGAACACATCCGCATAGTTCTTGATGACAGGGATATCTTTGATGAGATCTAGAATATTCTTCGTAACTTCAGGGATATTTTCTATTTGGGCTGGAGAAACATTCAAAGTTGCCCAGAAGTCTTTTCTATTAGCATTCTGACCTTCACAGGGAATAGTTATATAATTCCCTGATTTAATCTTAGCCCTAACAACTCTCTCGGCACATCTAACCTCTGCTTCTTATTTGGTTAGCCAATCCAATCCCAGAATAAGATCGAATTCATTAAAATGCATGACGATAGAGATAGTAGGGAATTTATAGCATGAGAAAGAGACAGGTACTGCACAAACCCAACTGAGATCGATGGAACCCCCGACCGGATTTTGGACAGTCATTGGTTCTTTAAGCTTCCTCAATTTCAAATCCAACTTCTTAACGGCATTCTTTGCTATAAAGCTTCGTGATGCGCCTGTGTCAAACAGTACTTTGACCGGAATGTTTTTGATAGTAAGCGTTCCTTCTAAAACATCAGATCTTCCTTGACTTGTTGAGGGATCAGAAGTTTCTGCTACTTCATTCACTTGAACTACTTCAGGCTTCTTTAAGAGCCAGCAATCCTTTGCAAGATGACCAGTCTGCCTGCATTTACTGCAACCTCTTTTCTCTTGGAAATTCTTCTCTGATTTAGATCCACTCTTGATTCGTTTCTTTAGAGATCTGCAACTTATCGAGAGATGTCCTTGCTTATTGCAGTTAGAGCATACAGTTGTCGTTACTGGTTTCTTCTCAGATTTGGCCCTTTTCCTCTTGGCACTGGGCTTCTTATTGACCTCCGACCTCGTACTGGCTTCAGGAATATCAGTTTCCGACTCTGCTTTGTCACTAGAACAGACTTCTTCTTCGTCGCGTAACATTCCTTTCTTATGGAGATCTTCATACTGATAAGCCATGTATATCATTTCAGAAAAAGGAAGCTTCACATTCCTCAGTACACTATTCTGATATCTCCTTTGCAGGCCATGAATAAATCTTAGATTTTTCCTCTTTGGATCTTGAATCAGATGAGGAGCAAAGTGAGCAAGTTCGTTGAATTTCTTATGATATTCTGGGATGGTCATATCACCTTGTATCAAATAAGAAAATTCATCACATAATCGCTCCGTCGCTTCGGGAGGAGTAAATCTTTCCAGGAAAATCACTTTGAATCTGTCCCAGGTGATATCACCTTCTGGATTATCTTTGATGATTGATCCCACCAGATTAAAGCTTCTTCTTTGAGCGCCCAAGAGGCTACTAATCTTTTCTGATCATCTCTCAACTGGATACGTTCAAAAATTCTTTCGACAGAACTCATCCAAGCTTGAGTCTGAATAATAGATTCATTGCCCGAGAACTGGGCTCCGTTTAGATTTCGATATCTCTTTAATAGAGCCTCTAGATCGGGTTCTGCATTTCTCCTGTTTCTGACACTCATTTTTCTAGTACTTCTGCAAATGGCAGATCAAGTTTCAGGTCACAGAAATGATATTTTTAAAATATAGAAACACATACTTCAAATGTAAATGTGTCTATCAAGGTGTAATTTCATTCTGCTTTACTCATACTAGGATATTGCTGATCCTATCTGTATAGAGTCACCCATCCTAGAACACTACTGGTTCTATTTCTGACGAGTTCGTTCAAATGTTATATTCCAGAACTAAGCTTAACCAAAGCTCTGATACCAAATGAGACGACCCCAAACCCCGTACTGACGGTGGCAAGGGTAATCCTTGGAATATAACACAGAAACAGATAATAGCAGAACAAAATTAAATAAATACACCAGATAATGAACAATAGAATATACTGGATAAAAGTAATCATCAGAGTTACACAGTATACAGGATCTTACTTAGTACAAATACAGTTCAGCTATACATAAATGTCTACTGCGGAAAACAAACAAAATATGTACAATAGGAGCTGAACAGCATAAGAAGAGATAAATGATAGAATCCATCTTCAGCTCCAGCTATCCAGAAAGAACCAGCTAAACCTGAATACAAGGCTGCCCGTGTAGAAAAAGGGGCACACGAGTTTGAAAGTGAAACATACTACGAGTCAGTCATGGGACTGGTATGAGAAATCTACTCAACACATATATAATATGGCTAATCACAGGACCATGCCACTTTCGTGGAATGGGTTTACTCCATTGGATTGCCAGTGCTTTAAAACAAATCATTCTTTTAACCATCACAATGCTTTTTATAAAAAATGAAGCCATTATAAGACTCAGTTCCCATCACACAATGCAACGCAAACCGGAGGATAGAGTTTTTACCTTATAACGGCCAAAATATGCTTGATACGAATAAAACAAAGGCATTTGATATTATTGCTAGTGTTTATATGTTTGAAAACAATTTCAAATCATAACTATCAATCATAGACGACATGGGTAATGATCGACGCTAGTCTATGAATTAGAAAAGCGCGACATTTGTAATAAATTCTGCAAGCATACAGGTGTGTAGCATACAAGTCGAACACAGGGAGGAAAGTTAAATTTTATTATTTATATGTTTCGTGGGCGTGTTAGACGAACTTTGGAGGTTGATTTTGCAAAACAAAACAAAATTAAAACTGTAATTTGATTCAGAACAGATCTAACTGAACCGACGATCAAATCACAATTTCAATGGAAAGCAAATGAAACTATGAATTAGATTTGAATCTAATCAAACCCAATTTGACCTAAGAAAATAATAAAAAGCAGAAATTGAAATTGCAGAAATTGAAATAACAAACAAGAATTAAAATTAGGATTTCCGCTGAATCTAATCAGGCGGTAAATCACTAATGCAAATAAGTGCAAAATACAAATAGTGTTCTACCGAATCTAATCGTATAGACAACACTAGTTGCTAAGAAAACAAAAAAATGCAGAAAATAAAAGAGAAAGAAGAACTTTTATTAGAACAATGGAATAAGAGATGAGATAGGATGGTGGCTACAATGCCATTACAAGGGTATATATAGAGTAGATAGCCAAACCCTAACCCTAACCCTAATGATAAATGGGCCTGGTCATTACATCACTAATTAGTTTACAATGAGAAACATAAATGGGCCTTTGATAAATAAAGCAAATTTGGGCCTTTTCTCTTTTTCCTCTTGCTTCCTTGACATTTCTTCATTGATTTGTGATGTTCAAAGCCTTTTTATCAATCCTTTTCTTGTTCAACAGCAACTAGATGTGAGATCTTCATCTACAATTCTTCAAACTGCAAATACACAGCAATTTCATCTCTATTTCTCTACATTTCTGGTTGCATGCGGGCTGGGTTGGAATATCTGTAAAAGTAACAAAACAATACCCAAGTAATATTTATTTATATACAAAAGATAAGAAATAAGAGCATAAAATAAACATATTTCTATGTCAATCAAATACCCCCACACTTATCTTTTACTCGTCCTCGAGTAAAACAAAAAATGAAAAACTAAACTAGATAGGTCGCACTTTCGTAGGAAACACGATTGCATTGAGCGTATGCAACAAGCCGTTAAACCTCTAGGTGTCCCCAGTAGGACGAGTGGTGTCTCGTGAGGGTTTTCAGCGGATACTACCCACAAAATCCAAATGCAGTATGCTATGATTCTAATGAAACTACACGAATGCAATGGACATATGCAAATAAAAACGAAAAATGAAAACACGACTTGTTTCAGGAAAGTGGTACAACAAATTAAGTTAACAATTTCTAATCAGTTGATTTTATTTTAGATACCTCAACTTGTCACAAATTTTCAATATAAATCAAGTTTTCAAATGTTAAATTCCAGTTTGGCCAGTTGGTTTGGTCGATAACATAGTGCAGCCATGAAATAAATTCTTAGTTTGTTTGGCACAGTTTGCAAAGTGGTATTCTAATTTTCTCATGTATGGCTAGTCAAATCAATAAGGTCAAGAAGTGTTTGGGCATCATCGCTTATTCTTTATTCTATAAAATTTTAAAATTTATGTTCAAGTACATACACCTAACTAAAAAGACCAAGGTTTACCACCCATGCACTGCCTCGCAGACTAACGGAGAGTAGGTAAAGAGCTTGGCGGATTGTGCAGGCCGACTTTGACTTTGTCAACAACGTGTCGGTAATCCTTAGGTGTCCAATCCCATAAAATGAGACCAAGATATTCCAACTTTGACTTTGTCAACAACGTGTCGGATAGAGCTTGGCGGGTTTGCACACCAACGCTCGATATACAAGCAATGTTGGATACCCTTGGAATACTATTATTATTATTATCGAAAATATAAGCACAAAAGAGAGTTATGCGAGTTCAACTTAACACAACTTAGTTTTAAGATTTGAAAAGCCAATATAAGTCTTTTAAGTCCACTTATTTAAACAAGTCTACAATATAGAATAGATTTCATGGCCATCACCTAAGAATCTCCCTATGTACCGGTTACACTATTATCCCTCAAAATTAAACTTTTCATTACATTTCTTATTCGATCTAAGTTGAGAGAGAAAAATACTATCAACTAGCTAAAAATTGTAAACTTATTTTGTTGTATCAAACTAAAATGAGTCATGTTTCAAAAAACAAAAAAATTGGCATGTTACTACAGTCTAAAATGCATGATGGTCCTATTTAAATGATGAAAATAAAAGAAATAAAAACAAAGAAAAATGAAAATGGATGAAATGCAGACTCCCCCCCACACTTGAACTAAACAGTGTCCACACTGTAATTTTTTTCTATATTTGAAAGATCGTACCCAGAGATGGATTAAATGTAAAATTATTTGAAGAATGAAATGGAGTTTGGCCACTATATGCGAATGAAAATCATATGTACAATGATATATGTGTTTGCGGTGCACGCGATGCAAGGATTACCACCAACTTTTTCCTCTACACTTGTTTCTGGCCCTATGAGTCCCATTCACACTATGTCTAGACATGTTTTATAACAAGCAAAAGTTTTTGAAAACCATCTCATCTTTATACCTCGATTTGTAGTCCAGGAGATAAATATGTAGGGTCGTCCTAACCTGAAGTTTTTCAACCAAGCCAACATTCCAAGAATAATTCATGTGTTAAACAAATTTATCAGTGTAATTTTTCAAGAATTTGTGATCGAGTATAAATTCAGTGAAATTTGAATTTTGAGTGTTGTTCAACAGCATGTGATCACATTTCTCAATTGACAACGTATTTTCGACATTGACAATTTCAAGTTCGTTTGAATTCTCAAAATCAAAATTTTCAAATTGGGATTCATGGCCTGATTCTAATTCATCCTCGTCATTTAAAAGTTTAAGTTCATCTGCGAAGAGTTCGTCGAAAGACAACGTAGATATGTCAATTGAAGTACGAGAGGATTTTTGACATGGTAAATTTGTCGTGTCATCAACAACTTTTTCTTGTTCCGTTACGGAGTCTTGGTGATTCGAAGAAGAAGGTGTCGACACGGGAAGTGAAGGAAGTGAAGGTATAGAAGATGGTTTGTTGGGATTGCCAACGATCAAAGAAGAGATATTATCGGGGTTGCCGACATCAGAAAAAAAGATGTTGGGATTGCCAACATTCAAAGAAGATGGAGGTTTGGAATTTTCAGAAGAATTGGTCTTGATTGTCATTGGAAGAGTGTCAAGCTTTTCGATTGGGGTCAGAATCAAATGATTGTCGGGATTGGGGTCAGAATTAAGGCTTTCATCCTCACATAATTCAAAGAATTCATGTTCATTAAAGTCCTTTTCCAAATTTGAATTGAAAAATTCAACATTTTCGTTTTGTTCATTTTCAAAAATTTCAACTTTCTCATAGCCTGAAGGGGGAAGATCAAAATCTGAGCTTAAATCTTTTTCCTGAAAAGAGTTGAAGTCCAAATCGTTTACTGAATTTTGAAAACTTCATCAAGATGATTGTTCTCAATTTCCAAAGTCGTTATTTGAAAATTTTCAATGTCAGTAGAAATTGGATTATTTTCTGATTCAATGCTCATTTGATTTTGTTGCTCTTGTTGTTCTTTAAAAGATTTCATTAAGCAAAGGAGTTCATCAAGCTTTCTATCTTGGTTTTCTACCCTCTCTCTGAGAATGTTAAGATGATATTCTTCAGAATCGTTGATTTGAAAGCTCTCGTTTTGGATTTCTTGATTCTCAAAATTATAGTCCACATCAATTTCACGATCAATATCATTCCCAATGTGGTGGTTGTTTGAATCTTCAGAAAAATGACAATGATATTGGAAATCATTTTGATTTTGAAAATTAGGGTCATAACCAAAACTGTTGAAATTCGATGGAAAATTGAAATTTTGGTTATTTTCAAGATGTTGATATGGGTTGTAATTTTGAAAATTCTGATTGAATTGAAAATCATTTTCAAAATTATTTCCGAATTGGTTTCCAACCCCATATTGTTGTGGATCAAAGCTATATTGGGATTCAAAGTCGTTTTGAGACGGATGTGGCCCATAATCGAAATTATTGAAATTTGAATTGAAATCGCCATTTCGATTATATTCATGATGTTGAAAATGTTGGTCATTTTGAAAATTTTGAAAGTTGTTGGCATTAGACTCGAGAAATTTTGGAAAATCTTGCCTCATGAGTTGTAATTCGTATTCATAATCTTCAAGAGGACGTCTACTCCGACTATTATCCCACATTTCTCTCAAGGATTTTTTTGAATTAGACATTTGAATGAAGTCAGGGTAAGACATAAATTATTCTCAATTCAAAATAATATAAAATAATGAGTTGTGCTCTATTAATTAACTGACTCAATTAGAAGGGGGAAGAGGGTCTTATGGCCGTTCACGTATAGTATAAATACTAAGGGATACGACCAATGTTTTACGGGTAGTATGCAACCTCTTTTGCTAAAAGTTCAATAAATTGAACTAATATATATCCGCGATCCAATTGTACGAGACAGTCAACTTCACAAAACACCACTTTTCAATTATATTATTTTGAAAAATCAAAATTTTATTGTTGAAAAACGATGAGATTGATGATAATAGCAATGGAAATTCGTTTCTCACCAAATTCAGAAATATCAGTCACAGAACAGACACAGAAATATAAATTGCAGAATTAAAATTTACATTCAAGCCGCTGCCCCTGCAAATTTTTTTTACAACAATTGTCTATATTTTTGCAGCAGAGCACCTGTAGAGTTAAAAGAAATTTACAGTGGGGTATGGCTGTCCATCCAGAAAAATGAGTAGCGTCAATGATTGAAATCTCACTATTTGCAATTTCTTCTGATTTCTGAATTCTTGATTTGTTGCTTGAACTCCAGTCACTTTGTCCTTGGTTTGAAACTCTTTTTTTTTTATTTTTGGGCTTTTTTTTTAATGAAGTAAATAACAAAAAAAAAAAGCACAAGAAAATAAGAGGCTGTGGTAGGTTAAAAAAAAAAATTTGGAATTTTTTTTTTTGAGAGAATGCTTGTGGATGGGGTTGGTTTGTGCGTTGTGGCAGAAGTGTGGTGGGAAGGAGGGATTGAAGAAGATGGTGCTGAAGTGTAGATTGAAAAAAAAAATGTGGTGAAATGAGATTGTGTGAGAGAGAGGGGTATTTGATCAGAGGGGAAAAAATGAAGCAGGGAAGAATAATGGAAAAAAATTATGTCCTTGCCTTTTTTTTATTAGTGTTGAAAAAAGGACAAATAGGAAAGAAACAAATGACAAAAAAAATGGGAAGAGAGATTTCAGAAAAGAAAGAGAATTGTAAAGGAAGAAAGAAAAGTAATTGTAAAAGATTTGGAAAAGAAATTGAGAAGGGAAAGCAATAAAAGAGAAGACAAAAACAGAAAGAATTTTTTCTTTTGTTTATTGTTGTAAAATTAGAAGAGAGAGAAAAAAATGAGAAAGGAAAAACTTGAAAAGGGAAAGAAATAAATGGAGAAAGAAAGAAAATCAATTACAAGGCAGAGAAGAGAAATTTATAAAAGGATTTTTTTTTCTTCAGCAAATTGTAAAAGAAGAAAGGATGTGAGATATTAGTAAGAGGAGAAACAAATGAAAGGAAGGAGAAAGAAGTTGAAAATAGGGAAGAATTAAAAGAAAAATGGCAAGATTTTTTTTTTTTTTTTTTTTGAACTTGTAAAAGAAGAATGAGAAGTAATTATATAGAAAATTGGAAAGGAGGAATAAAGAGGAAAGAAATCAAAAGAGGATTTTTTTTTTTTTTGAAAAGAAAGGAAATTTGTAAGAGAAGAAAAGAAATCAATGTATTGAGAACAAGAAAGACAAAAGAAGAAAGGAAAAAAAGTTGCAAAAGAGGAATCGTTTTTTTTTTTTTGAAATTTGCAAAAAGAAAAAGACAATTGGATAGAAAGTGGAAAGATGGAAAGAATAAAGGAAAATTGATAGTTGTTTTTTTTTTTAATGAAGGAGAGAGCAGGAAAGAAATAAATGAAAAAATGGAAAGAGAGATTGTAAAAGGTTAATGAGAAATGCAATTGGAAAGAAATTAAAAAAAATGCAAGTTTTTTTTTTTTTTTATGAAAATTTGAACAAGAAGAAAGGGAAAGAAATGAATGGGAAAAAGCAAAACAAAAATGGAAAAAAAATAATAAAAGAGGAAGGAAATAAGAGAAAAAAGCAAGGTTTTTTGAGTAGAGAGGAAGGGTAGAAGAAATTGAGGAAAGAAATAAAAGCAGACAAAAACAAGAAAGAAATCAAAGTAGGCAGAGAAGAAATTGCAAATTTTTTTTTTTTTTTAGAAAGTTGTAGACAAAAGATGGAAACAAATAAAAAGAAAAGGAAAGAGAAAAGAAAAATGTGAAAATCAGCAAGGTGGTAGAAAGATGGAAAGAAATTGAAGAAAAATTAGCAACTTTCTTTTCTTTTTTTGTATATATTTTTTTTTTCTTCTTGAAGGAATTAGATTGGAAGAAATGCAAAATAAAAAAAAGGAAAGAAGTAAATGAAAAAAAGAAGGAAAATTAAAAAAAAAGCAAGTTTTTTTTTTTTTTGAAAGATTGTAAAAGAAGAAATGAATATAAAAGTAGGAAGGAGGATTGAAAAATGGAAAGGAATAATTGAAAATAGGAAAAGAAATTGAAAGAAAATAAAGGCAAGAAATTATTATTTTTTTCTTGCTTAGTTCATGACAGTATCAATGTAATTAATACGCCACATCACTAATTGAGATTTTTTCTATATGTACAAGAAACAAAAATATATACAAAATAAAATAAAACTAACACGAATCGAAAATTAAATAAACAATAAAATTCAATCGTTACCTCCCCGGCAACGGCGCCAAAAACTTGATCGACGCTAGTCTATGAATTAGAAAAGCGCGACATTTGTAATAAATTCTGCAAGCATACAGGTGTGTAGCATACAAGTCGAACACAGGGAGGAAAGTTAAATTTTATTATTTATATGTTTCGTGGGCGTGTTAGACGAACTTTGGAGGTTGATTTTGCAAAACAAAACAAAATTAAAACTGTAATTTGATTCAGAACAGATCTAACTGAACCGACGATCAAATCACAATTTCAATGGAAAGCAAATGAAACTATGAATTAGATTTGAATCTAATCAAACCCAATTTGACCTAAGAAAATAATAAAAAGCAGAAATTGAAATTGCAGAAATTGAAATAACAAACAAGAATTAAAATTAGGATTTCCGCTGAATCTAATCAGGCGGTAAATCACTAATGCAAATAAGTGCAAAATACAAATAGTGTTCTACCGAATCTAATCGTATAGACAACACTAGTTGCTAAGAAAACAAAAAAATGCAAAAAATAAAAGAGAAAGAAGAACTTTTATTAGAACAATGGAATAAGAGATGAGATAGGATGGTGGCTACAATGCCATTACAAGGGTATATATAGAGTAGATAGCCAAACCCTAACCCTAACCCTAATGATAAATGGGCCTGGTCATTACATCACTAATTAGTTTACAAAGAGAAACATAAATGGGCCTTTGATAAATAAAGCAAATTTGGGCCTTTTCTCTTTTTCCTCTTGCTTCCTTGACATTTCTTCATTGATTTGTGATGTTCAAAGCCTTTTTATCAATCCTTTTCTTGTTCAACAGCAACTAGATGTGAGATCTTCATCTACAATTCTTCAAACTGCAAATACACAGCAATTTCATCTCTATTTCTCTACATTTCTGGTTGCATGCGGGCTGGGTTGGAATATCTGTAAAAGTAACAAAACAATACCCAAGTAATATTTATTTATATACAAAAGATAAGAAATAAGAGCATAAAATAAACATATTTCTATGTCAATCAGGTAACATATATCATGTCGCCATATATAGGTATACAATCAAAACCGCACGATGTCGTATTTGGAAATTGGATTTCCGTCCTGAACCAAGGCAAAAGATAGTCCTTACCGAATTCGTGACTCTCTAGCCCGAGCCACAGGATCAGAATGCATCAACCATTTAGATCGTCAGGGTCGGTCCACCGATGTGGATTATTATGCCTGAACACTACGTCCCCCCGCCCTTTGGGGCGTAAACAAGCCAATGAATGACTCCATCGGACCCGGATCGTCCGATCAAATCGAGGCGCCTCGCAACAGCAACAACCACACAGGTGAAAAGTATATAAATGTCAGGGCTGGTAGGTCACTGACACCACCCTAGCTAGAAAGAAATGCAGGCCCTCCCTAATGTCCTCTCCCGATTCTGGTTCATACCGGGGTGTGAGGCTCGCGATTTCACGTTATACACAAAGCTACGCCACACAGGCGGTGCTTTGATCATCACCACAAGACTTTGCTTTTCAACAGAAGTCTTGATCATTTGCCACTTAGGCATGCCACACTAGCAATTCATGCTATGCGACTGATGTCCATCGATATACAACCTCTGAGCTCATGCGTTTCAGAGAAGGGCGTTAAGCAAAAGAATAAATTCTCCGCCGCCAAACAGATGTATATTTAATAGAGATCAATCAACACAGAATAAAATCCAATGTCAGACACACAGTCCATTTACAAGTCCGTTCTGGGTCTGAACGAAACCGGAGGCACTAAATACCTCGCAAACCCATCGATCACCACGTATGTCTGGACGATCACCACTCATTATCCATATTTCGGGATGCCTCCCAATCAGGACCTCGGTTACCATCCAAACGAGGTGAAGATCTCCGGTCTTCGACCATCGTCTTCATCTTCGATTTATTATCGTCGATTCAGTTATTCAGAATGGGAAAAACCCGGTATTTCTAAGCAACTCGCGTATATAATAAACAAGTGCAACACTAACATGTACACACATCATTTCAATTCATTAGTCACTAACCGTCAATCAGTAAGAGAACGATTTCCCAAATATTAACCCCGAAGGCCGAAACCAACATCAGATCAACACTCAGGAAACAATTCGACTTAGCCAACCTTCAGTTAATTTCTAAATCACATCCATATCGTTTATAATATTTTATAACGATTTATCGCTTTTTTTATTTATTTTAAAATAGCCAATTTATTCAAAACGACGCTTCGGGCCATAACGCGACCGTGGCGCTGTTTTTCTTCAGATTTGATTTACACATATCTGAAAATCTAACCGTTGGATCTTCAAAAAATTTACATCATTAGAAAGATCTTTTCAAAACGAATCCAACGGTTCCAATTTCGGGAAATTTCGACGGTCGGATCTCCCGGTATAATCGTTTGAAGTTTCGATTTCAAAATACGAACTACAGCAGGTCGTTATTCGATTAAATATAATTATATTTATATATATAAATATAAATATAATCGATTCTGGCGGTGTTTTTCTTCAGATTTGAATTAAACATTCCAGACAATCCAACCGTTGGATTTTTACAAAGTCGGTGTCGTTGGAAAGATTTTTCCAAAGCAAACCCAACGGCTGTGATTTCAGGAAAATCCGATGGTCGGATCTCCTGGTATAATCGTTTGAAATCACGGTTTCAAAATGCGAACTGCACGGCCACGTTTCGTTTTAATTTTATTTATATTTATATAATTATATAAATATAGTTCATTCAAAAATTCCTATATTGTTTCCACTTCTAATATTTCACTAACGCCTTTAAATTTTGGAAAATTTCGCCATAACCTCCTTTGTACGGGAGGGGCTGGGAAAATTCCCAAATAGCCACACGGGCGTCTCATGTTAAAAAAAGAAAAAGAAAAAGCCAAGCGGCTAGCCAACAGGCTCATAAAATCATCACCCAAACAAAACAGTAAGCGTGTACCTATTTGTCGGGCACAAAAATTTTATTCCTCCTCTCTAGCCCCTTTGCTATAAACTGTTCAAATAAATATGCATGTACATATATACAGTTATTATCACTTATCATTTTCCATTCAACTTCATATTTGATTCCATTTGATTTAAAAACACCATTCATTCTAATGTTGCATGCATAGGCAAAAATCATATCATTAGCTAATTAATGAATATTTCAACTCATGCATATTTATTTAAACGAGTGGCTATTTTTAACACTTCACATCTCAACTATTCATGTATATAATAAAAATGTGATTTTTATTCTAAAACAATTCATTTCAAAAACACTATTATTTTATATAGTTTATATAGGTAATAAAAATAAGATTTTTATTATAAAACAATTTCTTTTAAAACGAGATTATTTTACACAGTCCATATAGTTGATAAAAGGTGATTTTTATATTTAAAACACGAATACCATTCAACACATGAATTTCAATTCAACGAATGAATATCGATTCAACACATGAAGGTTTTCTATAGTTTATATATATAGATAAAAATGTGACTTTTATATTTAAAACATGAATACCATTCAACACATGAATTTCTAATCAACGAATGAATATCGATTCAACACATGAAGGTTTTCTATAGTTTCTATATATAGATAAAAATGTGACTTTCATATTTAAAACACGAATACCATTCAACACATGAATTTCTAATCAACGAATGAATATCGATTCAACACATGAAGGTTTTCTATTCAATGAATAAATATAGTTTCAGCAAATGAAAATAATTCAAACACATGAATATTATTCAAAATTTCGGCAGCATAACGGCAGGGTAGTTAAAACCGAGACCGTCCCTAGTACGGCTCCTCGCTCTACCTTAAAACCTCGCGGTTTTTGACAACGGGGATCATGCATCTAGTTCGCACGCAGGCGGCATGTATATATTTATTTCATTTCCACAAACTAATCCTATGTGGTTTCAACCAAATATTTCTCAACCACAAACGGGTATTTTTCAACCACAATCAATCAATATCAACCACAAACAATCCCATACAACCATTCGCTATCAATCAATTTTCACACTAATCACAACCAATAAATATCGTCCATGGTTTGTGGACGAGGGGCGTATGTGTGTGTATATATATATGTATGTATGTATATATATATATATAGCAATTCACTTCTATTTCAACACATATATAATTTTTACAACGCATATATAACTTATACATCGAACATACAACTTATACAACGCTTATACAAGAGGTGTACAACGCTTATATAACTTATACATCGACTATATAATTTATACATCGTCGTTTTCCATATCGTTTATAAATTAGAAATCTCACATTGGGTTCCACTCCACCAAAAATAGCAGAAGGCTCAGAAAAATATGCGGTCTCTTCTAAAATGTAGAAGATGTCCTCACGGGTCCACTGTCTCTTGTTTCACTGAATTTCGACCACATAGCAAAAAGATATGAATTTTACATAGTTTGCAACGCTTTATAGTGTCAAAACAGTTGGAATTTAACTCAGCCGTTACCTCTCAACGCTTGTTAAAAACTAGGGATCCACTTTTCACACAAACCGGTGGACGATAGGAGGATCAGGTGGTGCAGCATGGAGGAGGGAGGAGGCGTGTGCCTGCGTGTGGTGGTCCGGCCAGGTACGATGGTCGGAGTTGGCCTGGGCGGCGCTGGGAAGTTTCAAACTTCCTGGAGGTGCTGCGTTCGATTGGGGCGACGATGAAGAGTGGGGTTTGTTTTGATTTAAAGGGGAGGAGAGGGGCTCTCGAACGTAGGTGGCGGCGATGGCTGCAGGCGGCGGAGGCGGCCGGAATCGGGTCGGAAAGCTTCGAATGGTTTTGCCGTTCGTTCGGGGAGAGAGAAAGGTGTTTTATTTTTTGTTTTTTTTATTAATGAATTATTTTGATTGGCCGGAGGTATTTATTAAGTTCAAAAATACGGTTTTTGCACACGAACTCCTTTTCAAACCCAACGACTGTCGCCCCTAGCTAATAACCCCCATTCCGAACACAATGGGATATGTTTCGTAGGCCTATTCGATTGTTTTAGTCAGTTTTCCTTTAAATTAAAATATATTTCATTCAATATTCAATTTGAACGTACATTTCAATTTTCCAGGGCCACAAACTGATTCGAAAAATTCCAGAAAAATAAATCTAGCTATGTTTTGATGATACGGTTCCAACAAAACTAGTTTTGTCGAATTCTGAGACCGTTCGCAAAAAGGCCCATTTCTGGTCGATCCAATTTAACTGTAATTGACCAAAACACATTTTCCTTTGCCACGCTCACATACTAGCTTCAAAAATTATGAAATTTGAAACCTAGCAATAACTTCACATCCCGGATCCAACATAAGTTGTTTCGTCGAATTCCGAGGTCGTATGCAAAATGGCCATTTTTGCGGGCTATATAAATTCCATAGCGACCTTTCTGAAAATTCATTCTGCCATAACTTTTGCTTTCCGCTATGAAAATTCGATTTTTCAGATTCGTTAGAAAGGTATTCACTAACAGATTTAAATATTTTTGGTTTCACTAAAATCCGTTTTGTTTTGCACCTGGTACTGTCCGACAAAGTTTGAATTCAATTTTTGAAACCACAGCGCCATTTCAGGCCTTATTTATAATTATAATTAATTATACTCGTTTTCATTTGTCGATTCAACTCACTTTTCACCTCTATTATTTAAAATATTTATTTAAAATATTTAAAATCAATTATTTTAGCCAATTTAAAAATTTTAAATTGGTTCAGATTTTCTAGGTCGTTACACAATTCATCTCTAGTCTCTGGGTATTCTGGCGAAGTCCCAGAATCCCCAGCAGGCACCAATAACGTAGAGGAGCAAGACAAAGAAGGTTAAGATCAAGAATTCTCAATATGGCGAGATATACAATCCTTAATCATTGCTATCTCATCCCCGCTGAGAAGGGGTAAAGAACGATGGCCAGAGAAAGGAGGACAAACAACAGACACAAGCGGTATGTCAGGGACAGCAAGATCAATGAAGGATGAGGACAGTGTAGTGTCACTTCGTGAAAGTAACACTGGTTCCTGTGTGCTCTTTACCGACATTGAGCTGTCATCAAGTTGGCATCCTCACCAAAAATGTAAAGCGCAAATACCGAGGGACAGACATAAAGCAAAAAGAAAAGACAACTTCGAGAGGTGATCTTATGGGTAGGACGTATAGTGGTTCAAAGAGCTAACCACTATATGTCTATAGCCAAGAGACTGACCTACTCTATTTGACACAGATATAAGCCTCCAAAAAACAACGCTGAGCTCACAAAACCAACAGCATAAAAAATGAATCGCGAGTAACATAAGTAAGGCCTCGCCGCGACTCATAAAATCCGCCAAGCCGAAACCCAGCAACCCATTCGAAGATAAAGTCGAACCAACAAACGACCAATAGTCGACCACTCCTGTTTCCAATGAGAAAACAGATGGCTGAAACAAAAGGAAATAGACCGCCATGTAAAACGGGCTGACCAATAAACCTTTGAGAAAATACATGCCGAAGCCATGTTAGCAAAACTCACAACACTTGTGAGTTCCATCAATTTAGCCAATTGCATCCGATCAGAGCCAAAAGAAAGGGAAACAATGAAATATCCAGGAAACACAAGATTGCTGGTACAAAGAGAACACTGGCATACAAATCCATCAGAGGCCACACACCCATGCCCCATCTATTGTAGGACATATGCACAAGATGCTAATAAAGAGACGGAGAGAACATGTGAACGCATGTAAAAGCTCAAGCCACCGCAAACTACCCCAAATAATACCCAGTTATGCATAACACGAGCACTAGTGTGTGTATGTTTATATGCACACACTATTTGGAAGCGATTGTTTTGCATTTGAACCAATCCACTCATTTGTATTTAATTAATAAGTGGATGAGAGACAGAGAACGCGAAGAAAGAAAGAAAGCGGTTTATGTGGTGTAACACCCCGTATTTTAACAACACTAAAATATGATAAATTAAAGAATACTTAATTAAGATATTGGTAATTAAGTAAACATACTGCGCTATTACGTTCATCTCGGAATTCTGGTCAAGAGAGACACCTGGTTTGCATAAAATGGACATCGTATGAAGAAGTTATTAAGGCTATATAGGTTTGTATATGCACAAGAGAATTATATATATACACAAACAAATCAAAGTAATAAAAAAATACAAAACTAGCAAGCGGGAGACCCAGGAATGGAACTGGCCGTTCTGGGAGGACGACCCACCCGCTGGGTCGACCCAGGGGTCGACACCCAAAAGGGGGGTCGACCCCCATACAGAACTGGGAAAATTCTCGATTCTGAACCTAGACTTGTTTCTTGGCTTAGTTCGTTGACCCTAGGCTATAAATAGGACCCTATATCCATTGTTTTATTCATCTAATTCAATGGCGACGACGAAGTGTTGCTCCAACATAATTTGATCTAGTCTATTCCTCTTCAACAAACAAGTCATTCAAGTTTAGATCTGATTTTCAACATCAGAAATCTCTTCTTCTATTTCTTAGATCGAAACACTGTGAGTCTACGTTAACTTCAAATCTAAATAATTAAAAAGTAAATCTTGACATGACTATAATTTGGATCTATGCCTGTGACTATGTGAATCATATCAGATCTTCTATAATTTGATTATCTAAGTTATTCTAACATGCCTATGAACTAGATCTAAAGCTATACCTATTTATCATATGAGATCTGCCATTATTTGTAGATCTAATTTACTATTTAGATCACCTTATGCATGTTCCTATTATGTTTGTGGCAAATCAGATCTGTTGTAACCTGTTTACCTATGATGTTCTGACATGACCATGACTTGGATCTTAACCTTTATCATGTCAGATCTACCTTTGATTATAGATCTAAATTCACTGCTTAGATCACCTTATACTTGTTCTATTATGTTTATGGCCAAATTGGATCTGTTATTAGTTGGGCATCTAAACCACTGTTTAGATCTTATCATGCCTATATGACATCCCTATTATGTTAGAATCAATTTATCATATGTTCATTATATTTGTTCCTATATGCCTACCCTGCCATTATATCACAATATGTTTGTGCCGTTATATGTCAATTTTGTTATCCTGTTCATCTCTATCATTTTTCCTCCTTCTTTCCCCTTTTATTTTTACAACCAGGCTTACTTCGAGCCTAGGCATGCCACTAAAATAAGCGAACGTGTTAAACGGTAAATGATGGGGAAATTGTTAATATTTGGCATAACTTATAATTGAAAGTTAGACATAACTTGAAGGAAATTTATGAATGTGAATTTGGGGGCATAAATTGAATTGTGAATAAAGACCATAAATGGGGGAATATGGTTCATTATGAACATAACTTGGTAAAGGGGCATGAAAACCTATAACGACATAGGTAAATTTGTTAATAATGGAAATTCCTAGAATTATAATAACTTAAATTGTAAACCGTGCTTGGGCACGAGGTTAGATTACACTTGTGGTGGAAGTCTACGCGGAACAGACCGGCATATCCAACAACCACAAGTGGTGAATCGAATGTGGGAGACCTAAGTGCACAAATACGGGAAGTGCTAAGACACAAGGTTAAGCCCGATTTATGGAATAAGCCTGCTCGGACTCGCCTGCCATATCCAGCATCCACATGTTGTAGGCTTAATGTGGGAAGTCTAGAGCATTATAACCATAAATGTATAAATAATGAATTGGGGTAAGCAAGGAAAGATAGTAGCCTATTATGATTAATTACTTTAATGATAATGTTATATATAATAAGAAGGCTTGTCCTAGGGACAAGTGGAAATTATAACATAAGTTATAATAAAAAGGAAAGAAGCTTATTAGTAAACCTTAGTTATGAAAACTAAGTTAACAAGTAAACAATGTCAAGTTGTATTGATATGTTAAACGGAAAACAGGCGAACTGAGATGAAGTATACTTAATTACATATTAAGTAAAACATGTAATTACAACTATGGAATCAGACAATGAATAATACATGAGGATTGTAAGATTACTTCCGTTAATTACAATCTAAGGGTGGAAGATTGTAAGATTTCTTCTGCTAATTACATTATAAAGAATAACATGTAATGGGGCTTATTAATCATCTTAAAAGGAATAAGTTATATTTACATTAATAAGCAAGTGGAGTTTTTGAAAGTGGAGTTTTGGCAAGTGAAAAGAAGATAATGCAAATTGGGATAACCTGTTAATCTGTAATACTTAACCTAGTTGAATCCGTAAGGATTGTATGAACATGAACTTGAATAGGGGTTAAGTAAACTTGGTTGGAATAGTGGGAGGGTTAAGTATATTTGGGTTGTATGGGTAATATTTATATATAGGCCCACAAAACTTAACCAATTGGGGGTTATGTATTAAATACACCTATAGGTAAGCATAACTGGTAGGAATGTTAGGGTTATTTATTAAAGACACCTATAGGTAAGCATAACCGGTAGGAAGTTAGGGGTTATATAATGAAAGACACCATAAGGTAAGTATAACCTATAGAAATGTTGGGGTTATGTAATTAAAGACATCTTAGAGTAAGCATAACCTATGGGAATCCTAGTTGGTATGCAAGACAAGGGGGAGAACTTGCATCATATTGTGTGGGGGACCCGTTTTAGTCAATAATCCATATATAAGTATCAAAATGAGTATTCCGCCCTTGGTCGGAGTGGGGCACGCTTACTGGGCTGATTGTAAGAGATCCAAACATGGAGGACGGTGTGGGCGGCGCAAACCAACCGGGGACATGTGTGTGCATGGGTCGGGTAGCATGGGCTAAGACGACCATGAAACCTGTAGATATGGTTGTGATTCTGTCTTGACCGTGATTCTACTTTCATTTTGCTGGAGTTGCTTAGATGTATGGCTCAAGCACTTAACCTTGCTATATGGCTGTGTTTTATTTAGGGAATTATGCTTCTTTTATTATTGTAATCTGATGTTTTAAGTATAAGACAGAGGTTTTAAATGTTGTAATGGTTTTTATTTATTTCAGACGAATGATGTTTTGGACCACGATGCTCTATGATTAATAATTTTTTTAACTCCGCTACTATTTTATATCTGTCTTGTAATGTTTATGTTTCCGTTTACCTATAACGCTTCATGAAACTTAATGCATTCCCTTAGTGAGTGACATTAGCGAACGTGGGGTGTCACACTTGGTATCAAAGCTGAAGGTTACCAGATTCGATACAAGTTTTTGAAAATTATTTTCAAAAAGTTTTTAAGAGGAAGCATTTTCAAAAAGAAAAGTATGTTTTAAAAAACATATTCCCCATGGCCATAGGAAATATCTTTCGATTATCTGTTTGAGTCCCTTCTTCCTTTTCGTTTCAGTATGTCTAGGAATCGTATATTCCCAAGGGAGTGCAAGTGCCGGCTTGGTTCCGTTGGTATCTCAAGGCTACAACACCAATCGGGAGCCAAGGAAACGTCCCTCCCCCAGCTGCAATCATTATTCCTCCACCGTCGCGAGTAGATGATTTCTCTAAACAGAAAGAAGCTATGATTGAGGAAACACAAAACAAGGAAGTATGGCCCAAGAAAGGACAACAACAACAACAACAACAGAAGAAGAAAGGTAGAAAGAATGACAAGGCTAAAGATAAGAAGAAGTGTCATAATTGCAGACGCGTGGGTCATTTGGTCAAAGATTGCTGAAAAAGAAGAAAGAATGCTTGATATAATTGGTGAAGTTGGGCACTATACGAGGAAATGCCCGAAGAAACAAGGAAAGGACCAAAGGGCAGGATCTTCTGAAGGACAGGCGTATGTTCTCGTGGTCAGTGTACCAGGGAGAGGTAGTAAAGTTTCTGCAAAATGTTTGATTTCCACTTTTTAATTATCTGGTTTTAAAACTCTTTTTTATTTTGGCTCTTCGCATTCGTTTATATCTAGTTTTGTGATTGAGTCTCTGCACCTAAATACTAGTGTGGTAGTCGATCCCGTTGTTATCTCAAACCCCATTGGTGGTTCAGTTCATTTGTCCATAATTTGTCGGGGTTTGAAAGTATTTGTGTTAGGCATCGAGTTTGGATGCGATGCATATGTGCCCAGGTTTATGGGATATGGTTTGATTCTAGGGTTGGATTGGCTAGCCATGTATGGTGCCATTCGGTATTGTGAGAGGAGGGTCGTTAGGCTTTTGACTTGTCATGGGAGGACCCTTGAGATTTCTTGTGACCCGCAAGGGTCTGTCATGCTTAAGTTTCCTAGAGTCTCTTGATGCATCTATTGATGATCTGTGATCTGTACCAGTAGTCTGTGAGTATCCTGATGTATTTGATGTGGTTCAGGGTTTATCCCTAAGGTGCGAGATTGATTTCCATATAAATTTGGTGGACAATGCAAAGTCGGTTGCATTGCCTGTGCGCCTTATGGCTCCAAGGGAAAGAAGGGAGCTGAGCAACCAAGTAGGGGAGATATTTGAAAAAGGATTTATTAGGCGAAGCATATCTGAATGGGGTGCAAATAAGATGGATGGTTCGCTTCGCTTATGTGTAGATTATAGGGAGTTGAATAAACTCACAAAGAAGAATCTGAAATTTTCTTGGGGTACAGACTGAGAGGATGCTTTTTCAGCAATTGAAGAGGGCTCTGGCAACAGCCCCAGTCTTGATCTTGCCTGACGGAAACAAAGTGTTCACAGTATACATTGATGCATGTAGTACAGGGCTGGGTGCGGTTCTGATGCAAGAGGGAAGGGTAGTATGTTATGGGAGTAGAGTTGAGAGTTTGTAAGAACTACCCTACCCTTGTTTTGGAATTAGTTGCTATAGTATTCATGCTTAAGACTTGGCGACAGTATCTGCTTGGAGAGAGGTTCGAGTTATACTTTGACCATAAGTCACACAAGTATCTTTTCTCATAGAAGGATCTCAAATTGAGACAATAGAGTTAGGCTTCTACTTGGACCTAAGCCGATTAGCAAACTTCAGAAAAGATTGATCTTATCCGCAGGCACATGAAGACAGCTTGGGAGAGGCAGAAGTTAAATGGCTTATAGGATAAAACTACCAGAGAGGTTAGCGGATGTTCATTTGCAAAAATACAGCAGAAGTAGTTGAGCCAAGTATGCTTGAGGAAGTAGAGGTGGAACAGGAAGTGACAGTTAGACGAGTTCCTACCCGTATTCATGGATCAGAGGTTAAGAAGCTATGCAACTGAGAGGTCAAGTTGAAGGAAGTTCAGTAGGGAGACGACCATGCGGATGCTGCTTGGGAGACTGAAGGTAAGATTCTCTCTTTGTACCCTTTTCTTTTCAAGGGTGTGTTCTTAACTTCTTTTCGAAAGCTTTTTATTCGTACTTGTTTCTATCATTCATCTGTATCCTATCGATCAAATCTTTGACCTTTAGGTACGAATCCTATGGATGTAAACATGTGTTTGAGACATGTTATGTTTGATGGATGCAAGTGTTTTCTAGTGGTTGCTTGTGGGTGCATACACACACCAGCCATTAGACCGGCTCAATCACTCTCATACTGCATATGGATGTGTGTGCATTTTTCTTATTTTAATGGATGAATGTGGATGTATCATCATATGAATGTTGCATTTGGATGAAATATTGTGCACACATATAGAACATACAAGTTATAATAAGATTATTTGCCTACATGTTGGATTCATAACACTAACATACATTGCATTAAGGAGGTCAACGGAATCAGTAGACCGCCTGATCTTCGTATTAGTATTGGGACATATACATACACCTTTGCATATGTTCATATAAGCATTAGAATTTTTTTAAGGACAATGAATGCTCATGATTTATGGATGACTAGATGGGTAATGGATGTTAGGACATACATTCTTCCTAACTTGGAGATTTCAGGGATGAAATCCTTTAAGTAGGGGAGAATGTAACACCCCGTATTTTAACAACAATAAAAGATGATAAATTAAAGAATAATTAATTAAATATTATGAATTTATGTAAAACGGACTGCGCCATTGCGTTGGTCTCGGAATTCTGGTCAAGATAGACACCTGATTTGCATAAAACGGACAATGTATGAAGAAGTTATTAAGCCTAGAAGTTTGTATACACACAAGAGAATTATATATACAAATAAATCAAAGTAACAAAAAAAATCAAAAACAGCGAGCGGGAGACCCAGGAATGGAACCGACCGATCTAGGGGGTCAACCTACCCGCTGGGTCGACCCAGGGTTCGATCCAGGCTCTTTGGGGTCGACCCCCAATACAGATCTGGGCATATTCTCGATTCTGAACCTGGAATTGTTTCTTGGCTTAGTTCGTTGAACCTAGGTATAAATAGGACCCTATATCCATTGTTTTATTCATCTAATTTAATGGAGACGACGAAGTGCTGCTCCAACATAATTTGCTCTAGCCTATTCCTCTTCAACAAACAAGTCATTCAAGTTTAGATATGTGATTCAACATCAAAAATCACTTCTTCTATTTCTTAGATCCAAATTTTGTGAGTTTATGTTAATTTGGGATCTAAATAATTAAAAGTTAATCTTAGCATGACTATAATTTGGATCTATGCCTGTGACTATGTGAATCATATCAAATCTGCTATAACTTGATTATCTAAGTAATTATGACATGCCTATGAACTACATCTGAAGCTATAACTATTTATCATATCAGACATGCCATTGTTTATAGATCTAATTTGTTGTTTAGATCACCTTATGCATGTTCCTATTATGTTTGTAGCCAAATCAGATCTGTTGTAACTTGTGTACCTATGATGTTCTGACATGAATATGACTAGGATCTTGACCATTATCATGTCAAATCTACCTTTGATTATAGATCTAAATTCATTGCTTAGATCACCTTATACCTGTTCTATTATGTTTATGGCCAAATTGGATCTGTTATTAGTTGGGAATCTAAACCACTATATAGATCTTATCATGCCTATTATGACATTCCTATTATGTTAGAATCAATTCCTATTATCATATGTTCATTAGATCTGTTCCTCTATGCCTACCCTACCATTATGTCATAATATGTTTATGTCGTTATATGTCAATTTTGTTATCCTGTTCATCTCTGTCCCTTTTCCTCCTTCTTTCCCCTTTTTATTTTTATAGCCAGGCTACCTTCGAGCCTAGGTATGCCGCTGAAATAAGCGAATGCGTTAAACGGGAAACGATGGGGAAATTGATAATATTTGACATAACTTGTAATTGAAAGTTTAGACATAACTTGAAAAAAAATTATGAACGTGAATTTGGGGGCATAAATTGAATTGTGAATAAAGACCTTAAATTGGGGCATATGGTTCATTATGAACATAACTTGGGAGAGTGGCATGAAAACCTATAACGACATAGGTAAATTTGTTAATAAAGGAAATGCGTAGAATTACAATAACTTAAATTGTAAACCGTGCTTAGGCACGAGGTTAGATTACACTTGTGGTGGAAGTCTGCCGGAACTAATCGGCATATCCAGCAACCACAAGTGGTGAATCGAATATGGGAGGCCTAAGTGAATAAATACGAGAAGTGCTAAGACACGAGGTTAAGCTCGATTTGTGGAATTAGTCTGCCCGGACCCGCCCGACATATCCAGCATCCACATGTTGTAGGCTTAATGTGGGAGGTCTAGCGCATTATAACCATAAATGGATATATGATAATGAATTGGGGTAAGAAAGGAAAGATAGTAACCGATTATGATTAATTACTTTAATGATAATGTTATATATAATAGGTACCTAGTAATAAGTGGAAATTATAACATAAGTTATAATAAAAAGGAAAGAAGCTTATTAGTAAACCTTAGTTAAGAAAACTAAGTTAATAAGTAAACAACGTCAATTTGTATTGATATGTTAAATGGAAAACAGGTGAACTGAGATGAAGTATACTTAATTACATATTAAGTAAAACATGTTATTGCAACTATGGAATCAAACAATGAATAATACATGGGGATTGTAAGATTACCTCTGTTAATTACAACCTAGGGGCGAAAGATTGTAAGATTTCTTCCGCTAATTACGATCTAAATAATAACATGTAATGCGGCTTATTAATAAACTTAAATGGAATAAGTCATATTTATATTAATAAGAAAGTGGAGTTTTGGCAAGTGAAAAGAAGACAATGTGAATGGGGATAACCTGTTAATCTGTAATACTTTACCTAGTTGAATCCATAAGGATTGTATGAACATGAACCTGAATAGGGGTTAAGTAAACTTGGTTGGAACAGTGGGAGGGTTAAATATATCTAGGTTGGGTGGGTAATATTTATATATAGGCCCACAAAACTGAACCAATTGGGGTTTATGTATTAAAGACATCTATAGGTAAGCATAACCAGTAGGAATGTTAAGGTTATGTATTAAAGACACTTATAGGTAAGCATTACCAGTAGAAAGGTAGGGATTATATAATCAAAGACACCGTAAGGTAAGTATAACATGTAGAAATGTTGGGGTTATGTAATTAAGACACCTTAGGGTAAGCATAACATGTGGAAATCCTAGTGGGAATGCAAGACAAGGGGGAGAGCTTGCATCATCTTGTGTGGCGGACCCATTTCAGTCAGTAACCCATATATAAGTATCAAAATGAGTACTTTGCCCTAGGTCGTAGTGGGGCACGCTTATTGGGCTGATTGTAAGAGATCCAAACGTGGAGGACAGTGTGGGTGGCGCAAGCCAACCAGAGACATGTGCGTGCATGGGCCGGGTAGCAGGGGCTAAGACAACCGTGACACCTGTAGATATGGTTGTGCATATCAGCGAAAGGTTTCCACTATAGGATGTGATACATCCTAATATCGGGCCAGCACAGAGTATCTACGCAGATTAGAGAGCCGATCGATTAGGGTCATAGTTAGGGTGCGTCTAAACTATGGTAAGTTTAGGAGTCCGTTATTGGGGCTGTCTGTGGATTTTATGGGCATTTTATACGTGCTGGGGATCATCTCATTCTGGTTATAGTAGTATTAGTGTAGAGAAATTTTTAGAAGCACAATTTACTCTATCGTGTTACCTTGTCATACCTGCCTTTTATGATGATATCTCTCTTATCAATTTTATATGTCTGTCATGATACATTTACTTATTTACTTGCTAAAAGTAATTGGACTCGGCAGACCTTATGTCTGACCTATTTTGTTTCCTCTTCTTTCTCTTCCATTTTCCCCTCCCTCCAGGTTCTCAGGGAGGGAATACTCAGGCTTGACCGTGATTCTGCTTTCATTTTGCTGGAGTTGCTTAGATGTATGGCTCAAGCTCTTATCCTTGCTATTATGGCTATGTTTTATTTGGGGAATTATGCTTCTTTTATTATTATACTCTTATGTTTTAAGTACAAGATAGAGGTTTTAAATGATGTAATGGTTTTCATGCATTTCAGACAAATGATGTTTTGGGCCACGATGCTTTATGATTAATAAAGTTTTTAACCCCGCTGCCATTTTATATCTGTCTTGTAATGTTTCTGTTTTTGTTTACCTATAACACTTCACGAAACTTAAGGCATTCCCTTAGTGAGTGAAATTAATGGATTTGGGGTGTCACATGTGGTGGAAAGCAATAGAGAGGGATTGCACTGTTAGGGATGCGACATAATGCTCTTTATATATTTATGTGTTCAATAGCACTACTTTGGCCCTCTTGTTTTCCACCACACATCCGTTTTTTCTCTCCCTTCTCTTCCTTATTTTAATATAAATAAGTGGATATAACTCGAGTGCAATTGGGATGTAAAAATATTGGGGTGCCACTGAATGATATACTCACATACATGCACACATACATACATGCACATACACATTGTATTTAAACACAAAGAAAAAATAAATCGTAACATAAAGAATAAACATTTGATCATTTAGCCCCTGCATGAGACATGAAATTTAAATGGTAATCGAATGACAAAGATCTATTGTGTCATATATTACATCTATGTCTAAGTAGACTTTCTCATATACGTGTGCGCGCTCGTGTGTGTGTATATTTGAAATTGTTCACTTTTATTATCTAATAAAAAACAATACAAAGGTCAGGATAGCATACTAACTGTTACAAAACCAAAAACAAAGAAAAGAAAACAGAAAATGCAAGTAAATTTAAATTAATTAACATAAATCCGGCCCGTGATGAGGCCCCTATCCCACTATTGAGTGCAATCTGCCGCACCACACCTGAGCTAAGTGCTCCACTTGTGCATGACCCTCTAAGAAAATCAGCACCTATAACATGCAACAAAAATTCTTCACACTGCAAATGCGAATCAAAGAACCAACATAGATTTGATTCTAACAGAATATCTTGACCAATCCAGGCAAAAGTTGCATGATACATGGCGGTGAATAAGCCAAATGACTTAGAGAAAATGTAATCAGCAACCCGGGTAAAAGGATAAAACAGGTTGGTCCAAAAAAAATGCTCTCTTTCTAACCCAAAACTATCGTTTATGGTTTCCTTTTGGAAATGCAGTTGAATTTTTTAGCAAACTTGTATCCAAGCCTCTCTTAAAATCCATTGCAGTATACGTTATCACGAATTCAAGAACGCTTAAAACTTTAGTAACCAAACGGTAGAACTTTAGTTTCACCATGGCTTAACCATGTTACTGGTAGATTTACTTCTCTCAGGAGAAAAGTAGCATGTATGAACCAGGTTAACCATCTTAAACGTTATTCTGAATACCATTTTTCAGATTCATAATTTAGGTACACGTTAAACTAATCAACAGTTGAAGAAATAACTAGAGATGGTAAATTGTCACTGCAGTAATCTTCCCCATAAAACAATATCAATTCAGATGGGCTTCAATATATAAAAACCGCCAAACTGGATCAATAACTGGATAAGAAGTAGAACAATATACAACTATTGAATTATGAACCCAAATAGCCAATACTAAATTTCTGAATGAACTTGATAATAAATCAGCAAAATAAAACCAACACAACAAGACATCCCCAAAAACCATATGAAACATGGATCTGGTACTCCCTTCGAGCGCAGGTTATTGGGGAACTTCATAAAGGTGCTGGGAATCATGAACATTTTGGGGTAGGCAAAAATTCATATCGCATATTGACTCGTACATATAGATCCAAATATGGCATATTGAAATCAGTAATTATGAGTACTCATAATCCATTAACCCAAGACCAAAAACAGATTAATCTTACCCAATATAAACTAAAATCGAACTAGCTCAAAGAAATGGAAGATCGGTTGGATAACTTGGAACTGAAGCAAGTTTAGTTGCGTCAGCCATTATGCCGAATCCCAAATTAACAGTGGCTTGATAATCCATAATCAAGCTAATCAGCTCCAAAGAGATTGGTAAGATAGAGATAAAATCAATAGATAGATCTGAAGGCGGTTAATAGATCGATGAAATATTGTTTTGGGGTAGTTCATGCACAGCAAAATAGGCAATCGCCTGTCGGCAAAGAATAACCAAAGATCTGTCTTTGCAACAAATCACAGATGATCTGGATGAAATCAATTTAGATCTGGCTTTTGATTGTAAAAATACAATAAAACTCTGTTATCTTATCAACGAATAAGAAATTCTTTGAAGGTTATATGTAGAAATCAGATAGAAAGAAGACGAATTTAAAGGATAAGAGATAACTCACGCATAACGAAAGCAGGGAAAATAAAACTGCCCGTCGATATTACGAGCTTCTCTAACCCAAATTTTTATATATATATGTTTTGCTACACCTCTTAGGATACACCTTTATCTCCCTCTATTCCAACCGCTCATTCCGATTTTAATATTAATCATTTCTTTCTCTTTCAACTACATTACATTTTTTAATTCAATCGAGGAAAGAAATAATGAACATTAAAATTGGAATGAGTGGTTGGAATTCAGAAGGGGATAAATGTGAAATATAAGAGGTGTAGAGAAACATTTCCCATATATATATATATATATATATATATATATACACACACACATATATATTATAGTGACCCGAACTTCCCGCCTTCCTAAACCGAACAAGAAAGCGGCTGCTTTGAGAACAAGACTAATTGGAATGCAAACAACAGAACACTTCATTGCTGTTACAACAATTACATCAGAGTAAAATAATATAATAGAGTATGAATAAATAATATACATCAGAAGAATATCAGAGATTTAAATTACAAAGCAGCGGGAAAATAATACATAACACAACTGAAAGAGATACATGAATACAAAGCTTTCTGAATATAGCTCCAGTTGTAAATCCAGGATCCTGTGAAAATAATATCTGCAAAACCAAAACTACTAGCTGCCCATGTGGAAAATATGGGCACCTAGAGTTAAGGTTAAAATAATAAACTCCAGGTCAGTCATGGGAGTGGTGTGAGAACTAAACAATTATCTAAATCTTCACTTTAAAAGTGCAAAATTCATAGGACTACGCCGTAAGACACAGAATAGGTTTACTCCACATGAATATGAGTTTAAAATAAAACAAGGCATTGCTTTTTAAAAAATGAAGCTATTATAAGACTAAGGTCCCATCACACAATGCAACACAAGCTGGAGGATAGAGTTTTCCCTTATAATAGACAAACAGGCTTGATACGTTTAAAACAAATCATTTTTGTTATTACTATAAGTGCATAGTGTCAAAACAACTTCTATATATGTATCAATCATAGACGACATGGGTACCATATATCATGTCGCCATACTAGTTCTACAACTAAAACCACACTATGTCGTATTGGAATTGGATTTCCGTCATGAATCAAGGCAAGAGATCGTCCTTACCAAATTCGAGACTCTCTAGCCCAAGCTTCAAGATACAGCCGCAACTGCACCTAGGAAAATGCAGGGTCGGTCCTCTCTTACTTTTGAGGATTGACAATTCCTGAACAATACATTTCCTCGCTCTATGGGGCGTAAATCAAGAGCCACTAGGGACTCAAATCCGAGGTACCTCATTATCCATCATCCACATAAGTAAAAATATCTGGGCTCCATACCATGAAACCACACGTAGCTAGAAATAAACGCATGTCCTCCCTGTCGTCCTTCATACCGTTTCTAGTTCATACCGGGGTGTGAAGCTCGCGAATTAACGCTATACACAAAGCTATGCTATTTAAAGTCATGCTTTGAACATCAACCACAAGACTCTGATTTTCAACAAAAGCCTTGATCAATGCATCTCTGCATGCCACACTGACAATTCACACCATGCAAATGATGTCTATCGATATATAACCTCTAAGCTCATACATCTCAAAGAAGGGTGTTAAGCAAGAGAATAAACTCTCTGCCACCAAACAGATATATATTTAATAGAAATCAATTAACATAGAATAGAATCCAATGTCAGACACACATCCAATTACATGTCCGATCTGGGTCTGAACAAAACCGGAGGCACCTTACTCCTCGTCCAATATGTCCAATACAAGAGAGAGGTCCTCGCATATCACGTCGTTCTCCAAGTACGTCTGGATGATCACCACTTATTACCATGTCTCGAGTGTACAGCCCAATCAAGAAATCAGTAATCATTCAAACAATGTGAAGATCTTCGGTCTTCAATCACCGTCTTCATCGTCGAATCAGTTATTCAGAATGGGTACAAACCCGGACTTTTCGAATAACTTGCGTATCTCATAAACAAGTGCTATAAAAACACAACATATGCCTCATTCCAATCTAGAATATTCTTTCCACAAATTAAACCGAATTAAGGTTTTCCAAACTATTCTGGATTAGCGAAACTTATCGAAGTAATCATTTGTTTTATTTCCCTGTCCCAACCTATTCATCCCATGGAGAAAAACTGGTAATACTCCATATCTAACACCACGGTGTTATCGGAAAAAATAATTACCATTTCACGTTCAAATTTAATTAAAGATTTAACTATCGCTTGGAGTAAAACTGGTGATACTCCATTCTCGATCATTTCCCAAACTTGATAATTTAAATTATCACATTCATGTTTCAATCTAATTAAAGATTCATTAAAACTCCACTTAGTTTTAATCTTCCAACAATCAGTATTTAATGATTATTTAACTTTGGAAACACAAACATGCCACATTGACAATCTACACCATATCAGTGATTTCTGCCAATATATAACCTCTAAGTTCATACGTCTCAAAGAAGGGTGTTAAGCAAGAGAATATATTCTCCGCCACCAAACAGATGTATATTTAGCAGGCATCAACAACACAATTCGAAATATAATGTTAGACATGTAATCTTGTCTTTAACTGGGTTAAAGAAATAATGTCATTTAAAACACAGTTCACGATAAACCCAAAATCACATTCCATTAACCACAGGATCTTCACGGTAAACATATCAATATATAATCGATGTCAATTTCCGTATCCGACTAACAATATAAATGGAATAATGACAAAGATTTCTAAATTCCATATATATTAACAGTCTTACTCCACAGAAGCTCACTTCTATTATTACCAAATTGAATTCCATTCAATTCCAATTTAATATATTAAATTGGAAAACCTTACTTTGGAAAATTTCCTTTATAAGAAGATTTATACATTCCAAAACATATTTCACTGTTAATTGGGTTAAATAACGAATGTCGTTAAAACCACAGTTCACAATAAACCCAATTCACATTCCATTTTATTCCGATTACCAAATATAACTGGAAACTCTAATAATATTAATTAAAAGATTTATTCTTTTCACACGCGGTTAAATAATTCTTATTTAAGACACCATTCATGACAAACCCAAAATCCAATTTGATATTAAATATAAGGCTCTAAATATAAATTATATCGGATTATATTCAACATCAAATTCTGAAACCAACACATATCGTATGGGGAATAAATATATATATATAAATATATTTTCCAATTCCTCCATAATATCCATATAGTCATGGAATCCAATATCCAAAATCCCGAAGAGGATTTCTATTCAAAGCCATTCCAATTTATACATTGGAAAATTCTTCTTAGATTAAAACCATTCTCAAATCCAATTTATTTATTTAAAAACGTTGGATTATCTTTCAAGTTAATAACTAGTTCATTTTGATAAAAATATATTTTTATCTTTACAAATGTGGAATTTTTTTATCCAAATTCTTTCCAAATCATTTATTATGATTTTACACAAATTATTAATATTTTTGATAATTTTATCAAGGCCCATACAACCGGTTTCCAATAACGGCCACTGAACTGCATCCATAGTGACCTTTCCCAAATTGGATTTGGACAAAATTCCATAAAAAGTTGTAAGATTTTAAATCTCTTATATTCATTGGAAAGCTCTTTCTGATACGAACCCAACGGTTCTAGTTTTAGGAGAATCTGACGGTCGGATCTCCTGTTACATCAATTTGAAGTTAATAGTTGAAATTCGCGAACGGTCGCGACGCGTTCTATTCAGACCATTATATATATAATATGTATATCATCGATTTTGTTTTTAAAACATATTTTATAAATCGTTTTAAATTCGTTTTAAAAATGATTTCCACTTCCATTTCAATTTCAAATCAAAACTGAATATTTCTTTATAAATTAGTTTTAAATTCATTTTAAAACGATTTGCACTTTATTTCAATTTTCAAATCAAATTTGAATATTTCTTTATTAATTCATTTTAAAACGATTTGCACTTTATTTCAATTTTACAATAAAATTTGAATATTACTTTATAAATTCGTTTTAAATTCATTTTACATCGATTTGCGCTTTATTTCAATTTTCAAATCAAATTTGTATATTTCTTTATAAATTCATTTTAAAACGATTTGCGCTTTATTTCAATTTTCAAATCAAATTCGAATATTTCTTAATCATTATAATATTAAAATGATAATATTTTCAAAATATCTGATTCTGAAATCCATTTTTTTCGATATTCATTATAAAATGAATAAAATCGATCGATAAACCCGTCTGGGTTAAAATGGCGTTAACTACTTACTCGGCTTCATATATTCTAATATTTTTGTGTCCATCCAAAATCGGATATCAAAAGCATATTTTGATTATTCACTGGATATTATTTTAAAATATTCGTTATTTTAAAATATTCGTTATTTTAATATATTCATTATTTTAAAATATTCGTTATTTCTGAATCGGAATCTGACTCAATCAATTACCATATAATTTTATTTATATGGATTTCATACATCACATGTATTCAAAAATAGTGATAAACAACTACTAAACAGCCAATTCACATTCAGAGTGAAATTTACTACAGTATAAGCATTAAATAATTAAATAAGGCTTATCACAGTCTGTCGATCCATCGATTGACATATAACTAAATTCAGGGGAGAAGTGAATATATTATCATCCCCAGACCCGTGTGGGTTTTCCACATATTAACAGTTTATTTAGATAAATTATTAGCTAATAAATTAACCAATTCTAATTCGGCTTGAATTATTTTTCTAATTATCCAATTTAGCTGTTTAAATGATAAATAAATATTTATAATTCAATTTCAATTATCACAAAAATATTAACATTATTTTTAATATTTCAGCATCACAATCAGCACACAATACAGTCAATCAAATCGTCCATGGTCTCTAACAGGCACCGCATATGGTTTATAATGATTAAAACTAATAAAAATCTACACTGGCAATTCTCTATATTTTTATACATGAATACAGTAACATGATAAAATATAATTAGCAAGAAGGGGTTCCCACAATTGGTTCCACTCCATCAGTCTTTATTTCTGAATTGTTTTAATAAAATTAAACCAACCATTTAATTTTATCCAAAAAAATCCAGCTGCTTCCGTTTCCTTTCTGGTTAGCTCCATGTTGTAGCTCTCGTTGAGACGAGTCCAACGCTTCTGAAATCTTCAAATTTCATTCTATTATGAAGAACTTATGTCAATTTTTACATTGGACAATTAATTAAAATAATTAATTAAATAATTAATTAAATAATTAAAGTATTTAATCACCCTTCTTCCTTCGTTTTTTCCTGCATCGGAGAAACCCATTCATTGATTGTTAAACCTCCATGCTGCATGCCAGAAATTTCAGCGGAGTTCGATCCGGCACACCTACGTCACGCGCCTCAGCGCCTCCCTCTACCTCCCTCCGTCGCAGAACTGTTGTAAGTCAAGCCCTTCAAGCTCAGAAATCGAGCAACGTAGCTTATGAAATCCGATCAAGGTCATACCAAATTAAAGATCGGAAGAAGCACTAAGAATTTTTTTTTAGGGCCATCTTCTAATTCGAACCCAATTTGAAATGATTTAGGGACTAAAATGGGTTAAAATTGGCCATACAATGAGGGAGCAGCGACTTCTGAGTTTGGGGACGAGGGTTAGGATTTTGTAGTAAATTAATTATATTTAATATTATTTATTTTCCAAAATACTAGTTTATTGCCACTAACTCCAAATCAAACCCAACAACTGTCGTTCCTAGCTAAATACCCTCATTCCAGATATAATGGGATTTGTCTCGTAAGCCAATTCAACTGTTTCGACCAGTTTTTCTTTAAATTAAAATATAAATCAATATATATTGAATTTAAACATACCTTTTAATTTACTGGTACCACATACTGACTCCAAAAATTACAGAAAAATAAATCCAGCTATGTTTTGATGATACGGTCCTAACAAAACTAATTTCATCGAATCTGGAGGCATTTTGAAAAATGGTCATTTTCCAATCGATCCAATTCAACTAAAATCGACAAAACATGTTTAAAGTTACTACCCGCACATATTAATTCCAAAAATTATGAAATTTGAGAACTAACAATAATTTGACATTTCGGATCCAACAAAAGTGGTTTCATCGAAAACGGAGGTCATTTGCACAATGGCTATTTTTAAGGGCTATATTTTAATTTAAAAATATATAAGTTCCATAGCGACTATTTTAAATTTTAAACTGGACATATCTTTCAATTATATTATGAAATCTAAAAAATTTACATTTGTTAGAAAGATATTATTAAATAGATTCAAATGTTTCTTGTTTTACTAAAATCTGATACATTTTGAGTTTTGTACATTCATTTGAAGTTTAAAATCGAATTTTCAAACTACTACGCCATTTCAGGTTCATTTTATAATTTAAATAAATTTATAAGTTCTACTTCTGATCTAAATAAATTTATAGTCATTATTATTTAAAATAAATCATTTTAAACATTCAAAATCCATTAAAATAGCTAAAATAAATTTTTTAAATTAGTTATGAAAATTTGGGTTGTTACAATCACCCCCACTTAAAATCTTTTCATCCTCGAAAAGGAATGGAGCTCAAAGTTGTTTAATGAACCAACTCAACTTTCATTCTGGCTTTCATTCTTCAACTTTTCAGTTTCTATTTTTTTTTTTTTTTTTTGAAAATTTAGGATGGCTAACACCCTAAATTTTCTAAAAATTTCGCCATAACCTCCTTTATATGGGGAGATCTTTAAAGCTACAACTTGCCTCACAGGGCCCTCGTCAATCCAAAAGAAAAGGAAAAAGCCAAGCGGCTAGCCAATCAGCTCATAAAACCATCGAAACCCAAGAGATACTGTAAACATGTACATATTTGTCATGCAAACAATTGTATTCCTCTTCTTTGCTCCCATGTTATGACCTGTTCATTATATACACATGTACATATATGCAATTTCAATCAATTTTCATTTTAGTTCAATATTAAATTCAATTTGGCTAAAATTTACCTTTCATTCTCATATTGGTTAAATTAGTGGAATTAATAATCATCCATCACAACCAACATTCAATTAGTTGATTGACTTTTCAATCATATACCTTTAAAATATATACTCAAAAATCCAATTTTTAGTGACAAATTACAACAATAAATCCTATCTAAGTTTTGGTTCTCACACCAGAAAATTGGAAACATATAGATATCCCACTTTCAAAACTCGAATATAAATGCTGATGATGACATGCCATCATCAGAATCATCTCCGAGTGACTAGAGTGTGATTTTATATCCATCCAATATATTTGAGACTTCAAATATACGTCCATGACGCGTATATGCAAAATGTTCATATACTAGATAGTCCAAATTCAATATAAAATAAATATTCAAATACGTATAATATGGTTTAAAATTTCAAAACTAAATTTATTTTTATAAACAATACTCTTCTAACTCATTCTAGAATGCTACTAATTCTATCTCTAACGAGTCATTCTTATAGGATGTTACTAATCCTATCTTTGATGAATCCTTTCGTTTAGTTCTAATGTGTCTTGTTCTTGAGCTTTGTAAAACCAAAGCTCTGATACCAAACTGTAGCGACCCAAACTTCCCGACCGGCCTAAACCGAACAAGAAGGCGGACTGCTTTGAGAACAAGACTAATCGAAACGCAAACGACAGAACACTTCATTGCTATTACAACAATCATATCAGAGTACAAGAAAATAACAAAGCATGAATAAATAATATACATCAGAAAAATATTAGAGATTTAAATTACAAAGCAGCAGAAAAATAATACATAAAACAACTGAAAGAGATACATGGATACAAAGCTTTCCGAATATAGCTCCAGCTATTAATCCAGGATCCTGTGAAAATAATTTCTGCAAAACCAAAACTACTAGCTGCCCGTGTGGAAAATATGGGCACCCAGATTTTAGGTTAAAACAATAAACTCCAGGTCAGTCATGATACTTGTGCATGAACTAAAACAGTTATTTAAATCTTTACTTTAAAAGTGGAAAATTTATGGGACCATGCTATATGACACGGAACGTGTTTACTCCACATGAATGCAAGTTTTAAATAAAAAACGCAATGCTTTTTGAGCAATGAAGCTATTATAAGACGCAGGTCCCATCACACAATGCAAAGCAAGCCGGAGGATAGAATTTTCCCTTATAGTAGCCAAACATGCTTGATACGTTTAAAACAAATCATTTCTGTTATTACTATAAGTGCATAGTGTAAAAACAACTTCAAATATAAATGTATCAATCATAGACGACATGGGTACCATATATCATGTCGCCATACTAGTTCTACAACTAAAACCGCACTATGTCGCATTGGAAATTGGATTTTTTTTCATGAACTAAGGCAAGGGATCGTCCTTACCGAATTCGAGACTCTCTAGCCCGAGCCTCAAGATACAGCCGCAACTGCACCTAGGAAACTTCAGGGTCGTTCCTCTCTTACTTTTGAGGATTGGCAATTCCTGAACAATACATTTCACCGCCCTATGATACGTAAATCAAGAGCCACTAGGGACTCAAATCTAAGGTACCTCGCTATCCATCATCTACATAAGCTAAAATGTTTGGGCTTCATACCATGACACCACTCCTAGCTAGAAAGAAACGCATGTCCTCTGTGCCGTCCTTCATCCCGTTTCTGGTTCATATCGGGGTGTGAAGCTCGCTAATTAACGCTATACACAAAGCTATGCTATTTAAAGCCGAGCTTTGATCATCAACCGCAAGACTCTGCTTTTCAACAAAGGCCTTGATCACATGCATCTCAACGTGCCACACTGTCAATTCATGCCATGCAACTGATGTCTATCGATATATAACTTCTAAGATCGTACGTCTCATAGAAGGGTGTTAAGCAGGAGAATAAATTCTCCGCCACCAAACAGATATATATTTAATAGAAATCAATTAACACAGAATGAAATCCGATGTCAGACACACATCCATTTACAAGTCCGTTCTGGGTCTGAACGAAACCAGAGGCACTTTATTCCTCGTCCCATATGTCCAATACAGGAGAGAGGTCCTCGCATATCACGTCGATCTCCAAGCACGCCTGGACGATCACCACTTGTTACCTTGTCTCGAGTGTACAGCCCAATTAAGAAATCAGTAATCATCCAAACGATGTGAAGATCTCCGGTCGTCAATCACCGTCTTCAACGTCGACTTATCGTCGAATCTCTTATTTAGAATGGGTATAAACCCGGACTTTCTGAATAACTCGCGTATCTCATAAACAAGTGCTATAAAAACACAACATATGCCTCATTTCAATCTAGAATATTCTTTTTTTCAAATATTCTTTTCACAAATTAAACCAAATTAACGTTTTCCAAACTAGTCGGGATTTGCGAACCTTATCGAAGTAATCATTTAGTTTATTTCCCAATCCCAACCTATTCATCCCATAGAGAAAAACTGGTAATACTCCATATCTAACACTTGTTATCAATGAAATTAATTATTATTTCACGTTCAAATCTAATTTAAGATTTAACTATCGCTTGGAGTAAAACTAGTGATACTCCACTCTCGATCATTTCCCAAACTTGATAATTTAAATTATCACATTCATGTTTCAATATAATTAAAGATTCATTAAAAGTCCACTTAGTTTCAATCTTCCAACAATCATTATTTAATGATTATTTAACTTTGGAAACACAAACATGCCACATCGACAATCTACACCGTACCACTGATTTCTGCCAATATATAACCTCTAAGCTCATACGTCTCAGAAAACGGTGTTAAGCAAGAGAATATATTCTCCTCCACCAAACATATACATATTTAGAAGAGATCAACAATACAATTCGAAATACAATGTTAGACATGTAATCTTTTCTTTAACTGGGTTAAAGAAATAATGTCATTTAAAACACAGTTCACGATAAACCCAAAATCACATTCCATTAACCATGGGATCTTCACGGAAAACATATCAATATATAATTTATGTTAACTTCCATATCCGACTAATAATATAAATGGAATAACGACAAAGCCTTTTAAATTCCATATATATTAACAGTCTTCCTCCATAAAAGCTCACTTCGATTATTACCAAATCGAATTCCATTCAATTCCAATTTAATATATTAAATTAGAAAACTTTACTTTGGAAATTTTCCATTAAATCTTAATAAAAAGATTTATAAATTCCTAATCACATTTCACTGTTAATCGGGTTAAAGAACGAATGTCGTTAAAAACTCAGCTCACAATAAACCCAATTAACATTCCATTTTATTCCAATTACTAAATATAAATGGAAACTCTAATAATCTTAAATAAAAGATTTATTCTTTTCACACGGGGTTTAAGAACAGTGTTATTTAAGACACCATTCACGACAAACCCAAAATCCAATTTGATATTAAATATAAGCTCTGAACAGAAATTATATCGGCTTATATTCAATATCAATTTTTGAAACCAACACATATCGTATGGGGAATAACGATATATATCTATCTTGCAAATTCCTCCACAATATCCGAATAGTCACGGAATCCAATATTGAAATATCCCGAAGATGATTTCTATTCAAAACCATTCCAATTCATACACTGGAAAATTCTAGTTAGATTAAAACCATTCCAATTCATACACTGGAAAATTCTAGTTAGATTAAAACCATTCTTAGTTCATTTTGATAAAATATATTTTTATCTTTAAAAATATGGAATTTTTTTATCCAAATTCTTTCCAAATCATTTATTATGATTTTATACAAATTATTAATATTTTTAATAATTTTATCAAGTCCCGTACAACCGGTTTCCAATAACGGCCACCAAACTGCATCCATAGCGATCTTTTCCAAATTTGATTTGGACTTAATTCCAAATCCAGCCGTTAGATTTCAAATCTCTTATGTTCATTGGTAAGTTCTTTCCGATACGAACCCAATGGTTCCATTTTTAGGAGAATCCGACGGTCAGATCTCCCGTTATATCAATTTGAAGTAAATGGTCGAAATTCGCGAATGGTCACTACACGGTGCGTTCTATTCAGGCTAGTATATATATATATATACACACACACATATATATATATATATATCCTCAGTTTCATCTTTAAAACGTATTTTATAAATCGTCTTAAATTCATTTTAAAAATGATGTCCACTTCTATTTCAGTTTTCAAATCAAAACAGAATATTTCTTTATAAATTCGTTTTAAATTCATTTCAAAACGATGTGCACTTTATTTCAATTTTCAAATCAAATTTGAATATTTTTTATAAATTCATTTTAAAACAATTTGCACTTTATTTCAATTTTCAAATCAAATTTGAATATTTCTTTATTAATTCATTTTAAAACGATTTGCGCTTTACTTCAATTTTCAAATCAAATTTGAATATTTCTTTATAAATTCGTTTTAAATTCATTTTAAAACGATTTGCGCTTTCTTTCGATTTTCAAATCAAATTCGAATATTTCTTTATCATTATAATATTAAAATGATAATATTTTCAGATTATCAGATTTTGAAATCCATTCTTTTCGATATTCATTATAAAATTAATAAAATTGATCGATAAACCCGTTCGGGTTAAAATGGCATTTAGCTACTTACTCGGCTTCATATATTTCAATATTTTCGTGTCCATGCAAAACCATACATCAAAATCATATTTTGATTATTCACTGAGTATTATTTAAAATATTCGTTATTTTAAAATACTCGTTATTTCAGAATCGGAATCTGACTCAATCAGTTACCATATAATTTTATTTATATGGATTTCATACATCACATGAATTCAAAAATAGTGATAAACAACTATTAAACAACCAATTCACATCTAGAGTGAAATTTACTACTGTAAAAGCATTAAATAATTAAATAACGCTTATCACAGTCTGTCAATCCATCGATTGACATATAACTAAACTCAGGGTAGATGTGAACATATTATCATCCCTAAACCCATGTGGGGTGTCCAAACATCAACAGTTTATCTAGATAAATTATTGGTTAACAAATTTAATCAATTCTAATTCAGTTCAAATTATTTTTCTAATTAGCCAATTTTACTATTTAAATTATAAATAAATATTAAGAATTTAATTTCATTTATCACAATAATATTAACATTATTTTTAATATTTCTGCATCACAATCAACACACAATATAGTCAATTAAATCGTCCATAATCTGTGGACGAGGGAGGTAAGCTAAAAGGCACCGTATACAGTTTATAATGATTAAAACTGATAAAAATCTACACTGGCAATTCTATATATTTTTATACATGAATACAATAACATAATAAAATATAATTTAGCAAAAAGGAGTTCTTACATTGGGTTCCACTCCGTCAGTCTTTATTTCTGAATTGTTTTAATAAAATTAAACTGACCATTTAATTTTATCCAAAAAGATGCAACTGCTTCCTTTTTCGTTCTGGTCAACTCCATGTTGTAGCTCTCGTTGAGACGAGTCCAACGCTTCTGAAATCTTCAAATTTCCTTCTCGTATGTAGAACTTATGTCAATTTTTTACATTGGTTAATTAATTAAATAATTAAAGTATTTAATCACCCTTCTTCCTTCTTTTTTGCCAACATCAGAGAAACCCATTCATCGATTGTTAAACCTCCATGCCACACGCTAGAAAGTTCACCGGAGTTCGATCCGACACACACATGTCACGCGCCGAAGCGCCTCCCTCCACCTCCCTCTGTCGCAGCGAACCCGGTGGACCACCTCGCCCCTAAAACCGTTCGTAATCAAGCCCTTTAAGCTCAGAAATCGAGCAACGTAGCTGATGAAATCCGATCAAGGTCATACCAAATTAAAGATCGGAAGAAGCACTACAATTTTGTTTTAGGACCATCTTCTAATTCTGTTAGACCAAAAATTTGTTATAACACCCAAATGAGCTATGATCTTAATGAAATAGAACTAAAAAAGCAACAAAGAACACACGGTTTATAGTGGTTCGGCGTTAACGAGCCTATGTCCATTTTATATTCTTTTTAATTGATGATTTGAATGCAAATACAACAATGATTCTCACTCAACTTCACAATTACAATGCATAAACTCACTCAAATCTCTCAAAAAGAAACTTTAAGAGATGATTTTGATCTGAATGTAGCAATGAAATTCGGCTATGGAGGAAGTTAGAACTGAGAATTTGCCAAAAGATCCTTTCAAATGCCTCTAGATGGTGTATTTATAGGTGAAAAATCTCTTTGAAGTGGCTCCGGTTCGGAATTGTGTGGCACCCATCCCATAAGAGTCGGGTTCGGAGGGTTCCAGATGGTGACAGCGCATCGATTTAGTGGGAGATCGTGGGAGAAATGGTCATGCTTGGTCCGAGTCTTCAGGAAATGTGTGTAGCAACAGTCATAGGATCAGAGAAAGGGGTTTGGATCGGCAGCCTCCGATCTGATCCGATGAGGCCACTCGCTATTTTCTGATGTTGTTGACGTACTCCTCCGATCTGAACCGATATGGTTTCTGCGTCTTTGATTTTACTTTTCTCCTGAGCTATCTTCCTCCGATCCGAACCGATATGGTATCTGCGTTCTTGATCTCTACTTACTTCCTGCGCTATCTTCCTCCGATCCGAGCCGATATGGTATCTGCGTTCTTGATCTCTACTTACTTTCTAAGCTATCTTCCTCCGATCCGAACCGATATGGTATCTTTCTCACTATTTGCTCTTTGTGTAGCCTAGTTTACAAAGTATGCTAACATTTCCCCCCTCGAATTACACTCTTATTTAAGATAAAGTGTGCTTCGAAGCAGTTTACGAAACACCCTTTGAATTAGAACCATTGAATGATCACCTCCATTTACTTGTAGTGTTGTGTCGCTTCATAAAGTCGTGGCTTTTGCTGCTTACATATATCCACAATCAATATGAATTACTTTCTTCATTTTCAAACAACTTTGAGAGCTCCTTTTAATGTCCAGTGATTCTTGCAGGTGAGCCTTTTCCTTACTTTTCCTCAAATTCACCCTGCATGTCAAATCAGTGTATATGGTCCCTTTCAGTTCGGATACCGATCCGAATGGATTTCCTTCAGTGGCACACCCAGATGGGCCCTCCAGTATTGCTTCACCATGGACTAACAGGCCAGAGTTCCTTTGTGGGCTTGACTCCCGGTCCGAACGGGTCAGAGAAGACTGGGAATACGAGTAGTCACCATAACTTTATATAAGTCTTTCTCCCATCTTCTTCTTCCTCTTCTTCTTTTATTATTCTCGTCCAACAGAATTCGCATCAAAACCCTAGAATTTCAAAAACTCCGAAACTTTCTCGTTCTTCCTTAAATTAAACAATTTGGTAGGTTAAAAGCTTTGATTATTCATGTAATAACTAATTTCAGTCGAGATTTGTGGTCAAATTGGGCGATTCGATCATGGCGTTTGCCTGGTTTCAATGCCTTGGCCTCCTCTCTCCTCGCCGTCGTCGTTGGTGGCTCTATCACCACCTCGAGGCGCTGGGAGAGGGGATTAGGAACTCAATGGATAGTTGAGCACGTAAGTGCCTGGTTTTAATTGGGGTTTGTGAGATAGAGTTGGGTTCGGTACTAGTTAAGCGATATAGAGAATGAAGAAGACGAAGGAAAGGAAAGAAACTGGGATTGGTTCGGGTAGAGAAACGCTGGAGTGAAGGGAAAGGAAAAATGTTCACAAGACCAGATCGGGTCGGAGCAAAAGAAAAAGCAACAAAAGGGGGAACGAAGCCCACTTGATTGGGTCGGATCGGAGCAAGAGACAAGGATGAGAAGAGGCATGATCATTTAAGTCAATCTGAACAGATCCGGTTGCTTACGTCCGAACCGATCCGGTTGCCTACGTCTGAATCGATCCGATGTTACTTTCTTGGTGTGAATACTTGCTTCAGATCGAAACATAACTTTGTTCTCCGATCCGATCCCACTGCACGTACCCGAACCGAACTGAAACAGTCCATCTCAATGCGCGAGAATTTATCCAACTAGCTCAATCAATGCTTGGCATAACCTTCAACTTGATGAACAGTTAGGATAATGCCTTACGAACACAACAAACATTAAGAACTATTCTGAAACATCATTATTTCTTTGAATCTTCAACTCATGCTCTCATGTGTTTACTTTGCATCTTTGTTACACGTAGCACACACGTGGGGACACGGGCAACTTTACTCTAATCCTTGTTATTGTTTCTTCAATAGTCTAGTGATCATGGCCGAGAGACGTTCATCTAGGCTAGCAAAGAAGATGGAAGTTGCGGAAACTTTTGAAAAAGTTACCGTTGATGACATATCTTCTTCTTCAGACCCTGAATGAGACGATGAGGGCCCAGATTATGAAGCAAGAGCGCATAACAACGAAACACCTTCCGATAGCGAAGTTTCTCTGGGCGATAAGGAGGAAGGAGGGATTGGAGATAATCGTGCTCCTGATGAGTTCGAGTCTGCCATTATATTGGATTCACCCAAAGACTCTATTGAATCAACGATCGACGATGACAGACTTGTTCGCATATGCTTAAAGCATGGGATACTGAAAAGGTATACCCTGGTGCCATCGAAAACTGACCGTCCTCACAATCCCCCAGAAGGATTTATGGCAATTACCTGATTGATGTGTATGGTTGGGGCTATTCCACCGTTTCCGCCTTTTGTTGTCGACTTTCTAAGACAAATGCGGATTGCCCCCATGCAGTTACATCCCAACTCCTATGCTTACTTATATACTTTATATATAACATACAGAGTGATTTTAGGTACAGAGCTCACTTTCGACGACGTCCACTTTTTTTTATAATTTCAAGCATTGGACTTAAGAAACTCCTTCCTTCTCTTACTTTGAATCAGTCCCAAAAAGGAAAATTATTTCAGCTCCGTTTATCAGCAAGGCCGGCGATTCCAAACTAGAATGGTTTTATATCAGGCAACAGCCGGGGTGCGCCAGGAGATGGACAAAATCAATTAAAGCATTGATTTTCTAGATCTCAATTTTGAACGTTCATGTCAATACACTAACTTGCTTTCTGTTTTGTTTGCAGTTGATAACCCAAAACAAATATTAGATCAATTATACTTTAATCGGATGCAACAGCTTCTCAATGGCGAACAAAAATTTCTTACCATCGATGAAGTTCTTAAGGATGAATACCTCCATCATCATGGGCTATTGTCCATTACCCGTAGCATAGGTCATGGGTCGGGTCCATATGTATATATCCCCCCAGTGGACATAATTCCTGAAACGGGCGAGGGCTCGGAAAGTCCAACAATACCTCTTCGGACTTCACCTTCTCTATCTTCAACTCAAGACGATGAGCTGGACAACATAGCCGAAAAGCACCAGGAAGGGTACATCGTCCCTAGGGATGCTATTTCTCCTGAGAAGTCACTGTCTCCTAAAGAACTGCTAATAGACGCTTCCCAAGGAGATGTCCCTACTACCGATGATCCCAAATTTCTGGGTTTAGGAGATCTCCCCCTACCTGAAACTATCTATACTTCAGAGGATTTTGGCACAAATCCTTTAGTTTTTACTTCTTCAGAGGAGACTACTCCAGTTAGGCCAAAGAGCCCACTCGCACTGGCCTGGCTTCGGACTCGGGTTTGTCGGGGGGAACACCACTTAGGATGCTCTTAACACAATAGCACCACACTTCACAGCACTTACTTCTCATGAGAATACTGATTCTGAATTCCACTTACATTGTTGCGCAGGTACAATGTCTCGCCTTACTATGACATCAGGAAAATACATCGCAGCATGTCCAGACCCCCTTCCGATGTCGAGCATGATCGTCGTGAAAGCTGGGGTAGAGAGGATAGAAGGCCCCATGATTCTTATCAGTCGCGCAACCTCGCGCTCTCGCTCCCCCGTACGGTCGGATCCAGATCGATATAAAAGCTAACAGAGTCGTCGAGGAGAAGAAACATGGAAGCCCAAAGACCGAACTTCTCCTCAAGACAAATACAGTTGGGAAAGGAGCCCGCCGAAAGATACTGACTCAAGAGGCAAACATAAGATTTTTGATAAGCGGCCTAGAAAGGGTGATGCGGCCATCGTGCCCGCTAAACATAAGGATACTGAGCTAACATACTGCGAACCTCCACCACTGGATGCTGAATCTAAAGTTAAGCGGACATATCTGGAGAAGCAGTTCCCCGACCACTATCTTGAAAATCTGACTTTCTTACCTACTTTCGAGCCTATTTCCTCAAAGTGGGCAGGTGAGGCCAAAGCGAAGATTGACGCAGTCGAGAAGCAATATTCGGAGATGTTCAAGTATTCACGTAACCTCTCCAGAATCATTCGAACTTTAATTACAGATGTTGATTCAATGAAAAAGATTGTAGATGCCGACGCAAAGGCCTTGAAAAATTTGGAGAAGGACCTTAAGGACACACAGGCCCAACTTGTCATCGTTCAACGAGATGCTACCAACTTCAAATAGCAATTTGAAGAGCTACAAAAGCGTTATCATGACTTTCTCGAGTCTCATAGTCAAGAGCGTTTGGAGTTGAAGAAACAAGCAGAAGATGCTAAGTCGGATAACGCCAAAATGCAACTAGCTTATAATACTCTTGAGCGAGAAAAAGCCGAGTTAGCGAGAAAAAATGCTGAATTGGAGAAGCAAAACGCTGACTTGGAATCCAAGTTGATGGACGCCGAGAATAAGGCTGCCCCAGCGGAGGGTAATGTGGAAAATGTTATTAAGTTCGTCGAAGAGACCCGCAAGCAGCTGTCAGAGGCTCAGGAAGAAGTGCACGGTTTCGGTGAATTACTGATTGAATTCTTCACGCATATAATTCGTCGTCGAAACATCTCTTGGATTGAAGATTATTGTAACACCCCACGTTCGTTATTGTCAGTCACAAAGGGAATGCACTAAGTTCTGTGGAGCATTTAAGGTAAAAGATGTAGATAAATTACAAGACAAACAAAATTAAAACAGCGGGAAATAAAACTTTACTTTATTTAAAAAAATAGTTTGTACAACAATTGCTTTCCAATACCAGAGTATCATCTGTCTTACAAAATAAAGAAGCATAAAAATAACATTTGTATTCCCCAATGTAGCATAAACCATAGCAGCGGAAAAGAGAGTCTGAAGCGATATATCCAAGAGTCTTCGAGCTTGGGAAGAGAACTGAGCCTAAGTAATAACATTCCCTCCCTACGGACCTGGGGGGGGGGGGGGAGACGGAATACAAGAAAGCGAAAGAAAACAGAGTCAGACTTTAAGTCTAGTAAGTTCAGTAACTTTCAGCATGTGAACAGGAAAAAGCAACACGACATGAATTAACTGAATATAAGATAATACCATAATGATAGGGTTAACAAGATAACATAAGATTTATGCAAGATGCTAAGGCAAGATGAGATATGCTTCCCTATTTTCTCTGCTTCGCTATTACCCTGTTATCCTGGATTCTATATCCCTGCACCACCTAACTAGTGTCCCAACTAGAAATCTGTATAAAATGATAATGTGGTCCCAATCCCCTAAGTTGTGGTTGTTTCAGGTGTACATTTATTATTTATTACCTAGATCTAATCTAGGGTTTTTCTATCGAGTGCTCCCTAGATTCAACTAGGATTTACGCGACTTATCTAATGCTTCACAGATTCAGGGTTTATGCCACCTAGGTCCACTAGGGATTACGCTACCTGTCGAACAATGCCCCTAGTCTAGGACACACTACCTAGAAAGGTATATGTTCCTAGACTTTCCCCACGTATGCATCACGAATCGTTTATCGCTGTCTAGATGCACATGTCCTGAAATGTGCGACCTGAGTCCCGTGGCAGGGCTACTCTAGAAACACGGAACTCGGTCGGGAGCTTTTCAGATATCCGCCGGTGCAGATGCTAAGGTCTGTTTTTCTACCAGTGGTTATGGTCCCATGTGACCCCTCCCTCAACTAATGAAAGGCAATCCAAGAAAATCAAGCGCGAGAACTGTACTCTTGCCACCCTATGCCCTACTTTCCTATTGGCCAGCCTCACCCATAACTAGATAGCAAGTATATGGTCCGTTGGGAGTTCTCTGCCTTTCCGCATACATACAACGATTGACTAAAGATGGTAGGTAGACGACGAGTTGCTATCACAGGGCTACTGGTCTCGCCGAATCACGCTGGTCCATCCTAGTCTTTAGGTTGCCTTATATTGCAACCAAGGCATACCCTTGGTTCTTCTAACGCAGACCTTAACCTCTGTGAGCCCAGAAGGATCATCTGCCACCTCAAAGAGGGATACCAAGAGTATCCTCACGTCCCCTCGAAGCCTCAGGCTTCGTAACCCAATTCGTTGGAGGCCTCTTTAAGATCAGATGGACGTTCGCTCCTACTTGTGATATACTAAGGATTACTACTTAGTTTTCTAACTAAGGTTTACCACTTAGTTTGTTGAATCATCGTTTTCTTAACTAAGGTTTATGACTTAATTCATATTAACTAAGGTTTACTACTTAGTTCTTGTTCTTGTCAAGTTGGGTTGGTTAAGTGTCATTAGTCAATTTGAGTCAACTTAACCCTTTCGTTTGTCATATAAAACTGGTTAATGTTATCAGTAGTTCATGTTGACTTAACCCCTACCACAAACCGAGTTATATTGGTTAAGTATTTTCTTATTACTTAACCCTACCCATTCATCTTGTATTGGTTAAACGTTCCCTTTAATCTAACCTTGCCCATCTGTTTTAACTGACATGTTATAGCGGTCAAGTGTTCCCTTAGCTAACTTAACCTTAACATCTGTTTAATTAACATGTTCTAATGGTTAAGTATTGTCCTTTCATGTTTCTAACTCAACCCTGTTCATTTATCCTGCTATGATGACTAAGTGTTCCAAGTTTACTTAACCCCACCTTCTAGTCTAAGTTAACATGTTAACTTGGCTAAGTGTATTAAACATACTTAACCCCTACAAGTCTTGTCTTGTTAACATGTTAAGTGGTTAAGTGTCCAGATTAGCCTAACCCCACTCATCGGATTTTGTTAACATGTTGAGTTGGTTAAGTGTTTTAGTTAACTTAACCCTACCATTCTTGTTCTAGCTTTAATTAATAAATTAAAGCTGCGACCACTCACATTAGACAGATATTGTTGCGATTACTAGATGTGCCGGTTGGTTCCGGGCAGGTTTATATCGCAACTCAGTCTAACCTCGGGTTAGGCATATTCGTGTTTTCTAAGTTCAAAGGGTTTTGATTAAAAATCAGGTTTTGAGAGTAACCATCCCATCCGTCGGATCAGTTAGGGATAGCCAGGGAGAGCAGGAAACTTGTATTTTCCAAACCCAGGCCTAGACAATATCCTCTCTGTCACCCTAGAACTTTCTGGTGTATGTATTATTAAAAGAGATGTCGTTAATAAACCTTTCTTTTGTATATATATAAATTGTTAACAATTTATCCTCAAAGTTTAACCATTTATCCTCAAAGTCCATTTTCACTTTTTAAATAAATTTGGCCTATACCATATTCATTTGCCATGCCCACTAATGTACTTATATTCTAGGCCCAAATCTTGATTTGCCTATCTTACAGTTTATAGCAATTTAGATCCAACATCCTCATTTACAGGTCATGCCAAAACTAGATTTTATATTCTAGTTTACAGTTTATGCCAAACTAGATTTCATATTCTAGTTCACCGTTTATGCCCAAAACTTAATTTGCATACCAACTACCTACTTTGTGGCCCATTTAACCATTTGCCTTTTACGCCCAATGTATGTAAATTATTCACAATTATGCTAATATACTTATCATGCTTAATTTAGCCACCCAATTCTGATTTAATATTCCAATTTCAGTTCATGTCAAAACTAAACTTGTTATTCTTATTTTCATCTTAATAGTCATGCTATAATGCATGTTCCCAAATTATGCCAATTTCCAAGTTTAGTCAATTTCATGTTTTTCCCAAAACGTATTCCCATCGTTCGTATAATCGTGATTCAACCTAGATTATAAATAAATCTAGATTCGTGGAAAAAAGGGAATGAACCAAAATGCCATGAAAGAATAGACATAATAACTGGCATAAGATGATAATTCACAGGCATATAGATCTGGTAATATTACGACATGAAAAGGGTTGAATAGTATAGGTTCAAGAACATGGGTAGACCTAACTTAATAGGTAAATTCCCAAGATCAAGATCCAAGGATAACTAAGAATAAACTGAAATAGAAAGTCAAGCCTAGATCCAATATAATGCCAGTTTGGGGTACAACATGGTTTTGTAACTACAGTGTCATAGGCATAAATAATAATCTTATATCCATAGTCATAGGCAATAAATCCTCACAGTTAATGAATCACAGTCATAGGCGATGTTCATAGTCAAAGGAAAATAATTCTCATAGTCATGAGTCACAGTCATAGGCAATGTTCATAGGCAATGTTCATAGTCAAAAAGGCATATGGTTTTAAGGTCCCTAGTTTCATAGTCACAGTCTTATTGGTCATCGAATCATAACAGTTCTTAATTAGGTCCAAAGATATAAGCACTGATTCGAATAGAAAGATTTGGCATATTCTTTTATTCCTTTAATTTCATGTCACGAATAGAGAAAACGTTCAAATCTAAAAAGTAACCGACTTACAGAGATTATATTAGATTCGTAGAAAAACAGTCGTTGAAGTCGTTTGAATCTTCACTTGAATCCTAACTCGTTTTGAATCTCCTCTTGAAAGTCTTGAGCAGCATTTCCTCGTCTTGATTTATTTTACATATTATTTTATTTATTATTTAATTTAGTGGAGAAGAAGAAGCCATGTCCACCAAGAATCTTTGCAGCATAAGTTTAGAGAAGAATTGTGAATAGTGAAGGAGACCAGGGGCTGTTTATATAGGATTAGGCGGACGAATCTAGGCAGAAAACGAGACCAGGTACATCAGAATGCACCCAAGCCCAAAAGTGGGTTTTGCACCCAGGTCGACACCCAGGTCGACTGCCCAGTCGACCTGGTTAGGGGGGCTCGACTACCCAGTTGACTCCCCAGTCGACCTGGGTCCTGGGCGGGAATTTTCCCGCCCAGCCCGCTTCTGGGTTTGAATTCGAATTCGAATTTCGAGCTGTTTTCGATTCTGAAAATTCCTGAAACTTCAGAGGGTCATATCTCCCTCATACGGACTCCGATTCTTGCAAAATCGGACTCGTTTCCAAGAAGAATTTCGAGACGAACGCAATGGCGTAACCCGTTTCCCTTAAATTTTCCTTTAACATTTAATTATACCTTAATTTGTGAAACTTAATGTTACAGAATTACGGGGTGTTACAATTATCCAACTACCTTGGTTCACGTACGGAGTCAAATTACCGAATGGGAGAAAAGGAACTCAAGGTAGATTCCATTGACGAAGATAAACTAATGGAAAAATATCTGAGAGATGATGAGCCAGCACGTCTGGCCGAAGGGCGTCGCCTCATCGCCGCTGCTATGGAGGAGGAGAAGAGGATGGCTAAACAAAAGAATATCCCTGAGGCTGGTTCTTCTTCTACTACCGCCGAAACTTCTGAAGTTGAGGGATATGACCCTGAAAACCCGGGGATCCCTTAGGTATCTCTTTTATCCCCCATACCCGAGACGGCGTCAAAGAAGGCAGTCACTCCAGCTGAGAAATCATCGGGAGGTATTTCTACCTTTTCACCCCAATTCGTCATGGCTGTCTCCACTTTTCATCACATAATTGGGCAATCGATGGAGGATCCTTTATTTTCCCCTAAGTTGATAACTGTTGCTTCTCATTCTGTAGGTGTTGAACCGACCGAGAAGACTGACGTGCTTCAAGGAAACACCACCGGAGCAAAATCCGCGGAGAAGGCTCAAGGAGAAAAGGATAAGGCTGCCATAGTAGAGTCAGGAGGGGGAACTGAATTTTATAAGGCTAATGCTCCTCATGATGACGAGATGATAGATGCCTTGAAAGACGATGGCGGTAGCGAGGGACATGAGGAAGACCCTGATGTGGCTGTAGTTGGGGATTCAAAAAGTGCTGATGACATCACTTTGGATGAAATGAAAGCCGAACAAGACAAACGCATGCAGCTAAAAGTTGAAGACCTGAACCCTGAAAGCCTTAAGCCTCTTGTAGTGGTGGATCCTGGATCAAGGTTAGTCGTTAAGCTTTCAACTAGGTCTATTACAGAAGAGCTTACTAAAAAGTCTTCTCTTGATTCTAGTGTTCCGACTTCTGGGAAAAAATCAGCTGATTCTAGCACTTCGTGTGCAGGGAAGAAAAAGCCAAAACGAGTTTTGACTGATGCTGAAAAAGAGGCTAAGGATGCTAAGAAGGCTGCCAAAAAATCCAAGTCCGCTGCAAAGCCCAAGTGATGAAGTGCTTTGTTTTATTTTGGCATTTAATTGGTTCACGATTGTTGCAGCGAGTGCAACCCTCGCATCTTCTTTTTTGCTTGTTTTCCTTGTACAAACTCACATGTTTGTAAATAAAAATAGTTTATTTCCTGCAATGTCTGATAGTCGTTAGTTCAGCACCTAAGTGAAAATTCAAAAGTATGTCATATTAAGGTTATATAATAAAGTCATTGTTGAGGGGAATATGTATGCACATATATGCACCCAGTTAATCTTGGATAACCAAGCCAGAATCATTCAATATCGATTAAATTAAAAGATCCAATTGACCCCGATTTTCTGACGGGGCCATATTCCTTTTGTCATTGATGCTTATTCTTTTTAGCATCTTTATACTCTCCTGTCTCATAACCAGGTTAGAGTTTCGTTGAGGCGGTCTCTCATCTGGGTGCACCTTCACGCCTCAGGGGACGTCGTCTTCTCGTCCTTTATACTCTCTTTCGATTCTTGGGAGTTAGAGTTAAGAATGTCGTCTTCCCATTCTTTTGTGTTTTATCGTACATACAGTCATTTTATTTACTATTGCACATGGGTCATCCCCAACTTTCCAAATTTGATTTAACATTTCGTGTTTCACAGTCATGATAGAATAATCATTGAAGGTATAAATAATGCAGGAAAGTAAATGACACACGATATTTTTATAGTGGTTCAGCTAAGTCGTAGCCTACATCCACTTTATAATCCTTTGTTCACATAAACAGACTTTTAAGGCAAGTCGTGCCTTTTTACATAGCTTATGAAAACAAAAGAAATGAAATTTCATATTTATCTCAGATATCGTCGTAGGTGTTGGGCATTCCAGGCTCTGGGAATCTCCTCACCGTCCACGGTCGTTAGCTTGAATGCTCCTGTATCAAGCTTCCATTGGATGGTGTATAGCCCTTCCCATTTTGGACCTAATTGGGGTGGAGGCGGGAAGACTCGTTTCAGTACTAGGTCTCCTGGTTCAAAGGTTTTGAGGCGAACCTTCTGGTCATAATAACGTGCCATTTGATGCCGATGTCTTGAGGCACGCAAGTCAGCTTCATCTCTTTTTTCTTCAATCATATCAAGAGATTCTAGGAAGTGAGCTTTATTTGTCATCGGGTCATAGTACGCAACTCGATGAGAAGGGACTTCCAATTCTACCGGGATCACTGCTTCTGACCCAAAGGAAAGTGAATAAGGAGTATGGCCGGTAGCCGTCTTAAAGGTCGTCCTGTAGGCCCATAAAGCTAATGGCAACTCATCTATCCATCTAGCTTTGGCCTGCTCCAACCGCTTCTTTATAATTGATTTAATGACTTTATTTACGGCTTCGACCTGGCCATTTGACTGCGGGTGAGCCACTACAGCGTATCGTTTATCAATCTTATATTTCTCGCAGAAGTTTTTGAACTCGATGCTGTCAAATTGCGTCCCATTATCGGTTATGATGGTCTTCGGAATCCCAAATCGACAAATAATGTTTTTGACCACAAAACTGATCACCTTCCTCGCCATGATGGTTGTTAGAGGTTCATCTTCTACCCATTTTGTGAAGTAGTCCATGGCAACGATCGCGTACTTAGCTCCTCCTCTGGCAATAGGTAGCACTCCAATAATGTCAATTCCCCACATGGCAAATGGCCACGGACTTACCATTGACTTGAGCTGAGTGGGAGGCACTCTGGGAACTTTGGCATATCTTTGACATCTATCGCAGCGTCGTGAATAATCAGCCGCATCTTTATTCACGGTAGGCCAGAAATATCTGTACCGTAATACTTTCTTTGCTAGGGTTTGGCCCCCAGTGTGATCTCCACACTCACCTTCATGCACTTCTTGCAGTACACGTTTAATGTCGTCGTGCGCGATACACCGTAATAGAGGCATTGAAAACCCTTGACGATAAAGGACGTCGTCCTGTAAAACGTATCTTGCATCCTTGCGTCTTACAGCTCGTCTTTCACTCTTTTTCAACGGGAGGGTTCCATTCTTGAGAAAATTCTTAATTGATGTCATCCAAGATTCTCTTTATGGTTCAACTTCCAAGGCTAGCTCTGTTTCCATTAGGTCGAAACTTGGTGAATCCAACACCTCTATCGGAACCATTTCTGTTTCTTTAAGATTATCAGAACTTGCTAGCTTCGCCAGTCGATCTGCTTTCTGATTTTCCGCTCTTGGGATGTGTGTTATGCTATAATGCTCCAAACCTTCCAATAACTCCTTTACTTTTTTGAGATAGGTGATGAGTCGAGGCCATTTAGCAGCAAATTCTTCCTGAACTTGACATACAACTATCTTGGAGTCGCAATATATATCTAATGTCTTCACTCCCAAATTTTTGACAAGTTTCAGTCCGGCAATCAGGGCTTCATACTCGGAATCGTTGTTAGTAGCAGCGAACTCTAACCGTAATGCATATTAGATAGATCATCCTTCAGGAGTTATTAAAACAACTCCGGCACCGGACTTTCTATCATTCTTGGCCCCGTCCGTATATAATTTCCATGGACTAAGCTCTAACTCTCAATCCAAAGCAACTACCTTGTCACCCACCGTTTCCTCTTCAGAAATCGTAAATTCAACTATAAAGTCAGCCAGTGCCTGCCCCCTTATTGATCTTCGTGGCTGAAAGTTCAAATCAAACTGACTCGGCTCGATATTCCATTTAAGTAACCGCCCCGATGCTTCGGGTTTCTGCAGCACTTGTCTCAAAGGTTGGTCGATATATACAACTATTGGGTGTGCCTGAAAATAATGGCGAAGTTTGCGGGAAGCAATCAGAAGGATATAAGCAAGTTTCTCTATCTTCGGATAGTTACATTCTGTAGCAGCCAGTTTTTTGCTTACGTAAGACACAAGTTTCTAGACTTTATCCTCTTCACGTACTAATACTGCGCTGACGGCGTGAGATGATACTGCCAAGTAGACGAACAAATCCTCATGTTCCACAGGCTTTGATAATATCGGAGGCTTTTCTAAGAGGTCTAACAGATTCTGGAATGCCTCCACACAGTCGGGAGTCCACTCAAAATTTCGCTTTCCCCGTTTTATGAGGTCGAAGAAAGGTACACACTTGTCTGTTGCTTGGCAGATGAACCTGCCCAGTGCCGCAACCTTCCCTGCTAAGCTTTGAACATCCTTGATATTCCGCGGCTCCTCTATATTCTAGATTGCTGCTATTTGGTTCGGACTGATTTCAATTCCTCTGGAACTCACGATAAAGCCAAGGAACTTGCCTGATGCCACTCCAAAGGAACACTTCAAGGGATTCAACTTCATCCCATACCTTCGTAGTATGTCGAACATCTCTGCTAAGTCCTTCGTATGATCGGGAGATTGTTTGGATTTCATGAGCATATCATCTACGTAAACTTCCATGGTTTTCCCAATTTGATTGTAAAACATGCGGTTGACTAGGCGCTGATACGCAGCTCCTGCATTTTTTAACCCGAATGGCATTACCACTTAACAATATAATCCCAAGTCTGTGAAAAAGCTCGTATGCTCTTGATCTGGTATGTGCATGGGAATTTGATTGTACCCGGAATAGGCGTCCATAAAGGATAAAAGTTCATGCCCGGCCGTCGAATCTACTAGTTGATCAATTCTAGGGAGAGGAAAACTATCCTTCGGGCAAGCCTTGTTCAAATCAGAAAAGTCAATGCACATTCTCCACTTCCCGTTTGACTTTTTGACCAGGACAGGATTCGATATCCAGTTGGGATATTTTGAATCCTTAATGAATCCATTACCTTTTAATTTCTCTACTTCTTTCAAGGTTGCTGACCGCTCTGGGCCCGACATCCGTCTCTTCTGCTTGACTGGTGGATGCTTGGGATTAATACACAAAGAGTGGCTTATAATGGTAGGTGAAATCCCACGCATGTCAGCATGAGTCCAGGCAAACACGTCCAGATTTGCCTTTAATAAATCGGCCAATTCTCTCGCTCTAAATGGGTCCAGTTGCGAGTCGTTCTTTAGTACTTTTGTTGGATCTGTTTCATCAATAGGTATATCGATTGTTATTTCATTGGAAGTTGCCTTCCTGTCCCCGGGTTCCCTATCCTCTCTGGGATCTATATCCTCGAGCACGTCTGAGGGCGACTCTCTTGGGGCAGGACCCCTTAGTTGCTATGCTGAGGCCTCCTTTGGAGGGGCGGAATCATCTTAGCATCTATATTCAACCCCGTCATTAACATCTTCAACTCTGTCACCTAACAAGCTCGTCCCGTAGCTTGGTCGCCCCTCATCACCCCAACTCCTGAGTCAGTCGGGAATTTAAGCAGCAAGCACCAGGGCGCAATACATGCGCTAAATTCGGCAAGGGCCGGTCGGCCTAGGAAGGCATTGTAAGGCGACTCCACATCCAAAACTACAAACGGCAGGATCCTTACTCTCTGGCGATCTCCCTGCCCTAGCATGACTGGTAATTCCACAAAACCCATCGGAGCTATAGATGCTCCGTTAAAGCCATGTATCCATCCTTGACATGGCTTTAAGTCTTTTGCTTTGAGCCTCATTTGTTCGAAAGCTTTCTTGAAGAGGATATTAACAGAGCTTCCGTTGTCTACTAACACTTATGGACTAAAGCAGGGCCAATTGTCGTGGTAATCACTAATGGATCGTCGGTTGGAGATTGAACTCCAGAATCATCTCTATTGTGGAATACGACATCGTTTGACATCGTCTTTTGTTGTTTTACTGGAGTAACGTCTTCGAGGCTACTGCATTCTCCTACCTCAAAATGCTTGGCGGCATTGACGTACTAGTCCATTGCTTTAAAACTACGAACAACTAAGTGAGGTCCGCCTACAATAGAGTTAATGACGATCCTTTTACTTTTTTGCTGAGCTGTGGGTTTTGAAGCTGGATGATCTTGGCTCGGGGCTTGTCCCCCTTGCCCCCTATCCCTTGGGGCGACTTTGTATTCATCCAACTTCCCCTCTCGCAGCAATTTTTCGACGATATCCCACGGCATTCATTAGTGGAATGGCCGTGGGTACCATGAAATAAGCAAAACTTTCCTGTTGCAATCTCTTTCTCAGTAGAATCTCTGGGTGGTGATTTTTTATACTGCAATATGCTATATGTATCTAAATAAATGTTCTCCAACATATCATTTAACGGCATGTAATTTTCAAAAGTCTGGAAACTGGGTCTTTTATTAGAGTTATTCCCTCGGTTTCTGTTCCTTCTATTGCCGTTCCCATTTCTGTTGCTATTACCACCACTCCGGTTGCCAACATTTACTTCCACCTTCCCTGAACTGTCACCAGATTGCTTCACAGCATCGTTACTCTGGACACCTTCCTTCGAAGCCCCTTCGGACTTTCTCTTTCGATTTGCCTTAGCTTCTTCTCGCCTTAAGAGGATATTAGCCTTTTCATAGAATAATTCTCTAGTAGGAGGTGGTTTCCCAGCTAAGTAATCCCTAAACTCTGTGTCATGATCTACCCCTTCTATTAAGGCCATTAGGATAGTGGGCTCATGGGGATCACTAACTTCAGTGATGGCCAGGTTGAAGCGATCCAAATATGACTTCAAAGATTCTCCTAGGCCCTGTTTAATCCATGACAATTCTATGATGGTCTTGAACTTTTGGGCATGGAGTCGAAACTGATTCATGAAGCGCTCACTCAATTCTGTGAAATTTGATACGACCGAGGAGGGAGTCGGGTGAACCACATTAACGCTACATCTTTAAGATAGATTGGAAAAGCTTTGCATTTTACGGCATCTGGAGCTGCTGCCGCATTCATGAACCATGCATATCTCATCAGATGTTGTCCTGGGTCTGTTCTTCTTGAATATCGATCCATCTGAGGCAAGTTGAATCGTCGGGGGAACTGGAAATTCAGTATGTCATCTGCAAAGGGGGTATGACTTCGTTCAATGCCCCAATCTTCATTAGTATACTGCCGGCTTTTGGACATGATCTTGTGCATTATTGCCCGTACGTCGGCGTTTGTTAATGTCTGCACAGGCTCTCTAGATCTGATGTTCGGATTACCCCCGGTTCCTGGTCAGGGGATAACCTCCTCTTTTTGGCGGCAGCTGCTCTACGTCGCTTTCTGTGCTCACGGTCGATCTCATGAGGTAGAGGTTGGAGAAGCTATTGCTGCGTGGGGTTGGTAATATTAGGATCCCTGGGTAAGACATAAGACCCGCGCATGGGTAGCAATATAGGTTGTTGTAGGCTCGGGTCATCGGGCCCAATGCACGCGCAGTGTCTTCTAGGAATCCCAAAGATCCAAAAGTCAATTGATCAAGGTTTTGAGGTCGTTCAAGCAGCCTTCTCTAGCGAGGGCATTCCTCGTCCGAAGAAGACGAATCATCTGTAGTAAGACGGCGTGTTGGGGAAGGAGACTTCTGCCTCCGGAGCTCCTGTAGTTCTCTCTCCATAGTGATCATGTTTTCCTGCATGCGAAGGTTGTCACGCCTTTGGGCTTCCAATGCTTCTTTAGTGCTCTGAAGCATGTCAAGAAAATGTGAAAAATCTCCCTGAGTAATGGGTGCAGATGGATCAGGCTGAACATTAGTCATCGTGGCTGGAATCGGAGCATTGGAGGGAGCTCGAGTAGAAGTTCCAGCTTCATTCTATTTCGGATCGGACCGGTTCACAACAGCCTGGTCGGGGTGGTTCGGATGGAGGGAGGGAAAGCCTTCAACCTCACTAGACCGGATCAGATCGATGCCTTCCACCCGGTTCGGATCGGCGCCTCCCATCCGGTTCGGATCTTCCTGATCGGAGCGGTCTGCTCCAGAGCTTTGAGCGCATGACCTTGTTAACACAATGGCTTGCTGATCTTCTCTAGCATCATTTCCTCTAGCGCCTTGCACTTCTTTTCCTTTGGTCTTAGCCATAACACTTGATTCTTCAACGGTTAGTCAACAAGTACTGAAAGATGTCAGAGAGAAGGGATTAACTTCTTTGAACTTGAAGTCCAAATAGTAGAATGATAACCCCAAAAAGGCTGAGAATTCGAAAAGTTCTCAGTGAAAGAGTCAAAATGTTAGACCAAAAATTGGTTCTAACACCCAAATGAGCTATGATCTTAATGAAATAGAACTAAAAAAACAACAAAGAACACATGATTTATAGTGGTTCGGCGTTAACAAGCCTATGTCCACTTTATATTCTTGTTAATTGATGATTTGAATGCAAATACAGCAATGATTCTCACTCAACTTCACAATTACAATGCATAAACTAACTCAAATCTCTCAAAAAGAAACTTTAAGAGATGATTTTGAAATTCGGCTATGAAGGAAGTTAGAACTGAGAATTTGCCAAAAGATCTTTTCAAATGCCTCTAGATGGTGTATTTATAGGTGAAAAATCTCTTCGAAATGGCTCCGGTTCGGAATTATGTGGCACCCATCCCATAAGATCGGGTTCGGAGGCTTCCAGATGGTGACAGCGCATCGATTTAGTGGGAGATCGTGGGAGAAATGGTCATGCTTGGTCCGAGTCTTCAGGAAACATGTGTAGCAACGGTCACAGGCTCAGAGAAAGGGGTTCGGATCGGCAGCCTCTGATCCGATCCGATGAGGCCACTCGCTATTTTCTAATGTTGTTGACGTACTCCTCCGATCCGAACAAATATGGTTTCTGCGTCTTTGATCTTTACTTTTCTCCTGCGCTATCTTCCTCCGATCCGAACTGATATGATATCTGCGTTCTTGATCTCTGCTTACTTCCTGCGCTATCTTCCTCCAATCCGAACCGATATAGTATCTGAGTTCTTGATCTCTACTTACTTCCTGCGCTATCTTCCTCCGATCCGAACCGATATGGTATCTTTCTCACTATTTGAACCGATATGGTATCTTTCTCACTATTTGCTCTTTGTGTAGCCTAGTTCACAAAGTAGGCTAACAAATTCAAACCTAATTTGAAATGATTTAGGGATTAAAATGGGTTAAAATCAGTCATACGATGAAAGATCGGCGATTTCTTAGTTTGGGGACGAGGGTTAGGGTTTTATACTAAATTATTTATATTTAATATTTTTTTCCAAAATACTAGATTATTGCCACCAACTCCAAATCAAACCCTATGACTGTTGTTCCTAGTTAAATACCCCCATTCCGGACATAATGGGATATGATTCGTAAGCCAATTCCACTTTTTCGAATAGTTTTTCTTTAAATTAAAATATATAATTAAAATATAAATCAATATATATTAAATTTAAACGCACCTTTTAATTTACTGGAGCCACATACTAACTCCATAAATTACAAAAAAATAAATCTAACTATGTTTTGATGATACGTTCCTAATAAAACTATTTTCATCAAATTTGAAGGCCATTTGAAAAATGGCCATTTCCCAATCGATCCAATTCAACTGAAATTGACAGAACATGTTTAAAGTTACCATGCTCACATATTAATTCCAAAAATTATGAAAATTGAAAACTAACAATAATTTGACATTCCGGATCCAACAAAAGTGATTTCATCGAAAACGGAGGTCGTTCGCAAAATAGCATTTTTTAAGGGTTATATATTATATAAAAATATATATAAATTCCATAGCGACTATTTTAAATTTTAAACTGGACATATCTTTCAATTTATATTATGAAATCTAAATTTTTCACATCCATTAGAAAGATATTATTAAACAGATTCAAATGTTTCTTGTTTTACCGAAATTCGATTTATTTTGAATTCTGTACATATATTTGAAGTTTAAAATCGAATTTTCAAACTACCGCGTCATTTCAGGCTCGTTTTATAATTTAAATAAATTTATACGTTCTAATTCTGATTTAAATAAATTTATAATCGTTATTATTTAAAATAAATCATTTTAAATACTCAAAATCCATTAAAATAGCTAAAATAAAAATTAATTGGTTTTGAAAATCCTGGTTGTTACATATATATATGTGTGTGTGTGTGTATGTATATGTGTATATATGTGTGTGTGTGTGTACATACATACATATACATATACATATATATATTTGTATGTGTGCGCGTGCATAGAGGAGAATATTACCTTCAACTTCCATACTCCAACGTCCCACAATAATAGAAATCTGCCAGAAAAAACTTCAGATTGTTGAGGAATATAATCCCAATTACCTGGTAATAATCTTCTAAACTTTCTCAAATTAACATCATTGATTTTTGTCTCTACCAAGCAAACAAGAGTTGGCTTGAACTTCGTCAGGAGAGATAGAATTTCTTGCATACGAAATGGAGAATTCATCCCCCTGACGTTCCAGCACATGAATATCATTTAACAGGAGCAGAGCTCCTGGTAAACCTTTTAGAAGGAACTGTAAGAGTAGAATTGATATGTTCCTTTCCTTTTACATGCGCCAAATAATCTTTATTCTTGCTAACATTTTGAGAAAAATCCTGATTATCATCCTCCATAGAAACTACCAATTTGGGAGGTATGAGCATATTTGTTTCAATTATCTATGCTAGCAATAGTTTTTATGACAGACAGGATCTTTGGCAGCAAATTATAGTTGAGGCTGGTGTTTTATGTGGTGATTGGGTATTAATTGGAGATTTTAATAACTCAACATCATCTCTTGACAAAAAGGGAGGGATATCAATTCCATTTCAATAATTAAGGGCTTTTAATAATTGCTTGTTGCAATCTGGACTAATTGAAATAAAATCTGTTGGTTTTAATTACACTTGGAGGAGGAAAGGACTTGCTAATCATATTGATAAGATATTTTTGAATCACTCATGCTTGCAAAAATATAATGATATGAAGGCCTTATCTCTAACTCAACTATCCAGTGATCATAATATGTCATTGCTTGATTTGATTCCAACTTCCAAACCCAAAGGTACTCCATTTAGGTATTGTAATGACTGGAGTTTCAAATCAGGATATTTGGAGTGTATTGAAAAGAGTTTATCTAAGTCTGTTGAGGGATTTCCAAGTTTCAAATTTATGCAAATACTTAAAGTATATGGAACAAAAACAGAAGTAAAGACGATGCTTTACTGAAGCTAGCAGAAGATAAATTCAATGAATATGAGGCTGTTGCTGATCTAGATCCAGAAAATTTGGAGTTGTATGAGTAAATGCTTGAGGCAAAACATCAATACGTGGTCCAAAAACAGATTAAATTCTGGAATTTCAGACAGAAGGCTAAAGTGTCTTGGTTGTAAGAGGGATATACTAACTCTAAGTTTATTCATTTAAAAATGTCTTCTTGTAAACATAGTAATAATGTGAAAGCTTTAATTAATCATGCAGTTGAATTATTATATAAGCAGGAAGAAATTTCAGCAGCAGCTATTGAGTATTTCACAAATATGTTTAATGGCCAGAGTAAAGAAGAATTTCCCTTAATTCAATCAGAATTTAGAATAAATCAACAAGGCCGGCAGGATTTGCTCAAACCCATTTCAATGGAGGAAATAAAGAAAGCTGTATTTTCTATTCATGAAGACACAAGCCCTGGACCTGATGGATTCAACTCGAAGTTCTATAAGCTACATTGGGACTTATTGAAAGTGTATTTAGCTGCTGATGTACAAGACATGTTTGATTCAGCCATAATTCCAAAAGGTTGCAATCATACTCTTCTTACTTTGATTCCTAAAGCAGATAAGCCATATGAGATTGCACATTATCGTCCAATTGCATGTTGCAATTTATTTTACAAGATTTTCAGTAAAATACTTTGCAATAGGATTAAGTGGCTACTTCCCCATTTAATTTCTTCCAATCAATGTGCATTTATTCCAAATCGACACATAGGAGATAATTACCTATTAGCTCATGACTTGATCAGAGATTTTAGAAAGCCTGGTGTTAATAAATTCTGTGTGAAAGTGGATTTACAGAAAGCGTATGATAGAATTAGTCGTAAATTCATTTGTCATATAATGAAAATCATGGGATTCCCTGTTCATTTTATCAATGTAGTTTATGCTTGTATATCTACAACCACCTTCTCAATCATGATTCAAGGGACTCCTACAGGCTTTATAGAATCAAATAGAGGTCTAAGGCAAGGTGATCCCCTCTCACCATACCTTTTCACAATGGCGATGGAATACTTTACTTTTTGCATGAATGAGGTTGTGGCACAAAAGTTATTCATCACAGTACATAAGTTCAATCCTATTGTGTCCCATTTAATATATGTTGATGATTTGATGGTTTTTGGGAAGTGTTCATATTCTGGTGCTACTGCTTTAAAAGGTGTTTTTGATAAGCTGGACTATTTTAGTGGTTTATCGGTAAATAGCATGAAAACCAAAATCTATTTTTAGCTCTGGTGCTTTGCATACTAATGATATTTTGGGTATCCTTGGATTTAATGAGGGAAGTCTGCCTGTAAAGTACTTGGGTGTTCCATTGTCTTCTAATTATATCCACTATCATGATTGCCAAGTATTGGTTTATAAGAATCAGAAAAAACTTCAATCATGGGATTCAAAATTCTTAAGCTTTGCAGGAAGGGCTGAAATGATTCAGACTGTGATTAATCCTACAGTTTTGTATTGGCTATTGGTTTATCAGTTGCCGGAATATACAATAGAGAAATTAAATGTTCTTTGTGCAGATTTCTTTTGGGACAATGCAAAGCACAAAATGAAGTGGGATAAACTGTGTACTCCTAAAGAGGAAGGAGGAGTAGGACTGAAATCTTTAAAGATTTAAAGAAGGCTGCTTGTCTGAAGCTAATGTGGAAATTTCTGGTAGGAGATTCTTTGTGGAGTAATTGGATGAAGGAGAAGTATTGTAGGAGTAAGATATTTTGGAGCATGAAGGAGGATAATAATGCATCATATACATGGAAGTCGATTTTGAGATTAAGAACTTCAGGTGAACAATACTTCAGAAAAGTTATAGCTAATGGTGCTTCCACTTCCTTATGGTTTGAGCCATGGTTAAATGGTAGATGCTTGGTGGATCTTCTTGGCTTATCTAGATTCCAATCTTTGGGAAAATTCAATGAAAGAGTAGAGGATGTTATCAGAAATGGTAAATTGTGTGGCAATGTTCATCCTGCTACTAGGGAGTTGCAACAGTTGGGGGATAGCGTGGAAGTAAAAGTTAATTTGATGCATGTATATGTGTGGAAAGATGGTGGTGATTTTACTTTGAACAAAGCATCGGATTCTGTCAGACAGAAATCATCATTGATGCAATGGTCTAAAGTAGTATGGCATCCAAAAAATTCAAAGAAAATGTCGTTTGTATCTTTTCTGGCAGCAAGGGACAAACTAAATACTAAGGACATACTTGTGAGACATGGTGTTGTAGAGGAGAATGTAAGTTTATTGTGTAATGTTTGTGAGGAAAGCATCAGTCATCTGTTTTTTGATTGTGTATTTTCGAAGTTTATATGGTCCTCCTTGAAGTTAAAGCTTGGCTTAAATGCAGATAGGCTTGATACTTTTGAGTATGAAGCAAATCAGGTTGCAGCTACTTTTACTGGGAAGAATCAAGTGAGAGATGTAGCGTGTGCAGTTTTCAATTGTGCAGTATATCAAATTTGGCTAGAAAGGAATGCTCGACAGTTTAATTCTCATTTCATTAGTAAAGAAACCAGCCTTCAAATGATACAGAAAGAGGTAAGATTTTTGGTATGCAATAACGGTAGTAAGACTGTGCGGTCTCCAGTGAATGAGGATTTTCTTCGAAGATGGGGAGTTGACATACTTGATACAGGCTGATATGTCAGTTGTGTTCAGTTTTTCTTTTGTTTTCTTTGTTTACTGATGATAGTGAGAAGGCTGGTTTTAGTTGTTGTTTTGGTGTATTTGTTGTACAGCTCTTTGATGTTGTATCAAAAAGTATTAATGGAATAAATGGGAACCTATTTTCAAAAATGTGCGCGCGTGCATGTTGAGAGAGTATGGGAATGGAGAACAAAATTTCAACGACCATCTTCAGGGACATATCTTATGATGCTCTAGATATAATTTGTAGAGGTCGCGAGTTTGAACTTGGATATTGAAAGTAGCACTCTACTTTAATAAATTATCACTCTTAGGGGTGTTACGGTAATGTTTAGTGTTACTATTTCGCAAGTATCATTTTTACTGATAAACTGAAATGGCTTACTACTACCGATCGACTGGGATCCCGAAAACTGATACACTAACAATTTGGTAATTGTAACACCAGTAATGGTAAATTACTGCTTGTCTGCCAATACATGTACCTTGACATGTTCTTTTACACTATAATGTATCTTCACTATTATATATGCAGTGTTAGTCAACAGAAGACAGCGAATGAGGAAAAAAAAATCGTATTTGAAATTATTTTGCTTAGTTATTGATCAAAATTTAACCATTTATTTAGTTATAAATACATGTAATAAAGTTTATCAAATGAATCTGCATATGTTTCAAATTGACTGGCAAAATTACCGTTAACAATGATATTAAAGAAATATTATTTGTAATTTGCGGTAGAAAATGATAAATTTATCGTTAATGGTACATCGATTTAGATCAAAAATGATTACCGATCAACTGGTAATGATATATTAATTAATAGTAAATTTATCGTTGTTATAATAGTTCTACTCCTAGTTTTAAAAATAAAAGAAGAAGGAACAAAGCATTTACAATTTTTTTTTTAAATAAACTGTGCAAATAAGCTCATATGTTCATCACAGTGGTTTCCCTTTTGATTAGTTCAGCATAATGGTTTTATGTCCTCAACCGGTTTATTGGGTTTACGGGGACCCATCTAGACGTCTTGAATGGGAGTAGGGTACATGAGGCTCGAATTTGTGACCCCTTTAACGTGAACTAGGTAAATTATATGGGACCACTACTTGCAGAGTATTTAATGGGAGTATTTACGGTTTTTATCACTACTAAAATTTTATTGTTCTGCAGCAGTCATCAGTTTACTGGCTTATCAATATATTAGTGGTCATTGTATCAATGGCAACGGTAAATCACTGATCTTCATTTTTACTTAGCAGTAGACAGTAGTTAAAGGTATCATTATTTTATTAGACTATTTCATGTTTCGTAATGATTAAAATGTCAACCCAAATATTTGATAGAAAAAATAGGTCACACCTAATTACGTTACAGAAGAAAATTATGAATTAATGAGACAATTACCGGCGTGAATCCAGGCATGTTAATCAAAGGGCCTACAAAATACCAGAAAATCACGCTCAGTATTCCTATGTATGTTTAGTTTAATTTGTTTAGGTTCTGCTTATAGATATCAAAACCAAAGTGGTTAATTTTTTGTTAACTGATAACTAATGTTTATATTAATGGGTAATTTAAAAAATAGGTGGTATTAAAAGAGCGATTTGGATAATTCAAAAAATAGGCGGAATTAATGCTTGGAAATCAGACTTTCATGGTACAAGATATACAAACTTATACTTATATCATGTTGTATAATGAAATTTTTAGCTGACTGCAGATAAAACATTGCTATTTGATTACCTATGTAAAAAGTTGGTGTATGTATGAAATTCAAAATGTGAATTAATAATTGAACAAAAATATTTCAGATGAAAATATTGGTTTACAGCTTAACATGCGTGTGCATGGCTCATTAATGGCCTCGGTACTATGATTACACAATAAATAGCTCATCAACCAATTAAGCTCACATCACACCTGCTCAATTCAGCTGTAATAATGAAAATGAAAACGGTACATGTCAAACTAATTTGATCCAAACAAAACTGAAAAAAGTTTGGATATGAATTGTGATTCAAACATTGGGAAGCAAACTATAGTGTAAATGAAAGGTAATGAAACATATTAATTTAGATCAATAGGGTGGCAATTTAAACTGTATATCTAATTGATGGTCTTAATTCAAACACCCTAGTTTCATCAATAGTTTATACAGAACCATGTTAACAAGGATGAAATATATTACCTGAACCATGATACATAACAAAGATGAAATATATTATCTAAACCAAACACACACACACACACACATACACACACACACACACACATATATATATATATATATATATATATATATATATATATATATATATATATATATATATATATATATGTGTATATATATGTGTGTGTGTGTGTTAGTTATTGTCGTACCAAAATTAAACCTAGAAAACATACTATATGCATACCAAATATAAAACGTAGCAGAGTATATACATGTAACAGATATGCACTCTGTGTACAAATATTAGCTAATGAACAAAATTGCTTACATATAAACATCTAATAATGCAATTGAAGCATTGATCATGTGCAAGCCATAACCTTAGCTTGTGCAATCAATCTGCATGAATAAAGAGAAGAATAAATTAAAAAAATCTGCAAGAAAATAAAAATGAAGGTTAGCGTAAATGCTTGACTCCTCGCACGCCACGCACAATAGCCAGCCCAAACAAATATCTGTAGGTTGAGTCTACGCGAGTGGCATACAGGGAGCCAGGCATTGTTTCATTCTTCTCTCATAAAATCATCTTAATGAAAATAAATTAAAATAAGTAGTACAAGAACATTGGTGAAGAATGGTGTAGCAGATGGATAGTTAATTAGGCGAGGTTGTTGAGAGTGTGCAATGGAGAAACAATTAATATATAGAGAGAGGGAGAAGAACAAAAGAAGAAGAAGAAGAAGAAAACCAAGGTAAAGAAGAAGCTAATAATATTTCAGAAAATAGGACAACATGCTAAATAAACTAGCCGGTTGCACTTTAAACTCACCGCCCACTCATTAATTTACATCTTAATTATTGTTTATTTTGGCTAATTAGAAGCATAGGGAGGGTAATTAGTAGGTGAGCATGTCTAATATAAGCAATAAAAGGTAGGGGAGGAGGAGGAAATGGTATTTTGCTGTTGAAGGTATGTGAACTTTTTTGGCTTTTGTTTGAACTTCAGTTTGTATGAATGTGCTTGGATCACACGATCGAGATTCTATTCCTTAACTTTACCTACCTTATGTTTGAATAATTGAATCTGAACCATCATAGCCTGAGTTCACATGTTAACTGTCCCTCTTTCATGTCCCAATCATACATAAAAAATAAATAGAATTCATTTTGTTGTATTTACAATATACATAAACCATTAATTTTAGGAATTTGTAATATTATTTAGGTTGAGCATTGCAATCAATCAATTATAATTTCTGTGGAAATATTTGGAGGCTACTTGCAGATTTTCTTTTAAAATTCAAACTTCAGGTTCAATAAAGAACATGAGAGGACTTAAAGTTTGCACTTTTTCATTGACTGTTTAGTGCTTTTTGGGTAGATGTACTTGTAGATGGACCAACTTGCATAAACTTGGGACTCTGCTTTAACTAAGTTGAAAGAAGAGTATTAAGAGAGGGAGGAGTGTTGAGGAATACAATGAAAGAGTAAACATCAACCTGCATATCATACCATGTAATCTGTCCTTCTTAATAGTTTATGTTTGTTCTTTGTAGTTTGTACAGCTCGAACAGGGTAGGACATGACACCAAACATACTACAGATCTCTTAGAGCAATACAAACACACATAAGTCCTGTCCATCTGCAGCCTCTTATTAGGATTTTAGTTATTCTGCAAGCACATTGCTCGAATAGAGGATGTTTTACATGATGGATTAGTCACTCTTTGAATGCAAAGTAGTTGAGAGTTGGGGAGTTTTCATCACATCTTGATTGGTTGTCTTCATTAGTTTTCAACACAAATCGAGTAGACACTATTTGCGTATTTTGGATGATATATGCAGTATTGTATGACTTTCATAGATAAGCACATATGTGGGTCGGTGCACATGCGTGTATGTGGATGTATATAGGCTGTTATGTCAATGGTAACTGTTACTAATACGAAAAAACTGTTACCATACCGATACTATTGGTAAGCCAAAAGTGAATACCGATAATTTACCGTTACCGCTGGTAAAACGTTCATTGGGATATCGATAGACTGGTAAACCGTTGACTGATAATGGTAAATTTACCGATACATAAAGCTATTAAACAATTAACACATTAAAATTTTGATAATGATAGAAAGTAAATATTTTTCTACTAATTCTAACCCCATTAAAGTTTATATAAATATTTAAACTTATTTTAATTGGCATAGAAAATTACTTTGCTTATCACAAGATATTTACAACGATATGAAATAATAATTTTGTTAATCTTGAGCTTCGAAGTAATCACTAACTATTTAGCGATGGCTTTAGCGACAAATTTGTCGATAACATCAATGACGGTTACAAGGGCAGAGGGAGGTTGTCCTCAGCTAGAGCCATGGCCCTAGCTAAATTTTTGTAATCCCTGCACAATATATATAAGAACTGTAGTATGCTCCATCTAAAATAATAGTGTGGCCCTACCTGAAGGAATCGGCTGGCTCTGCCACTGGGCGGTAAGTGTCGGCTAAACGCCACTGGTCGTTGTCACTAGGAATGGCAACGGGGCGGGTTAGGGCGGGTTTATCGTGCCCCAGACCCGACCTGGACTTTTTAACCCCTGCCCCAGACCCGCGCCCGTAGACCCGGTGCGGGTTTGGAATTTCGCCCCGTACCCGAACCCCGTACGGATCAGGGTAGACCCGACCCGCCTCATGACCCGATGATATTGTGTTCTAATGTACAAAAATGTATATACTTATATTTTTTATCACTAAACGACAAATTATATACATATTATAATGTGTTCACAATGATAAGAGAATTTAATAAAATGAGTTATAAAATAATAGTTCAAAATGTATGCATTCGTTATTGCAAAATGGGTTGGCAAGACTTGTTTTTTTGAGGGTTTGTATATAAATTGCATACACGGACTGCTTGGATTTAATCTAGTAGATCATACCATCTTTATTAATGCTTGCAACTATATATATCACCCTCCTAGCCTCTTTGAACCCTATTCTTCATTTCATTCTTACGCCTCCATTATCCTTTTGTCGTTGCTGATTCTAGATCTAAGGTTAGATTTCTCTTCAGTTTCTCTAACCTCAATCCTATCCTCTCTATTCTACTATTTATATAGGTTTGAGAATTCTAAAATTTAGTTTGTATATATAAGATTTAGATTCATTTTATTCTTTTATATATATATATATATATATATATATATATATATATATACATTAATAAAAGGACTGGAGCACATTTGCAAAGGGTAGATCCAAATCTAATTCTACTCAAAATCTGTTGTTGTTCATCCTCAAAGCACTGTGAGTGGAAACCATCTAAGTTCTATTTCTTATATTTTTGTAGTTTGAATTTAGAATATTATGCCTGTATGGGATTTGGGTTAAACGATAATATAATGCTAAAACTCCCCAAATCCTACATTTTATTTTTCGTTGGAATGGTCAATCAAAAGTATTGTATTTTTGGGTTTGTGTTTTTTTGGATAATGAAGATTTACGCTTGGGATGTTGTGAAATCCTTAATTATTTTGTTTTGATTCACTTAATTCTTTTTTTATATTCATATATGTTCGTGTCAAAAACATGTGATTTGTATATTTTAAAATTAATAGGCTTAAGCGTCTATTCTAAATAGATCTGTTTGAACGTATTATTTGCAATATATTTTCTTAAGTTTTGTACACAATATAAATATAAAAGTGAAGAAGTGTAAAAAAACAAGGATTTTCATATGCAACTACATATATTACATCTTGCCTATAATTCTGCTTTCAAATAACTGCTCAAGCTTAGGTTACAAGTTTATTCATATATTTTGTTATTTCCCTTTTTTTCGTAAATTGTTAATATACATATTAGACCGTGTTAATTAGGGAAATTGACTTATACACCTTAATTGTAATCGATAGGATTGACATTTCAACACGTAATTAGGACGTTATTCTAATTCACATAATATATATATATAGTAATTAAATGTAATATTAATCTATATTAATGGTGTAATAAATACGTTTAAACTAGGAATTTAAATTTGAATGTCCACATAGGAATTTATATGTATCTACGTGAGTTAATGACTTTAATTATAAATATTGACACGTAGACACGAGGTTAACCATTACTTGTAGTAGAATCTTGCTTGGGACCAATCGGCATATCCAACATCTACAAGTAAGACTGGTTATTACGAGAGGTCTAGGTGTCATGGGCCAATATAATTAATACACTAAGACACGAGGTTATGCCCAACTTGTAGTAGAAGCCTATCTAAAACCGTCTGACAAATCCAACTTCTAAAAGTGGTCAGTTTAATGTGAGAGGTCTGGGCTCTGTGTGTGTGTGTGTGTGTGTGTGTGTGTGTGTGTGTGTGTGTGTGTATGTGTGTGTGTGTATATATATATATATATATATATATATTTGTGTGTGTGTGTGTGTATTTGTGTGTGAAGTAGGCCTTCTTTGAGAAGGTATTAAGTGCTTAACCTACCTGGTTTGGATATTAAGTAGTTTGGACTAGGTCCCCTCCTAAGGTTCACTCCTTAACCCAAGTCATGGGACTAGCCCTTACAAAGGCCTTAAATGGTCATTCGGTCTGCCTTTCTCTTAAAGGGTATTAAATGGTCCTAGTAAACGATAACGTATGAGTAAGGTATTTCTCCAAGTAATGTTTGCTTCTTATCTAAGGGCTTAGTGAGGGCTAACCTAGGGATAGTTTATATAAATGGCCTAAAGGAACCACTGGCTAAAAGAAGTATTAAGTGGTCAGGAGTTCACCCGTAGGAACAACTTGATAGTAACATGATAGTCCTCCAGGAAGGTCTTAACGAAATTGTATTCCTACCGAACCTGGTTTTAAGTGGCTATTACTATTTATCAACCTACAAGGAAAGTTTTACATATGACGATGGTGTTAAGAACGAGGTCTTAAGAGGCTAGGGGTGTCTACACTTAATAAGCTAGGAAATGACCTTAGGTGACTAGATACAGCCCGCCTCGGGGGGTATTAAGTGACTGTACGTATGTCCGCCATTAGATTGCTTTGTGTGAGTATTAAGTGAGTGTAAGAATGTTCGCCATTAGATTTATATAAGGCCTTAAGTGACTGTTTGGATATAAGCCTCATATGTTTATTTATGCATGCTTGTTTGATAACATGAATTTACACTGCCAAATATAGGAAATGGCCATTTATAAACTTATATGATTTTCATTCACCATAACATTATGTTCCGACCTTCCTCCTCATAATATAAACAGGTTAGCAGGTGATGACGCTTGAGATCAGTGATAATTAGTGATGCTTTGGTGATGGAGCCCGACGATGGAGGCTTTTAGTTAAATATGGTAGTATTAGTATATTCTTGGGATAACTATTATTGATGTACCTCTTATGATTGCTTGAGACTCGTCGTGACCAACATTTATTATGGTTTTAATTAAAGGTACATCTATTCTAAGTTATTATATTTATCCCTTCCCTTTATAAGATTCTGATTTGGTGAAGCCTGCTCTGTGAAATCTATTTTTAATATTTCTTTATAGGAACCAACTGTAATGTCCCGCCATTTTGACAGCCTCAAATCGGTATTTAAACCAACTTAAACTGTTCAAATCGACGGATCATTAATTAGCTTACAGAGTTTTAAACAGAATCAACACAGAAAACACAAAATAAATAAATAATACAGCATTGAACAACGAAATAATCTTTTATAAATAATTAGAATTTTTGATACAAGAATTTTTCTATATACAACAAAATTTTTAAACAAACTTGAATACAAGAAAATATTAATTGTTTTTTAAAACTTCAGAGTGTGCGCCTTCGAAATCCCTAACTTCATCAACTCTTCGAATCCTAAGCTGAGATCATTAAATTTGTAATGCTCGGGTCTGACCCGACCGTTCCATGCAAAAACATAAAACACTCGAGTTATGATTAATCATAGTTCAATTAAATTAACTTCAATATAAACTAAATATAACAGTTAATCCTAGCATCGATGTTATATAAAATAAACATTGTGATATATGTTCACATCAGTCCTATCTTTAGGGAAGAACGGTCTCGAGAGCTTGCGAGTGTACACATATATTTTTATATATACGTGTACTCCGCCTCGACATCCCGAACCTAATAGGAGACTATAGCTCATGTGATTTCGGGAGCTTGCATACACACAAGCGTGTATATGTACACACACGTGTATTGCCTCAGCGTCCCAAAATCGAATATGAGATGATAACACATATGTGCAAACAATGGCTCAGCCATAGTGGCAGTCCGGATCAAAGTGTACAACGCAACAATAGCTCTATAAATGATTAATTATATTTCTTTTTAGGGGGAAACTACAACTTGTACACAAGTACTAATGTGTTTTCCAGTTTGCAATAGTAAATGATGCCCAAATAATTAAGTACAGGTGATACATGGGTATTCTCAAGAACAGGCGCAGCAGGTTCCATTTGAATATATCATCCAATTTTCAACTCATGAAGTTAACTTTAGAACGAACATCAATTGTCAGTCCACTATTCATGAGTTTGGTAGTAAATAAGTGAAGGAAAATAAACATGCATGGAACGTCAGATTTACCCAAACCTTTATCAATCATAGAAGAGTTCATTTCAGTGAACAAATGATTTCAGCGCTTTCATTTAAGTACACAAATAGGTTCAACAATTTCATTTCAATGAACAAATGGTTTCAGCACACCCGTTTAAGTAAACAAAATGGTTTCAGCAAACAAGTATGACCCCAATACAGCAGTTCATAGCATGACAGTCAACCAAGCATCAAATTAAAAAAAAGGCCAAGATTAATATGTATATGCAATGTAATCAATACATATATTTGTGTTAACCAATATAGAAGGTCAAGAAAAAAAGAAATTTAATTCCACATATAGCTTGGAGGAATAGGTATTAAAGAGGCTACAAATGTATGGCAGTATAAATTATGCCTATAAATATAAATTTGCCAAACAAATAAACAAAGAGGGATTTACTCACTTAGTTGATTGTTGGTCCATACAATCCAAATTCAGATTTTATATGAAAAACGATTTAGCTACTTATAATCTAGTTAAAAACATATATGCATGTGTATAATATGTTTCTGCATCATATCATATGTAAAAGCATATATGCATGTATATAATATGTCTCTGCATCATATCATATTTAATTAACAATAGTTTAAATGGGAAATGAGAGGTTTACTCATAGTAGGGGAATAATTACAGGCAAAGGTATTAGCATCAATCAATATATTCAAATGGTAAAATGCTTGCCCCATGTTAGACAGGAATGGCAAGACAAAAGCAACTGGTCCAAGTTACATAACTAGTGTGATTAGGGTAACGAAAGTCCAAAAACACAGTGTAGCAAGCTTTAGGTAGTATTCAGCTAAATGAACAGGGTAGTTCAAAATCATGTATGCATATGCCACCATTATTCTTTAGGATTTAACCATAAACCTTCTACAAATTACTGTCATAATATAGTTGGCGAACTATCAAATGCTTACTGTCAGATATCCCAATATGAACACACATACAACATGCTAGAACTACAATGTGAAACTAACAACAGTGTGACTCATACATTGAGGTGAAATAAGGAATCCACTCAAGCTAACAAATAAGAGTCATACATTTTATATGTACAGTAGGGTGTTATACTTATGACAGTAGACCAAACAACAAGCTTAATAACAATATTATATATTTAATTTGTTTAAGGAATTTAAACTTTGTAGTATAATTGTTCAAAGAACTGGTCATGTAAGAATATAATTAGTACCCACGTAACATTATATTTTTAGATTGCCATCATACAAAGGTTCTTTTATTGTTTTATATATGTATAATTTTGTTGCTTCAAATCTGGTTGTTCAAAGTTACCTTGAAATGCATCACCGGATACAGGTAAAGGAATCAACATGCTTCTCATCTCAGGTTATAGAGCTATTTATGATGACCATTTTAATACCTAATAAAATTATGTCTATCTGAATAGTGTCCTTTTTAACAAAAACTAATATAGACACATTTCGTGAAATAAAGAAACCAGATCAAAAATTGGTTTACTTGCTAGCTATTGCTAAAACAATTGACAGACTTCTTTTGTTAGAACTTAAAAGCTTCCAGTAAAAGAAAATTGTTCACAGTAATACATTCTTTACATTCAAGTTGTATTTTGCCAACAAAGTTAAAAGTGTTATGGAAGTGAACAATTATTTGAAGCAGTTTTTCCTTTTAAACTACAACTACGAACGAAGTATCTAGTCATACTGTCAAACTTTATCTTTTGTATGATGTGGTGTTTTTATCATGAGAAAACAGTATCACTTGGGTACGACACATTGTCTACTATTCCATTCAAGTTAAACTGTTGAAATTGATGCTACAAAATTTTCAATACAACCTACAACGAACTAGAAGGAACCAAGTAAGGAACAGTGCAGAAAAATGACCGCAACAAATTAGGGTAAATCCAATCAACAAAGCATAACATCCAACAAACAAAGTAATCGAAATCTAACTATTCAATTTAGTTTCTATTGAAATCAATAAACCAGAAATAAGATAATCGTAAGTTGGAAACTTACCCTAAATAGCAGATAGAGGACGATAGCAACGAGGGACCCAGGCTTGACTTCGATGGAGTAGCTGCTACTGCGACGCAGTGGCTCGGCACGGCAAGCGGCTTCTGGTGCTGTGTTTACTGACCCTGTTGGCGCGAGATTCGAATAGTGAAGGGACTGTAGCGCAGATGGAGGACGGAGGGAGAAAGCTTCGAATTTTGGACCGATTTCAGGATGATTTTGGAGAAAAACTGAAATTTCGAGGAAGAACGTAATTTGATATAGGAAAATAGGAATTAGTATCGGTGGAATCCATTTTAATCGAAAGGGGAAGGAATGATTTTTTTCCCTGAAGAAAAATTAGAATTAAAGCGTAATTTATAGAAAGAGGAAAAGGGATAAGAACAATCTAACATTGTATAGGCTTAGAGTAGCTGATAGGTCTGCGTGGAATAATCAGGGAAAGGTAATATCTGGTTCAAATTAATATTAAATCCACCCTGAATTACCACGTAATGTTCTACATTCGTACCGCTAATACAATCTCTAAACGTGATAAAAATTATACGTACTCATTCGTTTCAATATTCTGGATTCAATAAAATTAATTTAATTGTAATCCAACTCTGTTTGTGTACAGTGATACTTTATTTTTAAATTAGCTATCGATTCACTGATTTTTGTCTCCTTTATCCACTGACAACTCCATTTATTCCAAATTTAAAACATAAAATTGCATTTTCTTTATATCTACAAAGACACATTATCCAATCTGATTTCCATATATTTCAACAAATGAAATTTCCAATTTATTTAATGATCATTTTTAATTTCATTTTCAAATTCAATTCAAATATTCAACAATAAGTCTTTGATCCTCAATCAACCATTCTGAATTAAATATTGAATTCAGTCTAGACTCAAAACCATATATATGATTTTTAAATTCCAGTATCAATATAAAATTGGTTATTAATAGCTAAATCTTTACCTAATCCCATGTTCTAGTTGTCGAAATTTCTGGGACGTTACAATCTCCCCCTTTTAAAACTTTTCGTCCTCGAAAAGGAGAGATCATTAGAGTTATACCACTGCATACTTCAAATTTTCATATTCGTATGAAATTTTTTCATAACTAACTTAAATATCGATGTTTGAGTCATCGACCATTTATTTACCATATCTAATTAACTCGGAAAATCGAAGTTCCTTCAAAACCAATTTCATTGCAAATTCTGCATTAGTTGGACTTATGTATCTCAACTTACTCTGAATTCCTTTATAAACTCATCTGTCACATTCCATTCTTACAATCCAAGTTCAACCAAATCTCCTTACATTCTATCCATTTAATCTTTCTGAACACTCATTGTAGAGTGTAAATAACATCTCCTCTTCCAATTACAAACTGTCGACTTGAGAATTTCCAATATCCAAAATCTTTTATACATTAATACCTAACCCGAAATTTGCATAAAAATATTCGTATTATTATCCCAAAGCTATGAAATTGAAAATACTTCGAAATTCTCTTATTTTAATTTCAAATTATTGATTTGAAAATATTTGATAACTTGAAGTTTGACAAGTCTATTGTCGTTCTTACAGATGTTAGGCATACGCTGGCTAGGCGCATGACTAAAATCTCCAAGTACTAAATATTCTTGTTTCAACCCACAGTAAAAATATTTCAAAATTAAAAAAAAACAAATACGGAAAGTACCAATGTGATGTTGATACGTTGATTGTTCATGAATCATAGATACATAATGGTTTCGTCTGGACCCCCCAGAAAACATCTGTATCCGTAGCAAATCACTTCCCTGCAAATTTCGTCATGGAAAGAACAACGGAAGATATTTAAGAGTCAAGAGAAAATCTGAGGTCACTGAGCGTTGACTGCTCTATCTCAAAGTCACAAAACAAATCATGGAATTATGAAGATACTTCAAGTCATGAGGACAAATCAAGCCATAAAGACAAATCAGGTCATAAAGACAAATCAAGTCACGAAGACACAGTGCTGCATCAAACAGATGGCTCACCATTACTAAGATATTCCACACATTACATGGCTCCATTCTACCTTTAGTAACTCTAGTGGTTACATTTCTTTCACTTGTAGATATGGCATGGAGACCGCAGGTACACAATGGTTACGCCTGATTCCCTCAAGAAACATCCATACCCGTAAGCTTTCACAGCTCTGCGGATTACGCCCTTATCATGACTGTAGATCGTAACAGACACAATGGTCATGCTTGGTTCCCCCAAGAAACATCCGTCCGTCGTAGGCCATCTACAGCCCTGCGAATTACGTTACACGATCGTGTTCTTTCAAACAACTCGAGTTTTATGTCTGGACAACCTACTACCACCAGCAGCACATCTCAACTAAGCTCGAGATTCAAAGAAGAAGGAAGGTACTTTCCTTATTTTGCATTGAAAAACATATAATACTATGTACATATAGTATTTCATTCCATACTCCTCATAAATCATACATAAAATTTCTTTCCAAATCATCTTCTCAAACATCTCATTCTTACATAAATTTTGTTATATAAGATTTCATTTCAATTCGCTTACCTTCCAATCTAGTGGTTTTCAAATTCACCATATTCTTTTATCTCTCATATAAGTTCTGAAAACTTCTATGTTCAATATTTAAATTCGAATACCTTCAAATTTCATTCAAATTCACAGAATTTCGATCTCTTAATCAATTCAGATAATTAATATCCTTTCAAACTCCGATTCATGAATCTATTGGTTATAAATCCAATTTTCTTCCAATTTGCCAATTACTTACCAATTATTCAATTCATCACTCAATTTAAATCCTTATGCTAATTTCTGAATTTCTCCTTCTTATACCAAATTCTCATTCATATTACTTCATATTCAAACCTTCGACTGTAAATAAGCAAGCGAACAATTCCCTAAGTATCATCCCCGAAAGCCGAAACCAACATCAGATCAATACTCAGGAAATTATTCAACTTAACTAATATCCAGTCAGGTTTCAAATTCCTCAACTTCATTCTTAATTTCTTAACCAATTGTTTCTCATGCAATTCTCAAATTCAATTTACAAATCCACTTCTCTTACGTTCTTTCATCTTCGGCATACGATTTTTTGTTCTTCAGTTCTTATCATTCTATTCTAGGTTAGCCTTTCACTTTATTTATAGAAAATCACTTATTATCATTGGAAAACATTTCCAAATATTCACAAATCTTTATTTTCTATAGAAAATACACTTTATTCTCAAGGGAAAATATTTCTACATTCGTTATTTGAAATTAAACAAATATTAATAAAACACCGCTATTTTCACTTAACTATTGACACTCATTACCTTACTCCATTTAATCAACTCTTGATGTCGAGCCTTACCCATTTCTTAGTCAACAATGAAGTCAATCAAGTTGGGGGTATAATTACCTCTCAAACCTTAACTGAACAACATTATTAACTTTGAAATAGATAAAATTCACTACTTTAAATGAAACAATCATTCTCGTAACTTTTGAATCCAAGTTAAGTTTTTTTTTTTTTTTTTTTTTACGAAATTTGCTGGTTATAACAATAATTCACGCCTTCGAATGTTTAACTTTAAAGCATGCTTTATTCATTAATCTGAACTCATAAACAATTAATAAATAACATATCAAATTTTTAATTAAAACGGAAAGTAAATAGTATTTTCCTGAAACTCAACATAATCGACTCCCATAGATAACTTCAATTCGAATAGTCTTTTATTCAATAATATATTCCGAATTTCGGAAAAAGCTCATTTGATTTATATTCTGAACTTCAGAATAATCTCACCGTACTGGTCCACACCGTTTCCTTTATCCTCAATTTTATTTGCAACATTTTTGCTTTCCAACGCTATTTACTTCTAAAAAGCAAATATTGCTTCTTTTTTTGGAGATCTGAACTCGTCACATCAAATTAATTCTGATTTCCTTTAAATTATATGTCCAAATCTCTTAAAATCTTTATTCACTATTCTTCCTCATTTACAGTTCTCATTTACAATTCACTACTTGTTAATTAATTTACAAGCTCACAATTTTATATCGAATTCATATATTCGATTATACACTATTGGTTCGGATCTGATTATAATTTATCTTGTCACGTTCAGTTTAACACATTCGTATTCTAGTTACAACTTTTTCTGATTTTATTTTATATTCCAGATATCGAAATAAAATTCATCATTTCGTCTATGAACGATTTCAAATTTCCTTTTTCATTCAAATTCCTATCTGAATTATTATTTCCGATAAATGTCAGTTGTCTTTAATTGCTAAAACACACAATTACAGAAATACATTCGTCGATTCTCTCATACTAATGTTCCTTCAATACCATTCGTTGATGGATTCAAGATTCAATTCTAAGGGGACTAATCGAAGGAAAGCTCTAGCAATCTAGATGTAAAGATTAGGGATTCCGAAAGAATTTTAAATCTCAAAATAAATCTTTTGTTTCTGTTGTATAAGATTCAAAATACTTGATATTTTCAAAAGTAATATATCCTTAAAAATGTATTTCAATATTATTTATACTTTCGAAATTATTTATTTTCAAAAGCTTTTTATTTTCAAAATCCGTTTTTCTTGTGTCGGTCCTATTTATTTCAAACTTGATAAGATACGCTTTGAATAAACCAAAGCTCTTATACCACTTGTAACGTCCCGCCATTTTGACCGCTTCAAATCGGTATTTAAACCAACTTAAACCTTTCAAATCGATGGATCATTATTAAGATTATAGAGTTTTAAATAGAATCAACACAGAAAACACAAAATAAATAAATAATACAGTATTGAACAAAGAAATAATCTTCTATAAATAATCAGAATTTTTGATACTAGAAATTTTCTATATACAGCGGAATTTTTAAAACAAACTTGAATATAAGAAAACATTTACTATTTTTGAAAACTTCAGAGTGCGCATCTTCAAAATCGTTAGCTTCATCAAATGTTCGAATCCTAAGCTGAGAACTTTAAATCTGTAATGCTCGGGTCTGACCCGAGCGTTCCATGCAAAAACATAAAACACTCGAGTCAGGATTAATCATTGTTCAAGTAAATTAACTTCATATAAAATAAATATAACAGTTAATCCTAGAACTGATGTTATATAAAATAAATAGTTGCAATCTATGTTCACATTAGTCCTATCTCTAGGGACGAACGGTCTCAAGAGCTTGCAAGTGTACACATATATTTTTATATATACGTGTACACCGCCTCGACATTCGAAACCTAATAGGAGACTATAGCTCACGTGATTTCAGGAGCTTACATATACACATGCATGTATATGTACACACACGTGTATTGCCTCAGCATCCCGAAATCGAATATGAGATGATAGCACATGTATGCAAATAGTGTCTCAGCCATAGTGGTAGTCCAGGTCAAAGTGTACAACGCAACAATAGCTATAAATGATTAATTATATATCTTTTAAGGGGGAAACTACAACATGTACACAAGTACTAAGGTGTTTTCCAGTTTTCAATAGTAAATGATGCCCAAATAATTAAGTACAGGTGATACATGGGTATTCTGAAGAACAGGCGCAACGGGTTCCATTTGAATATATCATCCAATTTTCAACTCATGAAGTTAACTTTAGAATGAACATCAATTGTCATTCCACTATTCATGAGTTTGGTAGTAAATAAGTGAAGGAAAATAAACATGCATGGAATGTCAGATTTACCCAAACCTTTGTCAATCATAGAAGAGTTCAACTTGGCAAATTTCAATGAACAAATGATTTCAGCGCTTTTACACAAATGGGTTCAACATTTTCATTTCAATGAACAAATGGTTTCAGCATACCCGTTCAAGTAAACAAAATGGTTTTAGCAAATAAGTATGACCCCAACACAGCAGTTCATAGCATGATAGTGAACCAAGCATCAAATCAAAAAAAAGGGCCAAGATTAATATGTATATGCAAAGTAATCCATACATATATTCGTGTTAACCAATTTAGAGGGTCAAGAAAAAAAAGAAATTTAATTCCACATATAGCATGGAGTAATAAATATTAAAGGGGATACAAATGTATGTGTTTATCCCCTAAAAACCATACATATATTGGTCTATTAAATCTGTGTAAAACTACGGGACGAGCGTCATTAAGGTCGGTTGTGCATAGTCCTATCCAGTACACCCAAACAGTTTGCGAAGGGTGAGGGACGATCACGCAGAACAAAGTTCAATTGCCAACTTAAGGGTTAAATACGGCAAGGAAGGTCGCATACATCAGAACAAGTTGGGTCGTCCTCTTAACACAGTCAGGATCGGTCATACAACATAGCATGACCAATACAAAGGGGTCAAGAATGGCACGGCCCAAGGACAGTAAGGTCGTACATCCTGTAAAGGCCGCCCATGTTAAGGGAAGTCACTCATTCCTATATCAAAAAGGTCAGTCATATAAGACAAGGAGAAGAATTGGTTCGGGTCACACGTTCCACTCTGCAGTCGTTCGTTCATACTACCCCAATCAATCATACATAACAGGGAACACAAAGATTGTAGAGGACACACATGCATCCCATGTCCGCTCATAAATTGCAACCACAGTTGCTTTCTCAGTCCCTAATCAGTCACTAATACTTCAATCATATGCTACCAGATGTCAACTCCAGAATGATCGCATGTATGTATGCTCTACAAGCCTCGGTTGGTCGCCCGTTCATTTACAATCAGATACAGATGGTACAACTAGATATTATTTGTCGGTCATAAAAGGCTTTACATGATAACCCAGTCGGTCGATCTTTTACCAACCAAGAAGCTTTAACAAGCCACTTGAATGCTCATCGCCTGTCCACCCATTCAATGTGCTCAGACCTATGCACTCGTTCGATCCTATGCAACCACTCGTTCCCATGAAATCGCTCGTGCGGGACAACTGAATACAACTATCGATAGTTGGCTACACCTAGGCGGTGGCATTTTCGTAATTAATGGGATGAACGGCCCATAGCCTGCATATATGAATTTTAGCTCATTTCTTTAGGGGAGCTCATCTATAAATAGGCCATGGCTTCCACCATGATAGGGATCGACTCCTTGTCACCACGAAGTGCTGCTGAATTCTTTCTTCTACCATTCCTTAAGCATTTCAACCATCGTCATCATCTCCACTTGAAGATGATTCATCCATTTGGCCATGGAATCCAATAGAGTCTTATAAGTGAGAAAAGTCAAAGACATCCTCCTTCTCCATCGCTCACCCATCCTTCTCCATGGATTCCACCATTCCTCTATTGAATTCTGTGAATTTAAGCGAGATTTGTATGTGAGAATGAGAATATTTTGAGAGAATGAGAAGATGTATGAACAAAGAGAGTTTATATGTTTTGTAATCATTGTCATGATAATGCGAACTACCTTCATAGTGGACATAGGCCTAGCTTAGGGCCAAACCACTCTAAAAACCTTGTCTCCATTTTACTTTCCTCACATTTTTACTCTTAACTTTTGTTGAGTGTGGCTCCATTTACTTTCTAACCACATTGGTGAAGTACGGTTCACGTACCATTGGTGTTTGAGCCATGTTTTGGTGAAAACATTTGGCGCCCACCATGGGGCCGTGTTCGCTTTTCCTTCCTTCACACTTTCCTCCAGTTCCAACAGCCTACTGTTGAAATCTTAAACTGTTTCCTTCCTCGAAGCCATAGCTGGTTTGAAGAAAAATAACAAGCCCATTAGAGCTACCACGATTATTGAGGATGTTCATTGTGATGAAGCTACATCATAAACTTTGAATCGAGAAGTTAAAGGGTCCTCTAGCCCATCCGTAACACGAGATGAGTTAAATGTGGCTATGACTGGTTTGAACCAAAAAATGATGCTACGACAAAAATGATGATTGAAAGACTTGAGCCCTGATAATGTTAAAGCCAATCCTCCGCTACTGAATGCTATAAACAATGTTGATGAAAAAGAGGACTCTTCTGTCTCAGCCCTAGTCGATCCCACTTCTCAGTGGAAGACAAGGGGGAGGCCGACATTGAGGACTCTAAGGTCAAAGCCCCACAACACGAGGTGACGTGCAATCCAGAGCACCGTAAGTCCCACCAAAGGGACACCTCCCAAAAGTGGTGCAAGGCATTGGAGCTTGAACCGCGATCGCACCGGCAAAAGCATCGATGCCAATCCCATGGAATGAGCGAGCGACGAGAAGCGCATTGCGGATATGATCCAACAAATGATGAAAGAAAAAACAGCTCGAGAAGATGATTAGAAAGAATGGGAGTTTTCACCCAGTAAAAGCCGTTTACAGAAAGGATCCGTCAAGCGAAGTTTCCTAAGAAATTCACACCCCCGACAATAGAACCTTATGGTGGAACTGGAGATCCGAACATCTTCCTATTCAAATATAATCAACACATGAATGGAGCTCGGGCAACCGATGAGATAAAATGCTTGTACTTTCCCGTATGCCTAGAAGGGGTGGCTTCACTATGGTTCACTTGACTCCTACCTAAATGTGTTGATCAATTTGATGACCTGGCAAGAAGATTCCAGACCAGTTCCATTTACAAACTACCAAAGCGAGGGATGTGATGTCGCTCAGCGAGATTGAACAAATGTTTGGAGAAACTATCAAAGCTTTTCTTACACGATTCCATGCTGTAGCAGCTGAAGTCATAAAACCAGAACCTTGGTATTTGTTAGCAGCTCTAAAAGCTGTTATTGATAAGAAATCAGAATTTGGGAAATGGCTCAAGATGAAGAAACTCAAAACTCTAAAGAAATTCTGTAAGAAAGCCGAAGAGTATATAAGCGTGGAAGATGATGCGCCGAATATTCAGAAGGTCATAGAAAGTACTACTACCAAAGAAGGGAAAGGCAACGAGTTCCAAACCGAGCAGAAGAGGGCAGAAGAGAGAAAGTGATGAAAAGGATAGCAAAGCCTATAAGAAAATGTGGCTTTACAAGCATTTTGAATTGACTCTCTTAAATGAAACCCTAGAGAGGATCTACTCCACCACAAAGGATTCAAGCATCTTTCCTCAAATGAAGCCTCAGAAAATTACAGAGCAGCAAGCCAATTTCGGAAAATTCTGTCGATTTTATAATCAACCGGGGCACAACACTAACGAATGTCGACACCTGAAAAGTTTGATTGAAGAACTCATCAGAAAGAACCAACTTCAACAATATGTGATGAATCCTCAAAACGCTTCGACTACCCAAGGAAAGAATAATTCCACTAATCAATCTAGTTTTGGTGAGAAAGCTCAGGCTCCCGCTGATTCGAGACCAGTAATCAACATGATTTTTGATGGGCCCCACCCTGCCGGAAGTAGCTGGGCAGATATGGAAAGGTATGCTAATGAGCTGAAGGGTGTCTCGAAAGAAGAGAGGTGCATGGTCCTAAGCAACGAGCTCCCAATGAAGATACCGAAGACTTCAACCGATGATGTGTTATCCAGGTATAGAGATTCTGACGGACTACTTACACCAACTGTTGATCCCATGGTGATCACAATCGGTCTTGGCCCTGCAGTTGTTAAAAGAGTCCTAGTTGACACAGGGGCATCCGTCAATGTGATCTTCATAAATACATTTGAAAAAATGAACCTTTCTATGACAGAAGTGCGAGCCTATCCAAACAAAATCCACAGATTTACCGGACAACCCACACAACCCATTGGTACAATTGACTTGCTCGTCGAACTAGCATATGGGGAACGCAAGGTCTCTATGATGCAAACATTCATCTTAGTGGATGAGCTCTCCGCCTACAATGCGTTCCTCGGACGACCGATTCTCGCAGGCTTTAAAATTGCGCTAGCTCCGTGGTGTTTAACTATGAAGTTTCCAACTGAAAATGGAATTGGTGTAATTAAGGGTGAACGGGCCACTGCAAGGGATTGCTATTTGACAGAGCTGTGTGAGGCAAAGAAGAAAGACTTGGGGAACAATGTGGAGGCTCCATCCCGCATTCGCGAGCTCCCCTTATAGCAATTAAGGAGTGGTCCCTACACTGGCGAACACAGTGGAGCACAAAAGGAAATCGATCCTAGAAAAGCAAGTGCAAAGGACGAAAGGGCGATCCCGCTGAGATCACAATTCCTATAGCTGTTAATCCGAAAGATCCAAACCATGTGCTGAATATAGGATCTCAGTTGAGCCCCGAATTGAAGAGTCAACTGATTATCTTTTTAAAAGCTAATTTGGATGTGTTTGCATGGAACCATTCTGACATAAGTGGCATATCTCCAGATGTTGCAGTCCATAAACTTAATATTAATCTGCATGTTCCATCTATCAAGCAGAAAAGGAGGAACCAGGGGCCGGAAAGATCAAAGGCCTTAAAGGAGGAGGTCGATAGGCTAATGGAGAACAACTTCATCAGGGAATCTACCTATCCAAACTGGGTTTCCAATCCTATACTTGTAAAGAAAGCAAAAGGAAAATGGCGAGTCTGCGTAGGCTATTCGGATCTTAATAAAGCTTGTCCAAAGGATAGTTTCCCTCTTCCCCGAATAGATCAATTGGTGGATTCCATGGCTGGGCATGAGTTGCTATCTTTTATGGATGCGTATTCTGGCTACAATCAAATCATGATGTATGGACCAGATCAAGAGGACACAAGTTTTATCATTGATCTTGGTTTATATTGCTACAAAGTGATGTCATTCGACCTAAAGAATGCAGGAGCAACTTACCAGCGATTGGCAAACGCTATGTTCAAAAAACAAATTGGCAGGACAATGGAAGTATATGTCGACGATATGCTGGTAAAGTCAAAAAGGGCAGTTGATCATTTGGAAGATTTACCCCAGATGTTCGATAATCTACGCCAATATGGTATAAAGCTGAATCCTTTAAAATGTTCCTTCGGGATCGGTTAGGGCAAGTTCCTAGGGTTTATGGTCAACGCTAGGGGCATAGAAGCCAATCCAGCGAAAGTATCAGCCTTGAGAGAAATTCGTGCCCCAGGAACCAAGAAAGAGCTTCAGCGTTTAAATGGCAAAATTGCAGCTTTGAATTGCTTCATATCCAGGGCAACGGACAGATGTCTTCCCTTCTTCGACGCCCTTAGAAAAGGAAAGAAATAAATACAATGGACCTCTAAATGTCAGAAAGCTTTCGAAGAACTAATCCAACACATGGCGACACCTACAATGCTGTCAAAGCCTAGTGTGGAGAAGATTTGTTTGTATATCTGGCAGTATCTACCCATGCACTAAGCGCGGCATTGGTAAGGGAGGATTTGAAGGTTCAGAGGGCAGTCTATTACATCCATAAGAGATTATCTGGACATAATTAAACTACCCAAGACTCGAAAAGCTCGATTATTGTTTACTTATCGTCTTAAAGAAGCATTGACCCTAATTTCAGGCTCACCCTATCAAGGTCCTCACGGTTCGGCCTCTGAGGCAAGTTTTGTTTCGACTAGAGACTTCTGGGAGGTTGTTAAAATGGAATATTGAGCTTAATCAATACGACATTACATACCACCCCTGAAAGGCAAACAACAGACTAGGGCCGTCAACTTCTAACACGACCCGAAACACGACTCATGACCAACACGATAAAAACTCGACCCGACCCATTTATAAACGGGTCAATTTCGGGTTAACCCGCTATGACCCGTTTAATAAACGAGTTGACCCGACCCAACCCGTGAACCCGATTTTGACCCATCATGACCCGTTTAATATAAAATATATTTTTATTACTCTACATTCTACAAAACATAGGCCCAGTCCAGTCCACTACTCATTTGTCGTTTTACCCTAATTTATCAATTACCAAGCCGCCACTCATTCAGTCATTCTAATTACTGTGGTTCTACCTCTTCACCCCTTCACACTTCAGTTTCCTCTTTCCTTTTTACACCGAACCCTAGATTCTATGATGTCCTTTCGAAATCGCGCATCAGATCGAAGAACAACTGCGGCACTAGGGAAAAGCATCGGCATAAGCATCATTTCGAGACTCTCGATACTCGACAGATTTGACAAGGTTTGTGAAATCTATGTTCCTTACCAAAAATGTGATTGCTATTCACTTTGGATGATATACTTCACGGAAGTTAAAGTTTTTGATTTCTTCACAAAGGGCGTTACATCTTTCCTGATCTTGAGTAAACCATTTTTTCCAAAATGAGCAGTTCATTGTAGCATAGTCATTTTTCTTTCTTAATTTGTGCTACAAAGACTCGATCAAATGCAACCATCATTTGAAACCCACAAAGTTTTTTATATAAATATTTTTCTTAATGGGTTACATGGATCAAACCCGAAACCCGCACGATTATAAATGACCCGACCCGAACCCGACCCGTTTAATAAACGGGTTGAGATGACCCGACCCGGACTCAACCCGAACACGACTTGACCCGTCCCGAACCCGACCCAGCCCGACCTATTGACAGCTCTACAACGGACAAGCGCTTGCAGATTTTATCGTAGAATTTACCGACCGAGGAAAGATGAAAGAGGAACCTGATACTGGAACCAACATCCAGTGGAAATTATTTGTTGATGGGGCATCAAAGGATTACTGCTCCAGGGCAGGAGTAGTCCTGGAAACCCCTAAAGGAATATCTATATGTTATGCGCTAAGACTAGAATTTCCATCAACAAATAACAAAGCTAAATATTAAGCCCTCATTGTATGAATAAGGCTAGGAAGAGAGTTACAACTAAAGACATTACAAATCTTCAGTGACTCCCAACTAGTGGTGTGTCAGGTCCAGGGAGAGTTCCAAGCCAAAATGGGTAAATTGCCAACTTATCTATCTAAGGCCTTGGAACTACTAGAGAGCTTCAAGCATTATACCATATCTCACATTCCGAGAGACGAAAATACCAACGCGGATTCACTAGCAGAGTATGCAAGTACAGGAGATGCACAACTTATGGGATTAGTCCCAGTGGATGTCCTCTCCAGTTCCAGCATGGAACAAATTGAGATGGATCAGGTCATGGAGGTGAATAATGAGCCAGACTCGTGGATGATACCAACCAAAGAGTATCTCATGACCGCTGCACTCCCTGCAGATGTTAAGAAGCAAAGGAAAATCTTACGAAAAGCCCCTATGTATCTTATTCAGAATGGACGGCTATACAGGCAAGGATTTTCTACGCCCTTGCTTTGTTGTGTTAAAAAAAAGGAGTTAAAAGAAATCATGACAGAATTACATAAGGGTGAATGCAGAGGTCATATTAGAGGCCAGACACTGGCCAAGAAAATTCTGCGATATGGTTCTGGCCAGACATAAATAAGGACTCCGTAGCATATACCAAAAAATGCGATAGATGTCAGAGATTTGCAAAAATCCCAAGGATGCCATCAACAGCTACAACCCAAATGGTCAGCCCATGGCCATTCGCCATCTGGGGCATTGATCTCATAGGAGCGCATCCCACTGCGAAATCTGGTTTTAAATACGCCATTGTCGCTGTTGATTATTTCACAAAATGGGCTGAAGCGGAACCATTGGCAACTATAACCTCAGAGAAAGTTATTAACTTTATCTTGAAAAATATCATTTGTAGGTTTGGAGTGCCGCAAAAAATAATCACAGACAACGGGACCCAGTTTGAGAGCGAAGATTTCCAAAATTTTTGTGCCAAGTATAAAATCCAGAAAAGTTTTTCCATAGTTGCCCATCCACAAGCAAACAGGCAAGTGAAAGTAGTAAAAAAATTATTAAATCGACCATTAAGAAGCGGTTGGAGAATCCAAAGGTGGTTGGGCAGATGAGCTTCCACTAGCACTATGGGCATACCGTACCACTCATAAAACTGCGACTGAGCACACTCCCTTTTCCTTAGATTTCAGGTCTGAAGCTATGATCCCTGTGGAACTAGAAGTTCCCACCTATAGGAGGATTCACTTCAACCAGGAGGAAAATGAGAGGTTAAAACTTGAGGCCCTCGACCAATCTGAGGAAAAAAGAAAGGAAGCAAAACTCAGGGCAGCTGCACATCAGAGAAGAGTGGCCAGGCATTTCAATTCAAAAGTCAAACACAGGACTTTTAGATCGGAGACCTTATGCTGAAGAAAGTAATGACCAAAACCAGGGTTTTTGGACCAAATTGGGAAGAGCCCTATGTTATAAACCAAAAACTTCGAGAGGTTCTTTCAAATTGACCACCACAGATGGAGTCCAGATTCCTCGAGCTTGGAATAGTGAGCACATCCGCCATTACTTTTTATAATGCATCGTTCAAATCTATTGTAAAAGCTGTAAATATTTGCAAAAAACTTCGCATTCGAGCTATGTACATATAAAAAGCATGAGCGAGAAACTCCATTTGCTTACACGAATCGTATATTTGTGAACTTCTGCTAAAAGTTGACTTCTTTATGTACGCAAACAAGAACAATTACTCTGTCAAAATCCAACCATAGTTGGAGATTTCCCAAGCATATCCCAGCTGGAACAATTCAAAAACATCAAGTGCCAAAGCATCATTCAAACTAAGCAATGAGTGGGTGACGAATCAGAAAGCTGCATCTCTCATCGCAAAAAAACACCAATTCCTTAGCAAACATCCAGCAGAAGGATTGGTGCCATAATGTGAAAATAATGCAAAGGTGGAAGCAACCAAATTTGTCCCACGGATAAAAGATTGCCAGTCCCAAAAAAGGCACCTTATTAGGTGCAGGACACGAATTCTTTAAATCGAACTAAAACTCAATAAGATGAACTAGTTTCCACCTCCCGGGATGAAGCATAAAGTTGGAAGGACCGACAAAACCTAGGATGGAAGTATCAGTCCTAGTGCCGTAAGGATCAACAAAAAAGCTGGAAGCACCAGCAGTCGGAAGGACCGACAAACCTAGGCTGGAAACAACAGTCCTAGTGCTAGAAGGATTAGAAAACATGCTGAAAGGACCAGCGCAAACAGAAATCCTAGCCAAAAGGGGGTAACAGAAATCCTAGCCAAAATGGGGTATCCGATTTAATCTTCCAAGTCCTGAGCTAATCAGAACATAGAAGGTATAAAGTTGGATTAAACTTAAAAGTATTTAAACCCAATTTCCGAAGGACTCGGGTCACTGAGTTATTGAGAAGTGTGGTTGAATACACTATAAAAATGTGTACCCAACCAAATCTCCAAATGGCTTGGGTCACCAGGTTAGCGAGAAATGTGGTTAGATACATCAGAAACCAAAATCATGTATTTAAACTAAACCTTCGAAACTCGGGTCACTGAGTTAGTGAGAAAAATGATTAAATACATCATAAAATTTATAACCTTCTTTAGGGAGTATTCCAATCAAATAAAACTATAGCAAGCTACTATAACATCAAAAAGCAAGTCTGTAGCGTTAAAGTTACACACTGTAAGCTCGATACTAATGCACGGATGACAAAGAAAATTATGATGCAAGGTACAAAAGTGCTACCAAATAGGATAAAAGACCATAGCGTAACAAACAACAGCATTGTCTCACACTAACAAAGTAAAGCATGGCGACATCACAAAATCCCAAACTAGTCACAAAACCACCAAAACACCAAAATAAGCACAAGTCGCATCACATACCAACATAAAGTTTAAATGGGAGGATCGACACCCACTTATACAACCGATCAAAAGCATAGTTCGCAAAAGAAACGACCAAAGGCAAGTTAAGAAAGCTACATATCCATGTTCTTCCTAGGCCTACCAACCTTCCTCTTAACCTGTGTAGAGCAGGATGGAGGTTCATTGGCCAAGGACTCTTTGCGCTTTGAAACTGCCAACTCAACATCTCCTGGAGCAAAGAAGGCAACGACACTATCCCTGGATCTAAGAGCTTGGATCAACTTTGCCTTGTCATCCTCTAGAGCAGAGATATGCTCGAGATTATCCCTATGAAGCCTTTGGAGATCGCAAGCTAGTGTGTGCCAACTGCTCATTTGTTTTGCAGAATGATCCTTGAGTAGATCCATATGGTTCCCAAATTGATACATAGAAGTCTCAAAACGAGCAAGCATCTGAGCCTTCGCGGCAATCGTATCACCAGAAAAGGTTTGATGGTCAAACGGAGATGTGTCCACGTCAGAAGATACTCCGTGCAAACTCCAGCCTTTAAGTCGTTTAGCAAGCTTGGGATTGCATGGCCTAGGGGTATAACGTGGCCTGCTAATGATTGTTTGAAGTTCTGTATGGGAGGGACTGAGGGGAGAGTTCACAGACGGCTAATCGTTCGATTGAACATCAGTTATCTGAACATCCAAATTAAAAACCCTTTCTAGACGATGTCGCTCCGGAGACGTATCCATCCTGTGTAAGTGAATTAGTAAATAGTCATGCAATTCAGGGATTTAAAGGGTTGGTCAAGATTAAACAAGTAACGCAACCAAAAGTCGAATCGCGAACGATTAATCCCTCCAACCCTGGCCGCGCGTAATAAGTTCATGTTATTCTCAAATGCTTCACTCAAAACGGTCGCTCATATTTAACCAATTCAGGGCCATTCAGGATTGACATAAGGAAAAAAAGGAACGACCCTCTGTCAAATGCACTTAGGCAACCATAAGAGTCAAACCATAAGTACGAATCATGGTAACAATTTCAAGGTTGCATGATTTAAGCATTTCATTGAACATCATATGTGCAAAATAGATAATTGGGAACAAATCGTTGGCACATGGTCATAAGATTAGGAATTGTGCAAGATATGAAATTGTCTTAAGCATTTCAGGAAGCATATCATGTGTACGAAGTTCAGAACCAGAGAAAAAGGAATATCGAAGTTAAATTTTCTCAGATAAGTGCGTGGACAAAACAAATCAGATCTAGTCCAAAATTTCGACTATTATCATCATGAAAAGAACATCAACAACACAAACCATATCTAATGATTATAAATGTTTCAGAAAGCAGTACAAGAGAGCATAAAAAGGACTTATTCCTATTAAAACATATATTATCAATTCAGAAGAGGAACAACCATAAGCAAGGATTGACAAACCTACGCTTCAAAAATTGATGATAGGAAAAAGTACGGAGTATATGGCTGGGAGAATCTAATCGAAAGGAAGTCGAAGTAGAAATTAGGGTTTTTAGAAAATGAAGTAGCTACTATAAATGTGTTTTATCTGGAAAATAAGAGTGAATTAAAGAGAGGAGTAAGAAAAAAAGAGGGAAGATTAAAAGATACGCATCCAAATCATTCTCGCCACATCAGCTCAATACTCGATTGCGCAAATATAAGTGGCCATCAGATCCAGCTAGCTTGCCCGCATCCCCATGATTTGATCGATCATAATGATACTTCGACTCAAGAGAAATAGTGTGAGCGATTCAAGCTTTTCGCTCATGAGAAGGAACGATCTTAGCCGTCTTTACCAAAACAATCCTAAGTTCTGTGTGATCATCCCTTAGTAAGCCGGATTTAATCTACCAAACTATGTTATGATCAGTTATTTCGAAGCCTGTAATTTTTGCAAAATAAAAATTACAAACTTCAAAGGGCGAATGTTTATCCCTTAAAAACCATACATATATTGGTCTATTAAATCCGTGTAAAACTATGGGACGGGCATCATTAGGTTTGGTCGTGCATAGTCCTATCCAATACACCTAGAAAATTTGCGAAGGGTAAGGGACGGTCACACACAACAAAGTTCAAACGCCAACTTAAAGGTTAAACATGGCAAGGAAGGTCACATACATATGAACTAGTTGGGTCGTCCGCTTAACACGGTTAGGATCGGTCACATAGCATAGCACGACCAATACAAAGAGGTCAAAAATGGCATGGCCCAAGGACAGTAAGGCTTGTACAACATGTAAAGGTCGCCCATGTTAAGCTAAGTCGCTCATTCCTATATCGAAAAGGTCAGTCGAGGAGAAGAATTGGTTCCGGTCACACGTTCCACTCTGCAATCGTTCGTTCATACTACCCCAATCAATCGTACATAGCATGGAACACAAAGATGGTAGAGGACGCACATGCATCCCATGTCCGCTCATAAATTGCAACCACAGTCGCTCGCTCAGTCCCCAATCAGTCACTAATACTTCAATCATATGCTACAAGATGTCACCTCCAGAATGATCGCACGTATGTCTGCTCTACAAGCCTCGGTCGGTCGCCCGTGCATTTACAATCAGATACATATGTTCCAACCAGATATTATCTGTCGGTCATAAAAGGCTTAACATGATGACCTGATCGGTCGTTCTTTTACCAACCAAAAAGCTTTGACAATCCACCTGAACACTCATCGCCTGTCCGCCCATTCAATGTGATCAGACCTATGCAATCGTTCGCTCCTATGTAACCACTCGCTCCCATAAAGTCGCTCGTGCATGACAACTGAATACAACTATCGACTGTTGGCTACAGCAAGGCAGTGGCATTTTCATAATTAATGAGAATAATGACCCATAGCCTGCATATATGAATTTCAGCTCATTTCTTCAAGGGAGCTCACCTATAAATAGGCCATGGCTTCCACCACAATGGGTATCAACTCCTTGCCACCATGATGAATTCTTTCCTCTACCATTCCTTAAGTATTTCAACCATCATCATCATCTCCACTTAAAAATGATTCATCCATTTGGCCATGGAATCCAATAGAGTCCTACAAGTGAGAAAACGTCAAAGACATCCTCCTTCTCCGTCGCTCACCATCCTTCTTCTCCATGGATTCCACCATTCCTCCATTGAATTACGTGAATTTAAGCGAGATTTGTATGTGAGAATGAGAATATGTTGAGAGAATAAGAAGATGTATGAACAAAGAGAGTTTATATGCTTTGTAATCATTGTCATGATAATGCAAACTACCTTTATAGTGGACGTAGGCCTAGTTTAGGGCCGAACCACACTGAAAAAATTTGTCTCCATTTTACTTTCCTCACATGTACTCTTAACTTTTGTTGAGTGTGGCTCCATTCACTTTCTAACCACAGTGATGAAGTAGGGTTCACGTACCATTGGTGTTTGAGCCATTTTTTGGTGAAACAGTATGGAAGTATCAAATATGCCTATAAATATATATTTGCCAAATAAATAAACAAAGAGAGATTTACTCACTTAGTTGATTATTGGTTCATACAATCCAAATTCAGATTTTATATGTAAAATGATTTAGCTACTTATAATCTATTTAAAAACATATATGCACGTATATAATATGTCTCTACATCATATCATATGTAAAATCATATATGCATGTACATACTATGTCTTTGCATCCTATCATGTGTAATTAACAATAGTTTAAATGGGAAATGAGAAGTTTACTCATAGTAGGGGAATAATTACAGGCAAAGGTATTAGCATCAATCAATATATTCAAATGGTGAAATGCTTGCCCCATGTAAGACAGGAATGGAAGGACAAAAGCAACTGGTTACATAACTAGTGTGATTAGGGTAACGACTGTCCAGAAACACAGTGCCACAAGCTTTAGGTAGTGTTCAGCTAAATGAACACGGCAGTTCAAAATCATGTAGGCATATGCCACCATTATTCTTCAGGATTTAACCATAAACCTTCTACAAATTACTGTCATAATATAGTTGGCGAACTATCAAATGCTTATTGTCAGATATCCCAATATGAACACACATACAATGTGCTAGAACTATAATGTGAAATTGACAACACTGTGACTCATACATTGAAGTGAAATAAAGATTCCACTCAAGCTAACAAATAAGAGTCATACATGTTATATGTACATTAGGGTGGTATACTTATGACAGTAGACCAAATAACAAGCTCATTCACAATATTATATATTTAATTTGTTTAAGTAATTTAAACTTAGTAGTATAATTGTTCAAAGAACTAATCGTATAAGAATATAATTAGTACCGACCAACATTATATGTTTAGATTGCCATCATACAAAGGTTCTTTTATTGTTTTATATATGTATAATTTTGCTGCTTCAAATCTGGTTGTTCAAACTTACCTGGAAATGCATCACTGGATACATGTGAAGTGTTATCCATAAAATTCACATAGCATGGATCGGCCTAGTTGTGGAGAAATGGATCGGTCTATAAATTAAAACAGTGGACCGTCCTCAGCTGGTTCAGGTAGGGCTAATGCATTTAGAAGCTGGATCGAACTATTCAGTAATGAAGCGGACTGGCCAGATTAAACAAATATTGTTCTACTACCTTTGGATAGGGTCGAGATGTTTTGGATCAGATCGGGTTGTTATAACAAAACACTGCTCCTCCACCTTTGGATCGGATCGGGCTGTTATAACAAAACACTGCTCCGCCACCTTTGGATCGGATCGGGCTGTTATAACAAAAAACTGCTCCGCCACCGTTGGATCGAATCGGACTATTGTAACATAACATCGCTGTTTTTGGATCGGGTCGAAGCACTCTGGATCGGTCGGAAGCATTCTGGATTGGTCGAAAGCACTCTGGATCGGTCAGAAGCACTTTGGATCGGTCACAAGTACTTTGGATCGGGCAGAAGCCTAGAAACTGATAATTAACTACAGTGGCATCTTTGTAAATACTCAACAGCCTGATCCAAAACCTGAGAGCTATATTTCACTCATTCCCCACTTCTATAAATAGGGGTTCAATCCCACTTTAAGGGGGGAGGGATATTTTTCATGACCCCGGAGGGCTGCGAAATTCAATCTTCGATCTAAGTCATACGATCGTCACAACCATCTCAAATTGAAGATCTAACTCCAAATTCACCGTGAAAACATAAAGATTCATCAAGTCTTGTGAAAAAGCCTAGATTTATGCTATCATTAGCTATATTTGAAGGATCTTACCAATTTATCCTAAGAACATTTGTCTAAGAGTGAGAATTGTTAGGATAATGATGGATGTATTGAGAGAATATACTTGCTTTGTAACTTTAAATGCAATAATGGAATCATTCTCCGAAGTGGATGTAGATCAAGATTGATCGAACCACTATAAAGCCTTGTGTCTCTCTTTACTTGCAGTTTTTCTAGCTTGGGGCTCCACTTCTTTTATTTTTTGAGAATATTGTGAAGTACATTTTCTACTTTTGGTGTTGACTCAAATTTTGAGATCAACATTTGGCGCCATCGTGGGGCCGATTCAGTCCCCCATTCTCTCACACTCTCCCGCAAGTTTCAGACCTTTACGTTGAGAATTTGGTCCTATCTTACTACGATCAAATTCAAGTCCTTGTCAGAAAATATGGGTAAACCGGGTAGACCATCGAAGAAGGTCATAAATCAAAATACCGAGAATGATGATAATACCGCCGATCGTGAAACTACTCCTCCTATCACCCAATTTGATGTCGGAGAAAGTTCTAAGGCCGGAGCTGCCATAACGAGGCGAGAGTTAGATGAATTTGCCGCAACTTTAACTAGCCAAATGAATACTGCAAACGAGGCCATGATGAAAAGACTTGAAACAATGTTCGCCATGCAAGCTGTTACGGCTAAAGTTGCCATGAAATCCACATGAACTAAATCCGTTCAAACTCCACGAACTGAAAATGCAAGTTCCACTTTTTCAAGCACAAACCAAGAAAATTCTATTTAGGAAATGGCAGACCCTACTCGAAAGGAAGTAAAACCCTTCGCTCATAACCAGTCCGATAAGGTAACTTCTCAACAGGTGTTCAGTTCCGCCAAAAGGGCACCTCCCCAAGCGGGAGGTTCAGGGCCCCAAAATCCAAACCATGACCGTCTGCCTAGGCAGACATCTGATAAGGAAGACGGCGTCCGCTCCGCAGGCCGACACAATGAGGAGGAGCGTATAACGGAAATGGTTCATAAAATAATAGAAAGGAGCCAAAAGAAGCAGGTAGACGAGAAAGATAGGGGATTTGCTTCCACCAAAAACCCACTTACAGGAAGAATAAAAATGGCACTGTACCCAAACAAATTTAAGCCATTAGTAGTCCAAGCTTATAATGGAACAGGTGATCCCAACATATTTCTGTTCAAATACGATCAACATATGGATGGGGCACGGGCCACTGATGAGTTGAAGTGCCTATATCTTTTGACCTATCTCGAAGGCGTGGCATTGCTTTGGTTCACAAAGCTACCACCCAGATCTGTAGATGACTTTGCTACCTTGGCCAAATTATTTCGAGAGCAGTTTAGTCTCCAAACGACAAAGGTGTGAGATGTTATGGAATTGAATGAGCTTGAGAAAAGGCCAGGAGAACCGATTGGGGCCTTTCTCACTCGCTTCAATACTGCTGCTGCTGAAGTAGGGAATTATGAGACTCGCCTAGCCTTAATGGCCTTGAAGGGGGCTATAAACAAAAAGACAAAGCTTGGGCGGTGGATCAAAAAGAAGAAGCCCAGTGCACTTGAGGAATTGTTTTATAAAGCAAAAGAGTATATAGGCATGGATGAAGACCCAACCTATACCATGGAAATTTTAGAAAGCAACATGCAACCCGAAAAGAAGAATAATGATGTGGAAAGCAATCAGAAAAACCCTGGAGGCCAGAAATAGGGTAATGACAGGAAAGATATCCGGGCCAATAAAAAGTTCTGTTTCTTCAAGAACTCGGAATTAACTCCCTTAAACGATACAGTGGAAAGCATCTTCATGGCTACCAAGGAAACTGAAGAGTACCTGGTACCAAAACAAATCAAGGTCAGCGATGCAGCTATAAAATTTAGAAGATTATGTCGATTTCATAACCAGCCGGGGAATAACACAAATGAGTGTAGGCATCTAAAGAGTTTAATCGAGGAACTGATACGGAAGAACATGCTTCAATAGTACATGAAGAATCCACAAAATACCCGAGTTCCTCAAAGCTAGGGAACGTCCTCAGACAACTAAGTCAAGGCGAGAATGCCGCGAATACTGTCATGCCAAGGTTGATCATTAACACCATTTCAGGAGGTCCTTACCCGACCGGAAGAAGCTGGGGGGACGTTGTGAAATATGCCAATGAGATGAAGAACCTCCCAAAAGGAGATAAACTAATGATTATGGATGAAGCTTTATCATCAAAAATACCAAGATCTCCCTGGGATGACATTGTGTTCAAAGATCGAGACTCAGAGGGATTGTTAACTCCAACGGTGGATCCAATGGTGATAACCGTAGGCTTGGGTCCCGCTATTGTCAAAAGGGTTTTGGTGGACAGCGGAGCATCTGTCAATGTCCTTTTCATCAACGCCTTTCAGAGGATGAAGCTCTTTATGGAAGATGCCAGAACAAAATCCATGGATTCACAAGGCAAGTGGTTCAATCGATTGGAGTCATCAATTTGCTCGTTGAACTCGGGGAGGGGGAGCAGAGAGCGACACAAAAGCAGGATTTTATTGTAGTCGATGAGTTGTCTGCTTATAACGCCTTCCTTGGAAGACTGACCCTCGCTGCATTCAGAATAACAATGGCTCTGTGGTGTCTGACAATGAAATTTCCCACTGAAAATGGAGTTGGCGTGATAAAAGGCGATCAACAGGCGGTAAGAGAATGTTTTCTGGCTGACCTTGCAGAGGCGAGAAAGAAGGAAATAAAAAAGGATGTAGAACTTCTGCCCCGCATCCATGACTTCCCCTTATAGTAATTAAGGCAGGGCCCCCATACTGGTGAGCATAGTGGAGCCCAGAAGGAAATCGATCCAAGAAAAACCAGTATAGGGGAAAATAGAGCGGCGCCAGCTGAGGACACTATCTCTATCTTGGTGCATAATAAAGATCCAGATCGAGTCCTCAAGATAGGTTCTCAATTGGGCCTAAAGTTGTAGAATGATTTGATATTGTTTTTGAAAGCAATCTTAGATGTATTTGCATGGATGCACTCTGACATGTGCGGAATATCTCCAAATGTAATTGTTCACAAGTTGAATATTAATCCTAGTTCGAATCCTGTAAAACAAAAAATACGAATGAAAGGTCCTGAAAGATCTATAACATTAAAAGAAGAAGTAGATAGATTGTTTGAAAACAACTTTATAAGAGAATCTACGTACCCAGCTTGGGTTTCCAATCCAGTCCTTGTTAAAAAATCCAATGGTAAATGGAGATATGCATAGATTACTCGGACCTTAACAAAGCTTGTCCCAAGAACAGTTTCATCAGGGAAATTCCTTGGATTCATAGTCAATGCCAGAGGCCTTTAGGTGAATCCTTCCCAAGTCACAGCATTACGAGAAATGCAATCTCTAAGAACAAAGAAAGAGCTTCAAAGCTTGAATGGGAAAGTAGCTGCCCTTAACCGATTCATATCTAAAGCAACAGATCGATGCATCCCACTTTTTGATGCTTTGAAAAAGGTGAAGAAAGACTTCCAATGGACCCCTCAACGCCAAATGGCGTTCGAAGAATTAATGAAGCATATGGAGTCTCCACCGATGCTTTCCAAATCCAGAGATGGAGAAGAGATATTCCTATACTTGGCTGTTTCATCCCATGCTCTAAGTGTCGCACTTGTTCGGGAGGATGCCAAGGTCCAGTGGCCAGTATATTACATAAGCAAGCGACTCACCGGGATAGAATTAAACTACCCAAGGTTGGAAAAGCTAGCGTACTATCTGCTTGTGACCTCAAAAAAGATAAGACCATACTTCCAATCTCATCCGATAAAAGTTCTCACTGATCAACCACTAAGGCAAGTCCTACTTCACCCAGAAACTTCTAGAAGGTTATTGAAGTGGAACATTAAGCTTTTCCAATATGACATTACTTATCACCCCCAAAAAGCTATCAATAGGCAAGCCGTAGCAGATTTCATTGTTGAATTCATGGATAGGGGAGAAGAAACTGAAGAACCAGCAGAAACAGTTGTTGGTTGAAAGCTATACTTCGATGGCTCCAGGAATGACTATTGTTCAGGAGCCGGAATTGTCTTAGAAACTCCGGATGGCCATTCCCTATGTTATGCCTTGAGGTTGGAGTTCCCATCGACAAATAATGAAGCCGAATATGAAGCATTAATAACATGGCTAAGGTTGGCGAAGGAACTGAATTTGGAAACTTTACAAATTTTCAGTGATTCCCAACTGGTAGTGAATCAGGTCATAGGTGAATTCCGGACTAAAGTTGGGAATCTCCCTTCTTATCTTGTCATGGCCATGGAACTTCTCAACGACCTTGACCACTATACTATATCCTATATTTCGAGGAAAAAAATTTGAAGGCAGACTCTCTTGCCAAGTATGCAAGATCTTCAAATGCACAATTACTAGGATTGATACCAACTGATTCAAACAACCCCAGTTATTGAAGAAGTGGATTGGGTGATAGAGACAGTTGAAGAGCATGTGTCTTGGGTGACGCCAATCAAGGAGTATATTCTTAACGGAACACTACCTGAGGACACTAAAAGGCGAAGAAAGATACTGTGCAAAGCTCCGTTATATCTTATCCAGGACGGAAGGTTATATAGGTGAAGGTTCCCCATGCCGCTTCTATGTTGTGTGTCAAAGCAGGAATCAAGAGCAATTTTAACAGAGTTACACGAAGGAGACTGCGGTGGTCACATTAGCGGTCAAACACTGGCTAATAAAATTCTGCGATACGGCTGCTTTGGGCCCGATGTGAACCTCGATGCCATGACCTATGTCAAAAAGTGTGATAAATGCCAAAGATTTGCAAAAATTCCCAGAGTTCCTCCTACTGAACAAACCCAAATGGTCAGCCCATGGCCATTTCCTGTTTGGGGCATCGATATGATCGGATCACTCCCCACAACTAAATCAAGCATGAATTACGCAATAATGGCAGTAGATTATTTTACTAACTGGGCTGAAGCGGAACCACTGGCTACAATTACTTCAAAGAAGATGATCAACTTTGTCCTGAAGAACATCATTTGCAGGTTCGGAGTGCCGCAGAAAATAATCACTGATAATGGAACTCAATTTGAAAGCAGTGAATTCTTAGACTTTTGTGCCAAGTATAAGATCAAGAAGAGCTTTTCGGCCATTGCTCATCCGCAGGCCAACAGGAAAGTGGAGGAAATCAACAAAATCTTAAAGTCAACCATCATGAAGCAGCTTGAGAAAGCAAAGGGTGATTAGGTAGACGAGCTTCCACTCGCACTATGGGTGTATCGTACCATGCACAAAACTGCGACAGGGCACACTCTGTTTTCATTAGAATATTGATCCGAAGCTTTGATCCCAGTCAAGCTGGAAGTTCCAACCCATAGAAGGATCCACTTTAACCAATCACAAAACGAGAAACTCTAACTCGAAGCACTCAATTTACTTGAGGAAAGAAGAAGGGAGTCGGAACTCAGAATCATGGCCCACCAGAGAAGAATAGCTTGTCATTTTAACGCTAAAGTAAAGCGCAGGACCTTCCAAGTTGGCGATCTCGTCCTGAAAAGGATTATGACAGGAACTGGGGTACTTGGACCAAATTGGGAAAGGCCATATGTGATTAATCAGAAATTCTCAGATGGCACGTTTTAGTTGGAAACAACAGACGAAACCCAACTTCCAAGGGCATGGAACGCCATACATCTCCGACGCTACTTCACTTAATGTTTCTTTCATATACTCTAAAAAAGTTGTAAATATAGTGCGTTGTAAATACCATGCAACACTATTGCAAACTTTGTAAATATAAATGAAATGAATTGCTTTGCTTGCCTAAATCGTACAGTTGCAAGTTTTTTCGCTAAGATTTGATTTTGACTGCAGGCCTCTAAAAGAAACGCTGGCACCATAACGGCTTAATAAGTTTTGGCAACCGTCGTAGCACATCCTGATTAGGATAGCACAAATATCTGCTACTTAATGCTTGAAACATCATTCGCAATAAACTCGAATTAGATGTGAAAGCAAAACAGCGAAAGGACGAGATGCTAAGGACTGTTCTGACAAATGGTGTGGCATTCAAATTTCAAACGAAGCTGTGAGTTTCGTCAAAGGGATGCCTTCTTAATTGCAAGGTTGCAAACCCTAGCTTTAGCAAATCATAATAAAAACTGATAAATGAGCTAATGTTTGTCCCGAGAAACCACACAATAATAAGCCAAAGACCTCCCCGAGTGGCGCCCAATTAATCGCCAATGCCATTAACACATGGCTGGATTGCGACAAACATTGGTTTAATAAGCCAAAGGCCTCCCCGAGGGGCACCGGGTTAATCGTCAACGCCATTAATACATGGCTGGATAACGGTACAAACACCGGGCTTTAAAAGACCTCTTCGGGGGGCATCCGATCAAATGCTGGATCTTTCAAATTCAGCTATCAATTTTTGGTCTTCCAAACCCAATTACTGACGGATCAGAAAAGGCCCCTTGCCGGCGCATCCAGTCATATGTCGGGTATTCCAAGCCTGGTTAGTGACGGATCCAAAGACCTTCTCGGAGGCACCCTATAAATTCTATAAGTGACTGAGTCATTCAGTCACAACGAATAACGGGTTAGCAAATACCTCTTCAGAGGAAGGAAAGGTAAGACCTCTCAAGTAAGGGCACGAAAACAGGAGTCCCTCTTTGTTAAAAAAAAAATGAAATGTGAAAGATCGACTTGACTGGGATCCCCTGATCGTGATCATGTCACATGATCAAGAAATCCCAAATAAAGTCGATTGTACAGTGATGTTCTTAACCTTCGGAGTTGTGACTGATTTTGGTATGGGGGCATTACTACCACATTAGAAAATTCAATGCATTACTACCGCATTAAGAAAATTCAACAATGCTCAAGACATACCATAAACTTGTCACAACTCAAAGGTTAAAAGTTTAGCGTTTGCGCGGCCCGACTTGACCAACAAGGTGGAACTTTGAAATAGCTAAGTAAAAATCGACACCCACAAGAAGTCCCAAAGCATTGCCAACAGACAAAATCAAATACATCCAGCAGAATTGGTCAAGTAAGGTCCAGTTAATAGTGATTCGTGGGTTTGATTGGAAAACTAACTTACCTGAAGCACCACGAAATCTTTTCATACCAAGTATTGCGTTAGCAAATGACTTGCAGTATTAAGATTCCTGTGTTGCAGACATGAAAATATGATAAATTCTGAATGCGAAGTAGCAAGGTACAATAAGCAGAACAAATTTTCATTTCAGTAGCATGGAATCAAAGCATAGAGTTACTAATCAAGTATCAGACACAAAAGTGCGTAAAGTAACAAGCGTAAAAGTAGTAAGTGAGGGTCGGCACTCGCATACACAACGGGTCTGAATATAGTACATAAAGGAAATGACAGAAAATGAAAGGAAACTTGTAGTAGGTAAGGCTTCACTTCTCCTTTCCGTTCTTCGGCTTCCTAGACCTCAGAGCTGGTTTACTTGACCGACCCCCACTTTTGTTCACCGGACCATCGGGACTCTCTTGGGAGGATACGGTGATGACACTTCCCTTCTTTTTCTTCTGCTTGGAGATGGCTTTCTTTCCTTTGCAGCTTGATGCCTCTCCCTCTTTCCTTGGGTCTCAATGTCTTGCGTCGGAATTTTGCCAGTACGCTCGGAGTCTTCTTCGCTTAGGAAATAGTCTTCATCCTTTTCCAAGTCATCAATCGCACCAATCTTGGTATCATGTGACTCTGGGGTCTTAGTGTCAAGCAAAGATTCATCACCCAGATGGGGAGTATGAGCTGGGGCAAGAGGTGTCGATATCAGAGCTGAATCAGTAGTTATGGGTTCAGTCATTATAGCAGTAAACCCACCAGAAGGAAGCCTTGGTGAAATCATACCTAAGGCAGACAAACATTGAGTTAAGTATGTGGTGGTACTAGGAGAAGAGAATGCATAGTCTAAGTTAGGTATAATTCGAGCAACTTCGGTTTTACCTGCAGCTGTAAGGCTCACTTCAATATTCATGCGTGCTTCAATCTCAAATCCGCTTGCATCAAAGGTTCCATCGTCATCGTTATCTCCGCCTTTTTCTTTTTGAGAAGCAATAAGATCAACAGAAATCTATGAACCAGAAGCCTCTACCTCGGCAGTGATGGCATGAGCTTCAATATTTGCATCTTGAATGGGTCCTCCTGAAGATCCAGCTATGTCCTTAATAAAACCTCTAGCCTCCGCTAACTTGGCCTTCCTAATAACAAAAGCATCGCGAGACTCTGGGTCGAGGAGATCCTCAATGAGATCGTCTTCGTTGCGATCATTCCCGTTAATCTCTAGAATCCGCTCCCAAACAAGAGCCAAAGTGATATCAAATTTTTCTTCCAAGAAACGCAAGCTTCCCTTGTTCATAACGCTGTAGACATAAAAGTCGAAAAAGGAAGATTCATCCTCCAAGCGAACCCTCTCAAGATCAGCAACAGCTTTAAGTTTTTCTCCCTTAAGGGCTGTGTTAAGTGAAGAAATTCTCTTGTGAAGAATGGCATTCTCTTATTGGTGGGCGGAAGATGAGTTCTTTTCCATGGCCAATTGGGATTCGGTGAGCTGTCGAGCAGCTTGAACTCCTTGTAATTGTGCTGCTAGGGTAGGTTCATTCAGCTTCGCAGCAGCGAGCTCCTCCTTGAGTTTTTTGTTTTCCAACTCTAAGTTTGACAACTCTAATTTTTTGGGAATGGGAAGCAATAGGTTTCTCTTGCGATTTTATGACCTTAATCAGTTCGACTTTATCACTTTCTAAGGTAACGATACGATCAAGAGTGATTCCATTAACCCTCGAAAGTTCACGAGCAAAGGACCACCACAATCCCAATTGCTTCTCAGCCCGACTTTGAGGTTGCCTTGCTTTACATAAAATTGACCCTTATCCACTTCCAATTGATTTTGAGCCACGTCAAATTGTGTGGATGTACTACCTTGCAAGTCTTCAAACTTTTCAAGTAAGTCCCGCTTGTCATTGGGATATAGGTCCAGGTTGAGGCATGTTCCTCTAAGATTCCAGTTCGGAAACCGGTCATCAAGGCCAAAATCGGCTGGGCCGGGGATGTTGCAAGGCCTATTCATAATCGTCTCTAGGTCGACCGGAACGGGGGTGACTGATGGAGAAGCTTGGGATACTTCCTTGAAAGTAGAATGAGTGTCTAACATCGGAAGATCATCGACCTGTGGCGTTTTCGAAGGTCACTCTTGCTTCAGTCACCTACATTGTCTTTTCGCTTAGATTTCTTCTTCTTCTTCTTCTCAATTTCTCTCCTCCCTTTTTCCTTCCCGTCAAGCTTCATCGTCCTCCCTCCATCATCTTTTCTCATCGGTCTTGGGAAGTTCTGGAAGTGGTCGAGACTGATGAGATGATTGTAAGTGTTGAGGGGGGTCGGGCCGATGAGAATACCGCGAGGGACGAGATTTGTTTAAGAAACGCTTTGGGTCTTGCTAACCTCACTTTTCATTAAAATCCCTCAAGAACTAAGATTTCGGCATCATTCCCGTACCTAAGAAAAATGACATGATAAGGATTTAGTACTCACATCAGTGGAGACTAAGACAACTCCAAAAGGGTAAGTGCAAAAGAGCAATAAGCAGTGCTAAAGATAAGAACTTATCAAATAAATTTAGTAACAAACCAATCTTAAGAGGCTCATTTAAAAGGAGTCCTATATCGGTAGCTGATTTTCCAAGACAATGATTCCTATAAGGGTCATCTAAGGAAATCCCTACATCAATAGCCTTCTTAGCCTTATCCTTTGCAGACAATGCAGGGGTTGATAATGAAACATCGTGAGGAAAAATATGTTTAGCAGAGCTAATATCGCTTAAATCCTTAAAAGTATCCGAACAGTAACCCTTGGGAGTAACCGGTGTAGTAGGATTCTCAGAAGTTTTCATAACACCGGTGTTCTCATCAGAACTAACTTCAACATCTTTTGCTGATTCTTCTCCCTTAGTCGGATCAGAAAGTGTTTTTGAAGAGGTTAAATCCTTCTCAACTCCCCATCCACTTTCTTAACAATTTCACTCCCATCCTTGTCACGATCGGGTTTCCCTTCCTTGATAGAAGATAGATTAGACTTAGGAGTCATCTTACTGCTCCCTGCGGTGTCAGAGCATTTTTGTAGGGGGTATTTATGAGTAAGACCTCTGCCTGCAGTCCCTTTCTTGGGAAAAAGACGCAATTTGAGGGTACGGGAAGGGTCAAGCAAATGGTACTGATAAAGAAACTCCTTCATGATTAAGTATCTCCTGCTTCTCTCTGCCTCGGGTATAGTCTGTAGGGCATTATATAATTCCTCGCCGGTGGTATCATCTGGATCAGAAGAAGGCAATTCTGCAAAATAGAAGAACGATTTAATATTCAGAAGCTAACTATAGGGATGAGGAAGAAATGCGCGAATGTGCTATTACCTCCCTCCATCCATCTTCTGTAGAAACTGTTAGAGCAACGCATAAAACAAAAAATTTCTAAGTAACCCTTGGCACTATCCATTAGATCAGTTACAATCTTGGGGTATTTCCCTTCCAAGCTAACGATCGATGGTGAAGGATACTTCTTTTTGAAAGCATACAATGAGCAGATCTCTTCAAAGGTAGGGGGACATTCCTTAATTCTCATAAAAAGTATGAAGAGACAGGTTAGGTTAGCATAACCATTAGGATGAAGTTGCATAGGAGCAATGGCTAGGCGCTTTAAAAACATCTCTATGAAGGGGTTAAAAGGCGGAACATTACCCATTGTTAACATATATCAGTTGACAGCAACAAGTCCAGAGGGAGGATTGTCAGCAAACTCATTCTCCTTTGGGAACTCAGCCTCGGTCTCTGGTATGTTGAATTGAGCACATAAGCTCTTGTACCCGCGATCACCCAGTTTGTTTGGTTTACTATCACCAGGTTTTTCAGTCAAAGGCTTGGGTATCGGGAATTCTAGGTTAGCATTGGATCCAGAAGTGTTAGCTGTATCTAAGGTCTGGGTAGAAGTACCAGCAAGAGCAGACTTAGATGCTGCCTCAAGCTGTTGGTGTGATTTATGTCTATTATCCATTTCTATGCAGACAAGAATGTTTGACAACAGAGCATAGGTATACATTTCCTATAGCAAAAATGTTGTGTGCAATTTGATAAAGATAAAGCTTGAGTCATCATAACATAAATGGTCGATCTTGAGTTTTATTACAAACTTATGCTTAAATGTTTGAGTGAAATGGACGATAGAACCCTTTAACATCAACAGAACATTTCAGTATAAGTTATGAGAGCTGCATACAAGGTTCTTATTATATCTAACTTATTATCGATAGGGGCAATCGACGATAGAGTATATTGGCCCCAAAGTAAGTGTTTCAATTACAGGATGGAAAATAATAAGATTACAAGCACCGGAATTGATCGGCTATTGTGATCAGATTGAATTGGCCTAAACTATTTCTGATTGGATCAGTTAGGATCAATCTAGTTTGAATCGGTCAAACCCGATCCAGATTCGATCGGTCACAATAAATCCCAAATTGGATTGGTCAAGCCAGATCCAAATTGGATTGGTCAAGATTGATCCAGATTGGATCGGTCAAGCCTGATCCAGATAGGATCGGTCACAACCAATCTTAAATTGGATCGGTCAAGCCCGATCCAAATTGGATTGATTAAGACTAACACAGATTGGACTGGTCAAACCCGATCCAGATTGGATCGGTCACAACGAATCCCAAATCAGATTGGTTAAGCCCAATCCAAATTGGATCGGTCAAGACTGATCCAGATTGGATCAGTCAAGCTCGATCCAGATTGGATCGGTCACAACCAAATCCAAACTGAATCGGTCAAGCCCGATCCAAATTGGATTGGTCAAGACTGATCCAGATTAGATTGGTCATGGATAATCCAAATCAGGATGGTCGTGCCAAACCCAATTTGGGTCAATCCCGTGCTTTGTAAAATTTAAAAAAATATGATACGATCAACACAACAAGTATCATTATGGTGGCAAGATCAAGTGTAAAAATTCAACTATTTTGGACAAATTCATGGTTTGGGCATTTCGTCGAACACATTATGCGCATCAAAATGAGATCAAGGCTCAATGAATTTTGTGTGGTTCGAGTTCATCATATACAACCACAAGTTCGTTCCAATCAGTTCCAATCCCATTACAAATCATTTCAACATTACAAATTCTCGATCTAAAGCCTTAAGACCCAAAAAAACAAACTCGAGTGACCAATCCATAAACTTCTCAGTCCTAAATCATTTCAATCCGAACTCAAAAGCAAAAATTTCCAAGGAAAATCATGAAGATACCTGCAATTGTGAAAATCGATTCTAATTTAAGGAATTTGGAAAGGCACGAGGTTGGGAGACTGGGTTGACAGCCTGAGATGATCGAAGAAAAGCGACTTGGATGCAAATTGAAGGAGGGATTGGATCAGGTGCTCGAGAAGAATAGTTTCGCTTTAAGAAGGGGGCGCCGCCATTAAAAGCTTTAAGCTGAAGTAAAATGGAAATGAAAAAAGGATGATTCAAGTGAATTATATAGTACCCACGTGTCAAGCCACTTCAAATATTTTTCACGCCAACCCGAACCATGGAGATAGCGTGCCTGATCCAAAGTCAAAACCCATAGTGGAGTGCTGATAGCCCATCAAGATGTCATAGATATGAAATGTTTCAAAGCCCACAATCTTCATGAACAAAATTTTGAACTTCAAGGGGTAAAATGTTATCCATAAAATTCACATAGCAAGGATCGACCTGGTTGTGGAGAAATGAATCGGTCTATAAATTAAAACAGTGGATCAGCATCAACTGGTTCAGTCGGGATAATGCATTTAGAAGCTGGATCGGACTGTTCAGTAATGAAGCAGACTGGCCAAATTAAACAAACATTGTTCCACTACCCTTGGATTGGGTCAAGATGTTTTGGATCAGATTGGGCTGTTATAACAAAACACTGCTCCGCCACCTCTGGATCGGATCAGGCTGTTATAACAAAGCACTTCTCCGCCACCTTTGGATCGGATCGGGTTGTTGTATCAAAACATTGCTCCACCACCTTTGGATTAGATCAGACTGTTGTAACATAACTTCGCTGCTTTTGGATCGGGTCGAAGCACTCTGGATCGGTCGGAAGCATTTTGGATCGGTCGGAAGCACTCTGGATCGGTCAGAAGCACTTTAGATCAGTCAGAAGTACTTTGGATCGGACAGAAGCCTAGAAATTAATAATTAGCTTCGGTGGCATTTTCGTAAATACTCAACAGCCTGATCCAAAACTTGAGAGCTATATTTCACTCATTCCTCACTTCTATAAATAGGGGTTCAATCCCACTTCAAGGGAGGGGAAGATTTTTCATGACCCCGGAGGGCTGCGAAATTCAATCTTCTATCTAAGTCATAGGATCGTCACAACCATCTCAAATTGAAGATCTAACTCCAAATTCACCATGAAAACATGAAGATTCATCAAGCCTTGTGAAAAAGCCTAGACTTGTGTTATCATTAGCCATATTTGAAGGATCTTACCAATTTCTCGTAAGAACATTTGTCTAAGAGTGAGAATTGTGAGGATAATGATGGATGTACTGGGAGAATATACTTGCTTTGTAACTTTAAATGCAATAATGGAATCATTCTCGGAAGTGGATGCAGATCAAGATTGATCGAACCAATATAAAGCCTTGTGTCTCTCTTTACTTGCATTTTTTCCAGTTTGTGGCTCCACTTCTTTTATTTTTTGAGAATATTGTGAAGTACATTTTCTACTCTTGGTGTTGACTCAAATTTTGAGATCAACATGAAGGAATAAACATGCTTCTCATTTCAGGTTATAGAGCTAGTTATGATGACCTTTCTAATACCTAATAAACTTATGTCTATCTGAATAGTGTCCTTTTTAACAAAAACTAATATAGACACATTTCGTGAAATAATGAAACTAGATCAAAAATTAGTTTACTTGCTAGCTAGTTGCTAAAACAATTGACAGACTTCTTTTGTTAGAACTTAGAAGTCAGTAAAAGAAATTTGTTCATAGTAATACATTCTTTACATTTAAGTTGTATTTTGCTAACAAAGTTAAAAGTGTTATGAAATTGAATAGTTATTTGAAGAAGTTTTCCTTTTAAACTGCAATTACGAACGAAGTATCTATTCATACTGTCCAACTTTATCTTTTGTATGATGTGGTGTTTTTATAATGAGAAAATAGTATCAATTGAGTACGACACATTGTCTACTATACCATTCAAGTTAAAATGTTGAAATTGATGTTATGAAATTTTCAATACAGCCTACAACGAACTAGAAGGAACGAAGTAAGGAACAAGGAAGAAAAATGACCACTACAAATTAGGGTAAGTCCAGTGAACAAAGTACAACATCCAACAAACAAAGCAATCCAAATCTAACTATTTAATTTAGTTTTTATTGAAATCAATAAACCTGAAATAAGATAATCGTAAGTTGGAAACTTACCCTACACAGTAGGAAGAGGACGATAGCGATAAGGGACGCAGGCTTGACTTCGATGGAGGAGCTGCTGCTGCGACGCAGTGGCTCGGCACATGAAGCAGCTTCTGGTGCTGGGTCAACTGACCTGATTGGTGCGAGATTCGAACAGTGAAGGAACTGTAGTGCAGATGGAGGACGGAGGGAGAACGCTTTGATTTTTGGACCGATTTCAGGATGATTTTGGAGAAAAATTGAAATTTCGAGGAAGAATACAATCTGATTTGGGAAAAGAGAAATTAGTATCGGTGGAAGCCATTTTAATTGAAAGGCGAAGGAATGATTTTTTTTCCCTAAAGAAAAAATAGAAAGTGTAATTTATAGAAAGAGGAAAAGGGATAAGAACAATGTAACATCGTATAGGCTTAGAGTAGCTTTTATATCTACAAATACACACTGTCCAAGCCGATTTCCATATATTTCAACAAATAAAATTTCCAATTTATTCAGTGATCATTTTTAAATTCATTTTCAAATTCAATTCTATTCAAATATTCAACAATAAATCTTTGATCCTCAATCCACCATTCTAAATTAAATATTGAATTCAATCTAGATTCAAAACCATATATTTGATTTTTTAAATTCCAACATCAATATAAAATTGGTTATTAATAGTTAAATATTTACCTAATCCCATGTTCTAGTTGTCAAAATTTTTGGGACGTTACATAAATGATCCGTTTATAATGGATCTAAGTTTCAATGAGCTTTCTCAGGGTTGGAATTTAGACCCATTCTAGGTGAGTTGTTACATTTGGTATCAGAGTATAAGTTACCTGATTATGTGGAAAATATATGTATGAGGGGCGTACTTGTTAATTCAAAAAAAGATTTTTAAAAGTTTTTATGTATATATATATATATATATATAAGTACATATATTTATTTAAAGTACCATATCTTTGTAAAATATTATCTGTAGGTCCTTCTAAGAAAGGATTAACCTTTATTTCTATAAAATTCCTAAAAGCCATGTAGTGATTTAGTAGCTCCCTTGTCGATTTATAAGCTTATAAGAACTTAGAGGATGTAAGAACCAAAAAGTTGGATATGTGGGAAGGAATGAAACTCCCAAATTAAATAGGAAGTTAATTGAAAGAAATTGGCGACTCAACTTTCATTTATGGAAAGGATAAGGGAGAAATTAATAGTACGAATTTAGAATGGGATGACTTAATGTCCATATCATAGAGGTGTAAAGGTTTCTGGAAAATGGAAGAATACCTTTTATTAAATGGTATACAACTTCCGTATTAGTAAATATGGAAATTTGAATTTGATAGAACACTATATGGTCAATTGGTGAAAGGATATTGAAATCGAAAAATATTAAAGAAATAATTAAGCCCATTTATGCAAAGGTACAAATATTCAATTTAATTTAATATCCACAAGAATGAGCATTATTTAATGGATAAAATGGACATAAAGTACATTTATACTGGAAGCAATTAGGAATGTCAAGAATTGAAAAATAAGAATATAGAAGAAAGGATTTAATAAAAGAGGTAGACCAACATAAAATAGTGTGTCGGGAGGCTTGGGCGAAAATATCAAAGTGTTAAGAAACCTATAAAAGTGATTTTTGACATACTATTTTTTTGGCAAAGTAAGCATGTTTTTATAGTGGTCCATACCACTGTTTATTAGAACGGGAAAGGAGAAAAGTTGTTGTGCAGAGGCATAAAAACAACAAGCTTGGTTTGATGTGCCAGAACACAATACAATGCAAAGCAGGAAAGGGACTGAAAGCTACCTCTACTGTAACACAACTACCAAGATAATGACCTAAGAATCCTCCATCCAAGGTGGATCATCATCACTGACATCTTTGTAGGGCATCAAAAAGTGAACAACAAATAACATGATGTAAACAATCCCTGACTTTTAATCAGGTGAAAGTGGAAAGTACAACAAGTTCCTATCCCGTGAATCGTCTTCCATGATAACAACATTCTCCGCATCTAAAACACCATCATCCAACAAGACCAAACCATCGCCTTCAATCTTATAAAAGAGTCAAAGCATGTCACCATCTTCCTCAATATACTTAAAGAATAAACCTTCTTTGTCCATCCTCATCTTAGAGTTTACATGCTCCCATTGCTCCTTATCATCATGCCAAACAATGCTAGAGGCTTCAACAGTCTCCAGTCTAACATAAGGATCAGAGGAAGAAACACTGTTAGACAATACCAGTTTGGCTTTAGGCACTCACCTCCTTGGAGGAGGCCTTAGAAGAAGGATCTTCTAACGAAAGGCAATGTGTGTCGAAACTTTGCAAGATTGAGAGATATGACCAAACGCTTTACAGGAAGAGCAGATATTAGGTTTCCACTTGTAAGTCACATCAACATAGAAAACTCGATCATCAATACAAACCTTGAGATGAGAGGGAAGAGGCTTATCCAATGTGATCTCAGTCAAAGCCCTAGCAAAACTAAGTTCTTCCTTTCAATAGTGTTTGCACCAAAACATTTAAGCTTTCCAATATGACAAGCTAGCCAATTCAGACCACTAAGGGGATAAAGAATAAAGGAAACTGGGTAGATTGATTCCAAACCAGGATGGACAGTACCTGCTCTCAAGATCAATCAACCGAGACTCTCCAAGTTGTGATGGTAAAAGGTTTACCTTCGATTATAGAAGGAACCGATTCCAAAACTCAAAGCCTATCTTCACCAGACAAGAATTACTTCTACAACATGCTATCGACAAAGGTGATACGTAAGTCTTCACAAATTCTCCAAGCTCTTTTTAATGTAGTACACATGTCAATGATAGACGGGGTTGCATCTAAAAAGAAACCCACTAGTTGGTCTTTCCAAAAGATGGTAGCTTCACTAAGAATTTCAGGGGGAGGCCCCAAATTTACTTTCCCATCGGGTATGATAAATTCAACAGAGTGATAATCCCTTACTACTTTGGAAGTGAATCAGATAGGGATGTCCATTTAGCTAATTGGAAGGAAACAACAGTAGGAGTTACTTCAGATGCATTTCGCCAAGCAGTAGGTGAGCAATTCGGCAAAACTTCCTCATTTGGTTTCGGTAGTATTTGGGACTTCAATCCATTCCCAAAAAACTTTCCAACACCACCCGAACAAGACTGCACAACTAAAACAAAAGCATCAGTTGCTGGTTTACCCACAACAAAGTTACAATGCTCATTATTGGAAAGAGTTCACTACCAGCATTAGCCAACATGGGAGATATCGGTGGCTGACTTAAGTTTTGAGATAGGAGTTCCCATAGTCATATTTGAAGCATTGTTGATGTCACGCAATAGCCTAGCAATCGGATTAACTAGCGAAGGAGTGGAGCTATCATATCCAGAACCTAGGTTGGAAAAAGGTTGCGACATTAAAGAGTAGGACCGACCATATATAGTTAACGATAAAGGGGAGAATCGTGCTTTCTTATTTTGGTTCTTAGCCATGAGGTTCGCAGGAGAAAGGAGAAGAGAGAGATGACGAGATGAAGGGATTGGTGATGACGATGCAGAGGGATCAATGAACGGGTAGCGAGGAAAGGTGCAAGAAAAGAGGTCAGACCTGACGTCATTAACAAATGAAATTTGAAATTGATGATTTTAAAATAGGCTCAAGTTACGTAATAATTTCATTAAGGAAAGAAAATTGGATATATGGTTTTTGAGAAAATAGATGTTTCTAAAGAAATTTGAGAAGTTTACTAACAGATAAACTATAAATACATATTGATCTCAAAATTGGAATCAACACCAAGGATGTGAAATTACACTTCACCAATTATGGTTAGAAAATAAAAGGGACCACAATTGCAAAATAAATGGAGAAAAACAAGCAAAAGACACGGGATTTTTATAGTGGTTCGATTCAATGAGAATCTACATCCACTTTTCAATCACTTTTTATCATTATGAAGAGAATTACAAATTTTATCATCTCATACATCCCATTAATTACACTTGACCACTTTAATGGCAATTCTCCGCTTTTTGCTCTCTTTATGCTATAGATCACACTTAGATTCGAGGAGGAACTATACGGATCGTGTAATTATAAACTTTTCCTTGATTCCATCATGAAAATGATTTTAGATCCGTGAATTAAGGAGGAGCTATGGCGATTGGAGATCATTTGGAGTAGATCGGAGTGTGAATTAACGGTGCTTGGAGAAGATAAGATCCATCTCATGTGGGAGAAAGGAGGAGAGAAGTTTGGCGGCCATTAGTGAAATTGAGTGATGTAGGAATGGTTTAGGCAGTCCTTCAGGGTAGTGAAATCGGTCCCTTGATTTGTGGAGTAAGGGGCTATTTATAGAAGAAGTTTGAAGGTAGTGACAGTTTTGTAATTATAGAGTGTGGAGTATGGATCGGGTAGTAACTTGGATTGGACTAAACTTGGTTCGGGCATAAAGTTGGATCGGGTGTTAAGTTATAAAGCTGGATCGGGCGTCAAGTATCTACAGAAGTGCCACCGCTTCTCTAACAGACCGATCTACTTTTAAATAATATACCGATCCGTTCTTATTTAAATGGGACCAAGCCAGTATTTACTACTTTTGCCACTGCACATCGTTCCAGTAGGCTGATTCAAAGCCAACAATATAGTCGCATTTCCTTTTATCAAGAATAGGACCGATCCAATGGTGAGCTACTGCACTGATCCATTTAAATTATAAGCATGTCGTTCTAGTTTTTAATGCAATGTACCGGACCAATTTATAATTAAGTGATTGATTCCCTTTCTGCATTAAGGTACCGATTCACTTGCATGCAAATGGGACTGGTCTATTTCTTCGAATGATTGCACCGTTCCAGACTTTTTTGTTCACTAATCCACGCTTATTTCATTTGAACTAATCCATATGACACATTAGATATCAACGTTAATGCATGCTGCTTGTCAATCACATGGCTACGTGGCAACATAATGTATGCTTTGTGAATCCCTGAACGTCCCATTTTATAGTATGATGTTTCCATTTTATACACTAACATCTCGTTATAATGGCATGCACACATGTGGCTTCACCATATAATTTCATCGTTACACTTGAACACGAAGTGCCATGTATTCTAGAGCCTATACTAGTGCCACTTTATAATTTCCGAAACAATGCAAGGGTGAACAGTTCTCATAAGAAGACGTGGAATGTAATTCATACTGGCACATGTTCAATCTTAAAACTGTCCAAGTACTTGATGAGGACGCATTTTGGCCATGTCAACATATTAATGTATCCATTTAGTTTAACCATGAACCAGCTCCATGTTTCAAATATACAAAAGTCGGCGGGAGTTCATAAACATTTGAGACTGATCCATGCATCGGAGAAAGGAACTGTCCTGTAGTTGCTTCATGCATGAACTGATCAGTGCCATGTTACGATAACATGAATGTCCATATAATGTGTACTTGGGTCACTTATTTCAGCCTTGCCACGTGTATGATTAATGTGACTCGTTAAATATGGCCGATCCAAATTTAAACATCAAAGTGCCGACACACTTTGTAGCGAACAATCCATTGTAACTGACCGACCAAACCATATGATTGAGGTTGACTCGGTTCCTTGTTATTGACCGACTCATATGATTGAGACCGATCAATATTTGCGACCGACCCGATCCGTTCTGAATGGACCGACCCGGCACTTTGAACTGTGTTTAAACAGTGTTAACATTTACCCCTCGAAGCTTGTATTTTTTGCTTGCGAGAAATGCAGGCTTCGAAATAAACAGCACTGTTGGTATATTCTGCATTGAGATCCAGCTATAGTTCTCTGTCTTTCTATGGCCAAACATTCTTTGAATCTGTGTGCTTATTTTCACCTGTTCTATAATCAAAACAAGCATTTGAGCAATTTGGGACTTATACTTCACTATCGGTCGTCTGTATCGATAGCGGATTAGTTAATCATTAGAGAATTAAATATAGCGAATTTCATTTTGAATTGAATAAAATATCTTCACAGAATTGCTTTACTCAGTGGTTTATAAATCACTGAATATTATCTGTACAAATACGATATTCGAATTCGAATTCGCATTTAATGCTTAAAATCTGCTAATTGACTAGAGCCAACTGTGGATTTCAAACATTATCGTTTTACTGACTTAAATGATGGTATCTAATACTTTTCATTTGAGAAATACGTATTTGTGATTTATTCTTTGCTTTTTTTCGGATAAGTTTTTGATTATTAGTGCCCTGGCTTAAGAGGTCATCACCGGTCTTCACTATGGGAGAATTTTACTACTCAATGCTTGTTCATTTTGTTGATTAGTTTTGACGCTGGAGACTCCGTTGGAGGCCCCGTGTTTTGGAGAGTTCATTTTAATCCAATGTTTTGTCTTTTCATGTCGACTGAGTCAAAATGATGGAGCTCATCGAGCGTTGTTGATTTTTCCTGTGGAGAAATTGCTTTCTGAAATGATTTTTTCTTGTTGCGTCGTTTTGCAGTGCGAACTCCCGCGAAGTTTGGGTGAGGGGTGAGGTTGCATCGATCCGTAGAGTGAACATCAGTCATCGGTCGGAGTCACTTAACTTGGTGAGTGATCGCTGCCCGACTGAGGTTCCCTGGACTTCTGCGAACTTTTGGGATAAGGTTAAGGTTGAGTCGATCCACGGAGCAGGCATCAGTCATCGGTCGGAGTCACTTAACTCGGTAAGTGATCGCTGCCCGACTGAGGCATCCTGGACCTCCATGAACCATGAGGTAAGGTTGAGCCGATCCATGGAGCGGACATTAGTCATCGGTCGGAGTCACTTAACTTGGTAAGTGATCGCTGCCTGACTGAAGCATCCTGGACCTCCACGAACCATGAGGTAAAGGTTGGGTTGCTCCACGGAGCGGGCATCAGTCATCGGTCGGAGTCACTTAACTCGGTAAGTGATCGCAGCCTGACTGAGGCATCCTGAACCTCCATGAACCATGAGGTAAGGTTGAGCTGATCCATGGAGTGGGCATCAGTCATCGGTCAGAGTCACTTAACTTGGTAAGTGATCGCTGCCCGACTGAAGCATCTTGGACCTCCACGAACCATGAGGTAAAGGTTGGGTTGATCCATGGAGCGGGCATCAGTCTTCGCTCAGAGTCACTTAACTTGGTGAGTGATCGCTGCCCGACTGAAGCATCCTGGACCCCCATGAACCATGAGGTAAAGGTTAAGACTAATTCACGGAGCGGGCATCAGTCATCGGTCGAAGTCACTTAACTTGGTAAGTGACAACTGCCCGACTGAAGCATCCTGGACCTCCATGAACCATGAGGTAAAGGTTAAGGTTGATTCACGGAGCGGTGATCAGTCATCGGTCGGAGTCACTTAACTCGGTAAGTCATCGCTGCCCGACTGAAGCATCCTGGACCTCCATGAACCATGAGATATAGGTTAAGGTTGCATCGATCCGCAGAGGGAACCTCAGTCATTGGTCGGGGTCACTTAACTCGGTAAGTGATCGCTGCCTAACTGAGGTGTCCAAGACTCCCGCAAACCTTTAAGGTTTTGGATCCATGGCTACTTGCTAACTTCCTAGGCGTTTGACTTATCGGGACTTTCTCGATCTACCATTGAATCGTTGTTATCGGGGTTGTCTCACTTGGTCGGGTTGTGAGGAAGCAAGCGCCCGTCGGATAACCTGTAATGAAAAATGGTTTGTTAGCAAATGTTCGTATAAATTTGGCAAGACAGAGATTTATACAGGCAGGTAATACTTCATTCATAGAGCTATTGTTCGGTACAATGCATGTAAATCATTACAGAGTATTTACAGGAAAGTAGAACATAGCGGAAAGTAAAGTAATGCGAGAAGTAAAGTAAATGTGATAGAGATCTCTTATTTTGAGCTGTAGATATTAAATCATCATCAATGGTCATTAGTTGATTATCAACCTTGGCATAGCGTGAGCAGAAGCTACGTTGCTTGGACCGGATTGGTCATTTGATGCCCCTTGCCCCTGGGTAGTCGCAGAAGGATTTGCATGCTGAGAATTTTTCACATACTGTTGCAAACGGTTCTTCTTAATCAACTCTTCGATCAATGATCTCAATTGTCCGCACTCGTTGGTGTTGTGACCTGGCTGATTATGAAATCGACAAAACTTCCCAGATTTGGTTAGATGGTCATTCATTCTCATTGGCCGAGGCTCTGGATAATCTTCTGCATCCTTTGTGGCAAGGTATATGTTCTCAGGAGTGTCATTCAGAGGCGTTAGATTAGACGATTCAAGAGGGTGAAACTTTTTATTAGCTTTGTTGTCATTTCTGTCATTAGCTCACTTATGTCCCTGAGTATTCTTCTGACTAGGTTGAATAGCCGCACTCTTAGGAGCTTCAAGGAGTTGGTTTCTACCAATGATCTGAAGAGGTATAGGATTATCATCCACTCTCATGTACTCCTCCGCTTTCTTATAGAACTTGTCAAATGTATTCAGTTCCTTCATCTTTATCCATCTTCCGAATTCGCTTGTTTTAGCTATAGCATCGAGTAGAGCCATGAGAATTATGCGTGGTTCTGGATTCCTCACTTCAGACAAGGAAACATTGAATCGACTGAGAAAGGCTTTGACAGTTTCCCCTGGCATTTGTTTCATCGCCGAGAGCGTTATAGCGTCCTTGGCTTTGGTAGCATACAAGCGGAACTGCTCCTTGAACTTTTTGGTTAGGTCGGAGAAACAGTCTATGGATTTGGGTGGTAGCTTTGTGAACCATAATGTCGCAGCACCTTTTAGATAAAAGGGGAAGTAGGTGCTTCTCATTTCGTCAGTCGCTTTAGCTGCGCTCATATGCCAATCATATTTGAATAGGAAGTAGTTGGGATCAGCGAGGCCGCTGTATGGAGGCAAAGTCAGAGGATTAAATTTCTTTGGACATTCTGCTTCGAGGATCCTTTCGATGAATGGAGTCTTGTCTGGAGAGCAATCACATTCTCTTTCATCGTCTTTGCTAGCTTGATTCTTTTTCATGGCTTGTTCTATCATGTTCGAGATATATTCTTCAGTGTTCTGGCGCTCTATGAAGCTGAGCTCTTTACCAAACGTCCATCTAGGCATATGATCTCGATTAGAGAGCTTAGGTGCTTTGCCTTCTCGACGAGGGGGTGCCCCTGTGATAGGGTTAACGATCTTTTGAGCATCCACTTCGGAATGATTCCTAACTTTTAATCTCAATTCTTCGATGTTAGCTTCGTCCCTGTGACTTTCCCAATCATAATTATCTTCTATATTATCGTTGCGGTTATGATCGGAAGTGGGCGATTTATCATTCTCTTCGAGATCCACGTGCACTTTCGGAGGAGTTGGATTTGATCGAGCGTTAAGAATGGCGTCAAGTTTATCCATCATCATTTTAGCAGAGGCATCCGTTCGATTGTTGACGTTGGCAATAGCAATTTTTAATTCATTTCTGGTTACACCGGCTCCGCTTTCTGAATTTTCGCCAACTTCAAAGCGGTTTGCAAGCGGTATTTCTTCATTAGCAACATCATCGGCTTCTATGATGGTTTTGCTAGCAGTCTTCTTAGACTTGGCCATAATTTTGAAGAAGAGCGACTTAGAACTTTAATGGCAAAGCGTTTAACCTTGTGAGAGTGTGAGAGGATGTAGGAGAAGCGAACGCGGCCCCACGGTGGGCGCCAAATGTTGATCTCAAAATTGGAATCAACACCAAGGATGTGAAATCACACTTCACCAATTATGGTTAGAAAATAAAAGGGACCACAATTGCAAAATAAATGGAGAAAAACAAGTAAAAGACACGGGATTTTCATAGTGGTTCGATTCAATGAGAATCTATGTCCACTTTTCAATCACTTTTCATCATTATGAAGAGAACTACAAATTTTATCATCTCATACATCGCATTAATTACACTTGACCACTTTAATGGCAATTCTCCGCTTTTTTCTCTCTTTATGCTTTAGATCACACTTAGATTCGAGGAGGAACTGATCGGATCATGTAATTATAAACTTTTCCTTGATTCCATCATGAAAATGATTTTAGATCCATGCATTAAGGAGGAGCTATGGCGATTGGAGATCATTTAGAGTAGATCGGAGTGTGAATTAATGGTGCTTGGAGAAGATAAGATCAATCTCATGTTGGAGAAAGGAGGAGAGATGTTTGGCGGTCATTAATGAAGTTTTTAGAAGCTTTAGAGTGGTGTAGGAATGGTTTAGGCATCCCTTCGGGGTAGTGGAATCGGTCCCTTGATTTGTGGAGTAAGGGCTATTTATAGAAGAAGTTTGAAGGTAGTGGCAGTTTTGTAATTACAGAGTGTGGAGTTTGGATCGGATAGTAACTTGGATCGGGCTAAACTTGGTTCGGGCACAAAGTTGGATCAGGTGTTAAGTTGTGAAGCTGGACTGGGCGTCAAGTATCTACAGAAGTGCCACCGCTTCTTTAACAGACCGATCCACTTTTAAATAATATACCAATCCATTCTTGTTTAAATGGGACCGAGCCAGTATTTACTACTTTTTCCACTGCACATCGTTCCAATAGGCCGATTCAAAGCCAACGCTATAGTCACATTTCCTTTTATCAAGAATAGGACCGATCCAATGGTGAGCTACTGCACCGATCCAGTTAAATTATGAGCATGTCGTTCCAGTTTTTAATGCAATGTACCGGTCCAATTTATAATTAAGTGACTGATCCACTTTCTGCATTAAGGTAGTGATTCACTTGCAGGCGAATGGGACTAGTCCATTTCTTCAAAAGATTGCACCATTCCATACTTTATTGTTCACTAATCCACACTTATTTCATTTGAACTAATCCATATGACACATTAGATATCAACGTTAATGCATGTTGCTTTTCAATCACATGACCATGTGGCAACATATTGTATGCTTTGCGGATCCCTAAACGTCCAATTTTATAGTATGTTGGTTCCATTTTATATGCTAAAATCTCGTTATAATGGCATGCACATACGTGGCTTCACCATATAATTTCATCGTTACACTTGAACACGAAGTGCCATGTATTCTAGAGCCTATACTAATGCCACTTTATAATTTCCGAAACCATTCATGCAAGGGTGAACAATTCTCATAAGCAGATGTGGAATGTAATTCATACTAGTGTATGTTCAATCTTAAACCTGTCCAAGTACTTGATGAGGACGCATTTTGTCCATGTCAACATATTGATGCATCCATTTAGTTTAACCATGAACCAGCTCCATGTTTCAAATATATAAAAGCCGGTAGGAGTTTGTAAGCATTTGAGACCGATCCATGCATCGGAGAAAGGAAATGTCCTGTAGTTGCTTCATGCATGAACTGATCAGTGCCACGCTACGATAACATGAATGTCCATATGCCGTGTACTTGGGTCACTTATTTTAGCCTTACCACGTGTATGATTAATGTGCCTCGTTAAATATGGATGATCCAAATTTAAACATCAAAGTGCCAACACACTTTGTAGCGACCGATCCATTGTAACTGACCGACCGAACCATATGATTGAGGCCGACCCGGTTCCTTGTTATTGACCGACTCATATGATTGAGACCGATCCATATCTGCGACCGACCCGATCCATTCTGAATGGACCGACCCGACACTTTGAACTGTGTTTCAGTGTTAACAATACAAACTTTAGGGTAAAACAGAAGATGGGTTCTTTAATTAAAGGATAATAGCAAACATTTATGGTTACAAGCTTTAAAAATATAAGAAATGTAAGTATCGAGCAATGAACAATTATAATGGTAAAATTATAATTGTCGTGACCTTGATATAACAAGATTTTAAATTTTAAATGAATTTGAAAAGATTCCTTCCTTCGGAATCTTATACAAATGGTGATAATAAATTTGGCGTTGAATTAAAAATAAAAAGGAGAAAGAAAAAGAAGACATATAAAAATTTGGTAGGATAAACGATATAAATATACTCATTTGAAAGAGAACAAAGAAAGAATTTATTTGCCATAATTTGGGTATAATTTGAAACAATCTCTTATAATAAGGGGTAAAAGAGGAAGTAAAAATATTTAAAGTAGAATAAAGGGGAAATGACTACTTCAATATTTTATTTAGAAATTTACAATTTGTTTATGATTATTAAATTAAATTTTTGAAAAGCATCCTCATTGTACAAATAAAGTGTAATGAGTAATTAAGGATTTCCTAGATTAAAACGCATCAGCAACATGAAATTTAATAAGAGTATACATGCATGATAGTATATGTGCATTATTTGTTGGCCCTTACTATGACCCGGCTCTTTGTCCGTCTTCTGCGGAGCTATGGAGATTTCAGAGTTGCCATTGACTTTGATGTCGGTCTAAAGAGGATTCGTATGTCAGGCGTATCTACAGTTTTTTATTTGTTGGTCGTCTCTTGTATTTGAGGTGTATTTTGTTTTGTTTATTGTGGATCATCTGTTTGTGTGTGTTCATATTTTTTGTTGGCATCTCTACAGAAACTATTTTTGTGAGACATTGGAGAATGGCTAGATTCTCCCATTTGTTTATATTATATTATTTTATTTAAAAAATGGATTCTTAGGGTAATGTTTAAAACGTATTTTTAGAAGTAATAGCATAAATGAAGGATATAGAAATGAATATGTAATAAAGGCTTAATTGCTACTTAATTTAATGTTGAATGTTAAAGTCTTTTTTTAAATAAAAACAAGCATTTACATCAAAACATTTGTCGCTTTAACGGACATTAAAGACTGACATTCAGACTATAAACAAAAAACAGGGGAAGTTGTTTTACTCTTAAATAAAGAATTTATGAGCATTTGATAAATGTTATAATATTAAAAATGGGGCATTTATTTGAAATGTTTGATAAAAAAGTTATTAAGCTTTATTGTTTGAGTAATGCTTCAAAGTGTTATTGTGTGAAGTAATAATGTATTTTGACAATGTAGTAATAAATGTCATTAGACATTTTTGGAAACTTAATTACTACATAATTCAATCTTGGATATTAATTGAAATTCTATTTTCTAAAATAGAATGAGAAAATGTTTTATTAGCTATTGAAAGGTTTTATTGACCATTTCGCAAGCGTGAATGACGACATTCAAATAGTTAATAAAGTTAGGTGTTTAGAAAGAAAAGTATTTCTACTCTTATTTTAAACATTTGTTTAACATTTGAAACGAAGCATTTAAATCCTTATTATAACATTTGGAATAAATTCTAAATAACATATGTTTTATTAAGACATGTAGTAGCCAGTAAGCATTAAATCTTTGAAAAAAATTAACACCTTAGGTTTTAACAAGGAATTAAGTAGCTACTTTTGAATTTGTATGAGCTTGTGAGATATCGAGGATATAATAACGTTCAGAAGAATATATCTTTTGTAATCATTAAAAAAAATCACCTTATAAAATGAGATAACTCTAGAGTAATAAGGGAGTCTAATTATGTAAGTTAGAATAGGTTCTAGGACTAAGTATGGATGAATTTCACAACCTAATCTGGAAATTTTAGTGTCACTCCCAGAAGTTTCTATTTGAAAAGATGGTAAGGTATAGTGTTACTACCAATGTGATAACCCGGAAATTCCAAATAATAATTTCGATGTAAATTGGATTAAAGGACAAATGTCATTTAAAAACACCGTCCACGATAAATCCACTTCACATCTCAATGTATCTCATATCATGAAATATAATTGCAAATTCTAATAATCTTAATTAAAGGATTTCTCTTTAAATATTTATCATTATAACCCATATTTTAAAATAATCATTAAAAATATTCTTTATATAAAAGATTTTTATCTTTTACAAATATTCTTTGTTTTAACATATTTAATAAATATATATATATATTAATGAAAATATATCCTTTATATAAAAAGAATTTCTAATGAAAGAATATTCTTATTTAAAAGAACACCTGAATCAAAATGCGACTCAAACATTTACCATATAATTTTGGATTATATGGATTTCACACATATCATATATATCAATAACAGTAAAATCGTCCATTTCATCCAAAGTGTAAATTCCACTGCGTAAGCGTTAAAATTAAATAATAATGCTCATCGCAGCCTGTCGATCTAACGATCGACATACAACTAAATATTGGGATTAGTGTATGTTAATTTTCATCCCAACACCCGTGTGGGGTTTCAACCAACAAACAAATAATAAATTATTTGTGCACTTGGGCGATGTGTGAAAAAAATCGACCCAATCACATAAACAAGTCAGGTAACTTGTCTATGGTAGTGTAATCACAATATACAACACGACGATAAAAATGTCTCTTTTTATTTCTATCCTTTTTATCGTATGTAAAATGTCAATAAGAATGAATTCTTTATTTCTATTCTTTTATCGCATCTAAAATGACGATAAAAATATAATCTTTTATTTCAATTCCTTTCATTATAAATAAATGAGAAGAAAGATATAATCTTTGATTCCATTTGTAATAGGGAATGCAAATAATAACAAAATTATAACTTTTCATTTCATGCTTTATTTGCAATAGAGAATGCAAATAAAGATTCAGCTTTTTAATTTGATGTTTATTTACATAGAGGAATGTAAATAAAAAATTTCATTTTATAATTGAATTGCATTAAGGATTGCAAATGAAAGTGTATCTTTTTATTCTCATGTTTTATTTGCATTGAGTAATGCAAATAAAAATGTAATATTTAGTTTCTAGTTTTATTTACATCAAGAAATGTAAATAAAAGAACAAATTCTTATTTTATGTTTATTTACATCAAGTGAAATAAATAAATAATTAAAAATGTAACTTTTATTTTAATGCTTTGTTCACATTTAAAACATGCAACAAAAATGTATCTTTTGTTTTTAATAAATTTGTTTGCATCTAAATTTGCAAACAAAATGTAATTTTTATTCTTCTTATTTGTTTGCAACTAAAGTTGCAAACAAAGATGTAATTTTTATCTTCTTGTTTTATTTGCATGATAGAATGCAAATAAAAATGCATATTCTATTTTCTATGTTTCTATGTTTCTTTTGCACTTTAGAATGCAAACAAAAATGTAATTTTTATTTTCATATATTGTTTGCATTGTGGAATGTAAACAAAATGTGAACCTTTAGATTCATATTATATTTGCATTGAAAAATGCAAATAAAAATGTGCTACTTTAGAATCATGTTATATCTGCGTTGGGGAACACAAATAAAAATGTATTTTTTTTTAATATAATAAAATATGACAATTTTGTCTAATTCTTTTAAAATAAACAAAAATGTAAATTTTTGTTTAATCCTTTCAAGTAACAAAACATGATAACTTTGCTTAATCTTTTCAAGTAACAAAATATGATAACTTTGCTTAATCTTTTCAAGTAACAAAATATGATAACTTTGCTTAATCTTTTCAAGTAACAAAATATGATAACTTTGCTTAATCTTTTCCACATAACAAAATATGAAAAATTTGCTTATGCTTATCAACATAATAAAATATGATGATTTTGACAAATCCATTTAATTGGAACAAAAATGCAATTTTGAACAAATCCCTTTTATGCAAACAGAAATGCAATTTTGAACAAATCCTTTTAATGTAACAAAAATGAAATTTTGGACAAATCCTTTTTAATGTTAACAAAAATTTCTTTATAATCTAGTTGACAAAGACGTTAATTTTCATTTTCTTAATTTTTAATGTATAAAAATATACATGTTCATTTCATACTTTTTTATGCGTACGAAAATGTGATTTTTGTTTATAAACTTTAATTGCGAACAAAAATATGATTTTTGTTTATAAACTTTTATTGCAAACAAAAAGGTGATTTTCGTTTATAAACTTTTATTATGAACAAAAATGTGATTTTTGTTTATAAACTTTTATTGCGAACAAAAATGTGATTTTTGTTTATGAACTTTTATTGCGAACAAAAATGTGATTTTTGTTTTGCATATTATATTTCAGATAAAAATGTTAATTTCCTTTAATGTATAGCATTTTACAATGAAAATGTTGATTTTTTTTTTAAATTCTATTGTAAATAGACAAATAAAAATAATACTTTATTTGTCGTCCAAATACTGTTGAAAAGGAAACGAATAAAAATAAGGTTTTATTTGTCAACCAATTTCCGTTACAATATAAACAAATAAAAATGAGATTTTATTCGTCGTCCAATTTGCATTGTAATATAAAAAAAAAAAAAAATTGTCGTTTAATTTCTATTGTGAAATCAACAAATAAAAGTAAATATTTATTTGTCGACCAAATTCCATTGTTAAATCAACAAATAAAAATAAATATTTATTTGTCGTTCAATTTCTATTATTGAATCCAGAATAATAAAAAATAAAATATTATTTTAATAACATAAATTTTTTTTTCAATTAGATCTGAATAAATATTATTTATTTCTGAATAAAATATGTTTTAGATCCAATCCTCCAACCGCAATTAAAATTCAATAATACATACAATTCCAATGCGGATTTAGCATATCATGAACAACAAACATACAACAAGCAACAATTTACAATCCAAACAACACATGACATCCAGATCTGAATTTATATGACAATACAATTTTCTTGAATGCGAGAAAATAATTAATAATTAATAATTAATTAAATGATTAAAATTAGAATTCTCACATTGAAATTTTGGCCGAAAATCAACTGTCTCCGTTTCAGCTGCGGTCTGCGCCATCGCGAAGCTCTCAGAAAGACGAGTCCAACACAACTTACGGTTTGTAAAACGGACCTCGTATGAAAGAGTTATGTATTTTTAAAGATTGGAAAATTAAAATATTAAAATAATATTGAATAAAAAAAACGGGTTCCTTCTTCCCGTTGTTACCAGTTCACGGCCGAACCCATATGCCGCCTTCAACCCTCCAAAACGCACCCCCCTCTGGCCTCCTAGCACCCGATCAGACACTGTCACCTCGAAGCTCGCGCCAACACCAACTAGCACCGCCAACCATGACGAACTCGGCCCCCCATTTCACCCTAGAAACCACCGCAACCGCCGGCCCTTGTAGCTCAAAATTCGCGAAATCCGTGAACCAAAACCCGATCTTGACCGTATGGATTCGAAGCTCTCTGAATTCTCTTCGATTTGGTATATCATATGTCGATTTTCATTGAACGGATTGAGAGATCTTAACATTTTAATTTCGGTGTTTTCTGGCCTTCGGTTTTAACATGGCGGCTGGCCCGAAATTAGGGTTAGGTTTTCGGATTTTTTTAATATTAAATCTCTTTTTACGTGTTTAAAAGGTGAAAATCCGGACTTTCTCCGATTTGGGCCTGCTTACTGTCGTTCTTAAGGTTTTGACACCTTCTGAACGCGATGGGATATGTCCCGGGCTCCAATTCCGAAATCTGTATATATTTTATTTAAAATTCCATTAAAAATTAATTAATTAAATATCTACCGTGCATTTAAATATGCCGGGGCCACATACGAACTCCGAAAATTCTAAAAAATATATTATTGGCTTTCTTTTGACGATACGGTTCTAACAAGACCAATTTCGTTGAATTCTGAGACTGTTTGAAAAATGGCCTTTTTCAAGTCGTTTAAAATTTACTGTAAATTGACAAAACTGAAATCTTTTTGCCACGGCCACAAAATAATTCCAAAAATTATAAAAAATTAAACTTAACAATATTTTGACATTCCGGATCCAACAAAAGTGGTTTCGTCGATAACGGAGGTCGTTTGTAAAATGACTATTTTCAAGGGCTATATATTTAATATTAAAAATACATTTTTAAACAAATAATTTCCGAAACTCGAAATATATAAGTGTTTATACTTTTTAAATGTAGAAACATCATTCCGGACTCAATGGAAGTGGTCTCGAGTCCAAATTCCTTCGTATGTGAAAAATTGCCTTTTGGGCCATATATATTATGTATATAAATTCTACAACGACCTTTTTAAAAATTGAACTAGCCATAACTTTTGATTTTTAAAACGAAATTTCAATTTTTCAGATTCGTTAGAAAGATATGATTAAACAGATTTAAATATTTCTTGTTTCACTCAATTCTGATTTATTTTGAATCCTGTACATTCAGTCAAAATTTAAAATTAAATTTTCAAACTACCGCGCCATTTCTAACTCCTTTTATAATTAAATTAAAATTTATTCGTTTCAACTTCAATTAAAATAAATTTTACTCATTGTTATTTAAATAAATTATTTTATATTCTTAAAATTCATTAAAATTTTCTAAAATAAAATTTTTATATTGGTTCAGAATTTGCGGGTTGTTACAACCAAAATGATCTTAGCATGAGACGATAGTGAAGGGATGTCAAATGAATGAGGAATGAAGAATTCGAGAGCAACTCAGGTCGATACCCTCTCTGGAGAAAAGGGGACCGGAAACCTACCTGGCATCAGCAATGGTCCATCCGACAGGGTCTACGCGTCAAGGGTCAACCAATGGACACAAACACATTAAAAAATAAAAAGTATCAGATCAGAGCATAAAGGTGGACTGAAGCCAACCTCTGAAGAACAGTTCCGCAGGTAACAAAAAGGGTTACCTTTGTATCATCAAAAGCTATCTTCCAGAAAGCCAAACCAGAAAGCTAAACCGAGACTCAAGCAAGGATACAGGCTACCGGTACTAATCCTCCTAGTACCTGAACCATCAACGGTTCTAAATCGGCAGATACACATGTACATCATAAGGGAAAGCCCCAAAAGCATACATCCGAAAGCCTACGACCAAGGGCCGACACTTGGAAGCATCCATTGAGAAACTCAAAGCGCCTCCGCAGCCCGTCTCGGCAACAAACTTAATTCCATCAAGGGGAGGCCCCAATTCACCTGGAACTCTCTCTTCAAAGACTATAACCGGCACCATAAGGAGGACCGACAACAGATGCCCGAGACCAAGGGAAATAGCGGCCGACAGGAACCATTCCGGCCCAACACCCTAATAATAGGAAGTCCCTGGATTCTCTATAAATAGGACCCCAGAAACTCCGTAAAGGGGGACGATCTTTTCATTTCTCAATTTAGTTCCTTTCTTCTCAGGAGGAGCAAATCATCAATTCTTGTAATATATCTACAATCTATTAATGGAAAATTCTGAGTCCCACACATCTTGCGATTTGATAATCTTGTAGTATCATAATGATGAAACAGGGAGTTAACACTAACCTTTCTGATGAGGAGATTAATTAGGGCGCTCAGGCAGTGGAGGAAAAGGGCTTTGCGGAAACGCAGGGTCCCCTCCTCCTCGCCTTAAGGGGTCGCCATGATTGATGCATACTCTTATGTTGAGCCTAACGCTTTTCCTAAACATTGGTGTGACAAAATTGTATACGAATTCATAACCTGATCCTTGTCGTAATCCAGATTCCTCTCTTGGGAGGTTCTGACATGAGAGAATCATCGGAGTTAACGAATGTTGCGATGCCCTCATCCATGAACTCAAGGGAAATGTTAGCATGTTTTCTTCTTAATGGAATGCACAGTGTCGCTGTCATGGCTTAGAGGCTTACCAATTCCAGATCCAGGATTATATCCTGAGGACTCTGAGTTATAACCACGACAATGTTTATGAACGCATACATTACATACCATACTCTGGGTGTTGACGAAAAATATCGTTAACATTTTGGCGCTAGAAGGAGGGCCTGAACCTCCGACCCTGCGGTTAATTTTGTTTAAGCTAACTGGGTGAATTTATCATTCCATGGCAGGAAACAATGAAGTTGAAGAAACTGAGAGAACAAAACAAGGAGCCAGATCCTAACATCACCCTCGAAAGAAATGAGGGTCCAGCGCTCAACCCGGATAATAATGAGAAAGGAGTTGTGCCTAATCCACAACAACCACCAGACTCAAACGCCATGGAAGATAATGTCGCAAGAATCTCGGTCTTGGAAAAGCAACTTCAAGAAATGCAGGCTCAAGTCAACGCTGTCCAGGCACAAAAATCCTCAAGGCTCACTAAATTTAGTCAGAGAGAGACGAATGAATCTCCAAAAAGGAAAGATCCCGTTCAACAATCAGAAGCAAAGGGGAAGCCTCAGGCAACTTCCTCTAAGAAAAAGAAGTCCCATCTGAAAGGAGTGGATCCTCAAGGGAATTAGTGCGAGCAGGAACAGTCTGGGAGCTCCACTCCAAAGGCTAAAATCCCAAAAGGGAAAACTATGACAACACGGAAGCTTATAACAAAGATGTCACTCAGAAGATCGTCAAGGACTTGCTAGGAAGCAAGAGGGAAGAGAACCCATGATGACAAGGTTCACGACAACGAAATAGTGGCACTGTTCATCGATAAGATTATGAATAATGTAATATCGTCAAGAGTCAAAGTTCCTACCATAAAATACTTGGGAACAACTAACCCCGACGATCATCTGATGGCTTTTGATAGCCAGATGGACCTTTACAATGCCTCCGGAGCCATCAGGTGCCGCCTCTTTCCGGGGACCTTCCAAGAGGCTACGACGAAGTGGTATCGCCAGTATAGGGAAAACACCACTTACTCATCGAAACAATTCTCCTACGAATTCTCCGCGCAGTTATGCATTTGCAAAGATCCAACCGTAGAATATATGGTCATCGCCAACATCAAACAAAGAAAAGGGGAGTCTCTAGGGGACTATCTGAAAAGATTCAACATCGAAGCCTTAAATGCCAAGGATATGAATGACCACAACAAGCTGATCGTCGTACACTTAGGTTTTATTGAGAACACCCCCTTCTGGAAGGAGTTATATATCCATGGCTGCGAAGACCTGCAGGATTTCCACTTCCAAGCGAACAAGTTTATCCGCATGGATGAACTGTACTTCACAGAGAGGAAATTCGGGCCTCGAGGGGAAGGAGGAAGGCCGAATTTCGGACGAAAGCTCCAGGAAGGGAACCAGAGGGGGTCGAGGTGGGAAGACTCTTACACCAACTCGGTTTCCTTGAATAAGCCCATCACATATGTGTATGTTGTCGCAAAGGGTCAATAACTTCCCCGTCTTGTTCAATGCTAAAAATTTCTCCGAACCTCATGCCGGTGGTAAGTACTGCGAGTTCCATAAAACCAATGGGCACAAGACAGGCGAGTGCAAGGTATTGGATGGGATTACCTAGAAATTAATCCAAGAGGGTCACCTAAAGGAGTTTATTTCAAATAAAGCAGCACCAGCTCAACGTGTTTGAGAACAGCAGAAGGTTTTAGTAAACACGATAGGAGTCGCTACGGGGGATAATAGCTTGGATTTGGGTCCTCCCGTATACCGAATCAGTGGGATCCACGGAGGACCACACCCTGCTGGAAGCTGTCCGAAGGCCAGGAACTAATATGTGAAGGAAGCCTTGGAGGGAATCTGCTCCATCCAAGAAGAACCATCATTGAAGAACGTGTGTTATGCCCTTAAAAGGCATAATCTCGTGGTCTCTCCGGAAGAAATAAAGAAAGGGTTCCGTAACCCCTATAATGACCCCTCATGATAACGGCGTAGATAGGGCTCTCGGTCGTTTCTAAAATATTGGTGGATACCGAAAGCGCTATCAATGTCATTTTTAAGCATGCCTTTGATCAGATGGGAATTTCCGAAAAGAAGCTGGAGCCTAGCAATGAACCAATTTTCGGGTTCAACAATAAAGGGTCAACCCCAGTGGGTCAAATCAACCTCTTTGTTCAAGTAGAGTTATCCCCTCTTCACAGGATTTTCGAGACTCTCTCGTGTGATTAATCAACCATCCAATTACAATGCCTTCTTCAGACGACCAGCTTTAGAGGAAATGGATGCCTTCGTTTCTTCCAAATATCTCATGTTAAAATTTCTGACCAAACAGGGATGGGGTACCATCCGAGGAGAACAATTTAGCTCCCGAGAGTTGTACTTCGCAACAATCGAAAAATACAAAAGGAGTATTCTTCATATTTTGATTCTTCTATTATTTTCATGCCTTCAATAAGGGATTCTTACATTCCTCATTTGAAGCCAAGATAAAATAAATAAGACTGACAAACGCACTAATGGTAGGTATGCTTCTTTGAAAAGGAAGAGGAAAAGGTCCGTTGAGGTGAACTCAACTGAAGAAGGAGAAATTATCATAGATTTAGAATCCATAGGAGATATCGAAAGGATAAAACCAATTGAAGAAGTAAACGTTGACCCGAAAGATAAGTTGAAGGTCATCAACATAGGGAGGAGGCTAACAGAACCTCTCTGAAGCGATTAATCTACTTCCTCCAGCTCAACAAAGATGTTTTCGCGTGGACCCATTCAGATATGGTCGGTATTGATCCTTCAATTATGAGCCACGCCTTAAACATCGACCCTTCAATAACCCTAGTCCGACAAAAGAAGAGACAATATAACCGAGACCGGATAAAGGCTTGAAGGAGGAAATCAAAAGGTTGGAAGCTAACGGGTTTATCCGAGAGGTCCTTTACCCGAAATGGTTAGCCAATCCCGTGCTAGTGAAGAAGTCCAATAGAAAGTGGAGGACGTGTGTTGATTACACGGATTTACACAAAGCTTGTCTGGAAGACTGTTACCCACTCCCACAGATCGATCAGTTGGTTGATGCCACGAGTGGACACAAGATACTATCCCTTATGGATGCTTATTCAGGGTACAACCAAATTCCGATGCACAAAAACGACGACGAACACGCAAGCTTCATCACCGACTGGGGACATTTTGGTATAAAGTAATGCCCTTCAGTTTGAGAAATGCAGGGGCAACATACCAAAGGCTGGTAAATTGTATGTTCCGAGAGCAGTTAGGGCGTAATATGGAGGTGTATGTAGATGGCATGCTAGTTAAATCCACCAAAATAGAGGATCACCTAAAGGATCTGAAAGAAATGTTTGGTGTCTTGAGAAGTTACCAGATGAAGATAAACCCTCAAAAGTGTTCCTTCGGAGTTCAATCAGGGAAGTTTCGGGGATACGTGGTAAGCGAGCAAGGAATTGAAGCTAGCCCCGACCAAATACAAGCCATTAAGGACATGAAGAACCTAAAACGAGCAAGGAAATTATGAGTCTAAATGGGAAGGTAGCGGCACTCATCAGGTTCATTTCTAAGGCCACAGATAAATGCATCCATTTCTTTGATGTCATAAAGAAGAAGATGAATTTCGAATGGAATGAAGAGTGCAGGAAGGCATTCCAAGAATTGAAAGTTTATATGGGAATGCCTCCGGTTTTGTCCAGCCCCGAGAAGGGAGAAACTCCATACCTATACATGGTTGTCTCCGAATATGCAGTGAGCTCAGTCCTTATAAGAGAGGACAAGGGTATTCAACACCTTATCTATTATGTTAGCCGAAGGCTAAAGGACGCGGAAAACCGATACCCCGTCATAGAGAAACTAGCGTATTGTTTAATACTTCCTGCACGAAAGCTCAGAGGGTATTTCCAAGCGCACCCTATTAAAGTTTTAATTACTTAAACAAGTGTTCAGCAAACCGAAAACCTCGGGGAGGCTAGTAAAATGGGGTGTCGAGCTTAGCCAATACGAAATTGAGTTCCATCCTCAAGAAGCAATCAAAGGGAAAGCTCTCGTAGATTTCATGAACAAGTGCACAAATTTTATTTCGGAACAGTCGATTAAAGCAAATGACTCAAAGACCAAGTGGCAACTCTTCGTAGATGGAGCCTCCAACGAGCAGGAAGCAGGAGAAGGATACGTTACAATCACCCCTGACGGACACTGCTTGCACTATGCCATGAAGTTAGGATTCCCAGCAACCAACAATGTGGATGAATATGAATCCATGATAGTCGGTCTGAATCTAGCATTACAGTTGAAGATACCGAGAACAGAAATCTTCAGCGACTCACAGTTAATGGTAAACCAAATAAAACAGACATATCTAACCAAGGACAAGTGGCTCATCTTATACATGAAGAAGGTGGTAAAGATGCTTTCCCTATTTGAGGACTTCTCAGTTCATAAAATACCCCGTGAGGAGAACACCCAGGCAGATTCACTAGACAAATTAGCCAGCTCCTGGGGAGCTCCCGAAACCCATGTAGCGCTGGTAGGATATCAAGAGATGCCCAACATCGAGTAGGAAGAAATAGAAATGGGAAAAGAGTTACTAGTTTTGACCAGAGTCCAAACCTTAAGAAGGGGAGATGAAGAAAACCAAGAAGTGAACTCTAGGAGGGAATCCCCCATAATAGAAACACGCCATCAATAAGAAACTACGTGGATGACTACCATAGAGGAGCAAGATGCAAGAAAGATAAAACATCAAGCACCCACATTCATGATCATAGACAGCGTACTTTATATAAAAAGGGATATTCACTTCCTTATTTAAGGTGTGTAAGTTTCGAAGATGGACTCAGCCTATTAAGGGAAGCTCATGAAGGATGGTGTGGGGACCATTCCAGTGGAGGTAAGCTAGCCAAAAGGGTCATGCGGCAAGGTTATTATTGGCCGCGGATGGTTAGTCAAGCGATTGAATACATCAAAAGATGCGATAAATGTCAGAAGTACTCTAAGGTTCCACAACTTCTTCCCAACGACCTGACAATTATATCGAGTCCTTGGCCTTTCGATATATGGGGAATAGATTTAATCGGGCCCTTACCACTTGCCAAGGGAGGAGCTAAATATGTCGTAGTAGTTATCGACTACTTCACTAAGTGGGTGGAAGCAGAACCTCTTCCGGTTATCACATCCAAAAAGGTATTAAAATTCATAATAAAGAACATCGTTACCTGCTTCGGAATCCCACATAAAATCATATCGGACAACGGAACACAATTCAAGAGCGAAGAGTTCACCCGGTTTTGCGAAAAAAATGGAATCATCAAAAGTTTCTCCTCAGTAGCCCACCCGAAAGCTAACAGAGCTGTGGAACCTGCAAATAAGACTATTAAGACAATCCTTAAAAAAGCCTAAATCAGGCTAAAGGAAATTGGGCAGAGGGGCTGCCTCTAGTACTATGGGCATATAGGACTTCTACAAAAATAGCTATGGGACAGACCCCTTCTCCCTGACATATGGATGTGAAGTTATGCTTCCGGTTGAGGTCGAAACTCCATCACATAGAAGGGTAACATACGCATTTGACCCCAATCAGGAGTTAAGAAAAGAGTCATTAGATTTGATACATGGACTAAGGGATGAGGCTGCAATTAGAACTGCCAAATACCAAAGAAGGATCATAAGATATTACAATTTGAAGGTTAAAGCTAGAACCTTCACTAAGGGTGAATTAGTACTGCGAAGAGTAATGGTTAACACCAATAATACGGCTGATGGTCCTCTCAGTCCAAATTGGGAAGAACCCCTGGTTGTCGATTAAGAAGTCATACCCGACACATATCGGCTATGCAGACCCAACGATGATCTTGTTCCAAGGACATGGAACTTGGAACATTTGAGACCATATTTCTCAACCATAAAAGAATAGAGGACAAGATATTTCCTCAAAAAATCGTCATACAACTAAGGGCATGGAAACCCTCCCAGTAGCTCGTGAGAAACCCAAAAGGGGTCGAAATGGAAAGAGGATTGAATCCCTCGTCATCGCCAAATTGGTCGGGGCGAGGCATCCCACGAAGGGGGATGATTGTGTTAGTTTTTCTCCTTGCCCAAACCAGACGACCCAGGGTTAAAGCATCGAAAGCGTAACCCGCTGTTTCACACACCAGAGATGGTTGTGGCAGTGCATCTAAAAATTAGCACGTCCTGTCTCTGCTCGTAGAAGAGTATGCTCTGCCTCTGCTCGAACTAAGCACGTCCTACCTCTTCTTGTAGAAGAGCACGTCCTACCTCTTCTTATGTTCCGCATTACCCGCAGAAGGGAGCGCAAACCCCTATCATCACCTACGATGGTCAGGATAGGGCACCCATTGGAGGGGGTGGCGTATAAGCCTCTATCAGTTCTTACAATGGCCTGTGTAGAGCGTCAAAAGAATAAACCTTAGTTATGTGCCTACGATGGCCCCGTCTAAGTTTCTAAGCCCTTATCATCGCCTATGATGGTCCGGATAAGGCACCTCCTAGAGGGAGGTCGGGTAAGTCCTTGGGCCCACGCTAGCCAAGTGCTCCGGACACACAGGCCCAGTGAGTAGCCAACAAAGCACGTACATCCTCTGCTTTGACAACGAGAGCCCAAGGGGAGGCTCAAGAAGCACGTACAAACTCTGCTTCCCAAAAAAAATCTGAAGGGGATACTCATTTTACTAATACCGTAAGGAGTTCCGGTTCTCTATACTAATACCCGAATGTTGGTGGATTCAGCTCTTCATTAATACCGGAGGGCTTTCCAGTCCTTAATCTAAAAATATCCGAATCTGGGTGGATTCGGCTCTTCATTAATGCCGGAAGGGTTTCCGGTCCTTAATCTAAAAATACTCGAATATGGGTGGATTCAGCTCTTCATTAATGTTGGAGGGGTTCCGGTCCTTAATCTAAAAATACCTAAATCTGGGTGGATTCGGCTCTTCATTAATGTAGAAGGGTTTCCGGTCCTTAATGTAAAAATAACCGAATCTGGGAGGATTCGGCTCTTTATTAATGCCGGAAAGGTTTCCAGTCCTTAATCTAAAAATACCCGAATCTAGGTGGATTCGACTCTTCATTAATGCCAGAAGGGTTTCCGGTCCTTAATCTAAAAATACCCGAATCTGGGTGGATTTGGCTCTTCATTAATGTCAGAAGGGTTTCTGGTCCTTAATTTAAAAATACCCAAATCCGGGTGGATTCAGCTCTTCATTACTGCCGGAAGGGTTTCCCGTCCTTAATCTAAAAATGCCCGAATCTGGGCGGATTTGGTCTTCATTAATGTGGAAGGGTTTCCGGTCCTTAATCTAAAAATACTAGAATCTGGGTGGATTTGTCTCTTTATTACTGTCGGAAGGGTTTTCGGTCCTTAATCTAAAAATATCCGAATCTGGATGGATTCGGCTCTTCATTAATGCCGGAAGGGATTCCGGTCCTTAATCTAAAAATACCCGAATCTGGATGGATTCGGCTCTTCATTACTTCCAAAAGGGTTTCCGGTCCTTACTCTAAAAATACTCGAATCTAGGTGGATTCATCTCTTCACTACTACCAAGAGGGTTCCCAGCCTTCAACTTTTAAGTCCCTGAATCCGGGTGAATTCGACTCCTTAATCTTGATCCGTTAGAGTCTGGATAGTATTCGACTCAACGTCAATGTTGGAAAGAGGTTTCAATCTTCCATCAAGGTCTGAATCTAAGTCACTTCATTCCTCCACAAGATGTTGAAAGCGAATCTCTTCAGCAAGACCTATGGCGTAACTTAAAATTGGAAAGAAATTGGCAAACAAATATGAGAAAGCCTAGAAAAAGAAGCTTGACTTGGAAAGTCAAAGACACCCCTTCACTAAGAGGGAGGCAAATGGTATTACCAAAATGATCTTGGCACGAGACGACAGTGAAGGGATGTGAAATGAATGACGAGTGAAGAATTCAAGAGCAATCAGGCTGATACACCCTCTGGAGAAAAGGGACCCGAAACCTACCGGGCATCAGCAAAGGTCCATCTGTCAGGGTCTACATATTAAGAGTCAACCAATAGACACCAACACATTAAAAAATAAAAAGTATCAGATCAGAGCATAAAGGTGGACTGAAGCCAACCTCTGAAGAATAGTTCCACAAGTCACAAAAGGGGTTACCTTTGTATCATCGAAATCTATCTTCCAGAAAGCCAAACTGGAAGGCTAAACCGAGACTCAAGCAAGAATACAGGCTACCAGTATTAATCCGCCTAGTACCTGAACCATCAACGGTCCTAAATCGGCAGATATACATGTACATCATAAGGGCAAGCCCCTCCAAGTACCCGTGGTAAAGCAGAAAGCCTACAACCGAGGACCAACACTTGGAAGCATCCACTAAGAAACTCGAAGCGCCTCCGCAGTCCGTCACGGCAAAAAACTTCATTCCATCAAGGGGAGGCACCAATTCACCTGGAACCCTCACTTCAAAGACTGTAACCGGCATCATAAGGAGGACCGACAATAGATGCCCGAGACCAAGGGAAATAACAGCCGATAGGAACCGTTCCGGCCCAACACCCTACTGATAGGAAGACCGCGGATTCTCTATAAATAGGACCCCAGAAACTCCATAAAGGGGGACAATCTTTTCATTTCTCAATTTAGTTCCTTTCTTCTCAGGAGGAACAAATCATCAATTCTTGTAATATATCTACAATCTATTAATGGAGAATTCTGAGTTCCACACATCTTGCGATTTTATAATCTTGTGGTATCATAATGATGAAACAGGGAGTTAACACTAACCTTTATAATGAGGAGATTAATCATGGTGCTTAGGCAGCGGAGGAAAAGGGTTTTGCGGAAATGCAAAGTTCCCTCCTCCTCGCCTTAAGGGGTCGCCAGGATTGATCCATACTCTCATGCTGAGCCTAACGCTTCCTAAACATTGATGTGGCGAAATTGCATATGAATTCATAACCCGATCCCTGTCATAATCTAGATTCCTCTTGGGAGGATCTGACACGAGAGAATCATCGGAGTTAACGAATGTTGTGACGCCCTCATCCATGAACTCATAGGAAACGTTAGCCTGTTTTCTTCTTAATGGAATACACAGTGTCGTTGTCATGGCTTAGAGGCTTACCAATTCCAGATCCAAGATTATATCCTAAGGACTCTGAGTCGTAACCGCGAAAAGTTTATGAATGCATACATTACATACCATACTTTGGGTGTTGACGAAAAATATCGTTAACATATAGTATTTCCAAAATCAAGGGTTGGTTGTGAACTAGATTGCCTTATATCGTTTAATTTTTGAATTAGACATTTATATCCATATCAAGTGATTATAATATATATATATATATATATATATATATATATATATATGTATGTTAGTGTAACGTAAGTTAACATAAGTTGGGATTTTAGAGAAAGATTCATGGATATTAATTGCAAATTTAGGCAACAAATTTTTAATTAATAAGATCAAAAGAGCATTTTGGGGACTGATTTCGAAAAATAACTTGATTCTTAAAAGAGATTGAAAGAGTTAAGTAAGTATTCATGGAATGGTCCAATTTTGAGAATGGATGAACCGTAATTATGAGAAAGATGAAAGGTGGAAAATTTAAAGGAATGGACTGGCATCTTAAGGAATTTGAATTAAAGTATTAGGACCTTAGCACCATATGAACCGCGTAAATGTAGGATAGAACTTCCAAAAGAATTTTTTTTGGTTATGATCACAAATGGTCCCTCGTACTGATTGGATGAGGGTATAAAGTGATATAAGTAATGAATCCCTTTTTATGTCTATGATGTTGGGATTTGAAACCCATATTAAATTTTAAGATAACTGAGTAAGAGAGTATTTCGTACTGATACTTAACTTAGTGATCTACCATTTATGGGATTTGGAAGCTAAAAACGGAATTAGATTTGTGGCATACTAGGAGGAAGTGTGGGGTCTTCTGATTTTTGGAATATTTAGTAAAGAAGAAAGAGAATGCCATCCTCAAGAATAAGAAATTAAAGCATGAGGATAAGGAATATGCTTAAACATTGGATTTGTATTAGCCATTTTAGTTTGAGTATGATTATATTTTTGTTTGGTTAAGGAAATTTGTTCAATTTTTATACATTAGCCCTTTTGTTGTTTTTCACAAAAAGAAATATACTTGAAATTATAATGAATATACATAAAATTAAAGGAATATGATGTGTAATTTTACGTATTAACACGTAGATTATACCATCCATTCAAAATAAGACAATATTCATTCCTTGTAATTTTAAATATGTCAATATCATTATTTGGGAAAATTTATGAAAATTATAGCAAAGTACCTTTTATTTGAGTTTAAGTTCCAATAAATTGGAGCATAGGAAAAATATTCTAGTTATTAGTATAGGCTAGCACATTAATTTTAGAAAATTTGGTTTAAGAAATTTTTAGTTTGAGTTACATCTCATTCGAAGATTGAAAAACAAATTGAAGACAACCAGAGCTTTGGGAATAAGAGGAAGAGTTGCATCTTGGATCTCTTAAATAATATGAATAATATTTTTCTTCTTTCAGGAGTAGCATAATTATCTTTTTGATAATTGATGGGCACTCATGAAGAATTTCAAGAGACCATCTAAAATACCAAAGTATAGATGGAATAACCATTGACAAATTTTTACTTGAATCAAATATGTGATTAGACTTTTAGAACGGTCTAATTTGATTAGGCTTCTTGTGAAGGGTAGAGAGTCGAAATTATATTTTAGGCTTTCCTAAAGTTAGGGTGATATATGATATTATAGATGATAGAAGCCCATAACAGTTTTATGTTTTATAAGATACCTTCACAGCACAACAAATTTGGGTAGGGCCTAATCAAGAAATGGTGACAAAGATGGACCAATGGGAGTCATGTGCCACCATATATATTTTGAAGCATGGGATTTCATGGCTTCGCATTAATTATTTAGATTGGTTCGAGTACACGATGGAGAAAATTTGACGGAAGGCATGAACATTTTAAATTTTGTGGTCTTTCTTGAAAATTTAAGATTTCTACGGTTGCATTATGGTTGCTAGGTTATATGGTAGGAGATGGCTGCAAGAAAAATGCACTGTGCATTCATATAGAAATTATATGCATACTAGGAAGATTTGCATACATACAGCACCACATATTACACTTACACATTAAGATTAAGCTCAGTCCATCAAGTCTATAGTCCATAATCACTATGAGTTATGGATGTTTATAAAATAACATGGATGTATAACATGTTTGTTAGAGCGAGTTGTGTTTTTTCTCCATCGAAAAGATTTTAGGATAAAATCTTTTTTAAAGGGGGAAGAATGTAACACCTCGAAAAATGTACCTTAAATTGATATAGATAATAATATACCTTAAATAGATATAGATAATTAAATTGAATATAAAGAATAATAAATCAATAAAATATTAATGGCCTGAAAATAAGAATTTTTAATAAGTTGGAAGTGGGCCATAGAAGTATTGTAGTTGCATTCATGGTGGGATTCTGATCCGTTTTCATATTGTATTTACTGAAAATGGAGTCCGTATGTAAAAGATAATAATAATAAAACAAGTTGTGCGTAAATATTTGCACACATAGTTTTACATTCAAATATATATATATATATATATATAAATCTGGAATATATTAATAGAGGATTAGTATGAAAATAATATTCCAAGTGAATTCGAATTTGTGTGTATATATTTATATATAATGGGGGATAAAGGAAAGAAATCAATGTTATAAATAACATTTAATAAATTAGGCCGTTAACTAGGAGAATTAATTTCCTGGACAAATCACGACCCATAGGGCTGACCGCTCCTAGCATAGTGGTCGACCGCTGTTGGTACTATGAGCCCGATCAGTGCAATAAGATTTATCTATTTATTTATCTCGTGATGTGGAATGGGAGGTTTCAAAAAAGATCTTAGAATGTCTAGGGTTGGGCCATGAGGTCTCTTAACGCCTTCTTTTTTCTTACATCGGAGTTATTTCACAAAGACTTGCCATGGTAAGGGAGAAAGGGGAACAAGAATACTTGAAGAGTGCAGTATAATGGAGATTTGTATGCTGCATTCAGGAAGGATGAATTACTCCTGAAAAAGAATCTATTCATTCTCTCCCAAGTGGTTGGATCATAAGAATGATGATTTACTTCACGGGCGAGGTCTCTGGTTTAAATCCAGGTTGGCCTAGCTGCGCTAGTGAAGAAAAAATAAAAGAAGAGTTTGACTCTTTCATGCATACTCCACTTGGCTCGAGGGATATAACACAGTTGGTATCATATCTATCTAGTGTTATATATGAAACATATGGGCAAAGGTGGATGGAGTGTTGGGGTATTTCTATCGACTGGTCATGTCATATAGGCTCGAACCAGAAATTGAATTGCTTCAGTTTGAATTATCCGTAGGATACCTTATATACCACAATGATGTATAATCGTACCTATTTCTCGATTCAACAGAAGCCCAAAGAAATTAATTTATCACCCAAAAAAAGTAGATATGTCAAAAGCAGGTCTTATTACGCCTATTCCTAATCTTAAATAGAATGTAACAATGTAGGGATCCATTTGGAAATATATTATCTATTTACATACGCTTGAATGACCTCTTCTCATAATAACCTCGATTTAATCTAATGGACCTGTCTTTATTAGCACTTGCAACTATCTATACCACTTCTTAGCCTCTCCCAAACCCTATTCTTTATTTCATTCTTACGCCTCCACTATCCTTCTGCCATTGCTAATTCCAAATCTAAGGTTAGATCTCTCTTCACTTTCTTAAACCTCAAATCTATCCTCTTTATTCTAAGATTTACATAGGTTTGAGAATTATGGAATTAAGTTTGTATATATATTTATATATATGTATATAAGATTCTGATTTATTTAATTCTTATATACATATACATACACACATGCACACACACACACACACACACACATATATATATATATATATATATATAAGAATTGGAGCATGTTTGCGAAAGGCTAGACCCAAATATAATTCTACTCAAAATCTGTTGTTGTTCATTCTCAAAGCAGTGTGAGTGGAAACCATCTAAGTTCTATTTCTTATACTTTTGTAGTTTGGATTTGGAATATTATGCCTATTTGGGATTTGGGTTAAAAGATAATATAATGCTAAAACTGCCCAAATCCTATAATTTTTATTTGTCGTTGGAATGGTCAATCAAAAGTATTGTATTTTTGTGTTTGTGTTGTTTGAATAATGGAGATTTAGGCTTGGGATATTGTGAAATCCTCGGCTTTTTTTTGTTCTGATTCACTTAATTCTTATTTTGTGCTTTATATTTTTATGTGTCAAAAACACAGGATTTGTATGTTGTAAAGCGTCTATTCTAAATAGATCTGTTTGAACGTATTATTTGCAATATATTATTATCTTTAAGTTTTGTACACAATATAAACATAAAAGTGAAGAAGAGTAAAAAAACAAGTATTTTCATACGTAATTAGATATATTGCATCTTGCCTATAATTCTATTTTTCAAATAACCATTCAAGCCTAGGTTACAAGTTTATTCATATATTTTATTATTTCCCTTTTTGCCATAAATTGTGAATATACATATTAGACCTTGTTAATTAGGGAAATTGACTTGTACAATTTAATTGTAATCGATAGGATTGACATTTCAAAACCTAATTAGGACATTGTTCTACTTCACATAATTTACACACACACACACACACACACACATATATATATATATATAGCCTAATTAAATGTAATATTAATGTGTATAAATGGCTTGATAAATATGTTTAAACTAGGAATTTGAATTTGAATGTCCCTATAGGAATTTGCATATATATGTGTGAGTTAATGACTTTAATTATAAATATTGCGACACGGACACAAGGTTAACCATTACTTGTATTAAAAGCCTGCCCGGGATCGACTGGCATATCCAACAACTACAGGTAAGACTGGTTAATATAAGAGGTCTAGGTGTCATGGGCCATTATAATTAATGCACTAAGACACCGGGTTAGGTCCAACTTGTAGTAGAAGCCTTCCCGGAACCGCCCGAAAAATCTGACATCTACAAGTGGTCAGTTTAATATGAGAGGTCTGGTGTGTATATATATATATATGTGTGTGTGTGTGTGTGAAGTAGGTATACCTTAAGAAAGTATTAAGTGGCTGACCTACCTGGTTTGGGTATTAAGTAGTTAGGACTAGGTCCATTCCTAAGGTTCACTTTGTGGTTTACGATCCAAGTCACGAGACTCTCTCATACAATGGTCTTAAATGGCCTTTAGGTCCTCCTTTCTCTTAAAGAGCATTAAATGGTCTTAGTAGACGATAAACATGAGTAAGGTGGTTCTCGAAGTAAAATCTGCTTCTTATCTAGGCGATCAGTGAGTCTGACCTAGAGAGATTTATATAAATGGTCTGAAGGAACCACCGTCCATGGGAAGTATTAAGCGGCTAGGAGTTCACCTGTAAGGACATCTAGATAGTAACAAGATAATCCGCTAGGAGGGTGTTAAAGAAACTGTGTTCCTACCTAATCTTGGTATTTAGTGGCCGTTAATATTTCTCAACTTACAAGGAAAGTTCATATATTTGACAATGACGTTAGGGACGGGGTCTTATGCGGCTAGGGGTCCTCCATGAGGTATTAAGTGACTGTAGGGATGTCCACCCTTAATAAGTTATCAAATGACCTTAAGTGACTAGGTACAACCTGCTTCATGGGGGTAATAAGTGACTGTAAGTATGTCCGTCCTTAGATTACTTTGTGGGGTATTGAGTGACTAAAAGAATGTCCGCCCTTAGATTTACATATATTCCTTAAGTGATTGTTAGGATGTTCGCCTCATATGTTTAGTTGTGCATGTTAATTTGCATAGACATAACATGAAGAATTTAAACTGCCAACTATCAGAAATAGTCATTTCTAAAGTCATATGATTTTCATTCACCAAAACTTTATGTTCTGACCTCCCTCCTCATAACATAAACTGATTAGTAGGTGAAGACGCTTAGGATCAGTGATCCTTTGGTGACGGAGCTCGACGATAGATGGTTTTAGTTAATTATGGCAATATTAGTATATTCTTGGAATAACTATTATTGATGTACCTCTTATGATTGCTTGAGACTCTTCGTGACCAACTTTGATTATGATTTTAGTTAAAGGTATATCTATTTTAAGTTATTATATTTATCCCTTCCACTGTGTGAGATTCTGATTTCATGAAGACTCCTCTGTGATATCTGTTTTTAGTATTTCCTTATAGTCTAAATGATCTGTATAGAATGGCTCTAAGTTTCGATGGGCCTTTTCTGAGTCGGAATTTAGGTTCACTCCGGGCGGGTTGTTTTAATTTATGTATGATGTGGCCCACTAATTCTTCCCGCTCCATTTACTCCTACAATTTCGCGCACATTTTGTGTCATATCAGATCCAAACCTCAGCTATAAATAGCCCATAAGGCGTCTAGAAAGGGACTTTTGACTTTTCTTATGTCATTTATTTATTATAATTTTGTTGTACTCGGGATTTCTTCATTCTCCATTCTAAGTAAGAATTAAGTGAAGTTATAAAGTGGACATAGGCAATTCATGCTGAACCATTATAAATTATTGTGTTCCTAATTTTCATTTATTGTTTTGTTCATTGTTCTCCTTTATGGATTTCAAGGTGTTTGGACCATTTTTGGTGCAAACATTTTGGTGCTTTCATTGAGAATGTTTGAATTCTCAACATTCAATGCCATTTATTCTACTTTTGTTTCATCGAGTCTGAAGAAAAGATCTTTTCCCTCATTTCTGTCTGAAAAATGGCGTCTAGGAGAAATGTAACCTCCTCCAAGCCTTCCAGTCGCTCCCAAGAAGAAATGAATCAACTTGATGCTAACCCAAAATCCGGTTTTACTATGCCGAACCGGACCAGAAGTACTCTTGATAAAACTAATGCACCCATTAGTCAACCTCCAACTTCTTCATTGGTGACTCATGACGAATTTATGGAACTCATGTCAAAGTTGAACGAGATAGCTGCTACGTTGAATAAGCAAATGCGTGAGAACTTAGCCTTGAGTAAGATATGAATATGATGGCAGCAGAGTGGAATGATTTCAGGAGTTAGAAAGGTCCCCCATTCGTTCTGAACTTGCCCGGTTTGACCTTGCCGAACTGGATGTTGTCCCAACCATTCGTGCACATCCTCCATGAGATTGCAATGCTCTAGGAATCTCTTGCGCTCTCGTGCTCCCCCCGCGAGTCCTGTGAATGATCAGGAAAACATAAGCTAAGGAAGTACCGCCCGAACACAGCTCAGGCGATGTTGCCTGTAGTGAAAGCGAGAAAGGTTAGGCAGGACGATTGTTCTAAGCCCGAATTTCCCTTTACCACTCCTGAATTAACTGCCATGGTTAGGCAGATCATGAACGATAGGTGGGGCTACGGTAATAGATACGGTAGTATCAACCATAGCCAAACTCAGTTTATCAATGATATCTTGCAAATGGAGTTCCCTCGGAGGTTCAACATGCCTCAAATGAATCATTATTTGAGAAAGATTGATCCCATCCAATGTTTAATGAGGTATGCTTGGTATATGGACACGGTAGTAGCTCCAGATATTATTAAATGCAAGGCATTTCCTATGTACCTAGATGGAGTGGCACTCATGTGGTTTACTACATTGCCTCAAAGATCAGTGCCTTCATTCAAGAATTTGAGCAAGAAGCTTATGAATCAGTTCCTTCTTCACACCGTCAAGTCAAAGCACGTGATGACTCGTACCCACGTAAACCAGACTTAAGAGGAGTGACTCAAGGATTATCAAGAGCGCTTCAACTTTGTTGTGACTGAAGTCAGCAACCCTAACGATGAAACCATACTGATGGCATCGACCCCGATGCTAAGTTTTGAAAATGGCCGAGTCTCCCTCCACTTTAGATCAATTTTATGGGAAGGACAATCGGTTTCTACAAAATGAGGAGGCAAAAAGGACTCAAAAAGGAAGAATCGGTGTCACAATGAATGAAGGAATCCAAAGTAACATAACAATGAGATACTCTAGCAAAAAATCTAGGAAGAGTTCAGGTTAACGTCCCAAACCAGAACAAGAGAAGTAATAGCCAGCGTAGAGGCAACAACAGAGGAGGCCATAGTCAGAAAGGGGATGCTAAGAAGCAACCTCGGTTCCAGACTTTCAACGATTACATGCCTCTAAATGACACTCTAGGGAATGTGTACGTGGACACTTGCAATGTAATGTAATATAAGAAACCCTCTCCATAGGAATCTACAGAGAAAGAAAAGTTGATAGGGAAGTTTTGTTTGTTCCATAGAATCTACGACCAAATGACTAACTAATGTCGTCACCTCCAGGACATCATGGAGAAATTGATTTGAGAAGGAAAGCCAGATGAATATCTTAGGATCATGGGAATTTGGACCCTAATCATCAAGGTCAAGTGGCTCCTAGAGTCGTGATCCCCCAGCAAAAGAAGAAAAGGAATTATTATAAACTCAATCGTTAGAGGATTAAAACCGGCTGGCTTCAGTCTTCGGACAGTGGATCAATGCATTATTGTTGTAAAGCATGTCGAGGTCGAAGAGTGAAACACTGCAGAGGAGGCTGCTCCCATAAAGCAAAGAAGAACGATGTTGAATGATAATGTCTTTAGAAATAGAGATGCAGATAGGGCGGGGGTCCTGAGTATTAACCCACTAGTGATTTCAGCCATGGTTGACCCTGCTTTCGTATGGTAGGTCCTTGTTGACCATAAAAGTTCCACGGATATTTTGTTTAAGAGAGCCAACAATCAGATGATGTTAAAGGCGAAAGACTTAAACTCATGTAAAGCTAGAATACATGGCTTTACTGGATCTACGAATAAAATGGTAGGGATGGTTGAATTATCGGTGGAACTGGGCGAGGGGGACTATAGGAGAATGCAGATCCTCCTATTTCTTATGTTGGACATTGACTCTCCATATAATGTCTTCTCTGGCTGACCGGCCCTTGCTAAATTCAAAGCATGCAGAGATCCTTGGTTTTTGCTTTTGAAATTTCCTACTCATAATAAGGTCAGAGTTGTACGAGAAGATCAAGTAAAAGGATGGGAATGCTACTCAACTGAATGGTAGGAAGCCCGTAGCAAGGAGAATGGAAAGGTTGTGGATAATTCTCTTCACATTCAAATAAAGTGAAAATCCTAATCTGGATAATATAGCCTTCAATTCAAAGACATTGATCCAAGAAAATATGTAGAGTAGCGATACCAGAGGGTAATCCCTAATGAAACAACGACGATTTGGATTGATAACGGCGACCCTTCTAATGTCTTGAAAATCAGATCCCATATTGGATCCCTCCGAATGAGGTAACTGGTAAAATTTCTTCGTGCAAACCTTGATATGTTTTCCTAAACCACGCTGGCATGTGTGGAATATCACCGATCATCATGAGCCAGCTTCCCAATATTAATACAAAGTATGTCCCCGTGAAGTAGAAAAACCCCATGCTATGTCCTGAAAGGTCGGCAACATCTAAGGAAGAGGTAGAGAAGCTCTAGAGCAATAGGTTTATCCAAGTTTACTCTACCTTAACCGAGTATCAAGTCTTGTACTCGTGAAAAAAATCCAATGAAAAGTGAGGGGCATGCATTGATTTCTCAGACTAGAACAAGGTATGTCCTAAAGATAATTTCCCACTTCCCAGAATTAACCAACCTATATGCTGAACATCAGGACACAAGCTTCTCTCCTTCGTGGATGCATACTGCAGTTACAATCAGAATCAGTTGCATGTGTCTGATTAGGAGCATGCTAGCTTTATAACTAACCTTGAGTTGTATTGTTATGTAGTTATGACGTTTGGATTAAAGAATGTCGGAGCGACGTGTCAGCAATTGGTTAACCACATATTCCAAAATCAAATTGGGAGGCCGATGGAAGTCTACGTAGATGACATGCTTGTGAAGCCGCAACAATCGACTAAACATGTTGACTTAGCAGAATTGTTCAGTGTTCTCCACCAATTTGGGATGAAACTCAAACCTTTGAAATACTCTTTCAGCGTTGCGTTAGGGAAACTTTAGGTTTCATCGTCAACTCTCACGGGATCAACGTCAAACTCAAGCAGGTTGAGGCCAGGAACACCCAGGAACCTTGGAAGATCGGGATGTGCAAAGCCTAAATGGGAAGGTGGAGGCTCCGAGCATATCTATATCCACGGCCACCGACAAGTGCATTCCTTTCTTTGACTTGATAAAGCGAGGGAAGCGCAACTTTGCCTGGACTCTAGATTGTGTCGAAACCTTTTACAACTTGTTAAATCAATTGAAGAGGCCTCCCATATTGTCAACCTCAATCAATCACGAGGACTTATTCGTGTATCTGGATGTATCCTTACATGCTATTTTCCTATCACTTATTTAGGAAAAAAATAGGGTTTAGCGACTAGTAGACTATGTGAATAAGGTTGAAGAGGGAAGATCGCAACTACCCGAAGATTGAAAATCTCGCTTACAACCTCCTAGTAGCCTTGAGGAAGCTACGCTGCAACTTCTAAGCTCATCCCATCAAGGTGTATAATGACCAGCCGTTACGATAAGTCCTTCAACAACTAGAGGCATCTGAGAGGTTTCTTAAATGGAATATTGAGATAAGTTAGTTTGATATAACATTTATTCCTTGGAGGAAAATTCAGGGCTGGCATAGATGGACTTTATCACAGAATTCACAGCACTCGATGATAAAACTAAAGAGGCAGATCTGTCAACTGAAATATGTAAACTATTCACCGATGGAGCTCGTAGCAATCTAAGCTATGGCACTAGAGTTGTTTTGTTAACTCCTAAAGAGCGCTCGATCCATTATACGTTAAATTTGAATTTCACGGCGGTCAATAATAAAGATGAATATGAAGCCCTGATTGTTGGGCTTAAGCTCGCAAAAGAACTGGGAGTTAAAGCAATATACATCTTCCGTGACTCATAAATCATTGTTCTTCAGGTCAAAGTGGAATTCCAAATAAATGGGGAATGAATTGTCGCCTATCTCGATCGAGTTGAAAAGTTGTTAGTTGAGTTTTAACGTTATCGTCTATTGTACATTCCACGAGAACAAAGTAAGAAAATTGACTCTTTGGCGAGCTAGCTAGCTTGGAGAATCCAACGCAAACGAAGTTGGTCCCGATATAGACATTGTTCGCTCTGAGCATAAATCAGATGGAGGATGATTGGGTGTTGGATGTTGAACCCAACAAGGAAGCATGACTCCTATCAAAAACTTCCTCATGCATGAACCCCTACTCGAGGAGAGGAATGAGAAGCGTGCTCTCCTACATAAAGCTTCAAGATATATCATTCAAGGAGACATGTATCAAAAGGTTTCTCCTCTGCTTTGGCATGTAACTTACGATGACGTTAAGAGAGTATTGCTAGAAGCGCACGAAGGCGAGTGTGGTTATCATACCGGGGGGAAAACTTTGGCAAAGAAGGTACTTCGATACGACTGGTTCTGGCTTACCATCAATCGAGATACAACTGATTATTCATAACGCTGCAACAGATACCAGAGGTTTGCTAAGTTTTCAAGGGCTCCACTAAATTAACTTGCCTAAATGGATAGTCCTTGACCATTTACTGTATGTTGATGGTCATCTGATATCCAAAGATGGAGAATAGTATGCAATTGTGGCAGTCAATTAGTACACAAAGTAGGTAGAAGTTGAACCACTGACCATAATCTCGATAGAGTGGGTGATTAAATTTTCGATTTAGACTACGTAGAACCATCATAACTTATAACAAGACCCGGTTCGATAACTTTGAGTTCAAAGACTTCTACCGACATCATTGCATTGAGGAGATATCTAACAGTAGTTCACTCACAATCAAGTAGATAGGTTGAAGTTGTGAACAAAACCTTAAAGTTCATCTTGAAGAAGCGACCAGAGAAGGTTAGAGGCAGGTAGGTCAATGAAATTCTGTTAGTCCTCTAGGTGTATTGGACGACCCATAAGTCAGCGACTTTCCACACTCCATTTGCACTGTCCTATAGCTTTGAAACAATCATTCCAATATAGCTCGAAGTTCTTCTTATCGAACTACTTACTATAATCCTCTAAATATTAAAGAACTCCTCGTGGAATCCCTAGACATAATTGATGAGAAAAGAGAAAAGGCCGACTTGCGTGCTGTGGCGCATAGACATCGGGTTGCCCGATACTACAACACGAAGGTTCGACCTAGAACCTTTGAACCTGACGACCTCATCCTGAAGCGTGTGTTTCTAGCCTTATCCACATAGTCCCGAAGTGGGAAGGGCCTTGTGTCATCCAACATAAACTTGATAACAAAGCATTTAGGTTAACAACTGTTGATGGCGATTGACTCCGAAGAGCATGGAATGCTGAGCATCTACGGCACTACACTTGAGCTTTAATTTTTTTGTAATTTCATAAATAGCACTTTATTTTAAATATATGTAATTAGGTGTGGCTCACCATTTTCCGTTGTGATATAAATAAAAACTCCTTTCATTCTTTGTGACTATATGTAATTATTTGGGTAAGTGTTGTGATTCGACTTTCCAGCGCCAAAAATCGAACTAAGGGAACAACTTGTTTCCTAACGATGTTCACTTGCTCACGTTTCAACGAGTTGAGTCAACTCTGTGACTAGTTGGAAAATAGTTAATAAAGTCCGAGCTTGACTTAGACACTCTATAAGGCGACCCTCACTTTAATGAATACAGTGTAGGAATGATGCCCATGCGAATGTGCAACTACCATTCACACTTCCAAATCTAGATTTTACGACTTGAATGAGAGTATAAAACAATATGGTTAGCGTGGATGACATGCCATGACTTACAACTGCTTAACCCATAACTCTAACCTGACTGACGATTGGAGATTATAACTCTCAAGGATCGGACGTCCAACGTTGAAATTTATCTTTCCCTAGATTGGGGACCATAAGTGCAGACATGAAAATTAACTTGGAATACGCCACAGACATGGCATGTGACTCAAAGTTAATTAGAGGTGTACACATTGCCTCTAGACTATAACACTTAGAAATTAAATAACTTTAGACAAAATTGCATAAAATCTTATTAGGATTTGGGAAACTCGCAAGTACAACAGAAAGCGAGATGAAATTGCAAAAAAAGGCTATTTTATTCATAAGTAAAATGTAGGTTTATACAAAAAGAAAACACAAAACACGAGGGTCGCACTCACACCAACTTAGCAAGCCAAAAAAATAATACATAAATCACATCAACGGAAGTGACAATTCTTTGGTTTCTTCTTTTGTTTTTCTAGGTTCTACTCCTTCATAATTTGCTTCCAGGTATTTCTGGTGGAGTACTCCTCAGCCCTTGGTGCGGAGTCTCGTGCTTCCTTTTGGATCCCCTCTCCTAACTGTAATACTTCGTCATCTCAACTGACACTTCTGTGCTAGGCATTTCTAAATGTGGTTCACCTAGAGGAAGGATGATCTATAGGTGATCTACGGAGATAGGCCCTAACACAAAATTAATCTCTCGAAGTCTCCCAGCATGCAGTGCCTCCAGTTCCGCCATGCTCATCACACCTTTCTTCCCAGATTCCTTGGTGTAGAGAACTTCTTCATCACCTTTATCTTGGGCCTCTTTTCCATCTAAGTTCTTCAAGGCATCGATCATACCTTCCTCCTTTGTTGCATCATCGTCGGGAGGCACCTCAGGCTTGTCTTCTACCTTTTCCTCCATCCTAGGAGCCAACTTGACTTGTGTGATACCTAAAGCAGGAAAATCAATAACTATTAGTAACTGCTAGTCCTCGAGGGATAACATGTCTCTTGATTGGCGATCCCATTGCTCGACGGAATGCCATAATACTTTCAAAGACCATGGAGAAAGTAAAGGAATACCTTCTGAGTGGGGATAAGAAGTTCCACCCTCATCCATGCCGGAACCCTCGCCTATTATGGCTTTGCATATAACCCGAAGCCGCTTAACATCCTCCTCTTCTTGCTTCAACTGCCAGCCCTTGACTAGAACTTCAAGCTTGCAACCCTCAAAAATTTGGCCCTCGTCTCCTCCCTATTCACCGAGCCATCCTTGGAAGAAAGTCTCTACTCCTCCAAGAATCGGTCCCAAGTGCCAACTAGAGTTATCGGGTGGTCATCGACCCATGTCAGGTCCCGATACCCGAGGACTCAGGCGTAGAAATTGAGCACCTGAGAGTCAAATTCCACCTCCATCCACTCTATATCAGCCGGTTTAGCCTTTATCTCTTGAATCTCTATGTATTATTGAGCTTTGGAATCATAGAAGATTCAAGAGCCATATGAGAAATTTCTTCGGCTCTCTTCTTCCCTTCCTCGGAGGTGGAAAGCTAGGACTTGAGCCTTTCATTCTAGAGGACACATCTCTCCTTCCCTTTCTTCAATGCCATATTCTCAACCTTGAGAGATTTGTTATGGGTAACCACCCCCACGTCATCCTCAACTAGCTTGATCTTGAGCGACCATAAGTTGAGCTCACTGTGGAATCGAACTTGAAACTCTTGAAGTGTCATTTGAGTTTTCTCCTTTGACTTCTTATCGACTACAAGGTTAGACTCTCAGTCGGCTAAGTCTTTCGTGTAGTGCTTTAAAAGTTTCTTATCACAATCCCATATCTTGCCCGTATTGTCTACGTTGAGATCAAGACTCCGGATAACCTTAGACAACCTACTTGATTGCCTGATCATCACTTGGTACTGGGTTAGCAAGTTGTTAGCCCTAATTTCTATTGAGCATCGAAGGATTTTGGTATTGCATGCACTTGAGGCAATAAGCTAATTCGAGAATAGTAATGTTTAGGAAAAGCTTTCTCCAACTCTTTTTTCCGCTGCTCTGAGGTGAGCTCCTATTCTTTAAAGAGGGAGGCCTGAGGCTCTTTTTCCTGCCGCTTGCCAGACATGACAACCCCTTTGTCTTTTGGTAAAACTTACTTAAATTACGGGGTCATATCAGCTAGAGGCTTGGAGTGCAACAAACCTCTTTCTTGAGAGTGTTCATTGGAAGCTTTGCCATGGGAGCAAGAAGCCTTATCATGGGATCAGGGAGCATAACCATGGTGGTGCATTTCTCTCTCACACTACCTCTCTTCTCTATTACGGTCCCTCACTTCTCTATTTTGCCTTTCCAGGTTTTCGTGTTTAAGTAAGCTTTGGGGAGAGGGTCCATTCCTTGAAAGATTGGAGCCGAAATGTCCATGATACTTTCTTTCATTTGTCATCGAACCTGTAAATGAAGAGAAAAATTTTAGTCAGAATTCAATAATCACATAGTAAATGAATGCTGTGACATGCAATGCTCATGTTGTATGTGTCCTAGTGATCCGCTAATGAATCCAAGCCCGAAGTTTGACTTGTCGGAGTGGTCTTCCAGACTTTGGTTGATGTTGTCTCACTTTTGGACATTGGGAAAAATGTCGTAGAATCTAATTTTTAGGTAAAATATTGCACATCTGGTAATGGAAGATCCCTTAGACCCCTAAATGGAGATTATGCGTCTTCCAATCTATTGCCTCGAATAGGAGATTCAGCCAAAGATGAAGTTTTGGCAAGAAGCTCTTCGATGGGAAGCTTCTATGGACGGGGACTCCTATACCCTTCCTTAACCTCTTTCTCTGAGGACTTTTCTTAGTCTCCCCCTTGCTCACTTCCTAAACAGGCCCAAGGGAAACCAAATCTTTAGCAGAGCCCTAGACTTTGGTAGGACCTATGGTTCGATTGCTAAAAGCCCCACGAATGAGGGCATGACGGTTGAAGCTCGAGCGCCGCTTGTGCCTAAACTACGTTTTATATCGAGAGAATGAATCTAGTGTAGTAATTCATTAGCAATTCATTAGCAATTCATCTCCTGATGTTCTGATCATCTATCGAAACATTCCTCAGAGTAGCCAATGCCTTGCGATAGTCATTGCCTGTGGGCTTGGATGGGCTCTTGATTGTATAAAGACAAAGCGTTAAACACATCCCATTGATCTCAGAAGAAGAAAATGACCTTGTAGCGCTTATGGCACTGGATCCATATGTTGGAGAAGTCATCCTTTCGTAAGACATAAAAATAGTCCAGCTTAACGTTCCCTAGCATGTTTTACCCATCCATGATAACCAGTTTCCTGAAGTCGCTTTAAAGTGAGGGACGGGGTATCTTTACGATGCTTAAAGTTGAAAGATAAGGTGTTGTCCTCAACGTAGGTTCCCGATGCAATTGCTCTCCATATATTATGTACATCGTGATGAGATAAGCATATGTTGTGGGATGCATCTGCATGGGCGCAAACCTCATGCGATAGAGAAAGTTCTAAATAAATGGTATGAATGGAGGAATTCATCCCACAGTGCATATCTTCAGACTGCATATCTTAAATCCCTCTGAAGGATTATGGGGAGTCTCACCTGGGACTAGCGCTTGAATGACTTCGAAAGGAACCTTATGCTTCGCACATATCCTCCTCAGTTTTGACTCATCCATTGAAGTAGGCCAAGAATCGATCGGGCTGTCTAGAAAGATTGTCTCCAGTAAAGTGTAAGGAGAATACTGCTCTTAGACTCTTCTTCACCCGAAGAGCGTGAATCACAAGACGTTGAAGTCAACTGCTCACCGTAAGGTTGGACCTTGAATTGCGAATGTAACAAACCCCCAGGAATGGGCCTAAATTCCGATCTAGAAAAGGCCCATCGGAACTTAGAGCCACTCTAATAGATTGTTGCCTCCTATAGGGATCAATTAAAACAAATATATTGAGTAGTCTAAAACAAAAATCAGAATCTCACACAGCAGAAAGGATAAAATATAATAGCATAAAATAGATGTACCGTTATTTTAAAACAAAATTGTCAATTACAGCAGGTCTCACAGATAAAAGGGTACATCATTAATCATCCCAATTACTAACAATAATAATAATAAAGCTCCTGCCATAATAACTAAATCTTCATGAGACTTCTCCTCCAAGCAATCATTCCTCATCTCAATCAACAATCCCACTTGCTAACTTGTTAATGTTAAGAGGAGAGAGGTCAGAACATAAAGTTATGGTGAATGAAATACATATAAGTTTAAGATGGACTATTTCGTGACAGTTATAGATTATTTTTGTTATGTCAACGCAGCAAGCATAGACACAATCTAAACATATGAGGCGGACATCCTAGGAGTCACTTAAGGCCTATATGCAAGTCTAAGGGCAGACGTGATTACGATCACTTAATATCCCATAAGTTAATTTAAGGGTGGACATTCTTACGGTCACTTACTACCCCATGAGGCCGGTTATTCCTAGTCACTTATGTCCATATTCTAATTTATTTAGGGTGGACATCCATATAGTCACTTATTACCCTAGGGAGGACCCTTAACCAATTAAGACCCCGTTCTAATGTCAGTGTCATAAATAATACCTCCTTATAGGTCGAGAAATAGTAACGATCAATTACTACCAGGCTTGGGTCAAGAACTCGATTTTGTTTAAGAAAACCCTCCGGGAGAAGCTTCTTACTAATATCTAGCTGTTCCTACGGGTGAACTACCAGCTACTTAATACTTCCCTTAGACAGTGGTTCCTTAGGCCATGCATAATTCATCCCTGGGTCAACCCTCACTAGCCCCTAGATACGAAGAAGACACTACTTGGAGAACTACCCTACTCATGTTATCATCAATTAGGATCATTTAATACCTTAAATCATCAAAGGGCAGGTCCCATGACTGGGGTTCTGAAACAAGGAGTGAACTTAGGAATGTACCTAGTGCAACCACTTAATACCCAACGAGAGGTAGGTCATGCACTTAGTACATTTTTCCTATGGAAGGCCTACTTTACAGTTTGAACACAATATATACACACACTAGACATCTCACATTAGGCAGACCACTTGTAGATGCTGGATTTGTCGAGCGGTTCCGTGCAGGCTTCTACTACAAGTTGGGCCTAACCTAGTATCTTAATGTACTAATCTGAATGGTCCATGACACCCAGACCTCTCACATTAACAAACTTACTTGTAGATGTTGGATATGCCAGTTAGTTCCGGGCAGACTTCTACTACAAGTAACAGTTAACCTCGTGTCTGTGTGTCATTGATTCTAATTAAGCTATTAACTCACACACATACAAACATACAAATTTCTATGGAGACATTCAAATTCTATCCCTAATTTAACTGTATTTATTATGAACTTAATATGTATTAATTTTTCGTTGTTTATGTGTTATATATATATGACATAAATTAAGCAAACGAGATTAATGTCCTTACCACGTTTTAGAAATGTCAATCCCTACTCAAATAAAAGGTATACCAGTCATTTCCCATATTTCCATCAATCATTGCATAAATGTACATATTAACATGTGATAATATAAATTGGGAAAACAACAATATCACCATATAAACTTGTAACCTAGGTTTGGCTTGATTATTGCAACAATAAAAAATAAACACAATACCATATATCCAATATATATATATATATGTATATATATATGTGTGTGTGTATGTGTGTGTGTGTAAATTCCTATTTTGAATGGATCCCTTTTTATGTATGTTTATACGAAATACCTTAACACTTAGCTATTTTGTAAATAATATGTTCAAATACTCTATTTAGAGAAACAAAGATTTAAACATATTCAGGTTTGCAATTATATCTGAATCTTAACCTTTTGCACAAAATCATATATAAGAATTTACATGAAATAGAATAAGGAGAATCCAAACAACATAGAGAATTATATAACATAAATCGTGCTTCTCTTTCATTGTTACACAATCCAAAAAGACATATACAACTAGATTGATTATTTCTATGTGCAAAACATAAAACAAATGGAAGATTTGAGGGGTTTAACAATGTTTTCTTTTCGTAGTTACTCAAATCTTCGTAGGAACAACAATCCAACTTTAAACTATCAAATCACATAAAATAGTAACTTAGACGAATTCTACTCACAGTGCTATAAGAATGAGTTGCAACAAATGAGTAAAATTGGATTTCGATTTAGCCTTCGTAAATAGTCAATGCTCCAACCTTTAATATATATATATATATATATATATAAAAGAATCACATATTAGAATCTTGTATATATAAATCTAAATTCAACAATAAATTCAAATCTAAATTAGAATAGAAAGGAATAGATACAATAGGTTAGGAAGATAGAAGTAAACCTAAACCCTTTTTCTTTTCTAGAAATTAGCAATGGCAGAAAGGCATCATAAGAAGCATATAGAAGAATGGTTATAGGGTTTTGAGTGAGGGTTTGGGGTTCTGTTTATAGTTGACATTGTGTATACAAGCATTAGATTTAATAGACTAAATCCAAGTGGTGTGTTTGATGTAAAATAAAAACAAGTCCCTCTTTAAGACAACCCTCATTGGGCTCCCCTAGAGAAAGGTGGTCGACCGCTCCTATAGGAGGGTCGTCGACCGAGGCGGTCAACACCCCTCCTAAATGGGCTGTCGCCCCCTTCTGGATCAAGCCCAGGGGATAACGTCTCTGGTACGTTACTTTTGATTAATTCCTTGATTTATTCTGATTGATTTGTTACCTTATATTAATTATTCTTGTCCTCGTTGTATATAAATATATACACATAAGTCTGAATTCAAAAAGAATATTATTTTAATGCTTATCTAAATTAATATATTCCATGTTTGTATATTTATTTTTTTGAAATTCAAACTTTTTATGTTAATATATACACACATCTTGATTTATTAATATCTTTTACGTATAGGCTCCGTTTTTTGTAAATAAAATATGAAAACGGATCAGAATCTCCCCATGGATGCAACTACAATACTTTAGTGGCCCAATTCCTAATTGTCCAAAATTCCATTTTTAACCCATTAACATATTATTAATTTTTTATTGTTTATTTTAAATTAAATTAACCTATGTCTAATTTAACTAAATTTTATGGAGTGTTAATTCTTCTCCCTTATTAGTGATTTCATCTAGAAATCTTTTGAAGAGGCGAAGAATACAAGTTGCTCTGAGCAACCATGTTGTACACTCATGTTATTTTATAAACATCCATAACTCATAATGATCATGAATTGCATTCTTGCTAACAATGAGCTTAGCCATAGCGTGTATGTGTAACAGGTTGTTACTAGCCTTTTGGTCCGGTTCCCAAAAGCATATCAGGCCTACTTGACTTAGCCCATCGCATGGAAACAAAACATGAAGTGTCGCAAAAACGCTCAGGATCCAGGCCTAAAAGGAGTTGCGCGAGCGTAGGCCTCTCAACCCCTCAAATCCAGGCCTAAAAGTGATGCAAACCAAAAAATAGTCCTCACCGGATTCGAATTTCCATGGGGAAGCATGAGATATGTCCAATAATATGGGGGTGTCGAAATATACCGAGTCAAAGAGATGCAAAAAACGCATCCCCGAAATCCAGTCATTTCGCATTGCCGCTGTTAGTGAAAATTTTGCAACCGGCTAATTGAGGCTCGAAATCACCTAAGGGCATGGATGCAAAATTCACATCCCTAGACCACAATGATTGTTCATCCCATCCGCCGTCCAAATTTCACATTCTTCCTTTCAATGCTTTACATCCCATACTTTCCTAATAGAATTCGAGTTTGGTCTCTTCTCTCTCTTCGCATCCCCTCTACGATGAAATTTCTCTAAGTCCCAGGGATGTGAAATTCACATCTCGGAACTTAGATAACTTCGACATTCAGAGCGTATGCAAAATCATAAATTCGCATCCCTTTTAGGGATGCGAATTAGGACGCGAAATTTCGACTCCATGTCCTCCTCCTTGAAGTGCAAAGCTAGTGCTTCACATCCCACCCACTACCTCAGGATGCGAAATTGAGATTTTGTATCCTCTCCATAGGCTCGGGATGTGAAACGCCACTCCATCGCCCTTTTATCCTTCTCTTATTCTCACTTCTCCTCTTTATCTTTTACTTTTCACCTTCTCTCCTCCTCCCTTGAGTCCCCTCGAGAGCACAAAATCACACCCTGAGGAACTCGAGTCTGGCATCTCCTTCCATGACTTCGACTCAAGTAGTCAAAACGTGTAAGTCGAATCGCGAGGTTCTCACCCACCTATGATTTTGATTCGAGTTCGAGTCCTGTTGTTCTGGGAAAATATGTAAGTCCTTGGGATGCGAGAAAGTATGCAAGATAAAGGGTAGTAAGAAATTCATATTGCATATTTATACGCGGGGAGAAAGGCTGACTCACAGGAATAACATAACATGACCGGGATGCGAAAAATCGCATCCCACTAGGGATGCGAAATATCTCATCCCACTAGGGATGCGAAAATTCGCAACCAACCGGGATGCAAAAATTCATATCCCCCTAGGATGCGAGTTTTATCATCCTTCTAAAAAACTGAGAATTGAAACTCTGACGTTGAGAAATTCTTGAATAACAACTCCGGAAACGACTGCGCGTGCGTGTTTTTGAAATTGTAAAAATAGCTTACTAATTCAAATCGCTAACCAATCGTACGTTCGTAAGTTTAATTGACTCAAGAATGTACGCCAAGTAATCGAGTTCACAATTTGATGTCACTTTCAAAAATCAACTTGCATGATCGTAAACCAAAGACATATTTACTGATTATGTTCTATTTTACTTTCCGATCGCATAACGTGAAAACATGTGAGCGTATATGCAATACTATGTTGACAACGACCTGTCTATGTTCCAATGTAAGTGAGATTCGACAACTAACGTTTAATTTCATGAGTCGATGGGAATTAGATGTTAGTTCTCAACACGCTCAACAGAACGGTCACAACTAACTGTTCAACACAATTTGGAGATCCTTTCATCTTCCAGAGATGATCATTTCACTCAAAGAACATCATGTCAAGACAAGACGTACTTTGGGGGTGGGCAAGTATTAACTATATTTTGTTCTGGTTCCCAAAAGCATACCAGACCCGCTTGACTCGGCCAATCGCATGGCACCAAAGCCCGAAGTGTCTCCAAAACACTCTGGATGTAGGCCAGGAAGGAGTCATGCGAGCGTATGCCTCACGACCCCTCAAATACTCCATTTCACATCCCTCTTTCCCAATTCACTTTCCTCAATTTCAACTACCACTTTTAGCATCCCATGCATCTCACACTACACTATATTTTTCATCCCCCCAGCTTCACCTCCCATCACTTTGCGCCGCATCCCTCCATCCCGTATCCCTCCACGTCGCATCGCTTAAAAAGGTGCACAATAGGGGATTTGTATCCCCTAGCTTGACTTTTCCCTCATATCTCATGTCCTTAGGATACAAATTTCGTATCCTTTGGGATATGAAATTTCATATCCTAGAGATACACATCCCCAAAGTACGAACCAATGGCATCCGCCTTGCCTCCTTACGACTTGAAATCAACAACCGCAAGGAGATCTCGAAGTGGAGACACCAATAACCGAACTCCGCACAAATCAAGACCAACGACCAAAAGGAGGTCTTGGGAGCGAAGTTCACATACTTACACTCTGCACGACTCGAGTCTCCTAACTAAAGGTAACTACCTAGAGTGGAGTCAACATATACAAGCTTCGCATGACTTGAGGATCTCAAGAGCGAAGCTATAAACACCGTTTTCTTAAGTGTAATGATAAGTACATTTGCGCGAGTACAGAAACTGAAAAGCATAAATGAACATTTGAACACTTAAGACAACATGTGATATAAGAAAAGTCAACTAAAACTTTCATTCACATCAAAAGAAGACTACAACTATCTATCTTTTTTCTAACGACGTAATGTACATGAAAAACACATCACGCCTCCAAAACCGAGGGCCATACTCGCATATCCTATCGGCCTACATAACCAAAAGCTTTCTATAACCTTCAGCTGGTCGGAGAAGAAGACCCATGGGGCACCACCATAAACTTCCCCTCACCATCCTTACCACTCGTGATCTCAACGACCTCCTCGTTGATGGGCGGGATCATTTGCAGAGGTTTGGGAGTGATGTCGGTGGTGAGAGCTAGTATCGCTTGGGTGCCCTCCTTCTTCCTGGCCTCCGTGGCTTTCTTCGCCTCCAGTTTAGCCTTTTTCTTGGTTTCTCTTATTGCTTTTTGTTCGACCACTATCCTAACCTTGAGCTTCTTGACCGCCTCCTCTTGCAGCCTCTTAAACTCAACGTAGCGCTCTCTTCTTGGAGGCTTCATCATCGACCTTTATCTTGGTAGCCTCATCCTCAACTCTTTTCTTGGCAGCATCGTCTTCGGATTTCTTCTGACCAAGCTTTATTATCTCGCTTGAGAGTCATATTCTCTGACGATACCATGGCCACTGTATCTTTGAATGACTCTCGAGCTTGCTTCACTTCGACCTCAAATTTCTTTAAATACCACTTCAGTTATGCTGTTTCGGCAATATAGAGGTAGCATATTGACACATTACTCATATGTGCAGAAAAAGATACGGTTCAAGGGTTTGACTTACTTAGTTCATTGTTCCTGCTTTGGACGCACTCCTTCTCATCTTTTACATCCAGTTCCAAGAATGTTCTTTTTATAGATCAGCTCCGAGAGATGCCTTGCATATCTGTCCATCTCTCTCTATATTAGAAGTAGGCATCATAAACTTTATCATAGACCTTGTCCATGTTCTAAGGGGCCTAGTGGATATCTGGCAACCACTTAAGCTCTTCAAAGTAGAAGCCGGGAAATGTCGCCGTTAGTGTCGCTTTATCTTATTTGGGTGTAAATAGGGAGATTTTCCACATGTCGAGCAACTACAGGCCGTTCTTTGGCACTCCTTTATTTTCGAGTCTCCGATCCGTAAGAGCCAACTCCATACTTCCAAATGTGGTCACAGAATCCAAGGGTGGAACATAAGAAGAGGGCGTCGATAATTGCTTCCTGGTGCTCACTTTATCTAGCCTCAAATCTATTCCAAACGATAGAATAATATGTGGTTGAGATTATGAGCATCGAGGTCAATCTCTGTGACGACGATCACTGCCACGGTCATGAGGGTGAGGGGATCTGTAAAAATCTCTGTGCCTCTTTTAAAACTACTCATAAGCCCGCTCCTCCTAGGCCGGTAGTGTTAGAGTTTATGCATTAGAGGCAATCCATTTGATGGGATTAATAATATTGTTGATGTTATTATTTTATTTTGAATAAAAGATTATATTATGTTATATTTACTGCATAATATAAACATTAACATAATAGAAGTCCCTAAAATAATAATATAGTTCAAGTAAGTGACATGGACATAAGTTTATATAATATTAATTAATATAATTCTCAAATGTCCCTAGTCAAGTTTTATTTTTTACATAGGATAACAATAAAACATTGAGATAGTATGTTGATTAACAGATGATTGTATCTCATTGATCATTAATATAAGTGACATTAATGTCAAAACATAAAATGCGTATTGTAGAATAGCGTATTGGGCTGTCCTAACATGACAAAACTACATGGAATATAATTAACAACATTATAAGTTATTCTCATAGTGATAGTGATGTAATGGTCCTAAGACCTGAAAATCATTATAATTTTATTCGAGGATATTTGCGTTTTGATATCATCAAAAGTTACTTTTAACCGAGTAGATGATAAAGGTGATTATTGGATACATCTTGAATCGATTGAAAATTATGAATGATCTAGATGGAATTTAACCTTACGACATAAGTAGTGATATCTAGTGGATACATCTTGATACGTTCCATGCCTCGAATTTAATCCTTGATATATTGGTTAAAAGGATTAAATTACGTTGAAACCCTGGTCTCAAAAGGTTGTATTGAATCGTAGATATTATTATAATTTGGGTAGTAGCGACATATTATTAGATGCCAATCACTGTTTACAATTTTATATATGATTTAAAATTATTTCCAACGTTTTAATAACCTATAGGATCACACAATAGAATGTTATAAAGTAGAAACTACTTTTTTTGGACAAATAAAATATCAATCTATTAATATTTTATTTGAAGTTGGAATAAGTATTCGGGTGGGTTACTATTTTATGGATAACGTTAGTTTTAAGAGGGGTATTCATTTCCCTTTTATAATACACGGCTAAACATATATATTTTAGATTATATCAAAATAAAACAACCTGAATACGCTTTTCAATACCTAGAAAATCAAGGTAGTTAGTAACTCCCCCCTTTTCTTCTTGGATTCGATCGATGAAGAAGACGTTCGAGCGGAAACCTCTAGAGGAAGGGCGTTTTATCGTGCTTTTGATTCGATGCTTCAGTCCTCCTTTCGATTTTGAGACTGATCTGGTTTTTCATGGATTCAACATGGTAGGTATGAAGCCATGACCTAAATTTAATTTTGATTTACTTTTCTTGCAAATATCCTTTGTTTAAATTCGTTAAACTTTTATAATTGGATGTCGATTTTATCAATAATTTCAACAGTGGTATCAGAGCCTAGGACTTACGAGAATTAGTAGATTGAATTATGTTTTAGGTTTATGTGTAATAAATTCCTTGAATAATTTAAATAGTTGATTATCCATATATGAGAATTAACACTGAAGTGATAAAATTGGGACTGTTATAATGATTTATTTATGAAATGAATGCGTTGATAATACGAAGTATGACTGTTATATTTTAGATCAAAAACCTAATTTTATTATTGAACAAAATCAAGTCCCTCTTCGATCAAACTGCTTGAAACAGATTAAAATGTGAATCTTAATATTTATTATTGATATTCAAGTAAAAATCTGAATGATTTTGAATCATTGTAGAGTTGATTAAGTTTATGAACTTAGCTTGGCAAACTATGATGCATATCTGTTATGCGTATATATAAACATTTACATTATTGATGATATGTGTTAAAATAAGTTAGCACTTCTTGTACACAGTCACATCTGGATTTTAATTGTTTTATAATACAAGTATATTGTTATTTGAAAAATAGTTATAATTTCTGCTTGTTGATCAAATGAATGAATTATAGACCCATAGATGAGTACTTTGGGTTTTACACAACAAGATATTAATCATGGATATACGATAATTTGCAAATCATAATGATGATTTTCAAGTCATATTAAACACAATAGATTTTTTTTTTTTAAAATCTTGATATTAATTAATGTGCGTAAATCAAAGCCTCTAGAAGTTTAAAACACGTGGTTATTGTAACTGTCAAATTGATCCATCCAAATATGCTTGGATCAATTACTAGTTTTGAAGAATTAGTTTTAATTGTTTCATTAAACATTAGATCTCATTATGCAGACTTTCTGAGCTGTTTAAAACTGCGAATAATATTTAGTAGATGCAATAAAATGTAAGTGTACAGATTCCTTATTTATAGTGATAAATATATATTGCAAATCTATTTTATTTTAGCGAATAATGACCTGTTTTAATTTCATATTGTTTATGAATATATGATTATTGAATTAATTTGAAAACTGTTTCATATGATAGTGCCTAGATGATTGTGGGAGGTTTGAATTGGTATATTGGATATACATATTGAATTAACATTACATATATAACATTCTTTCAACAACAAATAAGATTTGCTAATTGAATTATTCAATACTTATGAAATCACAAGTAATATGCAAGTTTTAGAGCTTGGCTTGATCAATTTATATTTATGTATACAGATCAAAATACATAAATGTACATATAAATATGATATGATCAAATTTCTTTGGGTTGGAAAGACACTGCCAAGCCATCTTCCAATTTCAATATGTATATGGTCGGTTTATCTGTCATTCCTGGAATTTTAATTTACAGCTATATATTAATATTTGTTGAAATTGTTTCTTGCAATTTACTCCCCAAATCATACACAATGTGAAATGTGGCAAATGGCAAGTACACGGTCATGTAAACATTTAAAGCAATCTACAGTTTTAATAAGATATATGAATGTGCATATATATTATATACGACAAATAGTTGTTGGAGTTGATATACTGTTTGTATATATTTAATAATTTGTTTTCTTAGTTTTATACACTAATGTTTATATATACTATATATGTATAACAGTGTATATAGATACTAAATTGTTTAAAGGCTTATTGAATAGTGATGCATGTTTTAAACAAACCAATATAGTTGCCAGACTTGGGTTAATTTTGAAATTTTGTGTTTTCCTTCACTTGGAAATCTATTTTTTTGTTTTTTTTGTTTTGGAAAATCTATATTTGTATAATAAAATCCTTTGGTATATAAACCAAAAGACAAAGAATGGTTAAGACTGAACATAAGGTAGGATAAAGAATGGTTAGGATTTGGACAGTTGTGCTAAAAGTGCTGTGTGTTTAAATTAAACAGTCACTACTTCGTTAGGTCGTGCAATCGTGCTCTACTAATTTTTTCTCCCCAAGTTATCCATCCGTCGTTGCTGTTCCATCCGTCGTTGCCGCTCCATCTCCCACTGATCTCCTTCTCCATTCAATTTTATTCCAGATCTAATCAATTTATGTACCCTGACATGGTAAGTTCTTTATCACTCTGTTTTTTCCCTCTTACATGAATCCAGTGTAAGATCGACCTCTCTGTTTTTTCGTCTTACATGAATCCAGTGTGAGATCGACTTGCTTTCGGGTCACCGTTCTAGAAACACTTTTACATCATAGTCTTCAATGGAGAAGGCCATTATCCTTTTGCGCTGATCACCGTGACTTTTTTCCCCTCTTTTTAAATTTATTTATGTTATAATTTTCCCGTAATGTACCTTATAAAATAAAGTTCAATAATATTCAATGCAGGTCATTGTATTAAGTGCAATAGGAATTGAGTTGCCATTCTACTTCATAATGAAACAATTGCATCCATACAGTGTAGACAGCGACAGTATCATCACCAGCAACTTCAGCAAAATATGGTCTGTATGATCAACCTATTTGTAAACGTTACATTTTGTCAAATCTATTCGCTTTAAGTTTGTTTGGATTTTTAATTTTAATTTTAATTTTATTTTGACAGAGGAGAGAAGCTACCTCGGTGCACAGAGATGAACGACCAGAACACACAACACTTGGTTCTAAATTCTGTTCTACTCTATCTCAGATCTAACTGATTTGCTTATCATATTATGTTAGGGATATATCTTCCGCATCTTATTATTATCATTGATCTACTTCAGGAATCGAATATTTTGTGCTACTGTCAATTTTCACAAATTTGTCATTTCTTCTCTCCATGCCATTATATAACTGTCTTTTTTCAATAGTTATTATCATATGTACATGATGTTTGACCTCTACTGAAATCACCACTACATATCATCATGCCAGTCCAGATACCTATTTTTTTATGGAGTATTGTTCTAACCTACATACCATCGTGCCAGATATACCTAATTTCTTATGCAGTACTCCTATTCCTGATTTTATTAAACATTCAGAATTTTTACCTTTTTATAATCTTTATTAGTGATACCATTTGACATAATATACCAGGCATATAAACAATCAATAAAAAAGAGATCCTTTGCCATATTTGAGCCAGTAGTCAACACAATTATACTAGAATATCTTACCATATTTCTTAATTTGCATTTCTATTGCTGTATTCATTAAATAATTGGCACATTTTCAAATCATAATATAAAATTTAAGTGATTGAGAATGAATTTATTTTGTTTACATGTTTCATGCGCAGACTGCTTAGAAGCCACTCATAACCAGATCTGTTTGATGTTTTTCCACTCATCCATGATCTTCACAACAACAACAACAACAACAACAAAAAAAAAAAAAAAAAAAAAAAAAAAAAAAAAAAAAAAAAAAAGGATTAATGGGTTTTAACCGATATTTTCCGAACTGATGGCATTTCAGTGTTTTTCAATTCTCCTTCAACTTTTTCTTTGTCACTTTCTCTTTTCCATAGCCCAAATTTTGATCTACTGGAAGAAATTATAATATAGAAGGAAGCTCCATTTTCTGTTCATTTCTACAATACGATACTATTATAATTTTGATCTACTGGAAGAAATTGTAATACAGAAGGAAGCTCCATTATCTGTTCATTTCTACAGTACCATACTATTATAATTTTGATCTATTGGAAGAAATTATAATTTTGATCTCAAATTCTGGTAAAAAACTTTCACCATTGAAACCCCTGCTCCATCCCTGATGTGTATTTTATTTTACTTGCACCCTTTTGCTAATTTCATCCGACAGCTTTACATCGCTAATTTCTCCACCGACAATAAGATGTAAAAATGTATCTTCATATTTGGTACGGGATCGTTACTATTGTTCTCAAGATTAATATTTTTCTTATTGCATTTGACATGTTATCAAAATATTATGTCTTACAAAAATTTAAGGCTTCCCTTCAAATTTTCGTTATTAAAATAGAGAATATAAAATCTTCTTTGTTATCTCTGTGTTTGTTCTTAAATACTACTTTATTTTATTTCATAATTTGTTTTATTGTATCAGGTTTTGTTGATTCAATTTCCTACGAAATGCTCAAGGTATTCACTATTCACACATTTTTTTCCCTTCAGTTGCGGTCTTAAGTGATCTATTTGACAGTGAAAGAAGACAGTGATAATGGGGAGAAACTATGCCAACTCTTATGGTCCTAGATGTGAACAATAATAACATACACATATATGATTCAAAACACATGGTACCAGTTATGTTATTCAAGTTCTAATAGTTACTTTTTTTGAAGAAAAGTCCTAATAGCTACTTTTTATGTCATTCAGATACTTAGGACATAATTATCCCATTTTGTTCTACTGTGGTTCCTTTTCACCTTTCTGCGTCAGTGTGTTATAATATTTTTTGTATTGCTTACGTTAACTTGATACCTTACATTCAATGTATATTTGATTTAGTCATATTGGATGCTTCCTTTGTCAAGGGTGTAATATTTCATACTGGCATGTCTATTCTATTTATAAGTTTTAAATGCTTTTTAAATTATACAGTAGCATATTGATCCCCTTTTTATTTACAAGTTACATAGTTTCTTTAATAACAGAATAATTAAGAAATGAGTATTGATCAAATTTTGAGTATAAATCTTTATTAATAATCGTGTTGGAAACACATATTTTTGGTCCGATCATGAAGTGTCAAAATTACCCTTTATTTAAATTAAAATACTATCCATCTTTATTAATAATCGTGTTGGAAACACATATTTTTGGTCCGATCATGAAGTGTCAAAATTACCTTTTATTTAAATTAAAATACTATCCATCAAAATAGGATTTGTACGCTTGATTTTTTTTTTATATCAAAACTTCATTTATGTATGCGTTGACCTTTGAATAATGGGTCGATAACAATCTACGTGCGGAGCGCGTGCCATGATCGCGTGCGGAGCGCGTGCCGCAATCACCCATGGATTTTAATAATGCCTTAGGTGATTTCTTTGCACAATGTCCAAACAAAAGTGCTATCAAATGTTTAGTTTTGGGTAGCTGATTTCTTTGTGCCATTATTCAAATTATTATGGAAAATTTTGTAACTTCGGTATAAACATGTCACTTAGGATTTTTCTTAACTACTCTAGATTTTGTTTCCTTAAATTGTGATATTTTGTTATTTTCCATATCATAATTGATATCTAATCCAATTTTTGTTCTTTAGAAATTGATTTATTGGCAGAAAAAAGAGGATTTACGTATCTCAGTTCAAACATGATGTAGATATTTAAAAAGAACTTTATGCGCATATACCAGGTCATGCCATTTCCAGTTCAAATCCGTCATATCTCATTTATAAATACAGAGGTCTTTCTCTTTCGTTCCTCAATGCAAAACAATATCTTATTTCTTCCCTTCATCAGCATAGAACAAGATCGTGAAACCGGTGACTTAGTCAATTTGGTGTAGGTAATTTTTACTAAATGTCCTTTTTTCTATGGTCTCCCTTCGACCATAAGTTTTGATGTTCAACTACAGTATTATTTTCAAATTAAGATTTATAATTAGAAGAGTTTGTGCAAGATGTGATACTTTATTATAGTTTGAATATGTAGGCTTAAAAAATGAGCTGACATGGTTAGAGCAAAATGTTCACTCATTACATAGCTTTAAAACTAGACAATTTATAATTTCTTTAAAATATTCGTTTACATGGAGGATTTAGGAATGTTATTGCTGCATTTATTCCAGTTTCTCATTTTATGAAAGATGCTTCATTCAGCATGCAATGTCAAATATTGCACGAATGTGTATATAAAACTCATGTACTTTTGAATTTAGACATGGAACCTTATATATCTGATTCCAAAATCAAATATTGCCGTAGCTGTAAACATCAGATTCTTTGCTCTTTGCTGTGGAAAATGCAGTCTTTACTAAAAGTTCTAGGTGTTAGAATGACCTCAAAGACTGTCTTCACATGCTTTTGTTAAAGTTTTCAATACATACATGAATTCAGTCAAAAGGAATGTGATAACATGAATTCAATTAAAAGGAATTCATGCCCAAGAAGGGTCGGCATAAGTCAACCTAAACATTAGGTATGAAAAATAGACAAGACAGTGATTCTTATTATCGGAGCTGAAGAAGATAACATGTCAACTTATCCTAATATTATTTTTCCTAATTGAACTCCAAGTACTAGAGTGACAGAGTCTGAAACTAATGCTACATACTAAGAGGCTAAAGTGCATGGTCAGTTCCTCAAAAAGAACAGTTAGTTCACCGTAACTTGATTTAGAGCATCTCACACAGTTCATCATTCATCATGAACATAATTTTCAGTGCAATTTTCAGTTTGCAATTCCGGGCGACTGACAAATTCTATGACAGAGGCTTCCTTTTAAGCAAAACAAGAGAGAAAAAAGACTTCTTTTTTGTATGGTTTCCTGATGTAAAATGCCTTTTCACCACAACTTGGTATAAGTAAATACAGTTGTCCTACTGATCATTTTACAAATTGACTAAAGCGTTGTAACAAAGCTGCGTGCGCATAAAATAATATGTTCCTACATGTATCTTGATAGCACTTGCGACAACAACATCTGGGATTGCTGCGACTATTTTACCAAGCGGTTGAACGACGCATTCAAGATTTAAAATCCCAATTAATCCAACGTATGAATCAATATGTACGATATTTAAACAATCAAAATTAGCCAATCATTTTTTTTGGCATATGCAAAAATACACAATATTTGAAAAATAACAATCCACGCGCGAAGCGCATGCCACGATCACGCGATGCACGTGCCATTACGCTTGTAATGTATATGATACCCTCCCTTTTAAGGACATAACATTCTCTGTTATATGATGTAAGTACATGTTGTTACTACATATAGATGAGTGTATCTTGAACAAACAAGTTAATAGAATAGGCAGTGGTGCATTAATCTCTTTATAGCTTCATGTAACCATAACACTGTTAAATAATATACATATGTTATTGAAAGACAAAGCACGTATGATTGGTTTTGCTTTTAAGCTGTTAATGTTTATATAATGAAATCTGGACATTAAGGCGGTTCTAATACATGACTTAACTAATCTATCTATTACTTATGCTGGAAAGCAAGAACCAAACAATTACTATTCCAACACGTGGCCATTTTATGAAGTACATCATTCGTACTTCACGGTGCATTCGACTTATTTCATTCCATCGCTCGTGCTTTTTCCTCGTTTACTCCCATCCACCCAATTTCGTAACCGTAAACCAGCGAAACCCTAAAATGTTCTCCCTCTTTCCCTCCTTTATGTATTGCCTGTTCGTACACTATTCCTACCTCACCAATGTTTACATTTACGGTCCCTAGCCATCAGTTCAACCGTAAATTTGGCAAATTCAGAAGCTACAGTTTTCTACGGTTAGTAATTTTTAATTAAGATATGGAGTTATGTACAAATTTACAGGCTTAATTTGTGCGATGTGTGGTATAACATAATTTTATGATCAATTGATATACCTCTGGTTTCATCATGTTCGCTTTTTGTTTCAAATTAACAATTGTTCGTAAGTCGGACGTGGTAGTTGTTAGGTATTGTTTAGGTGGATAGATGAATTTCAATCTGCAACTAAGCGGCTTCAAATATCAACTATTTAAAAATTCAGGTAGCGTTTGGTTTATTTTGTGTTTTGCATTTTTAGTTTTCGGCGTTAATTATGAAAGTTGTGAAGATTTGAAGTGTAGTGGTGGTGATGGATCAAAGGGAAAGGTTGTGACGGAGGGGACCGCGGGAATGGTGGATAGACGGATTTGTTATTGTCATTCCCTTGTTTCTTAAAATATGAAAAATAATAAAAAGTTGTTTTCGGTTTTGTGTGTTAACTCCGTTTTGTAAAACGGTCATTTTTCACGATATATGTGCATTGTCGGTATTTTTGTATGTGTGAAAACTCAAAATTGAAAAATCTAAACCAAACGCTACCTCATATTTTTAACGAACTTATTTAGGTCAGTTTTCTACAGTACTGATTTCGTGTGACAGCCGTGGTTATTTAAATCCTTAATTTTTAACACTATTTTCAGTACCTTGTTTTTTCCTACTTTCCTCCCATTAAACTAACTTATTTTTTGATCCTCGATCTGGTGGATTTTAGAAGCTATTACTAATTTGTTTTTGATTGTGTCTATTAGCACCCCACTAATTGCTCTTCAACCCCCGTTCAAAATATTAAAATCATAATTCCAATTTTACCCTTAAATAATTAATTATGTATTTCGTTAAACGTAATTAATAATTTTAATTGTTATTCACCATGATATTGATCGAAATCGACAAACATTTCAATGACGAGTTATTTAATCAACATTCATCGAATACAACTTGGTAAAATCATTTCCTAACTTCGTCCAAAATGAGAAAACAAATTAAAACCATTATGATGTCGTTGTTTTAATCTTTTCTCGAATATTTATTTTCCTACTGTTTGCATTTTTTTCATTGCAGACAGTAGATTGTAAAGTTGTTATGGTTTTGAACTTTTGATGAAGAGATGAATAACAATAAATGAAAGTAAAAAAGAAAGAAAAAACACAAATAACGAAAGAACAAGGACAATTTAGGAATAAATGGGGTGAGAAATGAAAAATGTGGAGTGAAGATTGTTTTTTTTTTAAATTACCGGGATGGGAAGAGCAAATTGTGGGGTGCCAATAGATGGAGCCTTTGTTGTTTGATTTATTTGGGATATGGAAATGATGGATGGGTTGTATTTTTGGGTATCCTCCTGCATTACCTTATATCGTAAAAATCACAATTGTTAAGCTTTTATTATTTTTTTGGAGTTTCAACTACTATTATTAAATGTTCATGATGTGGATAGCTACACGACTTTCCATCCTCATACATTCACCCGATTGTGAAGTGGCTGATAGACTCATCTGTTTTTTCTTTGTCACCATTCAGTACAATGAACCTTTTAGTGCTCCATGTTATCCAAAATTATGAGAGCGGAATATATTTGAAATTATTTCCTTATAGTATAGTTCTTTATAGTCTTATCATTTTCATATTTAGTTTCAGTTTTTCTTTTTATGGGACGATGCCAATACCTTTTCATCTTCACTGTTTATATGTTCATCATTTTTAATCTGTTCATTCCTGCCTATTTTTTTTTACTGATACATGTTGTATTATTATTTTTACTGCATGTTTTTGAAAGGTTTTTGCAAATATAATTTTAACAACGTTCTTATAGAAACCATTTTTACTTCACCTTGATTTTTTGACCACTCATCACGTTTCGAAATAGGCTAATTTATATAAATAGTTACTAAGAAATATTTTTCTAACAATGTTTTGGCCTCAATGTTTACATTTCTAAATTCTAGGTTCTCAATCAAAAATTGTTCATTTTGATTAGTTTATTACTCAGTCAATTTTGATATATGTTGTCAACATTCTTAAAGAGTTGTTGACCTAGATGTTGTTTATTTCAAGGTGTACCATCCGTTGAAGTGTGCGACACTATATGTTGGATTGAAGAGGACGAAGATAGCTTTGAGTCGTAGGTGACTGTTCGCAAATCGGAGCTCATGCGCAAAAGTTAGAGCCAAAATGGTGTTTGATGTCAGCAGGCTTCAGCTACAGACGTCTGTTGTAGGGCACGAGAGACGTCTGAGACTACAGGGGGATTTTCCCGAGAGTTCTGACAGACGTCTGCCATTCCCACGACAGACGTTTGAGACAGGGACAGACGTCTGCCATATTGGAGACAAACGTCTAAGCTGAGTGTTAAAGCCCAATTAATTCCCTGGAAGGGGACAAACGTCTATCATATTGGGGACAAACGTCTGAGCTGAGTGCTGAAGCCCAATTAATTCCCTGGAAGGGGACAGACGTCTGTCACCTCCCACGATAGAAGTCTCATGTAACTTTTGGGCTGTTTCAAGCTGGAAACTTGGCAAACTGATTTGTGAAGACTTGGGGGAAATTTGGGTAATTGGCCTATCTCTATATAAGCTATTTTCTGATGTATTAGTGGGAGAGCTTGGAGACTTGATTTGGGATCAAGGGTTTATTCTCATGGGTGAATTAGGGTTTATAACCTAATTCCAATTCTTCAATTCTATTCTCCTCAAACTCTTTTCTATATTGAAATATAGTGATCATTGCATCAATCTCTTGTATTCCTTTCATCGTGGTAATAAAATACTCTCTCCAAAGTGGATGTACACTAACAAGATATTAATGTTACCACTATAAATCCTAGTGTGATTTATTTTTGCTACTTTGTCATTAGTTTCTTGCTTGTGATTGAGATTTGGATTGTTCGTGATTGGTTGATCTTTGTTTGGTGACTAAGTTATTGTTTTGGTTGTTTTTGCATGTCTAACAACGATCTAGTTTTCCCCTAGCGCTTGTGGTTTAGATATTTGATTCGAGTGGTCTTGAGTCGGATTAATCACAACGGTTCCAACAGTTGGTATCAGAGCAATTGGTGCTTGTTAGGTATTTGTGAAAATGCCGGAAACGGATAATAGCTCGGTAAGTCCTTCAACCGGAAGTCCGAATAGCGTGGCACCTTATGTACGGGGTTCGTATGCGGCGTCGGGTTATAAATTGGTTATTGACAAGTGGAACGGTGATAATGACTTTGAGAAGTGGTAATGGAAAATGAAAGCGGTTCTTAGGTGGAATCGGGTGCACCGAGTGGTATTTGATACTCACTTATTGCCAAGTGATATCTCGGATGTTGAGAGAGAGGAGATGGAGGAATGGTCTTACACTACTCTTCAACTTGCTATGAGGAGAATGTGATCTCCGAAGTTAGTAGTAAGACAACCGCTAAAGGTATTTGGGACAAGTTGGAGGAATTGTATATGAAGAAGTCACTCACTAATCGTTTGATCTTGTTGTGAACGTTTTTCACCTTCAAGATGAAGGAGGGTAATTCGCTTAAGACACATTTGAATGCCTTTGATGACTTGCTCATGAAGATGGAGGTCGTTGATTTGAAGATTGAGGAAGAGCAAAAGGCGATGATATTATTGTTTTCATTGCCGGATCGCTATACGGGTTTCTGAAATAGTTTGATCTATGGCCGGGATACTTTGACTCTAGATGATGTCAAGACGGGTCTTCTTAGTGATTAGTCGAGAGATCAAATGAAGGAGATAAGTGAAGGCAGTAGTGGAGCTAGTAGTGATCACGGGTTGTTTGTGGAGAAAAAAAAGAATGTGAAGAAAGGAAACCGGGGGCGTTCTAAATCAAAAAAGCCCGGTGGAAGAGGTAAATCGAAAGAGAGAAATAGCAAGTGCTTTATTTGCAAGAAACCGGGACATTGGAAGAATGAATGTCTGGACAAAGATAAGAAGGAAGTAGCATCTTCATCCGCGGCAGTGGAGAGTGGAGATGGTGAGATAGAAGAGAATGTGTTGACGGTGGTAGCAACGAGTGTTTCGAGTAACGAATGAGTACTCGATTCGGGTGTGTCGTATCATATGACGTCAAATAGAAATTGTTTTTCGTCTTTTGAAGTCAAAGAGGGAAATGCAATTTCTATGGGAAATGGTGCTATTTACAAGTCGATGGGTAGTGGCTCCGTGCAAGTAAGGATATTTGATGGAGTTGTTCGCACGCTCACCAATGTTCGTTGTTCCGGGACTTAGGAAGTCGCTTATATCTTTCGGGCAATTGGATTCTCTAAGATGTAAGATCTCTATCGAGAAGGATTGCTTGAGGGTTTCGAAGGAGGCGCTTGTAGTTATGAAGGGTGCTAGGACTCATGGTATATATTTGCTTCAAGGTGTGACCGTAGGCGGTGAGACTTGTGTGGGTGTTGATAGTTCTCGTGACTTGGATGCGACACAGTTGTGGCATTTGAGATTGAGTCATGTCTCGGAGAGGAGGTTGGATATTCTTCGGAAGCAGAAGATGATCGAGGGTGAGAGTTTCAACAAACTAGAGTTTCGCGAGGAATGTGTCATGGGGAAGCAAACAAGGGTATCATTCGATGAAGGCAAACATGATTCAAAGGAGGTTCTTGAATATGTTCATTCGGATGTTTGGGGACCGGCACCGGCTGCTTCTTTGGGAGGGCAAGGTATTATATTTCTTTCATTGATGACTTGTCTCGAAAGGTATGAGTGTATGTAATGAAGGCCAAGTCGGAGGCATTTGCTAAATTCAAAGTGTGGAAGGCTCTTGTTGAGAATGAGAGTGACAAGACTTTGAAGGTGTTAAGGAACGACAATGGTAGTGAATATGTTTCTCGGGAATGCTTAGAGTATTGTAAGCATCACGGAATCCGGAGACATTTTACTACATCGGGAGATCCACAATCTAATGGAGTAACGGAGAGAATGAACCGAACTCTACTTGAGAAAGCTCGATGCGTGAGATTGACATCGGGTTTGTCTAAGGGATTTTGGGCCGAAGCTTTGTCAACTGCGGTGCATATTGTGAATCAAATTCCATGCTCGGCCATTGATAACAAAATTCCGGAGGAAGTGTGGAAACACTATACCATATCAGCCAATTTGGCACACACGGATGTGGGCGTAAATTCGGCTAATAGCCGTATCAAATTTGATAATGCTCAGGTCCGTATCAAACAACAATTTGCGATCCGCACCACCACAAGTACCCCAAATCTGACCGTCCATCGCGAATGCTCCGGATTGGTTAATATGATTCAATTGTTGGCCATTTTAAATTTGTGCTTTTTTTGTTTAAAACTTTTGCCCGAAAAAGCACACCCATCCCTCCAATTTTTTAATCCTTTCAGGTTATCTCCCTACTTTGTTTTTATTTCCCTCGTCTAATATTATATCCCGTGCCTTTTTTCCATTTCTGAAAATTGCTCCCAAAAAATTACAGAAATCTGATAGTTGTCTACTCATATCTGCTTCTTTGTCATTGCCTGCAAATCGTGCATCTCTACTGCTGGTAAAATTTTGGTTTGACTCAGTTTCTTGTAATCAATATTTTTTGCGCTATTGTTTCAATTCATGCTCAACATGTTGTAGGCCAGAGAGCTATTTATTGGTTTTTACCCAAGGGCGATTACAAAGCAAGGTTGAACGTTGAAGAAAGTTAGGTTTTTTCAAGTTGGTCATAGCACACCATGGTTAGTGCACACGTTATTTGATCTATTTTCTTGTATTAAATTAGCTAGTCATGATACTGAATATGTAAAATATGAACCTTGAATTTTGTTAGTTAAATTGCTGTTGGAAATGTTTTGTTTCCCGACAACTGCCATACCCATTCCAGTAAACAAAACTAGTTTTAGGTTAACTAGTAAAAAAAAACCAACTTGCCAATGAAAACATCCAGTGATTGATGCAATTTGTAAGTTGTAACAATTTTTGAATTATAGGTTGGCAACATGCCATTCGGTATAGACAAAAAGTGGATAAATGAATCTAATCAAAGATCTCCATACTATATTGATGGGGTGAAAAAGTTTATTTGTTTTGTTGAAGAAAATGGTGGTAAGAAAGGGGTGTATTTATGCCCTTGCAATCGGTGCCAAAATATGAAGACGTTCAAATTAGATGAAATTCATTTTCATTTGCTTAGATGGGGTTTTATCCAATCATATAGCGTGTGGTATTTTCATGGGGAAAAAATGGTGGAGATGGGAAACCAGCAACCAATTAGTAATTCCACAAGTACTGACAGTTTGGTTACATCTTTCTAAATCACAAGACATATAAGTAGTACTTGAAAAATTATAACTTTATTACAGCAGAAGCAGAAATAAGTTTGGTTACATCTTTCTAAATCACAATACCAAACTTAAGTACACAATTATCAGTCTTATACAAAATCCTTCAGAATGTAAAGTTTCAAAGCCATAATCCCCAACATAAACTGCCATGAAAAGATAGAGTCGAAGCCAAGCAATAATCCAAGCACTTCAAGTAGAGAGAATCAAAATCAAGCTCCTATGTTTCCACCCTGAGCACCTGGGGGTGGGGGGGTGGGGGGGGGGAACGGAAAGAAAAGGGGCGAAAAAAACGAGGTCAGACTTAAGTCTGGCGAGTTCAGTGACTTCCAGCATATAAACAGATAATATTATCATGACATGTAAATAAAGCTGGATGAGAGATTACATCAACAGGGATAACAGATATACTTTAATGTTAACAGAAGAAACAGAGTGATGTAAATCAAGTTATGTTCCTTACTTACATCTTACTTCTCTACACTAATACTAGTATAACAGGGTAAGGTGTTACCCTAATGTCTAAACTGAAACAGAATCGAAACAGAATAATCTATACAGAAACAAAATGCTAGTAATGGGCCTTCACCACCCCAACAGACAGAAGGTACAGGAGCAGAATACTAATAATGGGCCTTTACCACCCCAACAGACAGAAGGTACGGAAACAGAACCGGAAGCGGAATCAGAGACGGAAACAGAATGTTAGAATTAGGTGTACACTAGTAGTGGGCCTTCACCACCCCAACAGACAGTACCACGCAGAAACAGATAGGTGTTACCACCCAATAGAAACAGACGGTACCAACAGAAACAGACAGAACTAAGTGTACCCTAAGTCCTACCCCAAGCGATCGACTCCCTAATACATAAATACCCTGTGTCGGCCCCACAGTAGGGTGTATCACTCCCTAAAGTGGCAACCTATTGGCACAGACCTATTTACAGATGTTACGGTGTCTTACATCCTTAGAGCAGACCAGATCCATGCATGCACATGGCCCGGTTGGAACGCACCATCAACACCCCTCGCCATTCATAATAAACCGCTTATAATTAGTTCAATAAGCATGCCCGGACCCCTAAATAGCGTGGGGTCAAAGTTTTTGATACCAGAAAGTGTTACTGGCTAATATGGGTCCCAAACAACAGATGACACAAGTATTTCCCCTCCTAACCTTGTGTCCCCAGACTAACAGATTTCATATTAACTTGTTTACAAGTTTCAGACATACAGAGTTCAGATTTACTAGTTCACAGATCAGACAATCAAGTTAATAAGTTTTTAGACTAACGGATCAGATGTACAGTTTCAACAGACTTACAGATTGTCTAACTTTGTATTGGGCATACAGATTCACGAAATGGGTTTGTTAAATTCATCAGTCCAGTTAGTTTAACCTTATCCACCCAACACATTTTAGACATCATATTTATCTCAGGTTTTCATTAATTAAATATTAATGCACAGACCACTCACATTAGGTCGGTAGCTTGTGGCCGCAGGATATGCCGGGCGGTTCCGGGCAGACTTCTATCACAACCCAGACCTAACCTCGTGTCTAAGCATATTTTAGTTATGCCTACGACCTCTCACATTAGACTGACAGTTTGCGGTTGTTGGTTAAGCCGGTTGGTTACGGGCAGGCTTCTACCGTAAACGGAGTCTAACCTCGTGTCATAGCCACTTTATTCCATTACATAAAATATCAGACTAAATATGTCCATTTAGCAGATTTAACTTCTTTACAAGTTACGACAGATTATCTAAAGTTCTATTAACATGTTTTGCTCAATTTTAGATCGAGCCTCCAAATTACAATTATTCAGCTTTCAACAGATTAAGCAATTCAACAGATTTAGTAGATAACAGATCTAGCAGATTAGGAAATTTAGCAGATTAGCAGAACAGGCAATTCGTCAGATTTAGCAGATTAGGCAATTCAGCAGATTAGCAGATTTAAAATTTCTTAAAATTTCTATTTGCATATCTTGCCTAATCATAAATTAAGCCTAAACTTACATGCTCAAATCATGGTCATAATTCATAATACAATATATGCCCCTAAATTTTCGTTAAACTTTGCACAGTATAGAACACTCTCTAAAAGCCCCAAATCATGATATGAATTATGCCAAATTATAGCCTTTAATGCAAATATCCAAAAATCCATATTTAGGTGCATTCACATTAATAGTTATCCTATTTTAATATAGGTCCATATGCCTAAGTTTCATATTCCTTTTTCAAGTGATGAATCATTATATAAAATATACCCAAAAATCTAGATCTTTAAATTATATCCTCTCAAAATCAGATCTTAATTTTTATACGCATTATGTCCCCAAGTTTCAAGTCATATGTTATCATTCAATGATTCCTCTTCTTCCAAATCACAGAGTATGCACAGATCTAGATCTAATTTACAACATATGTCCTTTTCTCAAATCAGTCACAGATCAGTCATGTCCAATTATGCATTATTCATTATTTACTCCAAAATTTAGCGTTCGTGCGTTAATCTCTTATGAGATTTGGCGCAGGCTCATAGTAGCCTGGCTATAGAACAGGAAAAAAAAAAGAATAGTCATAGAAAAACAGATCTGACAGATAAGAATATGCATAACCTCAGATTCAGATTTATAGCCATGTCAAGATCATAATTAAAGTTCATATCTGGAAATAACTGTACTCACAAAAAGGGAACGATTCTTATATTCTGGAATCTGTATCCTGACAATGAATAGCTCTCCTTTGGCGTAGACTATCGATTAGATTAGAAAATAGTTGTTCTATTTTAATTCTATTCAGATTGGAAGAAGATGCACTAGTTCTAGCTTAGATTTCAGCAGAGTAGCGACGCCATTATTTTATTTTAATTAGAATAGAGGCAGAGTATAGGCAGAATGAAATTGTGTGGAGAAAAAGTGAGGTTTGGGGGTGTTTTTATAGGAGAATATGGTGATTTAGAGCCTTCAGATCGGTCCAGAAGTCATCAGAACCACCCAGCTCGAAGACAGGTCATCCAGCCACTCAGAAGAAGACACGTCATCACAGAACACTCAAGAATTCTGTGCTGGATCGGTATGGGCGCACTTAGCAGGTGCTCCAGTGTATTTTTGTACTGGCGCACTTCACAAGTGCGCCAGTGTATTCTGGCTTGTTTCTGGTTTTTCTGCCTAACTTCGTTCGTCCATATCTTCTTCATACGGTATCCATTTTACGCAAACTCGGACTCTATCTCAAGCAGAATTTCGATACGAACGCAATGGCGCAACCCGTTTCCCTTAATTCTTCAGCTAAAATTAAGTATATTTTAATTTGTTACTTATACATTCACAGAAAATACGAGATGTTACAGATTTAGTTTACGAATCCACTTCTTCTACGGAAAACATTGATTATAATGATAGCGTTATAATCCATGCTTACGAAATATCAACTTTGAAATATAACTTTCATTCCTTAATTTGAATAAATAATAAATCTTGATTAAGATTGGAAAGTAAATCGTACTGATATACACGTAATTGTGTATATTTTATCCTCTTATTTATCTTATTTTATATTTAAAATAATTAATACTGTGTATTTATAGTTGTGTTTTCAGATTATTTATGATGATTGGATTAATGCATGTAATTGTTGAAAAGCTTGAAGAATTGGTGCATTAAGAGTGTTGATTTTGAGAGTAAGATTAAAGCTTGAAGAAATGTTGTTGTTCAACCACCTTCTGCCGCATATGTTAATCCAATGCCTTTTCATAATGATAGCTTGTTGCAGATGTTATGGAGTTCCTATTCATGCTCAAAACAATTGATATTGATGCCATTTGATGCCCACAAGCTATTACAAATTGCAAATCTATTCATATGCGTTCACATTAGCTCATTTGCAAGGCCTCTCACTCTACAGCTGCGTTCACACTAGCTTATGTGTTATTTGGGCTAATTCTTTAGTCCCACATTATGGAATTTGCCTAGTAGCCTTTGTCATATAAGCTATAAATACATTCATTGTAAAACACACTTAGTTTTATTCTGTAATCTTTCTCTTGGAATAAAACTCTTCTTCCTCTGTTCTATTTAGTTCTGTTTTTATTTATGTTCATGTTATTTAATTTCTGTTTTTCTTCTTCTTTAGCTATGTCTAGCTAATCCCCTTTGATTAGGGGGTGATGACGCTAATAGATATGATTCAACATGAATCACATAGCCAATAGATGAGGACTTTATATATGTAGATCTAGATCTGAATCAAGGGTTAGATCTGAACCTTCATATTCTGTGTCGTTTAAGAGCTATGCTCCTTCACAGGGTATATTCGTGTTCGATCTAACAATTATCAGATTTAGATCTAATTTTAGGTTTTTAGAAATTAATTTGTGAATCTGTCCTGATAGTCTATGGTTGTTTAAGAGCTCAGCTCCTGCATAGGCTATGCTTGTCGATATTTACTTATTTGTTTCTAAGAATCTATTTATCGTTGATTCGTGTTTGTGACAGAAACATGAATTAGATCTATATTTATTTGTTGGCTATTGATGAGTGTGAATCTAATCTATGTCATTATCTCCTAATTGCTTTCTCTTATTAGATAAATCTCTCTTTTTATTTAATTGCTGTTATTTTCTGTGTATTCAATCAATCAAAATCCTGGAATAACTTGATTAGATTTATTAATTAAAATATTTTTGGTCCCAGAGTTTGACACCCTCTACAACAATCCTTGTTGTTTAGGAAAGCCGAACGGCTTTTACAGTTGTTTACAATTGTATAATTTGTTCGCAAACAAATTTTGGCGCCGTTGCCGGGGACCAAAATAATTTTTATTTTTAAATCCTTCGTGTTATAGTTTTCTTATTTTATATTTTTATTTTTGTTTTTTTATATTTAAAAAACACAAAAAAAAACATTTTTATTTTATTTTTTTTCCTTTTTTGTTTTCTAGCATAGATAGAAAAAAAAATCTTATGAGTCGATTTGGTATTTGATTTGTGATACCTTAATCTACCAAATAAGAAAAAAAATTGCCAATTTTTGTTTCACTTTCTTTCCTTTTTTCCATTTATTTCTTTCTCTCTTTGTACAATTCTTTTCCACTTTACAAAAAAAAAATTGTTTTCCTTTTCCTCGGTCTGTGATTTTCTTTCCTTCTCTGCAATATTTTTCCTTGACTGCGTTAGTTCTTCCATAAATACCGGTCACTGATATCAAACATACAACCTTCACGTCCTTCGGTTCAGCGCAATCCATACAAACCTCATACCACGAACGCCCTACCATCTTCTAACTTCTGCTCACCAGCCCTCACAACAAGTCCAACCAAAACCTCTCATCTTCACCAATCCTTCCTCTTGTCCCCAACATATCACCACGTCCACTGTTAACAAATCACCACATTTGCACCACCTAGCCGACAACAATCTCCACGTCCCCTGGTTTGGCAATCCACCACTCAGCAAATCACCTGCACGATGCTGAAACGCAACTGACCAACTTCCTCAAAACCACAACTCAAAATCGACGTCCACCCCATCTACTGCAAAACCGCACTCCCTAGCCCCAAGATCCACGTTAAACAAGCCCTGCAAGACACAATCCATCCTCTACATCAATCACAATCAGCATCATCCCCATATCCACACCATATCTCCATATCCCACTTCAACACCCTCCTATAATCATTTTGTTGCCTTCCCTCATCACCCTAACCTTCATAGCAAAAGGCTTCTCCACCAGTGAACCGAACGCCTTCAAAGCCATCTCTCCTTTGCAAACCCTCTTCAAGTTATCACCGAACCCCATTGTTGCTCAACCCGTCCAACCTTCCCTCCTTATACAACCCAAACTGCAACCATACAATTCGAAGAAACCAACATATCACATCTGAACCCAGATCGCAAATCGCACGAGCTCCTCCCCCGCACGCCTGCAAGCATCATCAACCACAGCTGATTCGGAAACCCAAAAATCCACATCGATTCAACACCAAAAATCGCAGTTCAAATCTTGGGAAACCGTATCGAAATTGCAAATCTCAGACCCGCTTCGGAACCCTGAAAAACCAAATCAAAATCGCAATTTCAACTTGCAGCTTGGGTTTCTATAAAAGCTGAATTTTTTTTTTCTGTTGTTTAGATTGTTGATTTGGGTCTTGAAAATTTCTGTTGAATTTAAGTAAGAGGAGTACAGCGTTTTTTTTTGTTGGTTCTTGGGCTTGCGTCATTTGGGCCGTGGGTTTCTGCGGGTCGGTTTGTTTGTTTAGTTTTTAATTTTGCTTAGTTTTTGGTTTTGCTTAGTTTTTGGTTAAGTGTTTTAATTTAATCTCTTAAAAAAAACAAAGAAGTAGTTTGCTTTGTTGTTTAATACTAGTTGTTTCATTTTTTTTGTTTTTCTTTCTTTTTCATTTAGGTTGCATTTGTTTTCTTTTAACCTTGTTTTCTTTTTCTTCCTTTAAAAAAAAAAAGGTTTGAGGGATTTTTTCGAAAACAGGTACAGCGGCAATTGGAGGCAACAATAACAGAAAGCAGCAGGCTATTCAAGGTTCGAGCGGTTGCACACCAAGTGGGGTGTGAACGCACTAGCGCTACCCAATTGCACTGGACGGACTGCCGATCACTATAAAATTTTCTAAACTCTACAGGGACTGCTGCTGCAAATAAAAAATATATATAGACATTGCTTGTAAAAATCTTCTACAGGGCATCGGCTTGCTTGTAATTTTTTTTCTTTTATTTATTTCTGCAATTGCTTGTTCTGTAACTGTTCTGAGACTGTTCATTCTGTGACTGATTAAAAAAAATAAAAAAATCGCATTCATCTTAGTTTTGTTTTTATTTTCTAAGGACTTCATTATATTTGGACAAATTGATTTAGTTCTAACGGATTATTTCTCGGTGTCTAGACTACGGCAGAGTAATAACTGTTTATAAATATTACGGTGATTCATAAATATTATATCGGTTGTTCCTCTGAAGGTACTTAAACCTTCGGCTGCATTGCTAGGGTGATTCCTGGTGCACCGATAACTCATGTCCGTTAACTGGCTGAGAAACTTTTTGTTGAAATAAATCAAACCGTCATTATATAATTCTAGAGAGTGTAAATAAGTAATTTGCATTAGGTTCAATTAAAAAAAAGGATTTCAGAACAATTCTCGTATTGTAAAAGATTTCTATTCGCTTCTCAAATTTGTTTTTTCTCGTCTTCCCTTATTCTTCTCGCTAGTGCATGCGTAATTGGACTCGTGATCCTTCAGATAATCGTTTAGTTCAAACAAACATTCCTTTAACCATGGCCGAGGAAAATCCCCCTCGAACTCTTATGGATAGATAGTTCCCCGATCGGGTTTCTATTCCTTCTTGCATCATATTGCCTACCCCAACGGGTAACCATTTTGAAATTCATTCGAATCACATAAATACTCTTCCAAAGTTCGGAAATTTAGAACGTGATGATCCTTATATTTTCTTGACCAAATTTGAACAAGTTTGTGCAACTATGAAATTTCAACAATTAAGTGACGATGGAATCAAACTTAGGTTAATTCCATTTTCATTTACCGATTATGCTGAGAAATGATTGTATAGCTTGCCTTCAAATACGATTGGAACTTGGGGTGAATTTGTAAACATTTTTCTAAAGAAATTTTACCCTTTGGAAAAAACATCCAAAATTCGAAATGAAATCGTCAATTTTCGTCAATTTGGGGGTGAATCCTTTGCAAAATATTTTGAAAGATTTAAAGAGCTTCTAGTCAAAATGTCCACATCACAATTTCGAAAAATGGACTCTTTGTCAAATTTTATACGATGGACTTGAAAATAACTCTCGAACCATGCTCGAATCGATGTGCCAAGGAAATTTTCTAGCCCAAGATCACAATGCCGCTTGGCAATTTCTCGAAAATTTGGCCGAAAAATCAGCTCAATGGGAAAGATCTAACGAGAAATCGATTTATTCCCGATTTAACGCTCATTCGGTAGGATCATCAGTAGCCTTAGAAGCAAAATTAGATGCGATGATATCCAAATTCGATAATGTCCTTTCATCAACGCAAATAAATCAAGCTCAAGCGTCTCATACCTCATGTTACAAATGTAATGATCCTAACCACATAGCTGATCAATGCCCACATTCATTGGAACAACTCAACGCATTTAACAAAGCTAGGAATGACCCATTCTCCCCAATGTACAATCCAAGTTGGAGAAACCATCCTAACTTCTCTTGGACCCAAAACAATGCAAATTCGAATGCGGTTCGACCACCTTTTTAGTCATTTTCGAATAATACTTCGAAACCTCCCTTTCAACAAACTCAATTCCAACATCCTGCGCCACCTTCTCAAAATCAAGCACAACAATCTTTTGCTCCCCAAGACGATAAACGATTGACATCAATTGAGAAAACTCTCGAAGAATTGACTAAAGCGACGACTCAAAATCTCCAATCAAATACCAATCTTCAAAATTTATTGACTTCGCACATGCAAAACACGAGTCAATCGATCACTAAACTTGAAATGCAAATGAGTCAGTTAGCCACTTCCGTAAGCGAACGGGAAAGAGGCACTTTCCCGAGTCAACCCATTCCAAACCCCAACCGTCAAAATCTTAACTCCAGCCAAATTCACATCATTCAAGATTCAAACGTTATTCACTTGAATGCGGTCACGACACTTAGATCTGGCAAAAAGATTGACAACCATGTGGTCAACCCAAATGCTTTACCGGACGATCTTCCAAACCCTATCGAAAATTCGACCAACTCAGATCAAAACATTTAGCCAATTTCTGACAAGGACCATCCTCAAACTCAAGTAGCCCAACCTACTGAGTTGTCTGCTCCATTTCCGCATAGACTCCGACCTAGGAAAAAGACGGATCAACTAGAAAAGACCCTTGAAATATTTAAGCAAGTTAAAGTGAACATTCCTCTTTTAGATATTATTCAACAAGTTTCATAGTACGCGAAATTTCTAAAAGATTTGTGCACTCAAAAACGTCATACACATGTACCTAAGAAAATGTTTCTAGCGGCAACTCTAAGCGAAGTCTTGTCCCAATCAATGCTAGTGAAATACAAAGATCCTGGCTGCCCCACAATATCATGAACTATTGGGGACAAGAAAATCGATAGATGCCTGCTAGACTTAGGTGCTAGTGTTAACTTGCTTCCATATTCCGTCTATCGCCAATTAAGGCTAGGAGAATTGAAACCCAGCAAGGTTACCCTTCAGCTTGCTAACCGATCAATTAAGAAACCTGTGGGAGAAATCAAGGATGTATAGATCAAAATTGACGAATTCATCTTTCCAGTTGATTTCATTGTCTTAGAAACTCAACAGGTTAGCAATCCTGCAAACCAGATCCCTTTGATTCTAGGACGACCCTTCTTAGCAACCTCTAATGCTCTCATCAACTGTAGAAATGGGTCTATGAAACTTTCTTTCGGTAACATGACTGTCGAGCTAAACATCTTTAGAACTGAAAACTCTCCTAACTCTTATGTGGACCAGTTTTCTGAAATCCATGCTGTCCACGATAATGAATCTGAGCTCGACCATATGAATAACGAAATTGAATCAAATTACGAAACTTGGTTTCAAGATACTCCTGAAAATGTATCTGATTCGATTCCTGTCGAGCCTCTCACAAATGATTCTATCCCTCAACCAATTTCTTCGGTTGAGTCGTCCCCAAAATCTGACCTCAAAGTGCTTCCCAGTCATCTTAAGTACGCTTACTTAGGAGACAATGAAACTTTTCCTGTCATTATCGCTTCTGACCTTACTTTAGAGCAGGAACAATTGCTCCTTCCCATCCTTAAGAAAAATAAGGAAGCAATTGGTTGGTCCATGGCTGATATTAAGGGGAATAGTCCTTCGATTGTCCAACATCGAATCTACCTTATAGATGATGCCAAACCCACTCATGATCTCCAGCGTCGACTGAACCCCATCATGAAAGAAGAAGTTTGTGCTGAAATCCTTAAATGTCTTGACAATGGAATCATCTACCCGATTTTCGATAGTCAATGGGTTAGTCCGATTCATGTCGTACCTAAGAAATAAGGGATTATCGTGATCCAAAATGAAGCTAACGAGCTTATCCCAACCCACACCCAGACCGGTTGGCGTGTTTGCATTGACTATAGGAAACTTAACGCCGCAACACGTAAGGATCATTTCCCTCTGCTATTTATCGATCAAATGTTAGAACAGCTAGCCGGTCATGAGTACTATTGTTTCCTTGACGGTCACTCGGGCTATAATCAAATCCCTATCCGTCTTGAGGACCAAGAGAAAACCACTTTCAATTGTCCATTTGGTACATTTGCGTACCGTCGTATGCCTTTTGGCCTCTGTAATGCACCTGCAACCTTTCAGAGGTGTATGATTAGCATTTTTTCTGATATGATCGAGCGATTTTTAGAAGTTTTCATCGATGATTTTTCCATATTTGGTGATTCTTACTCTGAGTGTTTACTTCATCTTGATCTTGTTCTTAACTGTTACAAAGATAAACACTTAACTCTTAATTGGGAAAAGTGTCACTTCATGGTCAAACATGACATTGTTTTAGGACATGTCATCTCTAATAAAGGAATTGAAGTAGATAAAGCCAAAATCGAAGTTATCTCGAATCTTCCCATTCCCAAATCTGTTAAGGACATCCAATCCTTTTTACGTCATGCTGGATTTTACTATCGCTTTATAAAAGATTTTAGCAAAATCACTCGACCTTTGACCAATATTCTTGGTAAGGATGTTCCTTTCGACTTCAATTCTGATTGCATTTCATCTTTTGAGCATCTTAAAAATGAACTTGTCTCTGCTCCGATCATCTGCTCTCCCAACTGGAAGCTGCCTTTTGAAATCATGTGTGATGCCTCGAATTTTGCTGTTGGCGCTGTCTTAGGACAACGCATCGATAAAATTCTTCATGTAATTTACTACGCGAGTAAGACTTTGAACGATGCCCAAATCAATTATACGACCACTGAAAAAGAACTTTTAGCAGTTGTTTTCGCTCTAGAAAAATTTAGGCCTTATCTAGTTGGCTCACACATCACGGTTTATACCGATCATTCCGCACTTAGGTACCTTTTCTCTAAAAAGGATGCTAAGGCTCGTATCATTTATTGGATCCTTCTACTTCAAGAATTTGACCTTGCCATTAAGGATAAAAAAGGATCCGAAAACGTTATTGCGGACCACTTGTCTCGTCTTCCAAATGCCCCGTCTTCTTCTCTTCCGATCAACGAGAATTTCCCCGATGAACAACTGTTTTCTCTATCCACTGATCCTTGGTTTGCTAACATTGTCAACTATTTAGTCACCAAGCAGACCCCTTCTTTTTGGTCTAAGCAGGATGAACACAAATTCTTTTCTCAAGTGAAACATTTTTATTGGGACAACCCCTATCTTTTCAAATACTGTCCAGACCAAATCATTCGAAGGTGTGTTCCCGACAATGAAACTCACAGTGTCCTCTCTTTCTGTCATGACCAAGCCTATGGTGGTCACTTCGGTCCCAAATAGACAGCCGAAAAGGTTCTCCAATTGGGTTTCTACTGGCCCAACCTTTTCAAAGATGCGTACGAATTTTGCAAAACTTGTGATCAATGTCAATTCTTAGGGAAAATTTCAAAACAGAATATGATGCCTCTAAAACCCATTCTAGAGGTTGAAATTTTTGATGTGTGGGGTATAGACTTCATGGGACCCTTCCCTAATTCTTTTGGAAACGTTTACATTCTCTTAGCTGTTGATTATGTTTCCAAATGGGTCGAAGCTGTTCCATGCAAAACAAATGATAACAAGGTTGTTATGCGCTTCTTGAAAGAAAATATCTTCTCTAGGTTTGGCACACCTCGCACAATAATCAGTGACAACGCAACACACTTATGTAATCGTTCTTTTGAAGATCTCATGAGAAAGTATTCGATAACCCACAAGTTATCTACTCATTACCATCCTCAAACTTATGGGCAAGTTGAAGTATCGAATAGGCAGATTAAACAAATTCTTGAGAAAACTGTGAATCGAAATCGTAAAGATTGGTCCCAAAAGTTAACCGACGCTCTTTGGGCTTACCGCACCGCTTTCAAAACCAACTTGGGTATGTCCCCTTATCGGTTGATTTTTGGTAAGTCATGTCACTTGCCAGTTGAACTAGAACATAGGGCGTTATAGGCAATAAAACTTTAAATCTTGATTTAGAGCAAGCAGGTGAACATAGGAAGCTTCAACTTAATGAACTTGATGAAATTCGAAATGATGCCTATGAAAATGAACGAATTTACAAGGACAAAACATAAGTTTTTCATGATAAATCAATTTTACGTAAAACTTTCATGCCAGGTCAAAAAGTTCTGTTGTATGACTCAAAACTGCATTTATTTCCGGGTAAGTTAAAATCTTGATGGACAGGACCTTACACTGTACGGACTGTTTTTTCATATGGTGCGGTAGAAATTGAGAATCCAACCAATGGATCATCCTTTAAGGTTAATGGTCAACGCCTTAAACCTTACTTGGAACCAATACCCAATGAAGAGGAAGAGCTCATGGTCCTCCATAAGCCACATTACATTCGGTAAGACGCACTAACCCTCTTTTGTACATATGTAAATATTCTGTTATTTGTTTTTCCCTTTCACTAAGATATGTCTGATTAAGACTGTGAGGACACAGTCACACTCAAGTGTGAGGGGGGGGGGATTTACATTACATCAGCAATCAAATTTTATGAAGTAGGTCATTCATTAAACAAGGATAAACTTAAAATTCATAAATAACACCTTGGTTCTTGTTTGATAAGTTGAATTGTCGGGTGATGTGAATGAACATTATTTATTCATTGAATCGTAATGTGTCTTTTTAAGATGCTAGCTTGAGACTGTTCAGACATTAGTCGTGTTCTGGAGTAAGCGTGTCAACCTTTGTTATACATGTTAGAATGTGCAAGTAAAAATAATCAGAAAAAAAATCAAATAATAATGATTTTGCACTTACATCATGCATAATATTTTCTTTTCACTCAAATTTTCAAAATCGTAAGTTCTAAAATCCACTTGGCCCAATTAAGGAGAAATGACTCATTGTAGCGTTCTTCTTCGATACCCCCACATTATTCAAACCCAAGTTTTAGTCGATTTACATCCATGTTTCGACAAGTTTATCTTATATTGGTATACTCAAGAACCTTTGTTTAAAGGTCAAAACGTCACTTGTTATACCAATATTACACCACCCACTCCGTACTTGTTTTAAGGTAGGATAACCATATACCACATCTTATTTTATATGGGTTATCTATCTTACAAAACTTTTCTTATCATTCCTTTCAGCTTTTTGTATAACATCAATCCAGACTTGTGTGTTGAATTAGGGTTATAGAAGTAGAGTAACTAGGGCACAAAACTTTCCTTTCATGAAGCATTGGTTTAGTAGAGGAGGAATCAAATGAAATAATGTACGACATCATTCCATTCCATCTCCATTCATCATTCATCATGCAAAAAAAAAAGAGAGAAAAAGAATAGAAAAATGAAATAAAGAGAGAGTCCCTCTGAATAAAATAGTCTTCATCATTCTTGACTATGAAGCACCCATTTCCATTCAATCCACATCCATCATACCGTACTTAGAAGCAAGGATTGTAGTTGAGGAGATGAAAGGAAACAAAACGTCCATATGTGCCTTGGTATTACTTTATCTTTTGTAGCTTGAAATTCAACTAATACACTTGCCCTCTTATCTAGAATATTTTTGGAACTTACAAAATTTTCCTTCATCTATGCATAACTCATATCCAATACATTACAGTTACACTGGTGCAAAATTATTCAAAAAAAAAAAAATGGTTGAGTAAATGATTAGGTGCAAATTGTCGATGTGTAGAACTTTGGTTGACACCATGCTCTTAACCTTCAAGACAATTACAGTGTTATCAAGGAATTACGATTCAGCTTGAAATTTTTTATTCATTTTTGCACTAATTATGGAATGGACAATTTATTGAAGTTAGTTGAAATCCTTGGAATGTGAAAGACCTTAAATATATTGTTTGTGTAACACCCTGAATTTTAGTTAATACTAAAATTCACTAATTACAGGATAAATAATTTCAGATGTGGGAATTGGGGGTAACGGGCTACGTTATTGCGTTCGTCTCGGAAAAATACGCGAAATAGAGTCCGAGTTTTCGAGAATCGGAGTCCGTATGGCCCGGTTATGGCCCAAAGAAGTTTACAGAAAATTTAAAGCTAAAAACAGATTTAGAAATTTAAATTTAGATTTTAAATTAGAACCAGCGGGGCCAGGCGGGAAGATTCCCGCCCTAGGCATGTCGACAGGGCTGTCGACAGGGGTGTCGACTTGCCTGTCGACTTGCCTGTCGACACGGCGTGTCGAACCAGGGTGCTTGGGTGCACCAGATCTGGTTTTCTGGCTAGGGCTGGGCTGGGTTCTAGAGATTTCCTAAATCTAACGGACCTAATCTAATCTAGGGTTAATCTAAGGGCCTAAAACACTCTCCTAATCTATAAATACACCCTAAACCTACCCTAATCCATACTAAAAATAGAAATGAAGGCCTCATGCCGCCAAATTAAATCCTAGAAGGAGTCTCCACTAATCTAAGAAGGAAGTTGCAAGCTAATCCCTCTCAAATCATTCTCTAATCATCACCATCTTCATATTTAGCAACTAATTCCACTTCATAAGTAGGTTAATTTTGGGTTTGGTGAGTTTCTATCACTTTAACATCAATTGTTAAAGTAAGTAGATTGGGTGTAATGAGATCTATGGTCTTAAATGCGGATTAGTGAGTTTGAATCATTTATAATGATATGTTACTCTATGTTTTTCTATGTATATGCATAATTAATAAGTGGGTTTATGCATGTTTGATAAGTTGGTTTATGCATGCTTGATAAGTTGGTTTATGCATGTTTAACAAGTGGGTTTATGCATATTTAATAAGTGGATTTATGCATGTTTAACAAAGTGAGTTATGCAAGTTCATATGCAAGTTATGTATATGTTTAAATGCAAGTTTAATGTGATATGCAAGTTATGCATGCTTATGCAAGTATATGGATGCTTATGCAAGTTATGTATATGTTTAAATGCAAGTTGAATGTGATATGCAAGTTATGCATGCTTATGCAAGTATATGGATGCTTATGCAAGTTATGTATATGTTTAAATGCAAGTTTAATGTGATATGCAAGTTATGCATGCTTATGCAAGTATGTGGATGCTTATGCAAGTTATGTGTATGCTTAAATGCATGTTTAACATGTTATGCAAGTTATGAGAATGCTTATATGCAAGTTCAACATGTTATGCAAGATATGTGTATGATAATATGCAAGCTCATATGCAACATGTTATGCAAATCATGTGTATGATAATATGCAAGTTTGGGTTAAATGTAGTTGGGTTAATATATGCTCATATATGCAAGTTGACATCCTCTTAACCCATGACAAAGTTATATGCTAAACCCATGATATTTGTGATGGATCTTCCCTTTTATTATGTCATGAAATGAGAACGATTTACGTGGGGAACGATGGGGTTGGTAAATATGTTAATAAATGTATGATTGGGTATGATTAAGCATACCATAAAAATAAATTACCATAAGTGGGAATTTACCTATTGAGTTAGGTCTACCCCATGGGAATTTACCTATTGAGTTAGGTCTACCCATGTTATGGAAAACTTGATATTAATTAGGGATAATTAATATGGGGGTGGTTAATTAGGTGTAATTAATCGACTAAGACACGAGGTTGGACTCATTTGTAGTGTAAAACTGCCCGGACCCGACCGGCTTAACCAGTTGCTACAAATGTCAGCCCAATGTGAGAGGTCTTAGCCATAAATTAAATACGTGATTAAAGTAAAGACACGAGGTTAGGCTCTGTTATGACGTAAGACTGCCCGGACTCTACCGGCTTAACCAGGCGGTCATAACAGCCAGTCTAATGTGGGAGGTCTTTACGGGAGATCACGGTCTTAATTAATTAAGAAACACTTAACCATATTAGCATGTAGTGGGACATGAGGGGTTAAGTGGGTGCCTTGGGTGGCATGTGGAAATTTTGTGGTTGCCTTGGGTGGCATGTGGAATCTAGTGGGTTGCCTTGGGTGGCAATAGAAAATACGATTAGAATACTTAACCAAGTGGGAACATGTAATTAAACATGATTAAAGGGTTAAGTGGGATACACTAGATATATGACAAGCTTAAGTGGGTAGCTTGTGGGGGCCCATTTCAACCAATATCCCAAACGTATCTTTGTGGGCTCGACCCATGTCGAGTGACGGGACACGCATATTGGGCTTGATTATAAGAGGCCAAAACGGGTTAGCGGTGGCAACGCAAGTCCAACGGGTTTCATATGCGTGTGTGGGCCCGGGCTGGTAGATAAGCCGTTGTTGCATCGTGTAGATATAAAGCCGTGCACCGTTGATAGTATTGGGTAGCCACTTTAGGGGAGTGATACACCCCACTGTGGGACCAGCACGGGTATCTACGGTAGGGAGCCGATCGATGGGGAGTAGTGGGTACACCTAATAAAGATAGGGGCAGACGGCACCTATGTAGGGTTACACGAAACTACTGGGTAAGAATTACTGAGTACACCTAGTGGAGATAGGGGCAGACGGCACCTATGTAGTGGGCTAGGAGTACACGAAACTACTGGGGAAATTTTCTAAGTCCTTGGAGGGATCAACCTTTAAGTAGGAATGACTGGTGTGGTGCAGTTAGTAATTATCCTTGGGTGGGTAGATGCGTCCTGACGGTTATCTTAGTTTATCCTAAGTCTACCAAGCTGCTTAGTGTAGCCATTCATCCCCAGATATTACCGTAGGTCAAGTTTATGTCTTCTCTGGTTACTTTAATGATTGTATTGTTAAAGTTATAGGACTCACTCAGACTTATGTCTGACCCCGTTGTTTTATCTTTTTCCCAACCCTCAGGTCCTACGGTGGATCCTAGCGGTAGTAGATCTTGATCGGATTGCTGTTCCAGTCTTTAGGAGCTTGGGTAGATGTAAAGCTCTATTTGTCCAGTTATCTTTTCTTTTGTTCTGGTTATTGTATGAGAGAGTGGGATTATGTACTTCTTTATTTTGATGGATATTGTACTTGACTTTTATCGTGGTTTTATGATGTAACCAGACATGTTTATTTCCGCTGTTATGAGATGATATTTTAAATTTCAAGTACTATTTATATCTGTCTTGTTGTAATTTTTCTGTTCTATATTCACTAAAATACTCCACCGATGCTATGGCATTCCCATAGTGAGTGACCATAGCGGGAGTGGGGTGTTACACGTGGTATCAGAGCAAAGGTTACCGGAACAGATAAAATTTTTAGAAAACTATTTTTCTAAAAACATTTTTGGAAGAGATATTTTCAAAAACATGTCTTTAAAGAGAAAAGTTTTTGAAAGAAAAGCATAATCCCCAATAGCCATATCTATATCCTTCGAATCCTTCGTTTTGAATCTTTCCTTTTTCGTTTCAACATGGCCGAGAATCTTAACTTTCCGGAGGGTGTGACGGTACCAGTATGGTATAGGAGATTGATGGAGGCTAGGGCCACCACGGCGGGTCCAGCAAATGTTCCTCCACCAACCGTAGCACCCGATCTTCCTCCTCCCCCTCCTCCTCGCACGGATACTTTTGCTAAGACTTGCAAGGAATTTAAAGCTATGGGAGGGAAACCTTTTCAAGGATCTGAAACTTTTGTGGAAGCTAGAGATTGGCTTAAGGAGGTGGAAGAGTTGATAGATATCTTTGAGATGGAAGAAGGAAAGAAAGTCAAGTTGGCTGCTTGGTTAATGAAGGGAGAGGCCTCATTCTGGTGGGAGGTCACTAATGGAGAACGCCCCGTTGACTCTTGGGCGGATTTTAGGCAAAGATTTGTGGCAAAGTTTCTCTCAAGGGCGGAGGAAAACTTGTATATGGAAAGATTCTTGACTCTAAAGCAAGGGAATCTCTCGGTGAAGGAATATGTCAACAAGTTTAATCAATTGGCAAGGTTTGGCCTAGATATGGTGAATACACCGGAGAAGAAGGCTTTGAGGTTCGTGAAGGGCTTGAATGAACCGATGCATGGGTTGGCTATGACTCATATCCCTATGGGGGCCACCTTTGAGAAGCTAGTTGACATGGCACTCATGTATGAAGAAGAGAAGGGTCCCAATGCTAATAGGGCACCCGAGAAGAAGGGAGATCAAAAGAGACCTCAGCAACAACAACAAAGCAAAGGTGGGAAAGGCAACGGTGGCAAGGGCAAGAAGAAGAAGTGTTTCAATTGTGGGACACCTGGCCACCTAAGCAAGGATTGCCGCAAGAAGAAGAAGACTGGCTGCTTCCACTGTGGCGAAGCAGGGCATTTAGTGAAGGATTGCCCTAAGAAGGGGCAAAAGACGGGGTCTACCTCAGGAGGACAGGTGCAAGCTCTTATGGCACCGAGTCAGGCTAGGGGGCAAGTACAGGCTCTCGTGGTTCCACCAATTCAGGAAAGAGGTAGAACTATCTCCGTTGAAAGTCTGGTTTTTCTATTTGATCATCCTGTCCGTACATTGTTTGATTCAGGCGCATCGCATTCGTTTATCTCATCATCATTAGTTGAGTCACTGCACTTAGACACCAGTCTGGTAGATGATCCCTTGGTTGTTTCAAACCCAATTGGGGGCTCCACTTATTTGTCCATGATATGTTTGGGTTTGAAGATTTCTATACTTAGCATTGAGTTTAGATGTGATGCTTTTGTGTTGGGCTTCACGGGCTATGGGTTGATTTTGGGCATGGACTGGTTATCCAGTAATGGTGCCGTTCTTGATTGCGAAAGGAGAGTTGTTAGGCTCATGACCCGCTTGGGTAACACTCTCGAGATTTCTTGTAATCCCATGGACTCTGTTATGCTAAGTTATCTTGAATCGCTTGACGCTTCGGTCGAGAGTTTGCAATCTGTTAGAGTGGTCCGGGAATATCCGGATGTGTTTGAGGAGGTAAAGGGCTTACCTCCGAAGCGGGAGATTGACTTCCGAATATATCTGGTGGATAATGCTAAACCGGTATCTTTACCAGTGCGCCACATGGCTCCTCGTGAGAGGAGGGAACTCCATAAGCAAGTAGGGGAGTTGCTTGAGAAGGGGTTCATAAGACGGAGCATATCGGAGTGGGGTGCTCCAGTAGTATTTGCTACAAAGGCGGATGGGTCGCTCAGACTTTGTGTAGACTATAGAGAACTCAACAAGCTCACAAAGAAGAATAGACACCCATTGCCGAGGATTGATGATCTTTTCGATCAGTTGGTTGGCGCTTCAGTATTTTCTCAGTTGGACTTAGCCACGGGGTTTCATCAGTTGAGGGTGGCTGAGGATAGCATAGACAAGACTGCCTTTAGAACTCCGGATGGTTTCTATGAGTGGTTGGTAATGCCATTTGGGTTGACGAACGCCCCTGCATACTTTGTTGATTTGATGAGTAGGGTGTTCAGGGAGTTCCTTAATAAATTTGTGGTGGTCTTTGTGGATGATATCTTAGTATTTTCTAAGAGTGAGGAAGAGCATGCCCTACATCTTGGGGAGGTGTTGAAGACTCTTCGAGCGCATAGCCTTAAGGCTAAATTCTCTAAATGTCACTTCTGGAGGAAGGAAGTACGGTTCTTGGGGCACGTGGTCTCCAAGGAAGGGATAGCTGTGGATCCCACGAAGGTAGTATCAATTCAGGATTGGATGGTTCCAAAGAATGCTACCGAAGTAAGAAGTTTCTTGGGGTTGGCGGGTTATTATAGGAAGTTTATCAAAGACTTCGCGAAAATATCAGCCCCATTAACCCGCTTGATGAAGAAGAATCTTGTTTTCACATGGGACGTAGATTGCGATGATGTGTTCCGACGGTTAAAGAGAGCTTTAACCACCGCTCCAGTTTTGGTGTTGCCAGATGGGAGCAAGCCATTTGTTGTCTATACCGATGCCTGTGGGACAGGACTTGGCGCAGTCTTAATGCAAGAGGGAAGGGTAATAGCCTATGGTGGAAGGCAGTTGAGGGCACATGAGAAAAATTACCCTACCCATGATCTAGAGCTGGCCGCTATTGTTTTTGCGCTTAAGATTTGGCGCCATTATCTTCTTGGTGAGAGATTCGAGTTGTTCACTGACCATAAATCATTGAAATACTTATTCTCTCAGAAGGATTTAAACTTAAGACAGCAAAGGTGGATGGAGTTCTTAGCATCTTATGATTTCGAGATAGCGTATACCCCTGGCAAGGGTAACGTGGTGGCGGACGCTTTGAGCAGGAAGAGGTTGTCCTTGAGTCCATTGTTCGTGGAACGACGAAGCTTGGAATTTATCTCGATGTTTGATTTCAGACCTTCCGTTGACTAAGTACCCGTTTTGCTAGCTTCTTTGGAAGTTAGGCCTACTCTTTTGGGGCGGATTGGAGAAGCACAGAGGGACGACCCACAGTTGGTTGAGTTGGTAGAAAAGCTCATAAGGGGGGAGTCGTCCAGCCATTTGAGTAGGTACATCCTAGACGATAGGGGGTGCTTGCGTAGAGACGGTAGACTTTGTGTACCGCAAGATGAGGGTTTGAGGAAGGCTATTCTTGATGACGCACACCGTTCTAGGATGACCATTCATCCCGGTGGGGACAAGATGTACCAAGACATGAAGAGGGTTTTCTTCTGGGCCGGTATGAAGAAAGATGTGGCCGAGTATGTCGCTCGATGTTTGGTGTGCCAGCAAGTGAAGGCGGAGCAAAGGAAACCAGGTGGGTTGCTTCACCCATTGGAGGTTCCGCAATGGAAGTGGGATAGCGTCTCGATGGATTTTATTGACGGGTTACCCAGGTCGAGGAAGGGTAATACAGGAATTTGGGTGGTGGTAGACAGACTTACTAAGAGCGCCCATTTCATACCTGTGAAGAGCAAGAGGACTGCTCCATGGCTAGCTTCAGTATATCTTCGAGAGATAGTTCGATTACATGGGGTACCCTCTAGCATAGTAAGTGATCGAGATCCTATCTTCACTAGCGAGTTCTGGAGAAGTTTGCAAGAAGCAGTGGGGACTCAATTGTGTCTGAGCACCGCATATCATCCTCAGACGGACGGCCAAACTGAGAGGGTGAATCGTGTTCTAGAAGACCTTTTGAGGCTTTGTATCTTAGATTTTGGAGGTACATGGGAAGAGCAACTTCCATTGGTGGAGTTCGCATATAATAACAGCTTTCAGTCCAGTATTGGGATGGCTCCTTTCGAAGCTCTCTATGGAAGGCCTTGTCGATCACCTACATGTTGGTGGGAATCTACGGATAAGATCTTGCTTGGGCCTGATATGGTTAGGGAGACTTCAGAGAAGATCGATTTGATTCGAAGAAGGATGAAAGCAGCGCAAGATAGGCAAAAATCTTATGCGGACAAGAGAAGGACGGATCTTGAGTTTGAGGTTGGGGATATGGTTTTTGTTAAGGTATCTCCGTTGAGAAATGTTGTTCGCTTCGGATCCGTTGGGAAGTTAGCACCGAGGTTTGTTGGGCCGTTTCCTATCAAGGAAAGGATTGGACGGTTGGCATATAGGGTGGAGTTGCCCGACAGACTTAGTGGTGTTCATGATGTATTCCATGTATCACATCTGAGGAAGTGCTTACATGAGACGGCAGAGGTGGTAGAGCCGAGCTTGCTTAGAGATATAAAGGTAGAGCGTGATGCGACTATTCGACGAGCTCCTACTCGCATCCTTGGGTCAGAGACTAGGAAGTTGAGAAACAGAGAGGTTCAACTAGTCAAAGTGCAATGGGGAGAAGATGAGAGCAATGCAACTTGGGAGACGGAAGCGAAGATGCGTTCATTGTACCCATTTCTTTTTGAGGGTATGTCTTTACTTTCTCCTTTATCGCTTGTCTAGTACTTATCTTATCTTCGGTATGTCCTCTCGTTAGTACCTTTGACCTTTAGATAGGGTAAACCTATGGTTGAAACATGTGTTTGAGACATGTTATGGTTGATGGATACAAGTGGATGCAAGTGTTTGCTAGTGGTTGCTCGTGGATGCATATACACACACTCTAGGCACTAGATCGGCTCAGTCACTTCATATTGCATATTGCATAAAATTGTGTGTAGGAAGATATATTTATGGATGTATAATGGTTGTGTTATCACATGGATGATGCATTTTGGTGAATGATTGTGCACTCATGTAGATATTGTATGTGTCGATAGGGTTCTCTCGCATACATAATGGATGCATGGCACTATCATGGTTTGCATATGTTCATACATTAGATAGGGAACATATACACACACTTTTTTGCATATGCTCATACATCATTAGAAACTGTTTAAGGACAATGGATGCCCGTGGTTGATGATTTGAGTAGATGGTTGTTTGGATGGTAGGATATGCATTCTCCTTAGCCTAGAGATTTCGGGGACGAAATCCTTTAAGGAGGGGAGAATGTAACACCCTGAATTTTAGTTAATACTAAAATTCACTAATTACAGGATAAATAATTTCAGATGTGGGAATTGGGGTAACGGGCTGCGTTATTGCGTTCGTCTCGGAAAAATACGCGAAATAGAGTCCGAGTTTTCGAGAATCGGAGTCCGTATGGCCCGGTTATGGCCCAAAGAAGTTTGCAGAAAATTTAAAGCTAAAAACAGATTTAGAAATTTAAATTTAGATTTTAAATTAGAACCAGCGGGGCTAGGCGGGAAGATTCCCGCCCTAGGCATGTCGACAGGGCTGTCGACAGGGGTGTCGACTTGCCTGTCGACTTGCCTGTCGACACGGCGTGTCGAACCAGGGTGCTTGGGTGCACCAGATCTGGTTTTCTGGCTAGGGCTGGGCTGGGTTCTAGAGATTTCCTAAATCTAACGGACCTAATCTAATCTAGGGTTAATCTAAGGGCCTAAAACACTCTCCTAATCTATAAATACACCCTAAACCTACCCTAATCCATACTAAAAATAGAAATGAAGGCCTCATGCCGCCAAATTAAATCCTAGAAGGAGTCTCCACTAATCTAAGAAGGAAGTTGCAAGCTAATCCCTCTCAAATCATTCTCTAATCATCACCATCTTCATATTTAGCAACTAATTCCACTTCATAAGTGGGTTAATTTTGGGTTTGGTGAGTTTCTATCACTTTAACATCAATTGTTAAAGTAAGTAGATTGGGTGTAATGAGATCTATGGTCTTAAATGCGGATTAGTGAGTTTGAATCATTTATAATGATATGTTACTCTATGTTTTTCTATGTTTATGCATAATTAATAAGTGGGTTTATGCATGTTTGATAAGTTGGTTTATGCATGCTTGATAAGTTGGTTTATGCATGTTTAACAAGTGGGTTTATGCATATTTAATAAGTGGATTTATGCATGTTTAACAAAGCGAGTTATGCAAGTTCATATGCAAGTTATGTATATGTTTAAATGCAAGTTTAATGTGATATGCAAGTTATGCATGCTTATGCAAGTATATGGATGCTTATGCAAGTTATGTATATGTTTAAATGCAAGTTGAATGTGATATGCAAGTTATGCATGCTTATGCAAGTATATGGATGCTTATGCAAGTTATGTATATGTTTAAATGCAAGTTTAATGTGATATGCAAGTTATGCATGCTTATGCAAGTATGTGGATGCTTATGCAAGTTATGTGTATGCTTAAATGCATGTTTAACATGTTATGCAAGTTATGAGAATGTTTATATGCAAGTTCAACATGTTATGCAAGATATGTGTATGATAATATGCAAGCTCATATGCAACATGTTATGCAAATCATGTGTATGATAATATGCAAGTTTGGTTTAAATGTAGTTGGGTTAATATATGCTCATATATGCAAGTTGACATCCTCTTAACCCATGACAAAGTTATATGCTAAACCCATGATATTTGTGATGGATCTTCCCCTTTATTATGTCATGAAATGAGAACGATTTACGTGGGGAACGATGGGGTTGGTAAATATGTTAATAAATGTATGATTGGGTATGATTAAGCATACCATAAAAATAAATTACCATAAGTGGGAATTTACCTATTGAGTTAGGTCTACCCCATGGGAATTTACCTATTGAGTTAGGTCTACCCATGTTATGGAAAACTTGATATTAATTAGGGATAATTAATATGGGGGTGATTAATTAGGTGTAATTAATCGACTAAGACACGAGGTTGGACTCATTTGTAGTGTAAAACTGCCCGGACCCGACCGGCTTAACCAGTTGCTACAAATGTCAGCCCAATGTGAGAGGTCTTAGCCATAAATTAAATACGTGATTAAAGTAAAGATACGAGGTTAGGCTCTGTTATGACGTAAGACTGCCCGGACTCTACCGGCTTAACCAGGCGGTCATAACAGCCAGTCTAATGTGGGAGGTCTTTACGGGAGATCACGGTCTTAATTAATTAAGAAACACTTAACCATATTAGCATGTAGTGGGACATGAGGGGTTAAGTGGGTGCCTTGGGTGGCATGTGGAAATTTTGTGGTTGCCTTGGGTGGCATGTGGAATCTAGTGGGTTGCCTTGGGTGGCAATAGAAAATACGATTAGAATACTTAACCAAGTGGGAACATGTAATTAAACATGATTAAAGGGTTAAGTGGGATACACTAGATATATGACAAGCTTAAGTGGGTAGCTTGTGGGGGCCCATTTCAACCAATATCCCAAACGTATCTTTGTGGGCTCGACCCATGTCGAGTGACGGGACACGCATATTGGGCTTGATTATAAGAGGCCAAAACGGGTTAGCGGTGGCAACGCAAGTCCAACGGGTTTCATATGCGTGTGTGGGCCCGGGCTGGTAGATAAGCCGTTGTTGCATCGTGTAGATATAAAGCCGTGCACCATTGATAGTATTGGGTAGCCACTTTAGGGGAGTGATACACCCCACTGTGGGACCAGCACGGGTATCTACGGTAGGGAGCCGATCGATGGGGAGTAGTGGGTACACCTAATAAAGATAGGGGCAGACGACACCTATGTAGGGGTACACGAAACTACTGGGTAAGAATTACTGAGTACACCTAGTGGAGATAGGGGCAGACGGCACCTATGTAGTGGGCTAGGAGTACACGAAACTACTGGGGAAATTTTCTAAGTCCTTGGAGGGATCAACCTTTAAGTAGGAATGACTGGTGTGGTGCAGTTAGTAATTATCCTTGGGTGGGTAGATGCGTCCTGACGGTTATCTTAGTTTATCCTAAGTCTACCAAGCTGCTTAGTGTAGCCATTCATCCCCAGATATTACCGTAGGTCAAGTTTATGTCTTCTCTGGTTACTTTAATGATTGTATTGTTAAAGTTATAGGACTCACTCAGACTTATGTCTGACCCCGTTGTTTTATCTTTTTCCCAACCCTCAGGTCCTACGGTGGATCCTAGCGGTAGTAGAGCTTGATCGGATTGCTGTTCCAGTCTTTAGGAGCTTGGGTAGATGTAAAGCTCCAGTTATCCAGTTATCTTTTCTTTTGTTCTGGCTATTGTATGAGAGAGTGGGATTATGTACTTCTTTATTTTGATGGATATTGTACTTGACTTTTATCGTGGTTTTATGATGTAACCAGACATGTTTATTTCCGCTGTTATGAGATGATATTTTAAATTTCAAGTACTATTTATATCTGTCTTGTTGTAATTTTTCTGTTCTATACACTAAAATACTCCACCGATGCTATGGCATTCCCATAGTGAGTGACCATAGCGGGAGTGGGGTGTTACAGTTTGATTAATTCGCGTACTCAAGACGCTTTGGATTTTGTGGGTAGTATCCGCTGAAAACCCTCATGAGGCAACACTCGTCCTACTAGGGACACCTAGGGGTTTAACGGCTTGTTGCATATGCTAAATGCAATCGTGTTTCCTACGAAAGTGTGACATATCTTAGTTTAGTTTATTCGAGGACGAATAAAAAGATAAGTGTGGGGGTGTTTGATATACACATAATTGTGTTTATTTTATCCTCTTATTTATCTTATTTTATATTTAAAATAATTGATACTTTGTATTTATAGTTGTGTTTTCAGATTATTTATGATGATTGGATTAATGCACGAAATTGTTGAAAAGCTTGAAGAATTGGTGCATTAAGAGTGTTGATTTTGAGAGTAAGATTAAAGCTTGAAGAAATGTTGTTGTTCAACCACCTTCTGTCGCATATGTTAATCCAATGCCTTTTCATAATGGTAGCTTGTTGCAGATGTTATGGAGTTCCTATTCATGCTCAAAACAATTGATATTGATGCCATTTGATGCCCACAAGCTATTACAAATTGCAAATCTATTCATACGCGTTCACATTAGCTCATTTGCAAGGCCTCTCACTCTACAACTACGTTCACACTAGCTTATGTGTTATTTGGGCTAATTCTTTAGTCCCACGTTATGGAATTTGCCTAGTAGCCTTTGTCATATCAGCTATAAATACACTTTATCTCATTCATTGTAAAACACACTTAGTTTTATTCTGTAATCTTTCTCTTGGAATAAAACTCTTCTTCCTCTGTTCTATTTAGTTCTAGTTTTATTTATGTTCATGTTATTTAATTTCTGCTTTTCTTCTTCTTTAGCTATGTCTAGCTAATCCCCTTTGATTAGGAGGTGATGACGCTAATAGATATGATTCAACATGAATCACATAGCCAATAGATGAGGACTTTATATATGTAGATCTAGATCTGAATCAAGGGTTAGATCTGAACCTTCATATTTTGTGTCGTTTAAGAGCTATGCTCCTTCACAGGGTATATTCGTGTTCGATCTAACAATTATCAGATTTAGATCTAATTTTAGGTTTTTAGAAATTAATTTGTGAATTTGTCCTGATAGTCTATGGTTGTTTAAGAGCTCAGCTCCTGCATAGGCTATGCTTGTCGATATTTACTTATTTGTTTCTAAGAATCTATTTATCGTTGATTCGTGTTTGTGATAGAAACATGAATTAGATCTATATTTATTTGTTGGCTATTGATGTGTGTGAATCTAATCTATGTCATTATCTCCTAATTGCTTTCTCTTATTAGATAAATCTCTTTTTTTTTTATTTAATTGCTGTTATTTTCTGTGTATTCAATCAATCAAAATCCTGGAATAACTTGATTGGATTTATTAATTAAAATATTTTTGGTCCTAGAGTTCGACACCCTCTACAACAATCCTTGTTGTTTAGGAAAGCTGAACGGATTTTATAGTTGTTTACAATTGTATAATTTGTTCGCAAACACGTACTTTCTTGAATTTGATATAATCGAATTTGAAACTCTCCTCAGAATTATCTTTACTCCAATAATATTCCGAACTTTAGAATAAATTCACCGTTTCAGGTTAACTCAATTTCTAAATTCACTTTTGAATTTATCACTTCAAACATTTACCATTTTCCTTTTATAGCCAATTTAATCTGCAAAACGTTTTCTTCTAAAACATTATTCACTTTAAAACATGAATATTATTTCTTTATAAAAATCCGGACTTGTTTTATCAAACCATAACTTGATTTCAAATTTAAATACTATTATAGGTTCAAATCTTATTATCGAGTCATTTCTTATTCATATTCCATTTTATTTATCAAATTCATTTATACTTCAATTTCTAGTCTATTTTAATTAACAAGTTTATAATTCTATATTGATTTTATATTTCATTAAATTATATCGATTTTAAACCGAATGTTAACTGTCATGTCAGATTCTAAATTATATAATATATAATTACTGAAAATGAATTATTTTTATATACTTCGACATAATCGAATACCAACTGTAAATCCTTAAGGATTTATTTTAATTCTATTCATATTTAGAACATCAAAATAAATTCCATCGTTTCTTTTTTTAAAACGATTCCCAATTTCCACTTCATTTATAAACGTCATTTGTAAATTAAACCACTTGTTTTTATTATTAAAACAAGTTATCATTTCCTAGTCCATTTGGAATTAAATTTCTATTTTTAAAATAGATTCTTCCTTTCAAAAACCCATATTCTTTTCCATTTCATTTTAATATATTTTTACGTTGTTTTAAGTACCAATTAATTTCGAGCCAGTGTTGTTCAAGCATCCAAACACAACAAATCTATGATAGATCATCTAACACATCATATATCACAATATATGGAAATAAACATTAATAATTTATAGGAATCCAGGTGGATCCCTCCAACCAGTTTCCCTACATCCATATATGTTAATCAACGTAAACAACATCAATTTCAATATGAGATATTATAATGAATAGAATCAATATTTAACCAACAATTTATATATATAACTATATTTATAATTTCAACCAATTTATTTGTGATTCATCTAGACAACCATCACACAACATTCAATCATCATATATCAGTACTAAATTAATTTTATAAGGCTATAAAATTGTATAGAGTTAGTGAGTTTACTCATCTTAATCATTGAATAACGATTAACGGTCAATAGATCCGATCAGACTTTTTTTATTTTGCCATAAATTGAAATAGGCTCCAAATTTCTCCAAACCAGTTCCATAGTGTAGTTTATGATCATACGATCCCAAAGGATCCAAATTTGCGCAATTCTAATAACGTATGTACCAGATATTACGTTAACAAGTTTAAAGAACATTTAATTTAAATAAACTTTAATTAAACTGAATACTTCTGGAAAATATGGTGAACTAGGTATTGTTGATAATGTTAGACCAGCCTCTACTTTTGATGTTTTAGCACAACCTGATATTTGCATGCATGAAATAAATGATAGAGTTAAAGAAGTACCTATAGATACAGGGAATTGGGAGACATAAAGGAAATTAAAACAATTGAGAAAGAAGAGGATCAAAATAAAGTTTCTGATAAGGGTGAAGGAGCTACTATGATGGTTCTAAATGATTTGTTGTGTTACTAGAGATTCGGGTAACTTGTGACTAAAATTAGGTATGGTATTTATGGGGTCCTTGAAGGTGGTCTACTCGGGATTGTTGGACATATGGCACTATTTATTTGTGGAGGTGGCTAGTACCCAGTGTCCTTGTTATCAGAAGAAACCTTCTGATCTAGTGGAATATATGTTGATATGATTCTATTGTAGATATCTGAGATTTCCATAAGTGATTTGTTTTTAAATCCCGAAATGAAGTATGATTTGATATAAAGGTATATATTATTTCAATGCTTGAAATAAAATCAGGATTTTAAGATCAAAGAGATTATTTTTTAAAAGAATAGATTCGAAAATAATAAAGTTGATTAAAATTCATAAATCTAAATATGAAGATTAAGCTAGAAGCGTAGTTTGGGAAATTCATTGTTGTAGGCTCCGTGAGTCCTGTTTGGGAATAGGAGAACTACGTTGGCTTGATCGTTTATCTAATTGGGTACCCAATTATACAGGGGTATGTAGGTTGTCACAAGTGGTAGTGATGCAACCTCGAAAATAATATAATATTTTTAGGTTTTTTATTTGTTATTTGTCCTATAATGTGGTACCTTTCATGCTTACTATATTATTCTGCATTTGACTTGTTTTTTGAGTTTGCAGGAGTATCTAATGTTGTCTATCTTTCACATTGTGCAATGGTAGATTTATTTATTTACATTTTCCTGTGTTATAGCACATCTAGCTTATTAAAAGAGCTCTGATAGTTTGTATAATCAAAAATTGTATCATTTACATTTAGCGGTATCGAATACTTATCAAATATTATGTTGTAAGTTGGTTGTTTTCATTTATAGTTTTGTAACGGATGGATATTTTGGCAATTTTGATTGTTTCGAAAATTCTGGGTCGATTCAGACGTATTCACATACTTGTTATATTCTACTACATTGTTATGTTGTATGCGTAAGAAATTGTAAGGGATGTTGATATAACTATCCAGATTGCTTTGTAGTTTGTTATTATGATGTGTTGTACATGTAAAAGTCTTCTTATTTAGTAAATATCGTGTTTACATCATAGATTATTTGTCCCTCCATGAGATACAATCATATCTTTTCATTCATTTTCCCTTAATAATATGTCATCCCGACACTATATGGTTTTGCTTGCGAATACCATGTATTAATTATTGTCTATTTTTAATGCTTGAAAAGAGTGCCGTTAAACATAAGAATGAACATGACAAGAGGGTGAACAGAGTATCGTAAAATTTGTTAATCACGTACGTTATGAATTTTAGAGGTGCTTGAGAAGATCATTTGACACTAGTGGAATTCACGTACAATAATAGTTATCATGTTAGTACATGGGAGTCATGGCACTATTCGAAGCATTTTACGAAAAGCCACGTAAATCACCGTCATATTAGTGGAAGTGATCATTACTAAATAACTATAAATAAATCTTTCAAAATAGTATTAATAATATAATAATTGAATAATCTTAAAATGTAATAAAATTATTAATTTAATTAAAAATAATTATTAACATTGAACACTATTAATAAAATAGTTTATTTAATTCTAAAACATAAGCAAAGTACTTAACATATTTTTAAACATCATAAAGCATTGAACTAAATTTATAAATGAAATAACGAAAAGTGTGAATTTTTTTGTTAGAATGGGTTTGACAATGGTATTTACTCGATAGTTACATCTCTATCTTAAAGAGTCAACAAGTAACTGTATGCATCAATACCTTATATATATAACACAGGAAACCTAACAGATTGCAGCCTATGTTATGATTATGTTTTTATCCCGTTGAATCCATAATTGACTGTAGACAATCCCTGCCTCCAAATTATGCCATTAGATTGTAGATTATAATAATGTTTAGAAGAAATATAAACTATAACTTAAGCCAATTACATAATGCTTAGCAATCACTATGGCACCTGAATAAGCTACCAATAATTCAATTCATTTTTCATTTCGTTGTTGTTCACATATGAAAGCATATGTATAAATAAATCAAAAGTTAATATCACTTGCAAAAATTATTAATAGCGACCCAAATTAATATTATAGCAGAAGAGGCTTTATTCTACTAAATGTATGTTACTAAATAAATTCATCTAATTTAATTACATGATTTTTGTTTGGCCAAATAGATAACACAAAGCATATATTTAATTCAATTACGTCATAATTAAACAATGTTATGAAATCAATATTATTTATTGACCCATATATGATTCATAACTTGAATTAAGTTTGAATATAAAATAAACTCAGACTACTCTAATAACATTGCAAGCTATTATACCATGATCTTAGATCAGATTCACACAATCTAATAACTTTTCGAGATGCTATATCGTAATCCTAAATAATATTTAAAAATTCATCAATTTCATAATTCAAGCATAAATAAATAATTTTAATCTATAATATAAACCGTACTTGTAAACCTAAAAGGTGAGTATTAATCGTCTTTATTTCATGTTTTGGTTTCATGTTTAGTTTGGTCTAGTTGGACATTGTTGGACTGCAGCTCCATATTTAGCTTGTTTCAAATGATAATAAGTTAACTCCATCTTGTAGATATCGCTAATGAGAGCATAAAACGAATGACTATGTTTGTCCCAACAAGTTATTTAAATTATAATATTCAATAATTAAATAATAATTGATTGAGACTAATGACCATCATTAACTAAATTAATTTTGATTAATTTTATCTAATCTACTTCATACTCTAGGCCTAACCAAAACTATCAACTCTGATTAGTTGCCTACCGCACCTCCTTCCGACCAATTGGCCCTACTACACTCCCATTAATGAATATATAACCTCCATCGCACCTCGAGCAACCAGCCTGACCTCCGTTGCCCCCACCATCAACAGAAAATCTCCCACAAACAGAATTACATTCAACCACCAAAATAGACTTCCTTGAGTCATCGTTCGAAGTGAAACTCCACCGGAATGTTGAGTGCACTCCTCTTTACAATTTAACTTCGGAGCATATTGCCTCTAAATCGTCGCCGTTTCCAAAAAATGCAAAAAACCAAAACTTCATCTTCTCAGTTCAAATTGATTTGTTGTCTGCCTCGTAACTTTAACAATAATCAAGTACCATTGATCGACTCCTCTCCTCATTCATACAACCTTGTTGTTGGAGTCGAGGCCTGAAATGGCCTAGATTGGTCAGAGAAATTATGACCATTAGATGAGGGTAAGGGTTCACATCCGTTAGACCTAACTATTTAAAAGGTCAGAAAAAACGAAGGGTTTGGACCTATATTTATAAACAACTCAAAGACAATGTTTACGTCGAACATTTATGATCTCCTATCGATGCATTCTTACCGGCGTTTATATTAAATAGCCTTATTTGAACTCAAAGTACCTATTTTTAGGAAACAGTTCTAACATGTATAGAAATTAGTTTGTTATACTAAATTATATTAGTTAAATTTCAAAAATTAAATGCTATGCATTTCGAGCTTGCATGACAATACAATAAGTTTGATCATCTTGAAATTCGATGGTGCTCGACAATATATTGTTCCAAATCCGAGGATATTGATCTCGTCACAATTCAAAAGAGTGTCCAAAAATGATAATTTCACACGTTAATTAGAAAAAATTATTATTGAATAGTCCCAAGTACTCAATTCTAAGATAATAATTTATTATTATCGTTCTTATTTAAATAGGAATCGAGTAAGTGTGCTGTGAGGATATAAAGCTACCTCTTCTGAGAATTCTCGAGGACTTCATTGGTAGAATATACATAGAAACGGAATCAAGTTAACATCAAAAATCATTTTAACATCACATCTTAATTCAAGATTACACATATTTGCAAAATTTCAGTATTTATATTATTATTTCGCTATTCTAATATAATAAGTAATCCGTATACTTAAAATTCAGCCGAATCAATTCTTAAAATATATATTATTTGCACCAAAATGGTCCAAACACCTAGAAATTCAAACGAGGAGAATAAAATGAAGAAAAGAGTAAATGAAACTTAGGAACACAATAATTTATAGTGGTTCAGCATGAATTTCCTACGTACACTTTATAAGTCCCTTAGTTCCCAGAATGGAGATTATAAGAGTTTGGAATGAAGAAATATCGAGTACAACAGAATTACAGTAAATAAATGGCATAAGAGAAGTCATAAGTCCCTTTCCAAATGCCCTAGAGGGTTATTTACAGATAAGGTTTGGATTTGGTTCAGCACTTAACGTGTGCATGGTTATAGGAGCAAAAGGAGCAATAGGAATTAGTGGGCCATGTCATATGTAACTGCCAATCCAGTTCGACATGATCTTTTTAGCATGATCGAAAAATATGTTGGCCAAACTAGATATCAGTGCATTATAGGATATGGAGATCGAGTCTGAAGCATCCTTTAGATGAGCACCTCAGAAGATCATAGGTTGGGAGACCAATAAGTTGAGGAATAAGGAAGTAAGGTTGGTCAAAGTACGGTGGGGTGACGAAGGTAGCGAGGCTACTTGGGAACACTAAGATGGAATTCGTAATTCTTATCCCTATCTATTTGACGGTACGTTTCAATCTTTTCCTTTTTTCCTATCTCTAGTTCCTAGGCTTTATCTCTTATATTCCTTTGAACTTGGTTTTAAGAGAAATTTTTAGCCAATAAGATATGATTGAAACATGTCTTTGAAACATGTTATGTTTGATGTTTGCAAATGGATGCAAGTGTTTGCAAGTGGAAGCAATGAATGCATATACACACACACTAGGCACTATGATCGGTTGAATAGGACACCTACATATGCATATGGATGTGCGTCTTTTTTTTTTGTATGGTTGTAATATATGGATGTCGTTATATGGTTGTTGCATATGGATGATGTTTGACGTACGCATATAGAACCAACTATTACCATTAGGTTTTGCATACATTTGGATGCATGGCACCGACATATTTGCATAAAAAGAAGGTCGACTGAATCAGTAGGCCACCTAATTTTTTGCAATAGTTAGGGACATATACACTACACTATTGCATAAATACATAAATTTGCATTATATAGATTAAGGACAATGTTTGCCAGTGGATGATGGTTGAGGGGACATATGTAGAGAGCATATATATTTTTCTTCTACCTTAGAGATTTCGGGGATGAAATCCATTAAGGAAAGGAGAATGTAACAAACCAAAACTTAACAAAATAGTAATTAATGAACTAATTGTCCATTAAAGAACAAGTTGATGAATAATTAGCAATTGGGAAACGGGGGTTGCACTATTAGGTCCGTCACGATTTTCTGGTTCGAATATACTTTTAGTTTGTGTAAAATGGACTTAAAATGAACAAGATATGACCAGTTAAAGTTTGAATTTTAAACTAGAAATTTAAAATAAAGTTAAGTAATAAATATAGTGAAATCAACGTGTAACTGGGATGACCCCGTCCCGGATGGGTCGATGTAGTGGTCGACCTATGACCCATGTAGGTCGACCCCTTTGTCGACCGACCAGGGAGGTGGGTCGACCCAGTGAATGTTAGGTTTTCACTATCTAATCAAAACCAGATTTATAATATTAACAATTTATAAAACTAGATCTATGCAAATTTAGAGTAAATGAAAACTTCATACCAATTTGTGGTTTTCTAGATCCCTGAATTCAAAGAAGGATGCAACGATTTGAATTGTTAATGCTGCTGGTGGAGGAGCCTCTGTCAGTGTCCACGTGGACGACTTCTCGATCGTTATACGATTCGAGAAGAAAAGGATAATTGGGTACTAGCCATAACCGACATAATTTTCTTCGATCCCCTTTTGTTAACTATTTTCTGTGTATTTTAAAAAGTAAAATATATTTTCCTTTTAAAACAAATGAAAGAAAAAGTATAGGATCGAATGAATATTAGTCGGCCCATACCATTTCAATTTAAAAGATCAACGGTTTTATATTTATTCAAAGAATGGTTCTCCCCTTTTTATTGTTGTAACTGTGTGACCCTATAGGTTACTACAATTACAATAATTTAAAATCAGATTTAAATTTATAAATAGTAAGCGACATCTAGTAATACATCGTTGTTACCCAAGTTATAATTAAATTGACTATTCGATACATTCTTTTATGTACCTGGTGTTTCAACATAATTTATTCCTTTTAACCAATATATCCAAGATTAAACTCGAGGCATGGAACATATCATCCTCTTTTTAATTTAATCCTTTTATCTTGATCGACGAGTAGATTACTCAAAACAAATCAATATTTGAGCACAGCCATACATTTTATGATCATACTCAATCAAGAGGCCCATGGATGCCTCTACTTATATTATAGGGTTAAATTCCATCTTGATCATTCATATTATTTAATTGATTCGAGATGTATCGGATAATCACTTTTATCCTCTACTCGGTTAAAAGTAACCTTTGATGATATCAAAACACAAATATCGTCGAATATAATATATAATGATTTTAGGCCTGAGGACCATTACATCAGTGTCACTATGAGAATTACTTATGATACTATTATTCATGCTCCATGAAGTTTCCTCATGTTGGGTCATCCCAATACACTATTCTCTAATACGTATTTATGTATTGACATTAATATCACATACATTTATGATCAATGAGATATGATCATCAATCAATCAACATACTAGTCTCAATGTTTTATTGTTATCCTATATACAATAAAACTTGATTAGGGACATTTAAGAATAATGATACTTATTATTACATTATATAGTCTCATGTTTAATTCACTTAATTGAAACTATATAATTATGTATTATTATTCTAAGGACTTTTATTATGTTAATATTCATATTATGCAGTAAATATAACGTAACAGAATCTTTTATTCAAAATAAAATATAACATCAACGGTGTTATTAATCACTTCAAATGGATTGCCTCTAAGGCACAAACTCTAATAATCTTCCACTTGCACTAGAGTCAATCACTCATCTATCGTATACCTATGAAACTAGTGTGACTATTATTCTTCTGTTGCGATAGAGTTTTAGTCAGTGGACCTGCAACATTATTATCTATTGGTACATTGCAGATATGTTTATTATCTCTATGAAAAATTCACTGAAGAAATTATGTTCCTTAAATATTTGTTTGGATCGATAATAAAATCTTGGTTTCCAGGCCTGATCAATGGATCCATTGATATCACAATGTAAAACCACTGGATCAACAATGGACAAAACAAAGTTCAATAATGAGCTTCTTAATCCAAACAATCTCCTTCGTAGAATCAATATTTATTTCTCATCTTAAACTAGCATCATTCCTAATAAGTAATATGTAATCTATATATAACACTAGGAATATTGCATCACTTCCACTAAATTCCTTGTATAACATGGTTCATTAGTATTTTATGGTACTTAAATATTTTCGAGTTCTACTTTATTCTCATCGGCAGTTTTAGAGACTAGTTCTCCTTTAAAGTTCTAGTTCGAGAAATAAACATTTTACTTTCTAAAGGTTTGTAGAAGTAATATCCCTTTTTATTTCTTTAGAATATCCCACAAAATAACACTTATCTGATTTGGGTACATACTTATCAGAAGTGAGACGTTTAACAAACGTCTCACATTCCAAATCTTCATAAAAGACACAATAGAACATTTTCTAGTACATATATCATATGGTGTCTTCAGAGTCATTTTAGTGGGATTATAATTAAATGTGAATGCAATTGTTTCAAGGGCACAATCCCAAAATTTTATTGGAAGATCTATATGACTTATTATTGATCATACCATATCTAATAGGGTGCAATTTCTCCTTTTGGACACACCACTCCATTGGTGGATTGAGTTGTGATACAATTCCACACTCTTTCATATAGTCATTAAATTCTTGGCTTAAATATTCTCCTCCTCGATCTGTTCAAACAGTCTTTATATTATTTCAAAGTTGATTTTGAACTTCACTCTTGAATTCTTTGAACTTTTCAAAGGATTCTGATTTATGTTTCGTAAGAGACACACAACCATATCTACTGACATTATCAATAAATGTAATGAAGTAATAAAACCTACCTCTAGCTGACGTGCTCATTAGTCTACATACATCACTATGTATAAAGCCCAAGACATCACTAGCTTGTTCATTGTGTCCAATGAGATGTTCTTTAGTCATTTTTCCTAATAAGAAAGATTTGCATTCTTGGATAGCATGATGAACAATTTTGTTCATTTTATTGAATATTTCACGCTCTTTGTCTCTAAGCCCATAATCTTATTATGGTAGCCTAGTTAAGTCAGACCCAGTTTACTGTTTGAGTATCACTTTTACTCTATCGCATATAACAAAAATAAATAGTGCACTAATGCTTTGGCATTGCCTACATGTATTGATTCTGACATTGATGAGTGTATTTATTGGAAGATGTCACCATGACTTAATATAAATAATTGGTTTAAAGAGATTTCATAATTTGAAGTGGTAAATCATATCGGTGTCATTCATACATTTCAAAATATACATGTACTTTACTTTGGTAATTTTGATTGCATATTAATGCAATAAAATATAAATATATAAAACATATCCAATTAGCTGAATGCTATATTTGAAGATATACCTACACTTGTCTTTTAAAAGCTTCAAATTGTGGGGCATCAAAACACTTGTACAATGTTTAATATTAGACATCCACATATGGGTATTTATCATAGACATAACATTCACAAAATTATGTATACACATATAAATGTGCACAACCATTTATTTCCAAAATTTGTACAAACCCATGTCAATCAAATTTCAAGGCCCATATTATTTTCAGATTCAAACATATAAATACATACATTATGGTTAGTTAAATATGACAACGGCATTATTGTTCAAAACTATTTGCAGTAATAATCAATAAAAACTAACACAAGCCCTGACAGTTTTAATCCAACCGTATGGTATTATGCAATAACTCTTATCGCGTATACATGTACTCAAAAGTGTATAGCGTTCAACATGTACATCATAGCAAGCTATTTTATTATTGATATTAGTCAGTAAGTTTTGTTACATAAATATATACATACTACACATTATCCAGATTTAGTACATAAGTATATAAACACGTCTACAGTGCATATAATTTTTTTATATATAAACTGATGTGATAGGATATTGGCCGCAGTATATCTGTATACAATTGCAAATTAGTATATTGCATAATTTTTGTGGCAATTATACATTAGAATCCATCCACAAATTAAAGATTTGAAACAATAAATCAGATTTGCATTCCAACAATATGCATACATGTGAATCAGTCATACCGATTTCTGCAACAAATAAACACAAATCAACCCTTTTTAAAAAAATTGAATTCCAGATTTTCATACATAGAAAAAAGAAGACAAAAGGTGACCATTGCATGTTAATTTCATACAGGCGATTGATGTATGTATGAATAGGTTCTGCACCTAATTTAATCTTTTCAGATATAAACAACATGAGAGGAAATGTAAAGAGTATAAAAACCATCTACATCTTACTTATATTAATCACTTAGTATATACTTACATATATAAGTAACATATCATCAGTATTCAAATTTATGCCATTATAATATAAAAGCCAGAAGTATATGCTTATATTAGTTGTGCATATCAGTGTCATCTATATCTAACATATAGTATGTTGTTGTCCAAAGACATCCATAGCAGATTTACTCTTACAAGAGGTGTTAACTAGGAAATAATCCAACTGTACTAAATTATGAAACCTTTTCATACTAATGCAAGTATGCAAACACTATCATATGTATATTAACATAATATATGCAACTTGTATGAAAATGTGATGTAATTCCTAGTTTATAAAATAACACATGTTATACTTCTATGTATAGATCTCTACCTGGCTTATATCTTATAAAGTTCTAACCATGCCTTTGCATAAGATTACTTACATATGCAACATATATAAAAGGGTATTGTTGCTTGTGTCCTAACTTGTAATAGGTAAATATAAATGTATGTAAGTCAGGCTCACTCTCAAAAGTATACGAGGTAAGTCCGTGGATCTCATTATATATACATATATATAATTTAACAGAGTATGCATGCATACACCCTTATAATTTTTCAGGGAATGCTTACTGAAAATTCAAGCAACATGTTACTTAGAAACCAATTCATGGTTTGTTTCCTATATCGTACACTCAATCAATCTGAAAAAAGGATCCATATGAATCAGCTATTAATACAAACTCAATGTCCAGATTCCAACATATTCATACTTACATACATTCATTTAAAATTATGCAAATTTAAAGATATTACTATAATAGTATTACTGAACGTTAAATTGAAATATGATGTTGTTGTGGCAATTATATAATGTTTGTGTAACTCTATAGATCATATTTGAATCAAAATAAAATAACACTTATTTTATTGCTGATTCGGATATTTATAAGATATATTTGTCAATATGTACTCATATATTTAATTACATGCAATAGGATATATATATATATATACCCAGATAAACTAGTACCATTTATATATTCATAAATAGCCATTAGGTCTGTCACAATATTCAAGTTCGAATAGACTTTTAGTTTGCATAAAATGGACTTAAAACGAACAAGTTATGACCAGTTAAAGTTTGAATTTTAAACTAGAAATTTAAAATAAATTTAAGTAATAAATTTAACAAAATCAACGTGTAACTAGGACAACCCAATCTTAGATGGGTTGACATAGTGGTTGACCCATAACCCACGTAGATTGACCTTTGTGTCGACCACCAATGAGGTGGGTCAACCCAGTGAATGTTAGGTTTACACGATCTAATCGAAACAAGATTTTATAATTTTAACAATATATAAAACTAGATCTATGCAAAAATATAGTAAAATCGAAACTTCATACCAATTTGTGGTTTTCCAGATCTACAAATTTGAAGAAGCCTGCTACGATTTGAATCGCTAACGCTGCTAGTGGCGATGCCACTATCGGTGTCCATGTGAACGATTTCTCAATCGTCATACGATTCAAGAATAAAAGAAGAATTGATTATTAGCCTTAGCCAACATGATTTCCTTCTACCCCGTTTTGTTACTTGTTTTATGTGTGTATTTTAAAAGGGAAAGTATATTTCCTCTTAAAACAAACGAAAGAAAAAGTATAGAATCAAATGAATATTAGTTGGCCATACCATTTCAATATAGAATATAATAGTTTGATATTTATTCAAAGAATGATTCACCCCTTTTTATCGTTTTAATTTTGTGACCCTATAGGTTACTACAATGTTGGCAATAATTTTAAATCATATTTAAAATTATAAACAGTAAGCGACATCTAGTAATACATCGCTGTTACCCAAGTTGTAATAAAAATTAATGATTTGATACAACCTTTTCTGTGACTAGTGTTTCAACGTAATTTAATCTTTTTAACCAATATATCCAAGATTAAACTCGAGACATGGAACGTATCATCCTCTTTATAATTTAATCCTTTTATCTTGATTGATGAGTAGATTATATAAAACAAATCAATATTTGAGCATAACCATGCATTTTATATTCATACTCAATCAAGAGGCCCATGGATATCTCTACTTATATTGTAGGGTTAAATTCCATCTAGATCATTCATATTATTCAATCGATTCGAGATGTATCTGATAATCACCTTTATCGTCTACTCGGTTAAAAATAACTTTTGATGATATCAAAACACAAATATACTGGAATAGAAATATATAATGATTTCAGGTCTGAGGACCATTACATCACTATCATTATGATAATTACTTATGATACTATTATTCATGCGCCATGAAGTTTGCACATGTCGGGTCATCCCAATACACTATTCTCTAATACGTATTTATGTATTGACATTAATATCACATATATCATTGTCATTGAGATATGATCATCGGTCAATTAACATACTAGTCTCAGTGTTTTACTGTTATCCTATATGCAATAAACTTGACTACGGACATTCAAGAATTATAATACTTATTATTACATTATATAATCTCATGTTCAATTCATTTACTTAAAACTATATAATTCTTTATTATTATTCTAAGGATTTCTGTTATATTAATATTTATATTACGCAGTAAATATAACATAACATAATCTTTTATTCAAAATAAAATATAACATCAAAAGTATTATTAATCACATCAATTGGATTACCTCCAGGGCACAAAATCTAATAGTTAATGTTGCCAGACAAGATTTCGTGCCTGGCACGAGACAATATTGCTTTAGCGTTTTGGGGACTTCCTGCTGACATGATTTTGATCTTACGGATTAAAACCGAATTATCCTAGGGCCTATATTTTCCTTCTACACCTATAAATTGACATGTACTCCTCCCCCTTTCCCACACTTCTCCTTCTACATTTCCTCAGCCTCCACTTCACTTTTTCTCTAAAATAAAATATGTTGTTGCAGCGCAAAATTTTGAGTACTATTTATTTGTAGATTTCAAGGAATATTCTACTAGGGCCTTTTTGAATTTGCATTTTGGATTATCCTAGGATGGAGATTTTCTTACGTGGTTTTGGCATAGGATGGGGGTTTTGTATGCTTCCATGGTGTAACGGCGAAGACCGTATGAGGAGGGTACAATGGGGAGTACCTTAAGATGTTGGGCATAACTACATATATAATATTAGGTTTAATCTATTGGGGAGTAGATGAGTGCGACGTGTGTGCAGAGCCTAGAGTGACGATTAACCAGAATAACCTAACAATTAAGAATATGTAACTGAATGGTATATGTAGTTTTATTTCAGGATGTATAATTTGACCTCTGACCAGAACTAGTGTTCTGACCCCCTCCCCATAACATACTCGCAGGATAGATTCATGGCAGTGATTTGGTAGCCTCTGGACACTTGTTAGGCGGTGTCATTAATTTGGTAAAGCTATATTTGATTATTATATTTTATCTATTCTGTTGTGAGTTGTTTTATTAAGCTCTGATATATTTATTATCTCTGTGTTTTCTACAGGATACTAAACAAGCCAACTCGCGGTTTCAATGGTTTTGGATTTAGAATTTTTGAAAAATTCAGACCTACTAGAATTTGGGCTGTTACATCTGGTATCAGAATTTAAGTTTAGGATTCCTATATATAGTTAGTAAGTGGCATATTTGTATTTTAAAAATATAAATATTATATATATACCTAGATTCATAAGAGAGACCAACTTTTGAGAAAACTGAACATGTAAAGTTTTGAGTAACGAGTTTTCATACACCAATGTTAGGATTGTGAAGGGTCTTAAAAGAGTAAGCTCTGGCTTAATCATGGTATGGGGTGTGCGATAGATTTGATGATTAACGAGAAAGTTCACATGTCGGTACTTGGAAATGGACGGTAGTTCCAAGTTGTGGGTGGATAATAAGGCCTTGTGTTCGGAAAATGGATGGATTGGGTATATATATAGTGTGCATGGGCAGCACAAGAGTTAGATGCCACTCATAGTTTGGAAAGTTTGCTTGAGGATTAGTGTTGGAGTAATTTTATTTCTTGCAAAAAATTTAGTAATGTGTGAGTTTGGAGAGCACCTTGTACCTAGTCCCACAATTAAACATTTAGAAGAACTTGAAATAGAAATATGTATAAGAAAAGATTTCTAAAAGAGTTTTCAAGCTTCAAATTTTGAAAGTTTTTGGAAAGTTATTGATTTTGGCATTAAATTTTTTTTCTTAAAGAAAGTATAAAGATTTGTTTTCCAAAATAATAAGGTGTATAAGCCAGTTGTAGGGATAAGTCGCATAGATAGAAAAGGGAAGGCACAAATGAATGAATTTGACATGTATGTTGGATAAATTAAGGTAGATTACAATATTAAATAGAAGTAATCGCTTCTTATTTCCTCAAATTTTGACTTTTGAGAAAGTTTTCTTTTTAGAAAATAATATTTTTTGAAAATTTAAAATGTTTTAGCATGATAATTCCGGTAGTGTGTTTGGACACTAGGTAGAGCTTTGGGAAATTATCTCCGTATATGAGTAAACCATCAACTTGAGTGGTAATTGTAGAAAGTCTCAAGTAAGAAATAGGGAAGTAAAAATGGTAAATGGTTAACATTAAAAAGGTTATACGATAATGTATCTGAACTGGGTAATATAATGTTAGAAAGTTGTCTCTTTAGTGTTTTCTGTTTTAGTGAAAACAGGTTAAGGGGAAAATTTAAACCTTGAATAGTTTATGTGGAAAGGAAGTAGAGAGGCGTCACATAAATATTGATTTAAGGGATGATATAAGTCAAATGGAAAAGGTCGGCTAATTCAAATGAGAATTAAGTTCACATGCAAATTAGTTTTAAAATGAGAGAGGATTAAATTTTCAAGGAAAGGCCTAGGACATGCCTAATTGGAATATAAAGGTTAGCCTATGGATATCAGTATATCATTAGGGGACAACTGGGAATGGCTCGTGGAACTAGTAGGTACGTCGGATAGGTTTGTAGAGAGTGGTAGATGGAAAGGACGAATGTTATGTTTGGATGGATTCAGTGATGAGGACTTTTTGTTATGTCACGAGGACATGTTCTTAGGCCTCCTAGTCTGAGAAGATAACCACATTTAACCATCGTACCTTTTGCCTGGTAGTGATCGTAGTAGAGCCTGTTTTCTTTTAGTATAGAGTTGTACTGCTATGTAGTATAATATTTTATTATTGAAAATAGGATGGTTTAATATGGCATTCTTTTTCTAGGTATGTGGGATGATTACTAGAAAAGAATAAAGACATAGTATGGCACAAACGAATTAACAACGTAAGAAAGAAGTGAATGACTAAAAGAAAAAGGAAAAAAAATGAAAAGTAATATAGGCGATGACTGTAGTAAATGAGAACAATAAGAGAAAATAAATTCTCCCAAAGTAAGTTTGGGAAAGTTGAAAAAGAAATTCTTCTTGTTTAAACTGTGCTTGGAAAAGAAAGTAGGAATTTTTGTAGAATAGTTACCAAGGGTATCAAGTACAGGAAAATAGTGAGTAAAAGTGAAGGAAAAAATTCAGACATTCTCACTTCATTCCTTTTTCTAGCATAAGAAACAGAATTTGGAAAAATTATTTTTTTCTGAAATTCGCAAATTTAGAGTTGTTTATTAGGGTTCAAATGCAAAAATCGGATTAACTATGCTCTTATTCTATAAAAGTGTCGGAAAAATTAGATGAAAGGATATTTTTTTAAAAATATTGCATTTATATAGAAATTGCAAGTATATTTAGGTTGTGCGCATCATGTTTTCAAAATAATTTTGAAAAAGACAATATTCATATAGGTGGTACCACTTAGAAATTCATTACATACATGAATTTTTATAATGTATTGAACTTTGCACTAGCGCACGAATGGTTGCAAAACTGGCTGCACGCATGATGGTTGTAAATTATGCAAAAAATTACACATGCTAACCCTTTATTTAATTTTAGGGACAAAATTTCCTAAAGGGTGGGAGAATGTAATACCCTGCATTTTTATAATATTAATTCAACTAAATATTACAGAAAATGATGAATGGAAAACGAACTTTTTAGGAATTGTCAGAATTGGGCTTCGGAACGTGCATCATTGCATTTTACTGATAAATTTAAATATATAATATGTTCCAAATGAAGTTCATACAACAAATTTACAGAAGTACGGAGTTTAGTGTCGGAAAATATTTGTATGTAAATGTGTGTAAATATAATTTATAATTTTAAATAATGTATGTACAAAAATTCCCATAAAAACAGTCGTTTGAAATTGAAATAAATGGACAGTTAGAAAGGGGAGAGTAGTTGACAATAATATTGAAAAGTTCCTATTAATTGGCAATGCATCTCATAAATGGTACATAAGTATGCAATAAATGGAAGTTTTGAGTAACGTTAATTAAGTAGTGTTTCAATATAGAATAGATATGCACAAATTAATATATTTATGATATGCATTTGAAATAGAATTAATGCACATTAAAAATAATGTTCACTGAATTAAAAAGGGATCAACAAGAAAGTTAAAACAGAAGAAATTATATGCATGTTTTAATTTTGCATTTGAAATTTGAAATAATAAGGCCAAAGAATGGGAAAAGAATTAAATTAGAACGTTAAAATTATAACGTTAAGGAAGAGAATTGGCAAGAAACAATCATATATTAAAGGTCTATAAACATTTTCTTTAAAACGTGTATGGATCAACCCATACTTGTGCTTGTGTAGACCTAAGGTATGTCTGGGTCGACCCAAAGCAGGTCCGACAATGTGATTTTTTTTTGGATAAGTGACTTTGTTTTTTGAGGGCAACGACTATGATTTTCTTTTCACGAATCTAATGAACCAGGTTTTTTTGAGCAACTATCAATAAACGTCTAGGGTTAGCCATAAAAATCGTTATTTTCTGAGAAGATAAGGAAGCCCTTCCATTTCATTTCTTTCCCTAACCATTTTTGAATAAAATTAAATTAGTTTAGGCCTTCAAAACAAGACTTGGAGAATGAAATTCATAGGTTAGGATTGTAGGCTCTTAGAATTCCTCTCAAAACGAGGTAAGTTCCGTGGATTTAATTCCAATTCAATTCTCTTGTTTTTTTTGGGTTCTGAGTTGTAAATATATGGTTATTACAGTACTAAATCAAATTAGGGAAGAAACCATGGTTAATAAATTTAAGTGGGATTCTGGAATTGGAAAGCTAAGAGGTGATTGGATTTAAATCATGACTTTTGGTAATGGTATATTTATCGTCTAATTCTTTGTAATTCTTAACGTAATGAATAATTGAAATTGTGGTAATTGTGATGTAATTCATTTCCTAAAAGCATTTAGAATATTACTATTATGTAAATTCATATCTTTATCTTTTTGTTTGGGCTTAGGAAATCAATGTAATGATAAGATTGCAAATTTGATGATGATTATGTGAATATTCCCAAAGTATAATGTTTAGAACGTAATCAAAAGATTGGGTTAGGAAAAATTACAGTAATTGTGGAATAAAAATTAGTAAGCCTAATTGTGTGCAAAATTTACCGTAACTAAATTAGAATTGGGTGAGAAAGCACGAAATAATACATAACATAGAAAAAGGAAATTAGTAGTGCATTGAGTGGTTGGGGATGGAAAAAGGATATATTTCCACAATTACCATTATGGAAAATTACAGAGAATGTAATTACAGGTAAAAAGATAATAGGGATTAGTGGAGAATAGGGATTTTTGCCGTATTGCACACTAATCAAATATATATACATAGTGTAATAAAGGTAAATAGCTCGCAAATATGGAGCTTAATTGATGTATATTATGGAAATAGATTTTTTTTTACATTTCCACTAACTAATTTGACAAAGTGTGCGAAATATTTCCTGTAATAATAGAAATTCCAAAAAGTTAAATAAAAGAAAGTATCGACAGTAAAGGTTCAGTTAAATGATAAGGAATATAAGGGAAAATGTGATGAACGAGGAATATAACCAAATATAATCAATTATATGAATGGGGATGAAATATAATAGATAAACTTGTTCTAGGGACAAGTGAAATTATAGCATGGGTTATAATAAAAGATAAGATGAGAACTTATTAATAAACCTTAGATAGGGGAACTTAGTTAATAAGTAAGCCCAAAACAACGGTTGAAGTAGCGGTATAACATGAGGTTAAAATTACATGAAAAAAGAGAGAGAAAGGCTTATTACTAGTAAATTTATGAATGGAGAAATATTAAGTTGAATGTATATAGTAATAATAAATGGGAGTCCGTTCCGGCAGCGTGGGGCTGATTAGGGAAAATAAGTGGCTCATAGATATGCTCCGTTCTGTAGCGGGAGGCTGATTAGGGAAAGTTCTCGGCCAAATGTAAGCTAATAAATCAGTAACTTTAATAGAAATGAATGTGTAAATAATCAAGTTAATTAGGAATGTGATAATTTAAAGTAAGCGCGTGATTAAAAGATTGGACATAGGATCTAATAATGCAATGGTGTGATGCGCTTCAACCAGTCCGTACGTATGGAGATGAATAACCCAGCGGGGTAGATCATCGCAGTGTCCGGAGAAACAAGGGAAGCACGTCCATCTTATTTTTCTACACCATAGGGAAGCGCCAGGCTTCTACAGGACGTGGTAGGGTACTCTCTGATGGCCCTCCGAGGAACAACCGGATGAAGTCGTCGCTTAGAGGCAGCTCTGTTGCACCATATAGAGTATACCTTGATTGCAACTATGGTGTGGCAGTCAGAAGGCTACATATGGTATTGGGTGATTCGACGGTTTGTCTTACTATGGGAGGAGGTGGTTAAGACCAAATTATGAATAGTAATCGTCAAATACCTATCATCAGCGGTCAGTGGGATGCGGAAGGACTACAGCAAAACCAACAGACTAAGATCTTTAACTATTGGGACGTTGGTCGAGGGACACATCAAATTGGATGTTAGATTGTTTGATAGAGGCACGTTATTAGCTCTTAATGTAGTCTTTCATTAGTTGGGGGATGGGCCAGGGAAGGGACATAGCCACCGTGAAAAGAATAGTCCATATATGGATATTTGTAATGTGGACCTAACGAAGTTATCCTTTACAAATATCGAAAGCTCCCCACCGAGATTCATGCATTAGATGCGGTCTTATTATGAAACTCGGGTTATAGTAGGCAGTACGTTCATGCGAGGGTCTAGATACACGCACTGGGTGGTGTATTATAGACATTCGTGCATTACTCCGTGCTGACACATGGTTTAATCATGGAGTTCAGATACGAAGATCCATACGCTTACATGGCATAGTAAGGGCGGTTCTGTGTGATTATGTGGCATAACGATGGAGATTTCTATACGCGACTCGTCGTAGGATGGAGATTGTGTATGCTTTCGTAGTGTGACGGCGGAGACCATACGAGGAGGGTACTATGGGGTGTACATTGAGATGTTGGGCATAGCTACATATATATTATAATAGGTTTAATCTACTAGGGAGTAGAAGGGTGTGACGTGTGTGCAGAGCCTAAAGTGCTGATTAATCCGAATAACCTAATAATTGAGAAAATGTGACTGAGCGGTATATGTAGTGTTATTTTAGAATGTATAATTTGTCCTCTCACCGGAACTAGTGTTCTGGCCCTCTCCTCATAACATACTCGCATGTTAGATTTATGGAAGAGATTTGGTCGCCTTTGGGCACTTGTAAGGCTATGTCAATAATTTTGGTAGGTCTGTATTTGATTATTATATTTTATCCATTCCGATATGAGATTTTTTATCGAGCTCTGATATATTTGTTATCTCTGTCTTTTCTGCAGCATACTAGACAAGCCAACTCGAGTTTTAGTTGTTTCGGATTTAGAATTTTTGGAAAATCCGAACTTGCTAGAATTTAGGTTATTATAGGATCTCCATATGAATCTTTCATTGCTCCACTTATCTTTTAAAACAGAAATAAATGTAAGCATAAATCTACTTATTTGTGATGCTTATCCCTGTCCTTTCAAACTCTATCACACAACAATATCACATAACCCCATTTATAAATTTCATCAGAACTATATAAACTTTTATGCATACAAATCACCCAAACACATTCATAACAATCATAAAGACATACCTATCAAATTAACCATTCTCATATTATATTAACTTTGCAGCATTCATATATGTACAAAAAAGTGGCTGCCTTATATAGGTCTTGACGCCATTCATAAAATGAAACATACTCACTTATTTTCCTTCTGCTTTTTATCCTTTTAATCCACTGATCCGGCCTCCTATTCTCCTAGAAGCTACTGCCCTTTTTATTTTACTTTTGCTACAGGAAATAATAGCCTGGCAAGGTATGTCTTTATATAATCCATTCAGTTTCTCTATTACGGTTTTGATGGTTATGCAATGTTAATTTTACCCTAGGTAGGACATAGTTTTTAGACACTTATCAAACATCCATCTTCATAACCATTTTCCTTTTAATTATTTGAAGAGAAAACCTTTCCCCATAAAGCCATGTTGGCTTTCTTTACTCAGGAAAGTGCTTTTATATATTACCACTTTTATTCTACCGAGTCATGATATTTTCAAGCTCCTTATCTTTCACGTACAAAATAAATTTGTTTATATATTTTAAATTTGCGTACAGTCTAACATATGTAGCCCAACGTAATTTCTATTATTTGTACTTGGCATTTTACTAAGCCTGAATACACTTGCATTTTTTGAATTCTTTTTACACAACAAATATAACCATGTATATATCCAAGGTCCTTACATGTATACTTATTACTGTTATTGCCTAAGCGCATTTTTTACTGTGTAAAAATATAAGCACTTATCAATTTATACACAAATTTTTATCTTTTGAGAAATTCTTCATTTTAGACATGCACAATGTGCACCTTGCATCTTGTACATTCGAATTTCGCTGCTCATTTATCATACATACTTAAGCATTTCTAGGATAATTTTTCCTATTTTCATTTCCATAACACCAGAACATACTTATGTTTAATTTTTAGAAATTATTATTTTATTCCCAAACATGCACACAGTGCGCACAAATACCATGCACACTATTATATTTTCATATATATATATATATATATATATATATATATATATATATATTATGGGATTTTTAGACACAAGGGCAAAGTCAAACAAAAATTTATCTATAAGGACGATCAACAAAAAATTTATCTTTAAGGACAATTTTACACTAGATAGTGGAATTCAGGGGCCCACTAGCATTTTATAGTTTACTCTAAACTTTATCCTTTTGGCTAATATTTTTGCCTTTTGTCCTTTTGACATAATTTTTTGTCCTTCACACTATTTCCCTGTATATATATATATATATATATATATATATATATATATATATATATATATATATATATTGTGACGGCCCGCTCCGCACCAGCCTGCATTTCCTCCGGAAGTGCACTGTACACATGCCCCGACTAGCACGGAACGGTCGCCAAAGAAAGGGGAGAAGGAAATGAACTAATCAAGGAACCTGTAGAATGTCTCACAGCGCATGGAATAAAATACAATAACAACATACTTGACATAAAACAGGTGAGACAGTGCATAAGCTGATAACTAAAATCAACATCAATCATCAGAGCAGCGGAAATCCATATACAGCTTATTACAATTTTCCAAATTTACTGTCTCTAAACAAAAGAAAGCTAAAGTAGAAGATGCACCACCAATGCCCTAGCAGTGATCTTCAACAACACAGGGAGAATATTATATATATTACGTGGAAGCCTCCTGCTCGTCTCCGGATCATCTACCCGTGCATCACCAGCTAACATGTCTCTAGTCTGCTCGTGTGAGCACCCAGAGTAATAAGAGGAGACATAAAACTCTGGGTCAGACATAAAGCCTGGTATGAGCGATAAGCATCTAAACAGAATAATAACAGGTATACTAAACCATACCTGAACCTGGACCTGCAACCAAAGAGTTAGTACCACATACCGTGCAATACTCTAAGGTGCCATAATAAATAGTGTAAGAATAAGGGGGTGGGGTGTGCATGTCACAATGATAGCAAACAAATCATCCATAGCAATCATCCTCACATCTCTCACTCAGTGCCTAAAGCGTACGATATCTACCACTTTGGAACACTAGACAAACTGAGGTAACGACGAATCCCGACTTGTAGAAACCCTGCTATGACCAAGCTAAACATATGGAGTCATGACCAAACATTTCAATGACCCACTTCATTGGTTGTAGCCCTTGGTTCTACCGATGCCATAATGGCCCTGAATCCGTCTTCGTACCTCCTACCATAGTGGTTCAAAGCTATAGACATCGATAACTCCTTGGCATGCGTCCCGCAACAAAGCCCAACCATGAAGCGAACTCGTTGATTTCCATCTAAATCTTGAGCTCTAACTTCTCATTTGGACTTCCTTTGCATCTCGGGTTTTGATCGAGTTGGAGTTGGTCTTCAAAAGAGTCGTCGCATAGAAGTGGTCCTGAATTCGATTCGGTTCGGATATATACGTATAACACGGTTCGGTTCGGTGCAATGCTCCATGGTGTATTTCTGCGTGTGGTTCGGTTCGGTGATCCTTCCCCTTAGACGTCGGTTCGGTTCGGATGTCACGCTCCAGTCGGTTCGGTTCGTCCCTCCTCCAGCTTGCCTGATCCGATCCGATCTCGTCCCCTGGCCTACTCCGATCCGATCCTGCTCCATAGCCCGATCCGATCCCACCCCCTTATCTGCTCCGATCCGCTTCGCTCCCTAGCTTACCCCGATCCGATCCGCTCTTCAACCTACTCCGATCCGATCCGCTCTTTATAGTTCTGATCCGATCCCCTCGTCCACTCCAACTCTAAGTAAACGGCCTTCCTTCTCGCCAAGCCTCCTCCAGTGACAAGTTCCAATCCAGTTCGAATCCCCTCGGTCAGTTCACAAATCCGATCCGACCCCCTACTCCGATCCGATCCGGTTCGGAACCTGCACATTTCTGCAACTTTCCAGCTAGCTTTCTACGCCATTCGACAGCGCTTTCGACCAATCTAACTATTCTAATCAATCATAAAACATACCATAGAGTCATAGCAATATGTAAGAGCAACCACAAACACCAAACAACAATCCAAATGAATCAAAATAGATCAAAAGTGGCTAAAACCTCACATTTTCCTATAATCCTTCTTAATCATGTTTAAGCGCATACTTAGTAAAACTTAATCAAATCGTCTAAATTTTCTAACAGAGGCATGAAATATTATTTAAGAATTTCTAAACATTTTTCCAGAATTTATTAGTGTATAAATTCGCTAATCTTCACTAATCACCCTTAATTAACTGTAATTAGTGTCAAAACGATGCTATCACTCACCTTGGCCACAACTAAAATTCTCAGAACTGAAACTCCTTTGATTTGGGGCGAATACTGATGTCCAACGGCAGCTCTAACCTTGCTTTGGTGCTTTTTCTTCTTAATTTGGTGTTGCTAAGCCTAATCTTCAATTAGAAAGTGATTTGGGGTGTTTTAGATGTAGGAGGCCATTGTTAGAGTGTCTAAGGATGAAAGTGGCGGCTGGAAAATGTCTAAAGAAATGTTTTCTAACCCTAATCAGCCCCTATATACCCCTAAACCCGAAATTCCCCTTTGGGCCTAGCTGTTAATCACTCGGTTAAGCCCAATTAAGCTGTTTTTCACCATTTGAAACTTGTTTCAGCCATATCTCCCAAACGGTGAGTCCGTTTGGCTAATGTGACCACTCTACGGAAAGAGAAACCATCATCCGGAGCCAATGAAAGTGGTTTCAGGTCAAAATTCCTTTCCAGTCAAAACTTATGGCCAAAATAGTGCCAATTAGGGGTAAAATGGTCATTTAAAAATTGGGAAAAATCATGAACATGGGAAATGACCCCAATAGTCGTCTCCCAAAGTTACCTGACCATACGACTTCGTATGTGAAAGAAATAAATATCCTACGATCCTATGATGCGTAGAATGCGGGTCGTTACACTCTCCCCCCCTTAAGAAATTTCGTCCCCGAAATTCCTTAACCCAAAACATACAAAAGATCCCGCATGCCTAACAACCACATACAACAATCAAACATGCAAAACAAGCAAACAAGCCTATCCTAGCATGCGGAAAACTAAATCGAAGTCAAAATCTTACCAGGCAAAGAGTTCTGGGTGTGACTTCCTAATGTTCTCCTCTATCTCCCAAGTACAATCATTCTCGTCCTCGCTCCACTGTACCTTGACTAGCTTCACCGTCTTCCTTCGAAGTTGTTTCATGTCGTGCGCGACAATACGGGCCGGCTTGCGGTTCCCAACCGCCTCGGGTTCTACTTCGAAGTCCTCTAACTGATCAGGTGAAATAGTCATATCTGAGTCGTGAACGAACTTCCTTAGTTGGGAAACATGAAATACGTTGTGAACTCCCGCCATCTTTTCTGGTAAGTCAATTCTGTATGCCAAATTCCCGACTAGTTCAAGAACAGGGAATGGACCAACAAATCTTGGTGCTAATTTGCCTCTCCTGCCAAATCGAATTACGCTCTTCAACGGAGAAATCTTGACAAACACCAAGTCACCAACGGAGAATTTTAGGTCTCTTCTCCTCTTATCAGCATAACTCTTCTGCCTATCTTGGGCAGCCTTCATTCGTTGTTGAATGATCTTGATCTTATCTGAAGTTTCCCTCACCACATCTGGTCCAAGCATAAACTTCTCGCCAGTCTCTATCCAACATGATGGTGAGTTGCACGGTCTTCCATACAATGCTTCAAATGGAGCCATACCGATACTGGATTGGTAGCTATTATTATATGCAAACTCTACTAGATGCAAATGGTCATCCCATGATCCACCAAAATCCAATATACATGCTCTCAAGAGATCTTCCAAAATACGGTTCACCCTCTCCGTCTGACCGTCGGTCTGAGGATGGTAGGCGGTACTGAGATGTAACTCTGACCCTAGAGCCTCTTGTAAGCTCTTCCAAAACCCACTAGTGAACAACGGGTCTCGGTCGCTCACAATGCCTTTAGGTACTCCATGAAATCTCACTACCCACTTCATATACAATTCTGCTAACTTAGCTGCTGTTCTGGTCGATTTGACTGGTATAAATCTTGCACTTTTAGTCAGTCGATCTACAATTACCCAAATGCTGTCATATCCCGATCTAGTCCTTGGTAAACCATCGATGAAATCCATCGAGACTTGCTCCCATTTCCATTCGGGAATTTCTAATGGCTGTAACAACCCACTAGGCTTCTTTTGCTCGGCTTTAACTAGCTGGCAATTCATGCACTTGGATATAAACTTCCCAACGTCTCTTTTCATCCCTTCCCAGTAGTAAGTCCGCTTCATACCTCGATACATCTTGTTACCACCGGGGTGTATAGTCAGCTTTGAGTGATGACATTCTCTAAGCACTTCATCTCTCAATCCATTGACATTGGGTACAACAAGCTTTCCATTCTTTCTAAGCCATCCATCTCGATCAAGCCCATACACATTCATCTCCTCATCGATACCCATCTCTAACTTGGAGATGATTTCCAATAGGTTAGGATCGTCCCTCTGATTAGAACCAATCCGCTCTATCAAAGTGGGTCTGATCGTCAAACTTGCTAACATTTCTGGATCCAATTCGCACTTTGGTCTGAAATCAAACCCCGCGATAAACTCCAGTTGCTTCCATTCAAGGAACATAGCCCCTAAGCTGGCATGTCTTCTACTCAATGCATCAGCCACCGCATTGCCCTTTCCTGGTGTGTATGCGATGTCAAAATCATAGGAAGCTAAGAACTCTAACCATCTCTGCTGACGGAGATTCAGATCTTTCTGAGAGAAGAGATACTTTAACGACTTATGATCTGTAAACAACTCAAATCTTTCTCCCAAGAGATAGTGTCTCCACATCTTTAACGCGAACACGATCGCTGCCAATTCTAAATCATGGGTAGGGTATCTTCTCTCGTGCGGTTTCAATTGCCGACTTGCGTAAGCTACAACCCTACCGCCTTGCATCAATACAGCACCCAGTCCGGTACCACAGGCATCCGTGTATACCGTCATCTCTTCATCCCCCTTAGGAATGACTAACACTGGTGCGCTTGTCAACTTGTCCTTTAGACTTTTGAATGCATTCTCGCACCTTTCATCCCAGACAAAAGCTTGATTCTTCTTGGTCAACTGGGTCAATGGTGCTGCTATCTTGGAGAAACCTTGGATAAACTTACGATAATATCCGGCTAATCCCAAGAAACTTCTTACATCTGTTGCGTTCTTGGGCGTAGGCCAATCTTGTACCGTAGCTTGCCGGGTCCACGGCAATACCATTCTCTGATACAACATGGCCCAAGAACCTCACTTCCCTCTTCCAGAAGTGACACTTAGAAAACTTGGCTTTCAATTGGTGTTTTCTCAACACCTCCATCGCTACTCTTAAATGTTCCTTGTGTTCTTCCTCTGTCCTCAAATAGACCAAAATATCATCAACGAACACAAGGACAAACTTATTCAACTGATCTCTGAATACCCTATTCATAAGATCCACAAAATATGCTGGGGCATTGGTCAGCCCGAATGGCATGACCAACCACTCATAAAATCCTGACGGCGTTCGAAATGCCGTTTTAGCTATACTCTCAGCTTCCACTCTAAGCTGATGAAAGCCTGTCGCGAGATCCAACTAAGAAAATACTCTCGCGCCACTCAACTGATCGAACAAATCATCTATCCGCGGTAGAGGATACTTGTTCTTCCTCGTCACTTTATTCAACTCGCGGTAGTCTACACACAAACAAAGGGAACCATCCGCCTTGGTAGCAAACACAACTGGTGCTCCCCATTCAGAAACACTCCTTCTGATAAATCCCTTCTTCAAAAGATCGCTGACTTGCACCTCAAGCTCTCGCTGCTCCCTTGGTGCCATACGACGAAGTGGCATCACTATAGGTCTGGCATCTTTTACCAAATCAATACGAAACTCAATCTCTCGGTGTGGTGGAAGTCCGGTCACTTCTTCGAAAACATCCGGATACTGGCCAACCACGGGCAAACCTAACAACTCACTATGCGGAATGTCGAGGGAGTTTAGAAAACTAGCCAATACCCTCTCACTGGGTAGACCACCAAACACTATCCTCCGCCCATCATCCTCTCTAGCTGTCACCAACAAGCCCTCACAGTCTACCACCACCCCGTATCTTTGGAGCCAATCTACTCCCAAAATAATGCCAAACCCAGTAAAGCCCAAAACAAAGCAGTCACAAACAAACATGCATCCATGACTCGATAGGACCACATTGCGACAAATCATGCTAAGGCTAGTCGAACCACCAATCGGGTTCGTCACTACTAAAGGTCTATCGACAATCTCGGGCTCCAATCCCAACCTATCTACCAGGTCACTAGATATGAAAGAACTGGAAGCTCCGGTATCAAACAAAACTCTAACAGGAACATCATAAACAGAAAGCATACCTTGAATGACGACATTCTTTCCCTTCTCCGCCGCAGTTGGGGCATTCGACGAAGAAGGAATAGCATTAAGAGCGTAGGCTTTCACCATTTGCTTTTCTTTAGGGGGCTGTGGACACTTGTCCTTGTGATGTCCCATTTGGCCACAGTTGAAGCACTTCCTATCCGCTGGCTTGGCCCGACAATTACTAGCATAATGGCCCTTCTTACCACAGCTGAAGCACTCAACATCTTGCTTATTCTTTTTCTTCTGGCCATCCTTAGTCTGATTCTGCTTTCTCTTATTCTGGGAACCACCCTTTCCTCCACCACTTGCTTGTGGTTTTGGCTCTTCCGCAGATGCAACCTCAGTCTTGGGCTTAGGGTAGAGACTTTCTGACCTTAATGCTTTCCCCACAATCGATTCAAACGTCTCATCGATGTGGTTAATAAGTCTTTCCCCCAAGTACTGATCCAAACCAGTTATGAATTTCTCATTCTTTTTCTCGGCAGTATCAATAAAAGATAACCCATATTTTGACAAAGTGTCAAATTCAGCAATGTACTCCGAGACAGCTCTCCCATTCTGCTTGAGCTCCAAGAATTTCTTAAACAGCACTGACTTGTGAGCAGCTGGAATGAACTTCTCGCTAAAGCGAGCCTTAAAATGCTCCCAAGTAATCTGATCTTTGGGAGTAGCTGCCTTTATAGCATTCCACCAATTCATTGCCCGTCCTTGCAGCTGACGGGATGCTAGCTTTCTCTTCATCGCATCCTCGATACCCAAATCCTCGAAGATACGTTCGCAACTATCCAACCAATCCTGAACATCTGTAGCCGACTCCGTTCCGTGCAATGACTTCCCACCAAGACTAGTATAATCCTTATTCAGCTTGGCGAAGTCGACTCTTGGCGCCTGCACTATTGGACCATCACCATTTCCACCATTGGGAGCTACCCTCTGTACATCTCTAAGCATCTCCCTCATGAGGTCAGTAAACATCGTCCTCATGTCAGCAGCATTCCCATTATTGGCTCCTCTACCAGCACCTCTAGTATACCGGCTCATCGTCAATCTGAAAAAGGAAACGATTAACGACTCCATAGTGGTGCTAGTGCAGTACGAATTCATCCTTATACTAGTAATAGTATATATATATAGCTTTTAAAAACCAAAGTAATCACAAATACACTCTCTCGTATACGTATATTATCTCTCCCTGATAACTTCCCTAGGTTAACTACGCAACCTAGAGCTCTGATACCAAGTGTGACGGCCCGCTCCGCACCAGCCTGCATTTCCTCCGGAAGTGCGCTGTACACATGCCCCGACTAACATGGAACGGTCGCCAAAGAAAGGGGAGAAGGAAATGAACTAATCAAGGAACCTGTAGAATGTCTCACAGCGCATGGAATAAAATACAATAACAACATACTTGACATAAAACAGGTGAGACAGTGCATAAGCTGATAACTAAAATCAACATCAATCATCAGAGCAGCGGAAATCCATATACAGCTTATTACAATTTTCCAAATTTACTGTCTCTAAACAAAAGAAAGCTAAAGTAGAAGATGCACCACCAATGCCCTAGCAGTGATCTTCAACAACACAGGGAGAATATTATATATATTACGTGGAAGCCTCCTGCTCGTCTCCGGATCATCTACCCGTGCATCACCAGCTAACCTGTCTCTAGTCTGCTCGTGTGAGCACCCAGAGTAATAAGAGGAGACATAAAACTCTGGGTCAGACATAAAGCCTGGTATGAGCGATAAGCATCTAAACAGAATAATAACAGGTATACTAAACCATACCTGAACCTGGACCTGCAACCAAAGAGTTAGTACCACATACCGTGCAATACTCTAAGGTGCCATAATAAATAGTGTAAGAATACGGGGGTGGGGTGTGCATGTCACAATGATAGCAAACAAATCATCCATAGCAATCATCCTCACATCTCTCACTCAGTGCCTAAAGCGTACGATATCTACCACTTTGGAACACTAGACAAACTGAGGTAACGACGAATCCCGACTTGTAGAAACCCTGCTATGACCAAGCTAAACATATGGAGTCATGACCAAACATTTCAATGACCCACTTCATTGGTTGTAGCCCTTGGTTCTACCGATGCCATAATGGCCCTGAATCCGTCTTCGTACCTCCTACCATAGTGGTTCAAAGCTATAGACATCGATAACTCCTTGGCACGCGTCCCGCAGCAAAGCCCAACCATGAAGCGAACTCGTTGATTCCCATCTAAATCTTGAGCTCTAACTTCTCATTTGGACTTCCTTTGCATCTCGGGTTTTGATCGAGTTGGAGTTGGTCATCAAAAGAGTCGTCGCATAGAAGTGGTCCTGAATTCGATTCGGTTCAGATATATACGTATAACACGGTTCGGTTCGTTGCAATGCTCCATGGTGTATTCCTGCGTGTGGTCCGGTTCGGTGATCCTTCCCCTTAGACGTCGGTTCGGTTCGGATGTCACGCTCCAGTCGGTTCGGTTCGTCCCTCCTCCAGCTTGCCTGCTCCGATCCGATCTCATCCCCTGGCCTACTCCGATCCGATCCTGCTCCATAGCCCGATCCGATCCCACCCCCTTATCTGCTCCGATCCGCTTCGCTCCCTAGCTTACCCCGATCCGATCCGCTCTTCAACCTACTCCGATCCGATCCGCTCTTTATAGTTCCGATCCGATCCCCTCGTCCACTCCAACTCTAAGTAAACGGCCTTCCTTCTCGCCAAGCGTCCTCCAGTGACAAGTTCCAATCCAGTTCGAATCCCCTCGGTCAGTTCACAAATCCGATCCGACCCCCTACTCCGATCCGATCCGGTTCGGAACCTGCACATTTCTGCAACTTTCCAGCTAGCTTTCTACGCCATTCGACGGCGCTTTCGACCAATCTAACTATTCTAATCAATCATAAAACATACCATAGAGTCATAGCAATATGTAAGAGCAACCACAAACACCAAACAACAATCCAAATGAATCAAAATAGATCAAAAGTGGCTAAAACCTCACATTTTCCTATAATCCTTCTTAATCATGTTTAAGCGCATACTTAGTAAAACTTAATCAATTCGTCTAAATTTTCTAACAGAGGCATAAAATATTATTTAAGAATTTCTAAACATTTTTCCAGAATTTATTAGTGTATAAATTTGCTAATCTTCACTAATCACCCTTAATTAACTGTAATTAGTGTCAAAACGATGCTATCACTCACCTTGGCCACAACTAAAATTCTCAGAACTGAAACTCCTCTGATTTGGGGCGAATACTGATGTCCAACGGCAGCTCTAACCTTGCTTTGGTGCTTTTTCTTCTTAATTTGGTGTTGCTAAGCATAATCTTCAATTAGAAAGTGATTTGGGGTGTTTTAGATGTAGGAGGCCATTGTTAGAGTGTCTAAGGATGAAAGTGGCGGCTGGAAAATGTCTAAAGAAATGTTTTCTAACCCTAATCAGCCCTATATACCCCTAAACCCGAAATTCCCCTTTGGGCCTAGCTGTTAATCACCCGGTTAAGCCCAATTAAGCTGTTTTTCACCATTTGAAACTTGTTTCAGCCATATCTCCCAAACGGTGAGTCCGTTTGGCTAATGTGACCACTCTACGGAAAGAGAAACCATCATCCGGAGCCAATGAAAGTGGTTTCAGGTCAAAATTCCTTTCCAGTCAAAACTTATGGCCAAAATAGTGCCAACTAGGGGTAAAATGGTCATTTAAAAATCGGGAAAAATCATGAACATGGGAAATGACCCCAATAGTCGTCTCCCAAAGTTACCTGACCATACGACTTCGTATGTGAAAGAAATAAATATCCTACGATCCTATGATGCGTAGAATGCGGGTCGTTATATATATATATATATATATATATATATATATATATATATATATATATATATATATATATATATATATTAGATATATTTTCAAAGGAACTAACCCTTTAATCAATATGATTAGTCATCATATATTCAAGGTCATCACAATATCCATTATATCCTGTAGCAAATTTCTACCGCTACACTATTTACGAATTTCTTTTGATATAGCCTTTCTGCATTAAGCCCCGCTATATTCTGATATTCTCAATATACCCTATTATTTCCGCTACATTATGTTATCCCCACTGTAGCTTCTAGAAATTAAATGAACTAAAAATGACATCTATACATTATAAAAATTATAAATTTATTTTTATAATTGAATTCTTTAACTTATATTCTTCTAAACAAAAAATACTATGACATTCCATTAGATTTAGTTAAGGTACATAGAAGTTTAAATTTATTGCATATATTTGCACATTTTTAATTTAAAATTAAGAATGTAATAATTATAATCAAATTGAATGTTCATTTTTCATTTATATATTTGCAAAACATTAAGTATGGGTTTCGTATGTTATTTTAGAGTCTTCTGCTATATCCTTCTATTTCCTCGCATTATCTTCGCTACAACTTTTTGCATCTCCGTCGCATTGAACCCGTTGACCGCTTTAATTGCACAACTGCATGAGCAATGACTTGTTGACGTTAATCCAAAGGATTATTTTCGATAGCACGTGATTAAAGAGTACCTTTGGTATTTCTTTTTCTTGGATAATTTATACGGGTGGATGTCAGACATTGCATTTTTTAGATCATGCACATTGATCTTTACAAACATAAACCTATTTGGTGGCATGAGAGGCAACTCCTGCACTATATATACCTTTCTTTGGGACATGTGATCTTGAAGATTGTACTTTTATGGAATTCAGTTAGTGGTTGATGGAATGATAATGTGTCATTCAAAGATGGTTATGTGTTATGTATGAAAGATATACACTACATTTGGCTTCATCACTCGAAAATGGCGAAACTGAGAATTCAGTATGTTAGTCACTCCCATAAGGATGTGTTAATCACCTTTCTGGATGTTATACTCTTTATATATCAAGTATGTTAGTTATGTTGAGCGCGCTCGGTCCGTCGGGAATGACTGGGGTGATGGCATATTCAACCAGTGCACCACCTTTGGGTCTATATAGCTACATCGGTCTATCCTGACAACAGAGGGAGATTGGTCCTCAGTACATCCTTTTAAAGCTGTATTGTATGGTAAGGTAGTTCCTTACCTGCCATTTACCTGGAATCCATTCCCCACTACAAGCCAACCAATTTTTTGTGTTGACTAAAGTATACGAAATCTAATAAGGATAACAAGTTCTCAATTTGATCTGATTTATTTTATAGATTATATCCCAAATAGACATCAAAAATAATATCACTTGATTTCGTAAAAGTTTTTCGTTATTGTAAAGTAAAACCCTACTATGTTTACTTGTGGTTATGGAATTACGAGATATCGTTTCTTTTAAATGATTTTTTAAAATTAAGCAAATAATTTGTGATGTGAGTTTTCTTGCTTTGGTTACAAACTGATCTGGTGTTCTTTTCATGAATTCTTAGGTCAGATCGGGTATATTTTCTAATTTATCTTTAGATTTTCTTCTGTCTTCAGAAGTGGAGCTCAAGTCAAGTTGTATTCCCATATTATATTATTATCTATTTTTCCATCATGTCATGCTATACGTTCTATGTATATTTCACCGTGTCATGCTATGTTGTGTATATTCCGTTGTGCTACGATTTTGTTGTATTTGTGCTATGCTATTATGCTATATGTAGGAATCACAATGGGGCGGGTTTCTCATGCCCCAGACCCGACCCGGACTTTTTATACCCCTCCTCAGACCCGGTGCGGGTCAGGAATTTTTCCCCGTACCTGAAACTCGTACGGGTCAAGGCAGACCCGACCCGCCCCGCGATCCGGTGATATCGTGTTCTAATGTACAAAAATTTATATACCTATAATTTTTATCAATAAATGATAAGTTATATACATATTATAATTTGTTCACAATGATAAAAGAATTTAATAAAATGAGTTATAATATAATAATTCAAAACGTATGCATTTGTTATTGTATGATTATCATTGATGTAACTTAATGCTATGAAAATTTTATAGTTTGTTGATTGAAAGAATATAATATTCAATTTATAGCCATTTATACCTAAGAAGATTAACAAATAATCATTATAGTTATAAAGTGTTTAAATAATGTTCCAATCATGCGGGTCGGGTTGGGCGGGTCAGCTGTTGTAACAACCCGAATTTTAAACAACGTGTTAAGACAAGAATCAAGGCAGAATTAAATGTTAAAATCTGAATCAGGAGAAACGGGCTGTGCCATTGCGTTCGTCTCGGAAAAATACGCGAAATAGAGTCCGAAATTTTGTAAATCGGAGTCCGTATGGCTGAGATATGGCCTTCGGAAGTTTCACGAAAAATCAGAATTCAAAACAGATTTCAAATTTTCAGAAAATCAGGTAGGCGGGAAAAATCCCGCCAGAACCAGGTCAACCTAGGGGTCGACCTGGTTGTCGACCTAGGTGGCACCAGGTCGACTGGGGAGTCGACCCCAGGGTCGACCTGGGGGTCGACCTGCCTGGTCGGCCAGGTCGGCCAGGTGCACCTGTTTTGGCTCCTGGGTCCTGTTTTGGAGGCTTGTGACGATTTTTGAGGGCTTGGATCTATCCTAGGGTTAATCTAACGGCCTAAACAACTCCTAATCTCTATAAAAAGACCCTAAGCCTACCCTAAACCCCTCATAATTCACTCATGCCACGAAGGGCTGCCCAAATCTTCATTGATCATGGCCTCCATCTCCAATCCCTAGAGACTATGCATTCAAATCGGGTTCAAATCAAAAGGTGCAAGCTTGCTACACCAAACAGAGGCCAAATCAACGTTGCTATGCGAGTTTCATGACGGTTCTTCGACAAAGGAGCCACCTTTCTTCATCAAGATGATGCATGATCCTTTTCCTAAGCCTCGCTATGTAAGTTCTAGCTACTTGTTGGTTCTAACAGTGGTTCTAATGTGGCATGGGATAAAATGAGATGTAACATGAGTATGTTAACCCATGTAAACCTAGTTTGCCCCTTTATCATGAACATATGACTTTGGGTTATGTTTTAGCGACTTAATCATGCCACTCATGTTATGTATAACCTAGTATATCTTGCAAGTTTGAATCTTTATCTATGGAATGCTAGCATGAACCTTTGGGAACCATTTGACTTGTGAAACATTGGCAAAGATTTGACTTTGGGGCTTATGCATGTAAATGAACCCAAACCCCTTATGTATCATGCATGTTTGTGGCCAAATTCCCTTATGACACTATGCATGTTTGTGGCCAAATCCTCTTATTAAACTATGCATGCTCGTGGCCAAATTCCCTTATGATACTATGCATGTTTATGGCCAAATTTCCTTATGATACTATGCATGTTTGTGGCAAATATGTTGGCATAATACCCTACTATGTGACTCGCTTCCACTTGGGATGGAAATACGTTAGTGTAGCTTAGGAAAAACGTGGGTATGACATGAAAAACTTGACATGGGGTTGCATGAAAAAGGGGGCACTCTTGAAACACGTAAACATGAACATGACACATACGAAAACATGGAACTTGGGGCTAGATACGTATGGGTTGTAGGTGTAATGTGACACTAGACGAAACATGAAAGTGGCCAACTCGAGGTTGGGTTGAGTTTGTAGCATAAATCTACCCGGACCTGCCCGGCTTAACTAGTGGCTACAAACAATAGGATCCAATGTGAGAAGTTGGTCATGTCGCGCTTAAGACCCGAGGTTAGACTAGGTTGTGGTGTAAATCTACCCGGACCCGCCCGGCTTAACTAGTAACCACAACAAGGTCTAATGTGAGAGGTTGAGAGTGCATTAATTAAATTAATGCCACATGATAAGGTTAAGTAAATTTGACTAATGACACTTAACCGATATGACACGAATGGGTAGGTTAAGTGGGACCGGGCTTGATTTCTTAATGACACTTAACCATACAAGACAATTAGGGGATGGGGTTAAGTAATTTACGCTTAACTAATCCGACTTGGTAATTAGATGGGGTTAAGTAATTAAGACTTAACTAATCTAAACACGGTAATTAGATGGGGTTAAGTAATTAAGACTTAACTAATCTAAACACGGTAATTAGATGGGGTTAAGTGGCCTATACTTAACTAATCTAAACACGGGAATTCGATGGGGTTAAGTTAAACACTTAACCAATCTAAACTTGGTAATTCAATGGGGTTAAGTAACCAATACTTAACCAGTTTAACATGATAATTTAATGGGGTTAAGTAACTTATACTTAATCAATTATACGTGATGATTTGATGAGGTTAAGTAACCTATACTTAACCAATCCAATAGGTGAACCTGATAGGGTTAAGTCACAAGACCTTTTAAAAGTAGGCTTAACCATACAAGACGATTAGTGGATGGGGTTATACTAACCCATGCTTAACCAATCCGACTCGATAATCTGATGGGATTAAGATAAGCTATGCTTAATCAATCTAGCATGATAATCTGATAGGGTTAAGACAAATAAATACTTAACCAATTTGACTTGATAAGGTTAAGTCATGAGCTTCTTGGTACACTTAACCAACCTGTAGGGCTAAGCCTTGAACTTGAATACTTAGCCAATCTTGACATGATTTGTAGGCGGGTTAAGTCATGAACTTGGATAACAACACTTAACCATTTGACAAAACCCTAGCTCAGGGGACTAGGTGGGAAATCGTAGTTAACAAGGATAGTGGAAAGAGGGGCTAAGTGGTAAACCTTAGTTAAGGGTAACTAAGTAATAATTCTTAGCTAAGGACATGGACTAGTTCATAAAGAGATGAGTAACCTGGTACGGTAGGTCATCGCTTAGTATACGAGGAGGAGCAAGTTATCTGACTTGGATAAAAGCTCCAGCGAACTGGGTGACGAAGCGAAAGCTTCAGGGAACGTGAGGGTACTCTTGGTATTCCTCTGTGAGGTGGCGAGTGGTCCATGAAACCCGGCCTCACAGAGGTTAAGGTCTGCGGTAGAAGAACCAAAAGTATGCCTTGGTTGCTATGCGAGCGACCTAAAGACTGGGATGGATTAGCGTGGAGTCGACGATACTTGATTTTGCCCCGGGATAGCATGTCGCCGACTACCTACCATCTTTAGTCAATCGTGTACGTATGGAAAGGCAGGGAACTCCCAAAAGACCATATACTAGCTATCAAGTTATGGGTGAGGTTGGCTATCTGGAAGTGGGTATCGATGGGCCGTAGTGTAGTTCTCATACATGATTTTTCTTGGATTGCCTTTTAGTAGTTGAGGGAGGGGTCACGTGGGACCATAGCCACGGGTACAAAAACAGACCTTGATATCTGCATCAGCAGACGATTTAAAGCTCCTGACCGAGTTCCGTATTTCTTGATTTGCCCTGGCACGGAACTCGGATGGCACATTGAGGAACATGTGCGTCTAGACATGGAAAACGATTCACGATACATACGCGGGATAAAGGGCGCGGTTGACGGGTGGCATAATCCCTAGTGGCCCTAGGTGGCCTGAACCCGAACCGAGACACGGAAACGTTCATTAGGTAGCATAATCCCTAGTGGTCCTAGGTGGCATAAATCCTAAGTGAACGCGCGATAGTTCATGGTAAGGAAACATAACTAGATCAAGGGTAGCAGTCCAAAATAACCTCAAGGATAAAACGTTTACATGGGAAAGCCCGTATGGCCTACGGCAAAGGACTGAACTTATACATGGAAAGAAACATACGTGTTGGGAAAACCTACATATGCTATATATTAGGTTGACATGGACCATTACATGACATTGGGCAAGGGACATTCATAATTAACACATGACGCGAGCTGGCATACTAGTACGAGGGGTGCAGAGCAAATATACATGTTAGGACCATGAGAAATTTACATGATAGATACCGTGGACGTTATACAGGATAGATACCTCGGAATATTATACTTGATAGAAACCGGACGATGTGATACCTTGACTTATCATGACACCGTAGTTTATCATGATATCTTAGTTTACTTTGCTACAGTAGTTCAGCCTGTTTAGTTTATCTACCTTGTAGTCATCCTTATGTTTACTTTCAGTTTATGCATGTCATGTTATCTTTACCTGTTTTTATACTGGAAGTAGATAGGACTTACCAGTCTTTATGACTGACCCCGTTTTCTTTCGCCTCTTGTCTTCCGTTTCCCCCTCCCCCAGGTTTTCAGGGAGGAAACACTGTTATCTAGTTTGGACTTCTTCTGCTTGAAGGTCATCACGCATGGCTTGGACTTTTCTGGGCTATGGCTACTTTACTGTTTTACCTGGGGAATAATTTATGAAATGGTTTATGATTCTTTTCTATTGCAAGACAGGTTTTGATGTATTCTGATGTAAAAGGCTTTAGACCTTATTTTATAAGGTAATGAAATTTGTTTTACTTCCGCTGTTTTATATATATGTTCTGTCTTGTAATATTTCTATGCATGTTTACCTCGATAATGCTTCACCAAACCTAGTGCATTCCCTTTGTGAGTGAACCTAGCGGAGGTGGGGTGTTACATTTGGTATCAGAGCAGAAGGTTACCAGACTGGGCAAAAGTTTTTAAAACCTTCTGAAAACTATTTGAAAAACCATTTACAACGAAGCATTTTTCAAGAAAAGTTTTGTTTTGAAAGGCTATTCCCCAAAGGCCATTAGCACTATCCTTTGATTCCTTGATTGAATCTCTTTTTCTTTCTTTCCTCCATCTGTAGTCACAGTAGTTTTGACTGCGACTAATCCTTGTCTAGCTACGTAAGTGTTTTCCCGTGCGATGGAGGAAGTTCTCGAGAGACCGGTTACCGAAGTTATAAGAAGGGATAATAAGAGCAAGGATAAAGGACGCGAGCTTAAGGATAAGCAACTGTTGGTATGGCTTAGTCCATCAAGGAGGACAAGGACAAGATCATCGGAGAGGGCAATCGTACGCTCCCATTTCTAGGGTACCTAAAAGAAATGGTACCGTTTCTGGTAAAGGTTTAGTCGTTCTTTTCTATCATCCCATTCAGACTTTGGCTTGATCATCGTATCATTTAAGTCTGCTTGGATAGTTGAGTCTCTGCACCTTAGTACTAGCATGGTAAAGGATCCCAGTTTTGTCCCAAAATCTAGTTGGAGAATTGGTCTATTTCTTCATAACTTGTTTGGATTTGAGAATGACATGTCTCGGTTACGGATGGATTCTAGGGGTAAAGGGGTTATCCAGTAAGGGATACCATTCTCGGTTTTGGAAAAGAGGGTAGTCAAACTCTTGGCTTGCTTGGGTAATACCTTCGGAGTCTCGTGTAACCTTTTTGGGTCCTGTCATGGTTAGTTACCTAGAATCTCTTGATGCATTTATCGGAAATCTCTGATCCGATCGAGTAACGTTCGCCAATAAGGCGGATGGTTTATTCCGCTTGAGCATGGGTTATAGGAATCGCCCTAGTAAGTCCACATGTTAACATGGATTGACATCGGAAAATGAGATCCAGAATTCCCTAGTGAATTTTGGAGAGCTTGCATAAGTGGATACGGTTGAGCCAAGTAAACTAGGGTAAGGATAAGCGAAAGTGGAATAAGAGGCGACAATGAAATGAGTTCTAACTCATATCTTGGAAATAGGAATCAAGGAGCTACGAAATCTTGAAGTCAAAAGGCGGTCAAGGCACCGAGGAATTAAGCTCAAGGAAACGCGACTTAGAAGACGTAAGGCTAGACACGCGCATCGTACCTCTTTTTAAGGAGTGTATCCTTGATCCCTGGTTTTTCCTGTAGAGCTTGCTCGCATGTTATCTTTTGGTGCATATCCTCTCGGTCCTGTTTCTGTTGCAAACCCGTAAGGAGTTTGTCTTGTTTATCTCCTCGATCTTATCTTGGGAACCTTAGATAGAACTCTATGGATGTAAACATGTATTTGAAACATGTTATGATTGATATGGTTGCAAATGGTTGCAAGTGGTTGCTCGTGGATGCGCGAATACACATTAGATACTAGATTGACGCGGTCACGATTCATGTTGCATATGCACGAGTATTTATACTTGTTTATGGATGAAATTGAATGTGTTATCATGCGGATGTTGCATATGAATGAATGTTTGTGCACACATATAGTACTTATATGACTAGGACTATTTGCATACATGTTGGACTCATGGCACTAAACATATTTTGCATTAGAAAGATCATTCAGGCCTGATCATTAGCATTAGCTAAGGAGCATATACACACACATTTTGCATATGTTCATACGGCATTAGAAATCGTATAAGGACAATGGTTGCCTGTGGATGATGTTTTGAGTAAATGGATGATGGATGGTAGGATACGTTCTAACTTGGAGATTTCGGGGACGAAATCCTTAAAGGAGGGGAGAACGTAACAACCCGAATTTTAAACAACGTGTTAAGACAAGAATCAAGGCAGAATTAAATGTTAAAATCTGAATCAGGAGAAACGGGTTGTGCCATTACGTTCGTCTCGGAAAAATACGCGAAATAGAGTCCGTAATTTCGTAAATCGGAGTCCGTATGGCTGAGATATGGCCTTCGAAAGTTTCACGAAAAATCAGAATTCAAAACAGATTTCAAATTTTCAAAAAATCAGGTAGGCGGGAAAAATCCCGCCAGAACCAGGTCGACCTGGGTGTCGACCTGGGAGTCGACCTGGGTGGGACCAGGTCGACTGGGGAGCCGACCTGGGTGGGACCAGGTCGACTGGGGAGTCGACCCCAGGGTCGACCTGGGGGTCGACCTGCCTGGTCGGCCAGGTCGGCCAGGTGCACCTGTTTTGGCTCCTGGGTCCTATTTTGGAGGCTTGTGACGATTTTTGAGGGCTTGGATCTATCCTAGGGTTAATCTAACGGCCTAAACTACTCCTAATCTCTATAAAAAGACCCTAAGCCTACCCTAAACCCCTCATAATTCACTCATGACACGAAGTGCTGCCCAAATCTTCATTGATCATGGCCTCCATCTCCAATCCCTAGAGACTATGCATTCAAATCGGGTTCAAATCAAAAGGTGCAAGCTTACTACACCAAATAGAGGCCAAATCAACGTTGCTATGCGAGTTTCATGACGGTTCTTCGATAAAGGAGCCACCTTTCTTCGTCACGATGATGCATGATCCTTTTCCTAAGCCTCGCTATGTAAGTTCTAGCTACTTGTAGGTTCTAACGGTGGTTCTAATGTGGCATGGGATAAAATGAGATGTAACATGAGTATGTTAACCCATGTAAACCTAGTTTGCCCCTTTATCATGAACATATGACTTTGGGTTATGTTTTAGCGACTTAATCATGCCACTCATGTTATGTATAACCTAGTATATCTTGCAAGTTTGAATCTTTATCTATGGAATGCTAGCATGAACCTTTGGGAACCATTTGACTTGTGAAACATTGGCAAAGATTTGACTTTGGGGCTTATGCATGTAAATGAACCCAAACCCCTTATGTATCATGCATGTTTGTGGCCAAATTCCCTTATGACACTATGCATGTTTGTGGCCAAATCCTCTTATTAAACTATGCATGCTCGTGGCCAAATTCCCTTATGATACTATGCATGTTTATGGCCAAATTTCCTTATGATACTATGCATGTTTGTGGCAAATATGTTGGCATAATACCCTACTATGTGACTCGCTTCCACTTGGGATGGAAATACGTTTGGGTAGCTTAGGAAAAACGTGGGTATGACATGAAAAACTTGACATGGGGTTGCATGAAAAAGGGGGCACTCTTGAAACACGTAAACATGAACATGACACATACGAAAACATGGAACTTGGGGCTAGATACGTATGGGTTGTAGGTGTAATGTGACACTAGACCAAACATGAAAGTGGCCAACTCGAGGTTGGGTTGAGTTTGTAGCATAAATCTACCCGGACCCGCCCGGCTTAACTAGTGGCTACAAACAATAGGATCCAATGTGAAAAGTTGGTCATGTCGCGCTTAAGACCCGAGGTTAGACTAGGTTGTGGTGTAAATCTACCCGGACCCGCCCGGCTTAACTAGTAACCACAACAAGGTCTAATGTGAGAGGTTGAGAGTGCATTAATTAAATTAATGCCACATGATAAGGTTAAGTAAATTTGACTAATGACACTTAACCGATATGACACGAATGGGTAGGTTAAGTGGGACCGGGCTTGATTTCTTAATGACACTTAACCATACAAGACAATTAGGGGATGGGGTTAAGTAATTTACGCTTAACTAATCCGACTTGGTAATTAGATGGGGTTAAGTAATTAAGACTTAACTAATCTAAACACGGTAATTAGATGGGGTTAAGTAATTAAGACTTAACTAATCTAAACACGGTAATTAGATGGGGTTAAGTGGCCTATACTTAACTAATCTAAACACGGGAATTCGATGGGGTTAAGTTAAACACTTAACCAATCTAAACTTGGTAATTCAATGGGGTTAAGTAACCAATACTTAACCAGTTTAACATGATAATTTAATGGGGTTAAGTAACTTATACTTAATCAATTATACGTGATGATTTGATGAGGTTAAGTAACCTATACTTAACCAATCCAATAGGTGAACCTGATAGGGTTAAGTCACAAGACCTTTTAAAAGTAGGCTTAACCATACTAGACGATTAGTGGATGGGGTTAAGCTAACCCATGCTTAACCAATCCGACTCGATAATCTGATGGGATTAAGATAAGCTATGCTTAATCAATCTAGCATGATAATCTGATAGGGTTAAGACAAATAAATACTTAACCAATTTGACTTGATAAGGTTAAGTCATGAGCTTCTTGGTACACTTAACCAACCTGTAGGGCTAAACCTTGAACTTGAATACTTAGCCAATCTTGACATGATTTGTAGGCGGGTTAAGTCATGAACTTGGATAACAACACTTAACCCATTTGACAAAACCCTAGCTCAGGGGACTAGGTGGGAAATCGTAGTTAACAAGGATAGTGGAAAGAGGGGCTAAGTGGTAAACCTTAGTTAAGGGTAACTAAGTAATAATTCTTAGCTAAGGACATGAACTAGTTCATAAAGAGATGAGTAACCTGGAACGGTAGGTCGTCGCTTAGTATACGAGGAGGAGCAAGTTATCTGACTTGGATAAAAGCTCCAGCGAACTGGGTGACGAAGCGAAAGCTTCGGGGAACGTGAGGGTACTCTTGGTATCCCTCTGTGAGGTGGCGAGTGGTCCATGAAACCCGGCCTCACAGAGGTTAAGGTCTGCGGTAGAAGAACCAAGAGTATGCCTTGGTTGCTATGCGAGCGACCTAAAGACTGGGATGGATTAGCGTGGAGTCGATGATACTTGATTTTGCCCTGGGATAGCATGTCGCCGACTACCTACCATCTTTAGTCAATCGTGTACGTACGGAAAGGCGGGGAACTCCCAAAAGACCATATACTAGCTATCAAGTTATGGGTGAGGTTGGCTATCTGGAAGTGGGCATCGATGGGCCGTAGTGTAGTTCTCATACATGATTTTTCTTGGATTGCCTTTCAGTAGTTGAGGGAGGGGTCACGTGGGACCATATCCACGGGTACAAAAACAGACCTTGATATCTGCATCAGCAGACGATTTAAAGCTCCCGACCGAGTTCCGTATTTCTTGATTTGCCCTGGCACGGAACTCGGATGGCACATTGAGGAACATGTGCGTGTAGTCATGGAAAACGATTCACGATACATACGCGGGATAAAGGGCGCGGTTGACGGGTGGCATAATCCCTAGTGGCCCTAGGTGGCCTGAACCCGATCCGAGACACGGAAACGTTCATTAGGTAGCATAATCCCTAGTGGTCCTAGGTGGCATAAATCCTAAGTGAACGCGCGATAGTTCATGGTAAGGAAACATAACTAGATCAAGGGGGGAAGTCCAAAATAACCTCAAAGATAAAACGTTTACATGGGAAAGCCCGTATGGCCTACGACAAAGGACTGAACTTATACATGGAAAGAAACATACGTGTTGGGAAAACCTACATATGCTATATATTAGGTTGACATGGACCATTACATGACACTGAGCAAGGGACATTCATAATTAACACATGACGCGAGCTAGGATACTAGTACGAGGGGTGCAGAGCAAATATACATGTTAGGACCATGAGAAATATACATGATAGATACCGTGGACGTTATACAGGATAGATACCTCGGAATATTATACTTGATAGAAACCGGACGATGTGATACCTTGACTTATCATGACACCGTAGTTTATCATGATATCTTAGTTTACTTTGCTACAGTAGTTTAGCCTGTTTAGTTTATCTACCTTGTAGTCATCCTTATGTTTACTTTCAGTTTATGCATGTCATGTTATCTTTACCTGTTTTTATACTGGAAGTAGATAGGACTTACCAGTCTTTATGACTGACCCCGTTTTCTTTCGTCTCTTGTCTTCCGTTCCCCCCCCCTCCCAGGTTTTCAGGGAGGAAACACTGTTATCTAGTTCGGACTTCTTCTGCTTGAAGGTCATCACGCATGGCTTGGACTTTTCTGGGCTATGGCTACTTTACTGTTTTACCTGGGGAATAATTTATGAAATGGTTTATGCTTCTTTCTATTGCAAGACAGGTTTTGATGTATTCTGATGTAAAAGGCTTTAGACCTTATTTTATAAGGTAATGAAATTTGTTTTACTTCCGCTGTTTTATATATATGTTCTATCTTGTAATATTTCTGTGCATGTTTACCTCGATAATGCTTCACCAAACCTAGTGCATTCCCTTTGTGAGTGACCCTAGCGGATGTGGGGTGTTACAGCTGTGCCTCAGACCCGACCTTGGGCTCGGACCTCCAAAAGCGGGTCGCGGGTCTACCCGCCCCAAAGACCCTATGGGGCGAGTCTAAATGGGTCAAAACAGGGGCAGGTCAAGCGGGTTTGGACCCTAGACCCGCCTCATTGCCATCCCTGGCTATACGTACTAGCAATTGCAAGGACATGTTATTATAATTGCCCATGCTAATTTATTTTCTTTACTCAGATTATTTATTCATGTATATACAGTTTTCGCTTTTATGTAAAAAGTATTAATATATTCTATAATATTCTTTCTGTTGTGAGATTTTGGTCTTCACTAATATTATAAACCTTCTATCTTTTTACTTTGTCAGCCACCCTTTTCTTTCAATTAAAGAACCACTTTTAGGAACTTGGATCTACGACGAACATTTTGCGTCGATATCCAGAGACGAAGAAACATGCCATTACACTTTAATACTCCTCTATTTTCAGACCATTTTGCACGCTACGATGCTTCTTCATAAATTTACCTCATTTTCTAGAGTCTACCGTCACTTATACGCTCAATCACTACACACTAAACTGTATCACTTCTGTAGAGTCATCAGTTGTGCATATGATCGATTTACACCAAACTCTAGAAAATGGGAATTTCTATACTATAATGCCTATGAAAGTCATTTAAACTAAACTATGCGACCAATCTATCATGTTGCCAACAATTATATAAATATATAAGCAAGTCTACAAGCATCTGTAATAACAACAATAAAACATGCAAAATCTATCTAAAGTTATTAACGTGGGATTGATGCCAAAGTAGCCCAAATCTAGCAATGATACCAAAATAATAAGTAAATAGGAAAAAAAATGTGATATTTAATTTAGAACTATTTAAAATGCTTTTTAATTCTTTTACACACTTAGATGAAAATTTATTTAAAAAAAAAAATCTCATTTTGAGGTTAGAAATTACTTCAAAACATCAACTTTGTATTACATTAATAATTACATTAAAGGGAGACATAGTATTACATACCCCTATCAAATTAGTCCAAATCAGCATCAAAATGAAATCTCTCCATTACAAGCCCAATGCTAAAAACTACATCTAAAACGGACCTTGTATGCGAGTAAAATTTTTAGTTTGAATCAAATATAAAACAACATACTAACAAATAGTAACCGGCTACGTTAGGATCTACACTGTAACGAACCGTAAATTTTCTATCTATAAATATATTGAAATTTTATTTATTTTGAAATAAAAAATTATGGATTCAATTTGTAAGTATAAATTCAGGGTCGTACATTTAAATTTAATATAAGAATTAAAAAATCGTTTAACCTAAAATTTATTTGTCTTGAAATTTTTCGTGAAATTAATTAATAAATAAACGTGGCAATATTTATTTTCAAAATGTGAATAATTTTATTTAAAATCGATTTAGAGAGCTTTATAATGAAAACATATGTACTCTTTTCATCGAATTTCGATTTTGGTAGCTTCATTTATATCATTTTACGATTGCCACAACTGATAATAACAAAACCTCATGTTTAGAATATCAATTTTATTGTGTCATTACATTCATATCGATGCACTGAATACAAGGACATTTAATTTTGTGTGTTTGGACAGTCAAATTGGATTGCGCGAAGTTTTGATTTTTAGACTCATGGTATTTTTGTTATTAGGCACTTATATTTGTGTTACCCAGCCTACATAAAATTAAACTGAACGTAATCTATCCAAATCTCACATCATAAGGGTCACAATAATAATGATAAGAGATAGCAACAAATGAAATATTAAGGTAAGTAGCGTTTTCAACAATGTGAGAACGGTTCATTCATTTTTAAAGGGAACGAGCAAAGTAGATCTCTTTATTTCTGGAAAGACATGTATGCCTATTCACCATCTTCTTTCATTTTTGATTTCTTGCATTTGCCATTCTCTCTTCCTCATTTTTACTTAGATACGATCTTTATACAATAAAGGAAGAACCGAACTGCACTATACATATGCTACCTGCTGAAGGCTTCCTTCCCCTCTCTATATAATATTGCCTATTTCTTCTTCTCTATTTCATGCTTCAGGCATTGTAAAGAAAAGGAAAATAAAAATAAAAATGGAAGTAATGCCCTCTATCTCCATCGCATCACCTTGCCTCTTCAACCAGTCACCAACCTCCATCCTTACTCGTGCTTACCGCTCTCAGCCTCTACCATGGTTTCGCCTCAGCCTCCCCCTTAATAGTTCACTACGTCGGTGTTGTATATTTTCCTCCTGCATGTTCACAAAGCAGTACATGCTTATTTAATGCCAAAGAATTGTATTGTTTCTATTGCGTGGAACTATATCTTAGGCATTGTTACAACGTTGTTTTGCCTTCTTCAGTTTCTTCTACTCTTTACATTAGTAAGCTTTAGGCTTATAATTTTTTCCAAAACCTAAAGATGTATACATCCGCTAGCCAAAGTCACCCAAATCACCTTGTCACAACAACACTTGTCATTGTCATAGCATCGCAGTAGCTCCATTTGTCGTCGCTGCAGTCGTGTGTACGTCCGTGTGTGCATGTATTCACGTATATGTGTACCCATGCTCGTGTCGTGTTGAGTGTGCATAAGTCGATTTTCGTCGAGTTTGAATCTGTTGAATTCACCGATTCAAATACTTTTTGAAGATGAATGTAATAAATTAATTAATTTGATTGATTGATCAATTAATTGATTTTATTGATTTGACTGATTGATTTTATCATAGAGGGAAATAAATAAAATATTATATTATGGAGATATTTTGAAAAGGAAATTTGGATATTTGCTTAGGTGTTCTATTCTCCTATATATGCAGTCTTCCTCACTAAATAAAAAATCCGAAACCATGTGAGATATTTGGAGAGGTTGCATGCCTCCAAGGCATGCTCCCTAGGGAGGAAAATGAAAGAATTAGGGCTGAGTGTAGCTATTCCTATTTACTACTGATAGACACATTTGGTGCCTCCGGGTTGATTCAAGGGTTTGTCGTCGTTCATCATTGCTCTTCTTGTCCAACAATATTGTAGTCATCTAGATATCCTTTCTATTTCTCAACAGGATTATTGAATCAATTATGGTTTGTTTATTTTGGCTTTATTTCATTGAGTGTAAATAAAATTTTGATGACCCAATAAAGAGGGTGGTTGGTTGGAATATTTTTGTATTGCTATTATTTCCGATCTATTGTGTTGTTATTTTCAGTCAAATTCATTTTCAAGTTATTAGGTGAAAAAGACCCCTTTTGGTGTTTTGTCTTTTCCGCCGTGCACAAAACCCCAATAGACTGGTATAAAAATAATTTATGCAACATTTTTCACCATTAATTGGTATCGAAGCTTAGATCATCGTATTAGCTTGGAGTGATTTGGATTGAAGATTATAGATTTCGGAAATGATTTCATTTTCGAAGACGGCTATTTTGAATAGGAAGAATTGGGGTATATGGAAGTCGAAGATGGAAGATGTTCTATACCTCAATGTTCTTCATGATTTGATCAATGGACATGAGAAGAAGCCCTCTGATATGGATGAGGGAATATGGAAAAAGATGAAGAAGAAGGCTATGGTTTATGTTCACCAATGCCTTGATGTTTCCATTCATGTTTCAGACAGGGTTCTTCACGTTGATGATGCTCGAAAGGTCCAGGGTGATTGAAAAAGGAGCTCAGGTCAAGTGATAGATAGGTGTCAATTTGGAAAATCCACAATATGGGAATCTTTGTGTTGTTACAAACGCTTTTTAGACCGTTAGTTTTGCGTGATGCACCTCGGGTGGAAGATGCATCTTTTGCAGGCGGTGGTTTGTGTTCGTAATTAAGAAGGTGTGGTCGTAGCCCATTCAAATTGATTGGGTGTGATTGTATCCTAGAGATCAATTGAGTCTTACTATACTCTAGAAATGGACGAGATGTGCCTCATGCCTTGAAATCAAGGATTGTCATTTTGAAGATCAGAAAGAGCTAGTGATGACTTGTTTTGTGATTGTTAGAGATATATGATATTTGAATCAAGGTGGAGAGTTAAATTTTTTGATTCAAATGTTTTTTGATTCAAATATTTTTTGAAGAGGAATGTAATCAATTAATTGATTTAATTGATTGAACAATTAGTTAATTGATTGATTGATACTATCATAGAAGTAAAGATATTTTGAAGTGGAAATTTGGATATTCGCCTAGGTCTTCTATTCTTTTATATATGCTGCCTTCCTGGTTAGATTAAAAAAAGTTCGAAAACATGTGAGATATCTGGAGAGCTTGCGTGCCTCCAAGTATTGTGCCCAAAAGAGGAAAATGAAGCAGTTAGGGCTGAGTGTAGCTAGTTTTATTTACTGCTAATAGACACGGTTGGTGCCTTCAGGTTGATTCATGGGTTTGTTGTCATCCTTCATTGCCCTTCTTCTCCAATAATATTTGTGGTCATCTAGATATTCTTTTCCTTTCTCAATAAGAATATTGATTCAATTGTGGTTTGTTTATTTTGGCTTGATTCCACTAAGTGCAAACAAAATTTTGGTGAATCAATGAAGAGGGTAGTTAGGAGGAATATTTGTGGATTATTATTATTTCTGATATATTGTGTTGTCATTCTCAATCAAATTCATGTTCAAGTGATTGGGTGAAAAAATATTCTTTTTTGGTGTTTTGTATTTTCCGCTGTGTACGAAACCCCACAGAATCATCAACAAGGTGAGTGTTTATGCACTCACGCTAACTAATATTTTCATGCATATTAATAAGTTGAATTTGCCATATATTTGTGTTGTTTGATTTTAAATTGACAAGTGAATTGTTTGGTTGCACGTGATTTGACTATGTTGTTTGTGCACATGTTGACACGGTACATACACGACGTATATAATTTGAAATTGTTATAGACCCTTGAGTAGAAAGTTTAATTTTAACATATGTTGTTAAACTTGTGTTATTGATAGTTACGTCATGGTGTTAGTAACCATTATGGTTGCTGTAAATTCTCTGTTGATATCATACATATTCAGACAATTTACTTGTAACGGTGGAAATAACTGAAATGCTTTATAAGTATTTGACTTGGTATGGTCAAAGTGAATTACTTTATAAATTGAAACTGGTTTGAAATTTAATAAAGAATTTTTTAAATTTTTAATAGGAATTAGTTTCTAAAAATTTAACCTATTACTTGACTCGATTTGTTAATGAAATTAAGATATACTGAATTATATGATAATTTATGGATAAATGGAATTGATTTATTGTTAAAACTCAATTTTTGCAACTAGAATAGAATATCGATTAAAAGTGAGGATTTGAATATAATAACATTAACGGAAGTTTATTAACTTGATTAATGGTTTTGAATTTTATTTTATTTTATTGGATTTTTAGTTTTACATTATTCTGTAAAGTTTGATTTTAAATAGGAATTTAGTTTAAATATAATTGAAGTATTACTTAATTTGATTCAAATTATAAGATTGGATTTTGATGAAATTTTGTTGTGAACTTTCAAGACAGAAATTTCTAAATTAAATTGAATTTAATGTTTGATCTTAAGTAAACCCAATATTTAGAATGTATGTTATAATTGAGTTAACTGAATTTTGTTGAATGAAACCAAATTTTGAATCGAATCATATTTTTAAATGAATCATTGAAAAGAAACCATGTATATGAAAATTTTGAAATTAATAATTTCGGTTCGACTTGAAATATGGAATGTTTCATATGTATAAATCTTATTTGATAAAGGGAATCCATAAATAAAATATTGATTTAAAATCGTAAAGGAGAAATAAGATTTAAAATGGATTTATTGAAATTTAATTATTTGAAGTGATGAATCTAAAATTTTAGATTTCATATCAATTTAATGAAACGTGATAAAATTTTGGATTTAAGGTTGAAATCAATGTAATGAAACTGGGTTTGGAATTTAAAATTAAAGTCGAAACTGATTTAATGAAATATGTTTAGAATGGAAATAAAAATTTGATTTGTTAAACTGACATTGACTTTTGAATTGTTAAATTTGATTTAAGACTTTAAATGGTAAATTGAAATGATATAATTTTTGTTCTTATTAGAATATGAAATCGAAAATGATTTAAAGTGTAGTTTGAAACTTGAATTGGTTTCAACTGGTTAGAGAGGAAATATATTGTTTATTCCAAAATATTTTATTTATATTATTTTTAAAATTAGTATTATTAAATATTAATTAATTGTATTTAAACTATTTTATCTTAGACTATTTTATTTCATATTATTCTATAAATAACTATTTTTATTAAACTATGAAATTTGAATTTAATCTATTATATATACAGACTATTTTGAACAAAAGGTTTATCTCCAAGCTGTTGACCCTAAATTATTTTGAATATAGAATTTGTTTGAATAATAATAATTGTCACATAAAAGTTTAAAAATTGGAATTTGAATTTGGATAAAAACTGATTTATGATATGAAGTTATTAAATTGAATATTGAATTAAATAGCAACTAATTTGAGAAAACGATAATGTAAAATCAAAAATTGAACAAAATCGATTCATGAGTTGAAATATGATGTTTTATTTAAACATAAATGACACGATGTGTAAAATGACGATTGGTTGTTAAAGTGGCCGAGACTGGATATTAACATGCTCTCTATGAATATTAGAACCACTTCAACAATTACGTACATAGAGGATGTTCCAGAATGAAGAGGTGGAATTGACGAATGTTTACTAGAATAGAGTAAGAGAACAATGATGGATAGTCTTGACACTTGTGTCGTAATTAAAATGACTAAAAATGAACCTATATTAGGCCAATGATATTAGCTACCTCTAGAGGACACACCTTTTTGTTTACTCACTTAATTTGTGATTCGATTGGTTCACCTTGATTTGATTGGGGGTATTGACACAGTCGGCCAAGTACAGCTATGACCAGCCAAAACGGGTAAACTATTAAAATCTAACCTTTAGCGTTGCCTCATGTGCCTTGTCATATTTATCCATTTACAAGGCCGCTAAGATTTTGTGTTGTATCCTATCCATGTGGAATCCTCTGATAACTACCAGCGTAAGATGGTGTACGGTACTTGCATAGACTACAATGCTTGCATACAATGTGTTAAAGAGGAATATGGGTAATGTAATAAAGCTTCTTTCAATGCTGATATTTTGTGATTGATTCCATTTTATCCCACTGATATCTACCATTTGAGAATACGATATTATTTGAAGATGCGGGTCGTCATAGTCGCTATTAGAGCTTCTATTAAATGAATAACTAAGCACGTAGGGAAAAAAATAGAGATAGTATAAGTGTAACCACCTAGGGAATTCGTCGGCCGAATTCAAACAATAATTCATAAACTCGTATTACTTGCCAAAACCCAGATATCGAAAACCCCAGATAGTTAATAGAAAGAAATTAAAAGGTGAGATAAGAAACAAATATTAGAATAGGAGAAAAACAACACAACAGAATCAAAGTAACACAACAGAATCAAAGTCTCACAACGCAACGGGATAAAATATAATGTAGAAACAAATCTTTATTGAGAGCTTGAAATAAATACTTACAATCATCAGAGTACAACAAACAACCAATACATCTGGACAGTTATAACAACCTGTCCTCATACACAACACATAGCGAAAATAAATACTAATACGTCTGAACTCCTCCAGCGAATCTTCTGTAGTCCATAGCATCCTAACCTGAACCTGTAAAACTCGGTGTGACCAAGCATTGCAAATGCCACATTAATTTGGTGAACCAGAGTGAGAAAACTCACCAAGTTTATAGGTATCATCCAACATGATTTTAGTTTTTAAAACTTCTTTAGAAAGAAAGGATAATCATTAGACTTTCCCACATATAATCACGGACGGTTTTTACCTTACGATAACCCAAATTTTTTTGAAACCATATCTTATTCTAATATTATAATAGTGTCTAAATCAAATAAATAACCATCTAGAAGAATGCTTGTATCTCACGCTCTACATACATGGTCTATAATCAAAAACAACGGGCTCTTATTGGAGAATGGATTCCAACTATGGCAAGGTATGGGGATACCATTCGATAGTGTATCTCTCGAGAGAATACACCGAGTTCAACAAGAACATCTTACAACTCGGCTAAACATGACTGCCACTCACTTCGCTTGAGTATTTTGAATGTACGTCACTGACGGTTGGGCTTAAATCACCTTCTCCGAAGTATACAACAACGATAAAATAAAGAAGCAGATAGATTTTTTTTCTAGATCAGGTGACAATATACCCTAACGGGACCGATCCACATAACCATGTGAGCTACACTATTTTATATCCTTTCCCAGTTGATGAGGCTTGAGGTTATAATTATCTTTTTAAGATAGCACACCACCATTCACTTTGAATACCACATCGTCAGATCCGCCAGAAATCACTAATTAATTTCCATAAAAATGCTCTGGATGTTAAGCTAAAGAAGTTTCCTCCTTTGCCACCAACTTGTTACGTTTGAAGAAATCAACGTATGTGACCGCTTTGGAAATACTCTGTCAGACATCCATCCATACAAGTTGTCTTGAGACTAGACAAACCAAAGGCACCCTCTTACCACATCCTAGGATTCGCCATATGGATAAGTACGAGTAGTCCTTGCAAACCTGTAGATACCAACCAAGATATAGTCACAGTTTATCTCTGGTTGCAAATCAAAGATTTTAAGTAATTCTTCCGCTTTATGAAGATCTACGATCTTCAATTTATCTACCTTCAATTAGCATCTGATATCCTCATGCTTTTGTATTCGCTGGTTCAGAATGGTTTTCAAATATAAATTCAATCTCGGACTTTCCATACCCATAATCGTTTAAGCTAGATTTGATAATCGATTATTTAACTATCAAATGAACAACCATTCAAAATGAATTTACCGGTACAGTAGTCAGCATCACTTGGACTTTTTAATTGAAACAAATTAAAACTTCTTAATCTTTCAATATTTTAAAATATAGTATTTACTTCTTATTTGAATATAAGAGTCTTCTCAAAGCTATATTATTTTAATACTTAGTATAGTATAATACAGCCATATATATCTGTTTTTCTATTTTACTATTATTTCAAAACATTAGTTACAACATTTTTCAAGCATTTATATACTTCAACATACGTTAGTCCCGACCGTAAATTGGTAAGAGAGTAATCCCCTAAGCATCAACCATGAAGACAGAAATCAATATCAGATTAACATTAAGAAAATCACTTAACTCAACCAATCCCCAGTTAGGTTCTAATTCTTTAATTTCTTATCTTAACATCTTATTAACCCATAATATTTCACTTCTAATCCATTCAACCATTTTCACTTTGAAAATCTTGTTTTAATTCCATTCATTTCAATTAATTTTGTTATTAAGTAACACTAATTTAAAATTAATGTTTTGACTTCACATCTCTTTTATAAACCTTACTTATAGACTCGGGTTTAATATAAACCCTATTTATCTCGATTTTACTTAATTAGAATGTTAAGAAAACATTTATTTTAAGCTATCGTATTCGCTCAAAATTTCTTTTATAACTTCGTTTATAAAACTTAGGTTTTACAATAAAATCCATTTATAACCTCCTTTCACAATTCCACTGGATTTCATTACACATTCCGATTATTTAGTTAAATGAATTTCATTTAAATACTGATTAATTAAATTACTATTCATTAAATTAATAATTTACTTCATTACTAACTACCGTTGTAACGACCCGCCTTTTTTCCTGTTCTCGTCGGTAATTAAACCAACTTAAACGTTCAGGAAGACGAATTGTTATGGGTACATACATACATTGAAAAAAATAACAGAACCTTTCATTGAATAATTCAATATTACATCAGAGTTACATGAATATCAGAGTTATAACATAAATATATATACAGCAGAAGAACATATGTTACAGCGGAAGCTTAAACTCCAGTGTGGACTCCAACTCAGAAAGCGCTCCAAATTTCGTTCCAACAAAACATAACAACAAAACTAAACTACTAGCTGCCCATGTGGAAAAATTAATGGGCACCCAGAGTTCAGGAAGGAACAATAAACTCCAGGTCAGTCATGGGCCTGGTGTGAGAACATAAAACAGTTGCTTTAAGATTTATTTTAAGTTGGGAAATTCACCGGACCACGCCGCTAATGTGGAACGGGTTTACTCCATGTGAACACCCTTGCATATAAATACACAATGACCTTTTTGCAAATGAAGCTATCATAAGCTTGTCCCACATCACACAATGCAAGCGCACACCAAATGGGCAAGTATTATCTTATGATAACCAAAAATGCATTCATACGTAAAATCCTCTTTTCATATTATTATTACGTAGTGTGGAAAACCATTTCGCAAATAAATGTATAAATATTAGACGGCATAATACCCATAATATTATGTCGCCATATATATATATATATATATATATATATATACACACACACACACACAAACCAAAACCGTATGGCTTGTATTGGAGATTGGGTTTCCAACTTGATGATACCTCGCACAAAAGATCAATCAGGGATACGAAGCGAAGTGCCTCACGACTTTTTCGTCCATCACGGACACCAACTACAAATCGCAGAGCAGATCAATGGTTTTCGACCAGACATGGCCCAACGAACATGCCCAATTTCCCCAAGTTCATAAGTGGTTTCCCACTGCTGCAGCTTCATCATTAATTCATATATAAGTATACAACCTAACCTCCAATTTCTCATCAATCCAGGTTGTGAGGTTTGCCGATGCCATGTCACACACAAACATGCCTATATAAGTAATGCCTTGATCATACAAGCTCATTTCATATCTTATGTATGTCACATTGTCCATTTACAACATGACCACTGACTTACATCCATACATAACCACTTTGAGCTCATACGTCCCAAACCAGATACATATCAACGAAAATCAGTGTTATGGTGTCAATTACAATGTCAGACACAAAATCCATACAAGTCCATTCTAGGTCTAAAAGGAACAAAATCCGAAAGTTCTCCAAATACGTCCGGACTTTCTTCCACTTCGTTAACAGGGGCATCTCTCTACTGTAGCTATTCAGTAAAGAAACCAATCAGAGGCAGTCCGTTCGATGTGAAGAACCACGGTCTTCAATCGTCGTCTTCATATCTTTATTATTTACGTCGTATAGTTATTTCTAATGGTTTTCGAAAATAAATTCCGATCCCGGTCTTCCCAAATAACCAGCACTTCATATTTCAAAACAAGTGTTTTCCATCATATATACATATATATACACATACATCTCTTAATCTTTCCTAAATCTAAACATGATTTTTTTTAAGAGATGATTGTTTATAGATAGTCTTTTCTTAATGCCTTACTTCCGAACAATCAATATAAACCAAGGATCAGGATTTCAATATTTCCTTAATTCAAATTCATTGAAATCATTCGAAATGGATTCATTATATTCAAATCAAAGGACTCAGGACCGAAAACAATTCTAAATTTAATTAAATAAAATATTTGAAAAATAATACATTTGTTATAAACTGATTATATATAAATATGTACTAATTTTAAAAATAGAAATGTTTAAAATAATTACTTAACATATATTTATCTTGAAGAAGTATACAAATATAATACATTAAACATATACATATCTTTAAAACAAATAAGTTTTTATTTAAATATTTTGAAATTAACCTATCATGTTTAAATAGTTGAAAGCCTATATAAATATATAAATACTTTAAACTGGAATTGTTTGCTTTCCACGCCGATGACTTGCATTCATATTCAAACTCGAAGAGTATATCTCATTCGGAAAATCTTGAGTTAATCAAATCGATTCAAAAACATTCAACTTCCTCTTTCAGTCACTAGTTCCATACTAATTTCCATAATTAGTTTAAACCTTACTTCGTTAAAACGACGTTATTTCCATATCATTCAACTATCTCAAACGATTTATATTAGATATATATGATCGGTTAGAAAACGAACTTCTTATATCCAATATATGTTTCCGTATTAAACCGATACTATAAGCGGAATTCCGATATTTCCACTATTTAATTCCACAGATAGTATTAGTCATCCTCCACAAAAATTATATCAAATATCCAAAAGTCGCTTTCGTCTAACGAATTTAACCCAAATATTATATTGGAACTATTTATCATATATAGCGCTTCCCAATATTCGATATTTACATAAATTTTCAAAACTAGTAATGGAGCAAATTCACTAGTAAATCCGAACCTTGAGCTATATGCCTTATTTTAAACTTCAACTCCAAATCATTACATATAGCAAATCATAATATATTGTTATAGATATTTCTCTAAACTTGCATCAAATTTCATAACCAAATAATTCAGGTTCCAACATCGTCATAACAAATTTCTAATGTTATTCCAAATTGTCTTCTAATGTCATGTTAGATTATTTTCATAAATTTCAAGTTTCTGCTCTTTTATGACAATTCGTTGATTAAATTGGTAATTAAGTTTAACATCAAAAATTCTAATCCAAAATACCTTCAAAAATAAATTTGTAACATCGAATCTCCTTGGTAATAACATATTAATTAGTTTCCAAAATCAATCTTTCCTTATACAATTAAATCAAATTACAAATTCCAAATTACAATTTTAACAACTAGCTAATTCAATCTTCGACATATTCTTAATATAACTTAGTTAATAAATCGTTTAAATGACATCATATAATTCTATTCCGTTTAACAACATGTTAATTAGAATATATTTTTCATATGTGACTTAGTTAGCCGAAAAATATTTTTCCCACAAAGTATTCATAATATGATTAGATCAAGAAACCTTATTAAACCCATATCGGAAGAATGCCATTTGACAACACCAACGTTCCTTAATTTCATTCAAGGAATTACTAATAGTTTCCACTAACGATTCACATACGGTCAAAATGAGTACTCATGCACATTCACATATTCAACAACCATTCCATGCACCAATTACTTAAATGCACAACCAACAATTTGCGAACGCGCGTTATACCACTAACGCGCCCCGCTATGCATTTATCGATGAATGTTAAAATGTCACATACTATATAAAAGGCAATATTATATATTAATATTATCCTATAACCAAGCATCAACCATTCATGTGACCAATTGATTTAGCATTATAAAATAATGCGCGACCATATACAGTGCGGATTTAACGATACACTATTTCCGATGGTCCTAAACCAAATATACGCGCAGCTAATCACCGCAAGTTGGAAACACACAGTACTACTTTCACCAAACCAATCAACCATAAAATTCATGATTTATCATACTAATTTAATAAAAAATAAATTTAAATGTTCTCACACTATGCTTTCTAGAATACGGTTTCCGCAACCACTGTCGTGTATACTTCTCCACGTCCCTCCGTCTTTTGTTCTCTCCCCCTCTCTTGCGTCCTCTTTTTCTCTGCCTTTGTTTATTTGTTTTTTCTTCTGCGTTTTCTCTGTAACTCTTCATATATTTTTTTTTCAATCAAGACTTTCTCCTTTTTTTTCTTCTGCACTAAACTGCACATGCATGCAAGGCGCAAGCCTTCATACCCTATCCTTTTCTTCTCGAGGCGAACCACAACAGTTTTAAAGGGAAGGAAAGAACGGGATCTATGGGTTTCGCGGAGTCAGAGGCGACTGTGGCGGAGTTTGGCTGAATGATCTCAAAGCTTTGGTGCGTGGGTGCTTTTCTGGTGGAGGGAAGCTTGGAGGTGAGTGAAAAAAAGAAAAGGGATGGGTTGGTGGTCGGAGAAGTGGTGCTAGCGTCTGCTGAAAGTGTAGCGCACCGACTCAGGCAATGGAGCAGTAGGTGGATGCAAAGGCGGAGAAGACAAGTAGATTGACGGAAGCTTCGGTGGAGACTGGTGGTTTCGAAACGTGCTAGTCTGAGGAGTTCCGATGCTGGAAAAATGTGAAGCTGTGCGTTTTAAAGATAAAGAGGAGTAACGCTAAGGGAAGGGGAAAGGTGTAACGTAAAGGGAAAGTTTGCATTGAGGGCTTAGTGCATGCAGTTCTCTCTTTTTTCTCAAATGAATTGGGCGGAAGCTTGAGAGGAGAAGTTGGGAAGCATAGCAAAGGCGGAAGAAAGAATGGAGGTCGGAGGAGAAAGAATGGTGATGAGGAGAAACAAATTGTTTATAATTTATTGCATGCATTTTCTTCTTTCAGTCAAGCACGTGTAAAGAAAATTACACTTGGCTCACCTTACTTCTATTCACTTGCTACGTTTTAGATTTTAGTTTATTAAATATTCCTATTCTTTCTTTTAATGTATTTTTTCGGCATGTATAAGATTGGGGTGAAGCCTACACTTTGGATTGCGTTCATAGAAATGCAAGTTATGTTAACTAGAACAAATATCATCAAGTTGAGGTACCCATTGGTTTATGCAACTTAATGTTTACCGTGCAGGCTTCATTTGTATCATTAGTTGTTCATGTTGCTTTAACTTCATCACAAGATAAGATATTAAATGTTTTCTCATATGTTCTTATATAAACATGCTCGTTGAAAGCTTTGAAGTCACTGAAATAGAAATTATGAGAGTTTTGTTCGGTGCGTTCATCATTCTCTATTTTATTTTATAGTTACAGTTAGCGAATAAACACGACTAATAATGAAATCGTGTACAAAAACACGTGAAGATCACAAAACAAACATAAAATAAACCGGTTGATTGATTCTGTAAGATGTCAAAAGGGACCACAATTACCCCATAATACCTTAGAAAAATATATGTTTATTTTTTTTCAAAAAAAATTGCAGTAAAATTTTATAAAATATTTTAAGACTACGCAAACTGAAACTGAACAGAAATTTGACATGGATATTTAATTAGAATTTAATTTCAATTCTGATCGTTTCTTGCAACTCAATTACAACTCGTTTTGATATTTCAACTTACGACGAACCGTTTCTGTAAAACAACACTGTTGTTAATTTCACAATAAAATTAAATTTTCAATTATTTAAATACTATTATCACCTTAAAATTTGATTCAATAATTATTTAAAACCTTCCAAAAATTATTATTAAATTCAAATTTGTTTTTCAAAAATCTTGGATCGTTACATTCTCCCCCACTTAAGGCTTTCCTTTCTCGAAAAGCAGAGCTCGTGAAATTATACATAAGCAAAATAATTTTTTTTCATATAAATTTGTTAAACTGAAGTACTTACAAATCCTTATGTTAATTCTAAAGCTTATCAAAGCAACCTATAGGAAGGTTTTTATATGATTAAAATTTCCAAAACCCTTAATATCCAAACTTAACTAAACTAAACTAAACTTAAATCATTATGCTAGAAAGATAAAAATTTCCGAAAGGTTAATCAAATAAGTTTGAGTGTATATTCTGATTACAAGTCATAGTTTGCAAGGCATTTGAAAAATCTCAAAATGATTTCTCTGACTTAGAATCCCTTTTTCAAACCATCATTATTCAAAACATTAGAATAAGTTTCAAAGTTTTGGAACCAAACCCTTAAAATTCAACTTTAAAAAAATCCATTTTCCTTGTATAAATTGAATTCCATATTTTGAACACTTCCAATTTCTATGCAAAGCTCATTTGTTTAAGTTCCGTTAACATAATGTCTTGGATAAATCAAAATTATCTTGGTTGAACTCAATCTTGGTTTCATTCGATAAACGACACAAAAAGGTATACATATATAGACCAAGTCGTATTCCACGTGTTCAAGACAAAAGCTCAATATCAAATAAGCATCAAAAGGTATAATTGCCTAAATCAAAACACGCCTAAATCCAAAAGACGAACTACTCAAGATCAATAAGTTTGGTTCAAATTCTCAAACAGGATCAAGATAAGGAAGTCCAATGCACCAAAGATACGAGTATAGGCAGTTCAAAAGTATGATGATTCGAGTCAAGATATTTGACCCATCTTAAGTAAAAGGGAATGAACGAGGCTACTCATCGGTTCAAATTAAACGATGGGACTAACATAGGCCAAGATTGGAAAGTCGAGCGCACCTAAGGATACAATCATAAGTATTTTATTCTTGGGAGACTCGTTTTTTTTTTCATTAACTACCTCTTGAGTAAATCTTAATTCACATTTCCTTTTTCTTTTGTATCGCAAGCGGTTACTCTCTAAATACTTCCTATTTGGATCACTCATACAATTTCAATAGGAAAAGAGTGATTTCCTCCCTACTTAGATATTTGTTACAATTAAATCATCTTTTTAAACAAATTCCTGACTTAAGTTAGAATTACCTACAAAGTACTTAAGGGAAGTTTGATTGCTAAACCTTCTTCTAAGCAAAACATTTTAATTAGCCTTTTAACATTTATACTTTATTCTAAGTATAGGTTCGAATCTATTGCTTATATTAACTTATTTTACATTCATCGAGAAATATGATATCTTCCTTGATTACACCTATTAGATCTCAAATCCATATTCAAATGTTTGTTATACCTTGATCAATTACTTTTGGTAAAACCTAGCGATGTTCAACATATATGATTTTCAAATAAGCTTACTTACGTGCACTTTCAAGATCCATTTCCAATTCTTCAGACGAATTTTACTCCTACCATTTCTCCTTTCCAGCTATTTGTAGGCTATTCATGACTTATTATCCAGGTTAATTATGTTTTTAGCTCATATTCCTTATATTAAATTCCTTTAATATTCCCAACATATCGAAATAATTTAAGTATTTCTCGACGTCGTGGCCAGAATCATATAGTCATCCCACTTTCGAAACTTGAAAATCACTACTAATGGAGTCATGGTCATCAGTAAATTCATCCTCGACGACTAGAGCGTGATTCTATATCTATCTAATATATACTGAACTTCGTATATACGTCGGTCAGACGTATATTCAAAAATCCTTACATACTCGATAGTCCAATCGCGACGTCGAATAAAATACTCGAACCCACATCTTCAATTATATTTAAATTAATTATCATTTTCAATACGATTTACTAGTTCAAAAATACCTTATATATATTTCAAAATACGCTCTCTTGACATAAGATTCCAAAATCTCATTCTAGGGCATTTCTAACTATATCTCTAATGAGACATTATAACTCTGATGAGTCCTATCCTTTGTTCAAAATATGTCACACCTCATAGCTTTGTATAATCAAAGCTCTGATACCAACTGTAAAGACCCGCCTTTTTGCCTGGTTCTCATCGGTAATTAAACCAACTCAAACTGTTCAGAAAGACGAATTGCTTTGGGTACATACATACATTGAACAAAATAACAGAACCTTTCATCCAGTAATTCAATATTACAACAGAGTTACATGAATATCAGAGTTATAACATAAATATATATACAACGGAAGAACGAAAATAAACTCTCAGCGGAAGAACATATGTTACAGCGGAAGCTTAAACTCCAACGTGGACTCCAACTCAGAAAGCGCTCTGAACTTTGTTCCAACAAAACATAACTGCAAAACTAAACTACTATCTACCCGTGTGAAAAAATTAATGGGCACCCAAAGTTTAGAAAGGAACAATAAACTCCAGGTCAGTCATGGGCCTGGTGTGAGAATATAAAACAGTTGCTTTAAGATTTATTTTAAGTTGGGAAATTCACCGGACCACGCTGCTAATGCGGAATGGGTTTACTCCATGCGAACACCAGTGCATATAAATACGCAATGACCTTTTTGAAAATGAACCTGTCATAAGCTCGTCCCACATCACACAATGCAAGCGCACATCAAATGAGCGAGTTTATCTTATGATAACCAAAAATGCCTTCATACATAAAATCCTCTTTTCATATTATTCTTACGTACTGTGGAAAACCATTTCGCAAATAAATGTATAAATCCTAGACGGCATAATACCCATAATATTATGTCGCTATATATATATATATATATATATATATATATATATATATATATACATACACACACAAACCAAAACCGTATGGCTTGTACTGGATATTAGGTTTCCAACTTGATGATTCCTGGCACGAAAGATCAATTAGGGATACGAAGCGAAGTGCCTTACAACTTTTTCGTCCATCACGTACACAACTCACAAATCGCAGGGCAGATCAATGGTTTTCGACCAGACACGACCCCCCGAACATACCCAATTTCCCCAAGTTTATAAGTGGTTTACCACTGCTACAGCTTCATCATCAATTCATATATAAGTAAACAACCTAACCACCAGTTTCTCGTCAATCTGGGGTGTGAGGTTTGTCGATGCCACGTCACACACAAACATGCCTATATAAGTAATGCCTTGATCGTACAAGCTCATTTCATATCTTATGTATGTCACATTGTCCATTCACAACATGACCACTGACTTCCATCCGAACATAACCACTTCGAGCTCATATGTCACAAACCAGATACATATCAACGGAAATTAGTGTTATTCTGTCAATTCCAATGTCAGACACACAATCCATACAAGTCCATTCTAGGTCTGAACGAAACAAAATCCGAAAGTTTTCCAAATACGTCCGGACTTTCCGCTACTTCGTTAATAGGAACATCTCTCTATTGTAGCTATTCATTAAAGAAACCAATCAGCAGGCAGTCCGTTCGATGTGAAGAACCACGGTCTTCAATCGTAGTCTTCATATCTTCATTATTTACGTCGTATGGTTATTTCGAATGGTTTTCGAAAATAAACCCCGATCCCGGTCTTCCCAAATAACAAGCACTTCATATTTCAAAACAAGTGTTTTCCATCATATATACATATATATATATATACACATACATCTCTTAATCTTTCCAAAATCTAAACATGATTTTTTTAAGAGATGATTGTTTATAGATAGTCTTTTTCTTAGTGCCTTACTTCCGAACAATCAATATAAACCAAGGATCATGATTTCAATATTTCCTTAATTCAAAATCATTGAAATCATTCGAAACGGATCCGTTATATTCAAATCAAAGGACTCGGGACCGAAAAAAATTCCAAATTTAATTAAATAAAATATTTGAAAATAACACATTTGTTATAAACTGATTATATATGAATATGTACTAATTTTAAAAATAGAAACGTTTAAAATAATTACTTAACATATATTTAACTTTGAAGAAGTATACAAATATAACACTTTAAACATATACATATCTTTAAAACAAACAAGCTTTTATTTAAATATTTTGAAATTAACCTATCATGTTTAAATAGTTGAAAGCCTTATAAATATATAAATACTTTAAATTGGAATTGTTAGCTTTCCACGCTGATGAGTTGCCATTATATTCATACTCAAAGAGTATATCTCATTCAGAAAATCTTGAGTTAATCAAATCGATTTGAAGACATTCAATTTCCTCTTTCAGCCACTAGTTCCGTACTAATTTCCATAATTAGTTTAAACCTTACTTCGTTAAAACGATGTTATTGCCATATCATTCAACTATCTCAAACGATTTATATTAGATATATATGATCGGTTAGAAAACGAACTTCTTATATCCAATATATGTTTTCGTATTAAACCGATACTATAAGCGGAATTTCGATATTTCCGCGGTTTAATTCCACAGATAGTATTAGTCATCCTCCACAGAAATTATATCAAATATCCAAAAGTCGCTTCGTCTAACCAATTTAACCCAAATATTATATTGGAACTATTTATCATATATAGCTCTTCCCAATATTCGATATTTACATAAATTTACAAAACTAGTAATGGAGCAAATTCACTAGTAAATCCGAACCTTGAGCTATGTAACGACCCAAAAAATTTTCGGTCCCGAAAATCGACATAAATACCCTTTACCGTACTCATGCCAATCTTCCAACACCGAAAACACTGGAACGTTTACAGAAAGAAATTAGAGGGTGAGATAAGAAAGAAAGTTAGAATAGAAGAAGAAGAAGAATCCACACAGAGTCTCACATCGCAGCGGAACAAAATATAATACAGAAATAAATCTTTACTGAAAGCTTTAAAATACTTACAATATCAGGGTACAACACACAACTGGACAGTTTTGATAATCTGTCCTCATATATATATAATCACACAGCGGAATATCATTCATCTGAACATCTTCAGCTCGTCTCTGGACTTCTCAGTACCTGATGACCTGAACCTGTACACCTCGGTCTAACCCGAGCATTTACAAAACACCGGGTCAGTCTGGTGGACCAGAGTGAGAAAAACTCGCACAGCATTTAGAGTATCACACAACTTGATTTTAAAGTTAAAATCCTTTTGAAAGAAAAAGATAATCGTAAGACCGATCCACACATAAACACGGACGGTTTTTACCTTACGATGACCCAAACCAGTTTTTCGAAATCAATATCTTGATCTGATATTATGATAATGTCTAGATACAAATAATTAACAAATATAGAGGAACGCTTGCATCTCACGCTCCCCGTATATAGTATACAATCGAAAACCGCGGGCACTTATTGGATATTGGATTTCCAACTTGACAAGGTATGGAACCACCTTCCGCACGTGTATCTCTAGAGGCGAATACACAGGGTTCAACAAGAACGTCTTGCAACCCGGCCCTCACATGACCGACCACTCATTTCGCTTGAGTGTATCGAATGTATATCACCAACGGTTGGACTCAAACCACCGTTCCCGAATGGGCAGAATCGATAGATTAAGAAACAAAAGGAATTTCTCTAGATAGGTGATCATACACCCTAATGGGAGCGACCCACATAGCCATGTTGCCTGCCCGATTTCTGTCATTTCCCGGTTGATGAGGCTTGAGGTCAGAACACATCTGGTCATTATACACTTTGAATGCCACATCGTCAGATCCGCCAGATCACACTGATTGACGTCCACAAAAATACTCTAGTCTAATTGGCTAGAGAATAACCATTTCTCCGCCATCAACTATGGTACGTTTGGAGAAATCAACACAGGTCAATCCTTTTGGAAATACTTTGTCAGACATCCGTCCATACAAGTCATCCAGGAACAGGATGAACCGAATGTACTCTCCTACTGCATCTCATATAGGAATCACCCATGGACCAGTAGCGATAGCCCTTGCAATCCACAGATCCCAACTACGACAGAACCCCAGAATATCTCCGGCGCGAATCAGAGATTGTAAGTGGTTCTTTCGCTTCATGAAGATCTATGGTCTTCACATGCTCCATCTCGATCGTCGTCTGATCTTCTGATATTTTCGTATTTGTTGGTTGGAATGGTTTTCGAATATACATTCGATCCCAGTCTTTCCATACCAACAATCGCAATGGCCAGACTTGATAGTCGGTTATTTAACTATCAAGTAAACATCCATGAAATCATAAAGATATACCTACTGGTTTGGTAATCAGCATCACTTGACCTTTAAAATTAATCGCCCAATTTCCTTTTTATTCCGTTACTAGTTAAAATATCATTTCATTTCATTTCATTTCCTTTACTTTGGAAATCTTATCGCATACTCTCGCCATTACCAACTAGTATTATCCTTGATAGCCCCGAAGTCGTTCAAGTTGGGGTATTTCAATTACCTCTCAGACCTTAATCAACAACGTTTTTATCTTCAGATAAATACTGGTTGTAATTCAAGAACACATCCCACTATTTAAAACATCGCTCTACAATACTTCTCATCCTTTGGGCGTCTCTCCTTTTTAAATAAGGTTAATATCGCTTATTTCTAACATCACCTTTATTCACTCTTGGCTTATTCAAATACTTTGTTTCCACAAACTGAATTTACTATTTCAAATTCTATTTCCAACTTTGTTTACTAAACTTTAATCAAACCCTTTTTTCCAATTACCCTTTTCTTTCGGGAAAACCTCCTTTTAAATCCATTGATTCCACTTAATGCTATGGTTGAGTTTTTTTTTCCAAATTTAAAACGACGTTTTAAACTCATATTCATTTATAAAACTTCGTTTATAAATTCCAGGTCTTATCTATAACCCTTTTTACCTCCCTTTACTTAATTCAAAACGTTAAGTAAAAATTTCCTTTAACCTATCGTATTCGGTTTGAAACCCTTTATTTCTTTATATAAAACCCGAGTTCGAATATATATCTGTTCATCACTTCCTTTCAACCTCACTTGGTTAATTCAAACCATAACCATTTCTTTAAACCCTTCTGGTTTAATTCCGCTAATTAATTTAAATAACTCTTTTCAATCATTTATGATTAATCAAATACCTAGTCACTAGGTTATTCCCCGTTCTTTATTTAAAATCCTTATCGACATAAGAATTCATTTTATAAAACAAGTTCTCATGATTTCAATATAAACTTTAAATAAATAATAATTTTATATTTATTTCCTTTTTGAATAACTTCCAATGTAATAATCTTTCAAATCCTATCTTCGTTATAAAATATATTTATAACTCAAATATTTTTGATTCACTGCCGATAAAAATCCATACTTCATAAACTGATTGATTTTTGGGTCCAGTGATGCTAATTACCCAGCCAATTCTATACATTGGTGAATATCAGAACAGATACTGAAATACGGTTTAACGACCATCAAAATCAATCATTCGTCATTCTTATAATGACCATCAATCAAACAACAGTCCATTCAACCAATTCAAACAAATTCAAACACATTTTATAAACGTGACCTGTCAAAGGAGTTACTTTGTGTGGGTCAACCCCAGTTAGTGGGTATTTCTGAAATTAAACGACTGTTTAATTTCATCTGTTGAATCAACAGTATATAGGTATAACTAACAACGATCAATCAAACACGTAAAACAAAAACACCCAATTTATATAAATATAAACGGGAAGGGCTGAGTGAGTTTAACTCACTTGTATTTTTAAATCTGTCGATGAACAGTCTGTTTGGTCAAATTAAACTGATGTTTTAATTCGACTAAAAATCCCAGTCACTTCAGATCCCTACCAGGCCTGCTCCATCTCGAAGTACGCGTCTCCATGGTCCCAACGCACCTGACCGTCTGTAAATCGGACATCGTACGAGAGAAAAATCGCGTTACGAAGGTTATAACCAATTTAAATTATTTTAAACATGAATTTCCCTTTGAAAAATAAAATCTGGGCCTTACCTTGCATAGCCGGCCCAAACCCGCACCCGTTTCCACCTTAAAACCTTAACCCCTCAATCCTTATTCATTTTGATCGGACGCCTCTAACATTTATCCAAACCCGAAACCCTAATTTCCCAGTCAAAACCCTAAACCTGATTCATGGCGTCGCCCTCCTTCGTTTACCCAAATCGGACCCTTCTTCCAAGCCTACGGCAGTCCCATGACGCGCCAATCCTCCTCCGAGTCTTCCCGAACTACGACAAGCTCCCAGTGGCTACAGATCTCAGGCAATCAAATCGAATCGAACTCGTCCGTTGCGCTGCCCTTAAGTTTCGAATGATTTCATCAGCAAATTGGTCCAAGAATCCTTCAGACCCGGCGCGCATCACCTCGAGTAAAGCTAAGTTTTCCTTTGACTCTAAATTGCTGTAATGTTTATTTTAATATATTTTTTTCTGGTTTGTGAATGGGTGATAAAACACACCGTGTGCTAGCGTATTTATACTTGCGGTTGCTCTTAGATACGATTACTGTTTTACAGTAGCTACGAGTTGTTATTTCACTCAAAATCAAATCTGAAATTTAGATTTTTAGGCTCGGATTTCTGATATAGGATTTTAATTGTACTTGGATAGGTTTGGGCTATGAATTGTTACTTTGATTACAGACATTCGGATCTGTATTTGGATTTTGTACAGACTTTTCTTTTATATTTTAAAATATATGAAACAGTGATGGCACATGGAAATTTCTGCACACATTTATATATTCGATTCTGGTCAAGATCTGATGTATAAAATATACAATTCTCCTTAGAGGTTCATGTCTGTCCTTGTACGATTTACTGCTGTCCACTGTCTTGTTTATTCGGCCCGTATGTAGATGAAGATATACATATTTTTTTTCATCGATTTGTTTTATGGTTGTTCATACTATAGCTATACAGCTATAAATTTTAGATTTCAGATCTGTTTTTCCTAGCAGTTCATGGCTTGCTTAGATTTTCAAGTATAAATGTATCCATATATTTTCCAGTGACATATAGGACTGGTGTATGACTATACATCTGTTTCGATTTAGCTGTTCATCCCCATACCCTATTTTCTTTGCCGCCTCTACTCTATCCCTTAGATGCTCATGGATTTTGTGGTGTACTACTGTATTTTGAAAGGACACATCATGTTGAAATTTATATTTTAAAAAGAATTGCCATGTTCAATTTACGGTTTTTGCTTAGCTGCAATTCCTCTTTCATTGTAAAGACTTGGTGTATATCTTATATTTGCTATGTAGCAGAACAGTCCTTGCGTTGATTCTTTTATTGGAAATTTCGACTTCATCTACATATCATACATATATATCTTAGCTATTTGTATTGTCTTAGTCCAAAGATTTGATTCTCTGTTTATTTTATATTTGCATTGGAAATTCAGTCTCATATATGTATTCCTTTAGGCTCTGTTCTAATTGTATGTACAGATTATATCTAGCTGTTCATCTCAATTCCTAGCTGTTTGATAGGGATGGATACTATACTAACCATATCCTTTCCTTTTCCCCTTTTATTTTCAGGTCAAAACTGATCGAGACAATATAAACTCACTGGTTCCTAGGAAGAACCAAAAGAGCTGCTGATATAATGAAATCCTTTTTGTTGTTTATTCTGTTTTGGCTTATCATTACTATATAAATGGTGAAATTTGCGTTGCTATACTGTACTGTGAATTCAAAAGGAAATGTACTATGATTTTATTGTCTTGTCCATTTGGTTTTGCATTAGAATACATGTTGTTTCCTTTGTATTGTCATGTTTTATATTAGGTCTCCTTCCTACAGTAAAGCTTTGGATATTAGTTCTATTATTATATATATTTTTCCACATTACTTTGTTCACTATTTTGCACGCTCTACAGTATTTTTTTGTTGTTGAATTGTAGATGTACTAATGTACCCTAGCATGGTTGTTTGCTGTACATTTCATTTTTAAAACGACACTTTAGTTGAATGTTAGTTTAGAAACTTGAGTCTCTTTTCTTTTCTTTTTCATCCTAGTGGTCGACAGCTTAAATTTGGAGATGCGAATGAAGTACTAGACCCATACAAAATTTGACTTAAATAAATTTTATATATAGTTGATCTTTAATCAAACTAAGCGAGAGATAAACAAGCAAATCAAAAGAAAGGAAAAGGATCGAGACTACTCCGTAACTGCAAAATAAATATTTAATTAGGATTTACAAAACGAGTTGGTAAATTTTAAAAATACAATAACAACTATTTAAGTTAATAGGACCCATCGGATTACATTTAGAGCCCGGATACCATGCTTCAGCACATTTCATATTGATTGAACGGAATGTCAAAGAGTTCGGAATATTTAGTTGTGATTTGTAAATATTTATATTCGAACTCCATTTAAATCAATAAACTCGATTAAAAATCCACTATATTTCTAATTAATATATAACAGATTTAAATAATCCAATTTAAATGGCCGTAAAATCTAGGATGTTACATTCTTCCCCCCTTAAAATAATTTCGTCCTCGAAATTGTAAGTAAGAAGAATGTTTCGAATCATATTAATTTTAAAATCATTGCTGTTTGAATTAAATTCAAACAAATTTTGAACTCTAAAAATTTTCTAAAATTTTTTTTTCTTTTTTTTTTCCTTTTTTTTTTATCCTCACCACCTCCGCATGGCTCGATTCGTACGACTACACTGCCACCCTGGCCTCAATTTCTTCGAAAAGAAATATTCAAATTTCAAATGGAAATCCATTTTATTTGGATCCCAAATTATTTATTCAATAAATTCCAAACCCGATTCATTCAAGTTCACTCTTTTTGAATTTATTCTTAAATTGGTTTTACTCGACCAGATTCAGTTTCATTTCTCATATTCGATTCAATTGACGAATTCAATTTTATCTCAAAATTAAAATTTGATTTCAAATCAAATCATTCAAAACAAACAAGCAACCCGCATTATAGAAAATAAATTCTTTTTTTCTATATAAAATATACGTTGGGTAAAATTATTTTATTTACCCCCTTTCAAACATACTGTGTCGGTTTATCGTACTTGAGCGTTTAGAAACCCCTATCGATACAGTGGATCAAACTGATCGACCAAAATTTATAATCAACCCAGCCAACAAATCTCCACAATATAAAACAAATTTTTATAAAATTTACAAATACGTTCACTCGTATATATACACTCACATTCAGTCTAGTGTATTGCTAACCCAGTCTCTACTGAGTCATGCCATAGAGCCAAGGTTACTACTCAACCAATAGCTCTGATACAACAGTAACGACCCAAAAAAATTTCGGTCCCGAAAATCGACATAAATACCCTTTACCGTACTCATGCCAATCTTCCAACACCGAAAACACTGGAACGTTTATAGAAAGAAATTAGAGGGTGAGATAAGAAAGAAAGAAAGTTAGAATAGAAGAAGAAGAAGAATCCACACAGAGTCTCACATCGCAGCGGAACAAAATATAATACAGAAATAAATCTTTACTGAAAGCTTTAAAATACTTACAATATCAGGGTACAACACACAACTGGACAGTTTTGATAATCTGTCCTCATATATATATAATCACATAGCGGAATATCATTCATCTGAACATCTTCAGCTCGTCTCTGGACTTCTCAGTACCTGATGACCTGAACCTGTACACCTCGGTCTAACCCGAGCATTTACAAAACACCGGGTCAGTCTGGTGGACCAGAGTGAGAAAAACTCGCACAACATTTAGAGTATCACACAACTTGATTTTAAAGTTAAAATCCTTTTGAAAGAAAAAGATAATCGTAAGACCGATCCACACATAAACACGGACGGTTTTTACCTTACGATGACCTAAACCAGTTTTTCGAAATCAATATCTTGATCTGATATTATGATAATGTCTAGATACAAATAATTAACAAATCTAGAGGAACGCTTGCATCTCACGCTCCCCGTATATAGTATACAATCGAAAACCGCGGGCACTTATTGGATATTGGATTTCCAACTTGAAAAGGTATGGGACCACCTTCCGCACGTGTATCTCTAGAGGCGAATACACAGGGTTCAACAAGAACGTCTTGCAACCCGGCCCTCACATGACCGACCACTCATTTCGCTTGAGTGTATCGAATGTATATCACCAACGGTTGGACTCAAACTACCGTTCCCGAATGGGAAGAATCGATAGATTAAGAAACAAAAGGAATTTCTCTAGATAGGTGATCATACACCCTAATGGGAGCGACCCACATAGCCATGCTGCCTGCCCGATTTCTGTCATTTCCCAGTTGATGAGGCTTAAGGTCAGAACACATCTGGTCATTATACACTTTGAATGCCACATCGTCAGATCCGCCAGATCACACTGATTGACGTCCACAAAAATACTCTAGTCTAATTGGCTAGAGAATAACCATTTCTCCGCCATCAACTATGGTACGTTTGGAGAAATCAACACAGGTCAATCCTTTTGGAAATACTTTGTCAGACATCCGTCCATACAAGTCATCCAGGAACAGGATGAACCGAATGTACTCTCCTACTGCATCTCATATAGGAATCACCCATGGACCAGTAGCGATAGCCCTTGCAATCCACAGATCCCAACTACGACAGAACCCCAGAATATCTCCGGCGCGAATCAGAGATTGTAAGTGGTTCTTCCGCTTCATGAAGATCTATGGTCTTCACATGCTCCATCTTGATCGTCGTCTGATCTTCTGATATTTTCGTATTTGTTGGTTGGAATGGTTTTCGAATATACATTCGATCCCAGTCTTTCCATACCAACAATCGCAATGGCCAGACTTGATAGTCGGTTATTTAACTATCAAGTAAACATCCATGAAATCATAAAGATATACCTACTGGTTTGGTAATCAGCATCACTTGACCTTTAAAATTAATCGCCCAATTTCCTTTTTATTCCGTTACTAGTTAAAATATCATTTCATTTCATTTCATTTCCTTTACTTTGGAAATCTTATCGCATACTCTCGCCATTACCAACTAGTATTATCCTTGATAGCCCCGAAGTCGTTCAAGTTGGGGTATTTCAATTACCTCTCAGACCTTAATCAACAACGTTTTTATCTTCAGATAAATACTGGTTGTAATTCAAGAACACATCCCACTATTTAAAACATCGCTCTACAATACTTCTCATCCTTTGGGCGTCTCTCCTTTTTAAATAAGGTTAATATCGCTTATTTCTAACATCACCTTTATTCACTCTTGGCTTATTCAAATACTTTGTTTCCACAAACTGAATTTACTATTTCAAATTCTATTTCCAACTTTGTTTACTAAACTTTAATCAAACCCTTTTTTCCAATTACCCTTTTCTTTCGGGAAAATCTCCTTTTAAATCCATTGATTCCACTTAATGCTATGGTTGAGTTTTTTTTCCAAATTTAAAACGACGTTTTAAACTCATATTCATTTATAAAACTTCGTTTATAAATTCCAGGTCTTATCTATAACCCTTTTTACCTCCCTTTACTTAATTCAAAACGTTAAGTAAAAATTTCCTTTAACCTATCGTATTCGGTTTGAAACCCTTTATTTCTTTATATAAAACCCGAGTTCGAATATATATCTGTTCATCACTTCCTTTCAACCTCACTTGGTTAATTCAAACCATAACCATTTCTTTAAACCCTTCTGGTTTAATTCCGCTAATTAATTTAAATAACTCTTTTTAATCATTTATGATTAATCAAATACCTAGTCACTAGGTTATTCCCCGTTCTTTATTTAAAATCCTTATCGACATAAGAATTCATTTTATAAAACAAGTTCTCATGATTTCAATATAAACTTTAAATAAATAATAATTTAATATTTATTTCCTTTTTGAATAACTTCCAATGTAATAATCTTTCAAATCCTATCTTCGTTATAAAATATATTTATAACTCAAATATTTTTGATTCACTGCCGATAAAAATCCATACTTCATAAACTGATTGATTTTTGGGTCCAGTGATGCTAATTACCCAGCCAATTCTATACATTGGTGAATATCAGAACAGATACTGAAATACGGTTTAACGACCATCAAAATCAATCATTCGTCATTCTTATAATGACCATCAATCAAACAACAGTCCATTCAACCAATTCAAACAAATTCAAACACGTTTTATAAACGTGACCTGTCAAAGGAGTTACTTTGTGTAGGTCAACCCCAGTTAGTGGGTATTTCTGAAATTAAACGACTGTTTAATTTCATCTGTTGAATCAACAGTATATAGGTATAACTAACAACGATCAATCAAACATGTAAAATAAAAACACCCAATTTATATAAATATAAACGGGAAGGGCTGAGTGAGTTTAACTCACCTGTATTTTTAAATCTGTCGATGAACAGTCTGTTTGGTCAAATTAAATTGATGTTTTAATTCGACTAAAAATCCCAGTCACTTCAGATCCCTACCAGGCCTGCTCCATCTCGAAGTACGCGTCTCCATGGTCCCAACGCACCTGACCGTCTGTAAATCGGACATCGTACGAGAGAAAAATCGCGTTACGAAGGTTATAACCAATTTAAATTATTTTAAACATGAATTTCCCTTTGAAAAATAAAATCTGGGCCTTACCTTGCATAGCCGGCCCAAACCCGCACCCGTTTCCACCTTAAAACCTTAACCCCTCAATCCTTATTCATTTTGATCGGCCGCCTCTAACATTTATCCAAACCCGAAACCCTAATCTCCCAATCAAAACCCTAAACCTGATTCATGGCGTCGCCCTCCTTCGTTTACCCAAATCGGACCCTTCTTCCAAGCCTACGGCAGTCCCATGACGCGCCAATCCTCCTCCGAGTCTTCCCGAACTACGATGAGCTCCCAGTGGCTACAGATCTCAGGCAATCAAATCGAATCGAACTCGTCCGTTGCGCTGCCCTTAAGTTTCGAATGATTTCATCAGCAAATTGGCCCAAGAATCCTTCAGACCCGGCGCGCATCACCTCGAGTAAAGCTAAGTTTTCCTTTGACTTTAAATTGCTGTAATGTTTATTTTGATTTTTTTTTCTGGTTTGTGAATGGGTGATAAAACACACCGTGTGCTAGCGTATTTATACTTGCGGTTGCTCTTAGATACGATTACTGTTTTACAGTAGCTACGAGTTGTTATTTCACTCAAAATCAAATCTGAAATTTAGATTTTTAGGCTCGAATTTCTGATATAGGATTTTAATTGTACGTGGATAGTTTGGGCTATGAATTGTTACTTTGATTACAGACATTCGGATCTGTATTTGGATTTTGTACAGACTTTTCTTTTATATTTTAAAATATATGAAACAGTGATGGCACATGGAAATTTCTGCACACATTTATATATTCGATTCTGGTCAAGATCTGATGTATAAAATATACAATTCTCCTTAGAGGTTCATGTCTGTCCTTGTACAATTTACTGCTGTTGTAATAACCCGAAAATCTGGGCCAGTTTAAAATTTTTGTTTTGGCAATTTTAGCGAATTTTGATTATTTAAAATGAATTATTTTAAATAATATCGACGAGAAATTTATTTTGAATTGAATTCGACGTATATATTTATATACGTCGTCGTTAGAATATAAATAATTATATATAATTATAAATAGAATTGAAAATGGCGCGGTAGTTCGATAATTCGATTTCAAACTTCAATTGGATGTACCGGGTGCAAAACAATCCGGATTTTAGTGAAACCAAAAATGATAGGATCTAATTGATAATATCTTTCTATCGAATCCGAAAAATCAAGATTTCATAGCGGGAATCAAGAGATATGTCCAGTTGAAAATTCTGAATAGTCGCTGTGGAATTCAGGCCCTTAAAAATGGACATTTTGCAAACGACCTCGGATTTCGACGAAACTAGTTTTGTTGGGTCCGTGATGTCAAGTTATTGCTAGGTTTCAAATTTCATAATTTTTCGATTCAATATGTGAGTGTGGCGAAGGAAAACGCGTTTGACCAGTTTCAGTTGATTTTAATCGACTGGAAATTGGCCATTTTTCAAACGGTCTCAGAATTCGACGAAACTAGTTTTGTTAGGACCATATCGTCAATACGAAGCTAGAAAATATTTTTCTGCAATTTATAGAGTTGTTATGTGACCCCGGTAATTTGAAATGTACGTTTAAAATTCAATATAGTGATTTAAATGTAAATTCAACTGAAACTAATCGAAACGATCAAATCAGCTTGCGATACATATCCCATTGTGTTCGGAATGGGGGTAAAACGCTATGGACGACAGGCGGTGGGCCTCGTTTCGAGGTCGTATGTAAAAGTCAACTTTTTCAAATTAAATAAAAAAAAAAAGAAATATCTTCTTTCTCTCCCATATTATACGCTGCCCCCCCCCCCCCCCCCCGTTCGAATTTCATAAATCAGAAAAAAAGAAAAAAAACGGAGGACCGCCGCCCTCCCCACGACGCCGCTACCACCGCCTTCTCCCCCCCCCCCCTTTGCCGATTCGATCAGCGCGCCGTCCCTCTTCTCCTCTTTCCCCTTTCCTTCTCGCGACAACAACCGCCGCCCACCTGCTCCCCTCGTTCAGACCTCTGGCGCCGCCTCGAGGCGAACAACGCCTCCCTCAGGCGACCGAGATCTCCGAGCCCTACCTCGCTGGAAAGCTCGTTCGAAGGCCGACAGCCTGAAACCCTCCGATCATCTCCATGAGTTGGTGGCGACGGAAATTCTTAACCCTAGGTGGCGGCTTCAACTCGACGCTGTCCAGATCTTTAACAGTAAAAGGTTTGGTATTCTTTTTATTGTTTTTATTTTACTTATACATTATAAATGAAATCAGTTTATAAAATAAAAACAGTTTTTTTTATATAAATTTAAGATTGTTTCATATAAGAATATATGATTTGCTTATATACAAAAATGTGATTTGCTTATATATGAAAGATATGGTTTTTATTATAGTAAAGGTGAAATTTTTAACTTCGAAAAGAAAATAGGATTTTTAATGAAATAGCTTTGTAAAGAAAAAATAAGATTTTTATGAAATTAGCGCTAAGTTTTCAGAAATATATAAAGAAATATAATTTTGCTTTAGAAATGAAAATATAATTTTGCTTTAGAAATGAAAATATAATTTTGCTTTAGAAATGAAATATATACATTTGTTTTTAGAAATAAGATTAATGTGTTTTTAAAATAGGAGAATAAAAATAAGTCGAAGTAAAAATCAGATTTTTATATATTGAAAGTCGAAGTAAAAATCAGATTTTTATATATTGAAAGTCGAAGTAAAAATCAGATTTTTATATATTGAAAGTCGAAGTAAAAATCAGATTTTTATATATTGAAAGTCGAAGTAAAAATCAGATTTTTATATATTGAAAGTCGAAGTAAAAATCAGATTTTTTTATATTGAAAGTCGAAGTAAAAATCAGATTTTTATATATTGAAAGTCGAAGTAAAAATCAGATTTTTATATATTGAAAGTCGAAGGAAAAAACAGATTTTTATATATTGAAAGTCGAAGTAAAAATCAGATTTTTATATATTGAAAGGCGAAGTAAAAATCATATTTTTATATATTGAATAGCATCGTAGAAATTCGATTTTTATATATGTAGAGAATACGGGCGAAAGCGACAAAAAGGCGAGGTCGACGAAGAATTATGCAAAAGAAGAGTCAAGATAATTGGATAGCTTTCGGTGAGAATTTCTCACCTTTCAATTTCTTTTTCTAGTTATATATATATATATACTAGGATGCAGACGGTGCTTAGTAGCACCCGACACAATCGTCCACAGACCATGGACTTGTTTGTTTGGTTGCATAGCTTAGTTATATGATTTGATTTGAATTTGGTTGTTTGGTGATTTTGATTGATCTATGAATGGCGTGGGCCTTCACTAGACCGGGGATAAGGCTAGGCCTCGTCCCGTTTCTAGTATCGTGCCGTTATGCCGCCGAAATTTTCTAAAATATGTTAGAAAAATAAAAATATCATTTTATTGAATAAATGAACCGAATAGAATATTCATAGGTTGAATAAAATGTTTTATCGTTAAAAATATAATTTTTAACGTGAAAGTAAATAAATAAATATTTATAAACAAATCGGCCGATTTGTTTATATACACTGATTTGTTTATATACACTGATTTGACTGATATTGATTGGGTCGATAAATTTTACACATCGCCCAACTGCACAAATAAATTATGCGTTTGATAGGTTGAAACCCCACACGGGTGTTGGGATGAAATTTGAAGTTCACTCATCCTGATTGATTAAATATGTCGATCGATTGATTGACAGACAGTTATAAGCGTTAGATATCTATATTTGATGCTTATACAGTGTAGTGCACTTTGGTTGATGGTTGATTATTTTTCAATGCTATTATATGTGTGTAATGCATGAAAATCCATATAATTAACTTTATATGGTAATTGATTGGGCCTCATTCCAATTTGAAAAATAAAGAATATTATAAAATAAAAGTTCATGTGTTGACAGTACTCATCCATTGAGAATGGTCATGTGTTGAACGAAATATTTTAGTAATAAAATTTACATCTTTATCGATATAAAATAAAAGTTCATGTGTTGACAGTACTCATCCATTGAGATTGGTCATGTGTTGAACGAAATATTTTAGTAATAAAATTTACATCTTTATCGATATAAAATAAAAGTTCATGTGTTGACAGTACCCATTTATTGAGATTGGTCATTTGTTGAACGAAATATTTTAGTAATAAAATTTACATCTTTATCGATATAAAATAAAAGTTCATGTGTTGACAGTACCCATTTATTGAGATTGGTCATGTGTTGAACGAAATATTTTGATAACAACAACTATTTTGAAAAAGAAATATTTGAAATAGAATATTTGAAAATAGAAATTTATGAAGCCGTGTTGATTAGATTGACGCCATTTTGACGTGAACGATATTTATATCGATTTTAAACGATTTCGAAATGAATTGAATTGAAAACAATTTCGAAATGAATTGAATTGAAAACGATTTCGAAATGAATTGAATTGAAAACGATTTCGAAATGAATTGAATTGAAAACGAATTCAAATTGAATTGAAAATGAATTGAAAACGATTTCGAAATGAAATGAATTGAAAACGATTTCGAAAAGAATTGAATTGAAAACGAATTCAAATTGAATTGAAAGCAAATTGAAATGAATTCAAATTGAATTGAAATTTGAATTGAATAGAAATGAATTTTAAAACGAATTTATAAAGAAGGATTCAATTTTGATTTGAATTGAAATGGAAGTTGAAATTGCTTTTGAAACGAATTTTAAAACTATTTATATAATTCGTTTTAAATAGAAATCGATGAAATATATATTATATATATTATATATATAATATAATGGCCTGAATAGAACGCGCCGCGCCGCGGCAGTTCGTGAATTTCGACCATTTATTTCAAACGGACACTACGGGAGATCCGACCGTCGGATTCTCCTAAAACCGGAACCGTTGGGTTCGTATCGAAAAGAGCTTTCTAACGAATATTAGAAATTTGAAATCTAATGGTTGGATTTGGAGATACGTCCAAATCAAATTCGAAAAAGGTCGCCGTAAGTGCAGTTCGATGGCCATTGATGGAAATCGACTGTACAGGCCTTGATAAAATTATTAAAAATAGTAATAATTTGTGCAAAATCATAAGAAATGATTTAGAAAGAATTGGGATGAAAAACTCCATATTTGAAAAGATAAAAATAGATTTTTATCGAAATGAACTAGTTTTGAACTAGAATTATAATTCTATTTATTTTTAAATAAATAAATTGAATTTAAAAAGGGTTTTAAAAATAACCAGAATATCCAATGATTGCATTGGAGTGGATTTGAATCGAAATTGTCTTCGGAATATTTCGATGTTGGAATTCGTGATTATACAGGTGTTGTTATGGAAATTTGAAAGATATATATTTATATCGTTATTTCCAATACGACATTTGTTAGTCGTAGAATTTGATATTGAATATAAGCCGATATATTTTCTATTCAGAGCCTTGTATTGAATATCGAATGTGATTTGGGTTTGTCGTGAATGGTGTCTTCACTAACACTGTTCTTGAACCCAGTTGAGAAAAGATTAAATCTTTTTAATTAGATTTAATGAAGTGTACCAATTAAACAATATTTAATTGGAATTGAATTGGTATTGATTTTTGGGTTTATCGTGAACAGTGTTTTAAATAACACTTGTTCTTTAACCCGATAATTAATGGAATGTGATTTTGGGTTTATCGTGAATCGTGTTTTAAATGACACTGATTCTTTAACCCAGTCGAAGATTAAAACTAAGTGGAGTTTTAATGAATCTTTAATTAGATTGAAATGATCGAAAATGGAGTATCACCAGTTTTGCTCCAGGCGATAGTTAAATCTTTAATTAGATTTGAACGTGAAATAGTAATTGAATTTACCAATAACACCGTGGTGTTAGATATGAAGTATTACCAGTTTTACTTCATGGGATGAATAGGTTGGGATTGGGAAATTAAAACAAATGATTACTTCGGTAAGTTTCGTTAATCCCGACTAGTTTGAATTGAGATTCAAAAATAGAATAAAGAATAAATTCAAGGAATTTATCTTGGATAAAATTAATGGGAACCTTTCCCTATGAATGTGAAATTTAGAAACTAACTGTCGGTTGGCCAAGCAGAATGGTTTTCTGAATATTGATCTGATGTTGGTTTCGGCCTTCGGGGTTAATATTTGTGGAATTATTCTCTTGATTAATTTACGGTTAGTGACTAATGAATTAGAATGAGGCGTATGTTGTGTTTGTGTAACACTTATTTAAAATATACGCGAGTTATTCGGAAAGATCGGGTTTATCCCATTCTGAATAACTGATACGACGATAAGTCGAAGATGAAAACGATGGTTGAAGACCGGAGGTATTCACGTCGTTTGGGTAATTACTGATGATCTTGATTGGGCTGTACACCCAAGAAGATGGAAACAGTTAGTGATCGTCCAGACGTACTTGGAGATCGATGGATATGCGGGGTACTAGGTGCCTCCGGTTTCGTTCAGACCCAGAACGGACTTGTAAATGGATTGTGTGTCTGACATTGGATTTTAATCCGTGTGATTGATCTCTATTAAATATATATCTGTTTGGCGGCGGAGAATTTATTCTCTTGCTTAACGCCCTTCTCTGAGACGTACGAGCTCAAGGGTTATATATTGATGGATATCAATCGCATGGAGTGAATTGCCTGTGTGGCATGCTAAGATGCAAATGATCAAGGCTTCTGTTGAAAAGCAGAGTCTTGTGGTGATGATCGAAGCACGGCCTTTGTGGCGTAGCTTTGTGTAACGTTGATTCGCGAGTATCACACCCAGTATGAATCAAAAACGGGAGACGGACCTCAGGGAGGACATGCGTTTCTTTCTAGTTAGGAGTGGCGTCAGTGCTTGAACTGGCTGACGAGTTTGACTCATGTGGATGTTACTTATTATTACTTGCTGAAAAGCGAGGCGCCTCGTGATATCGGTTTCGGCCGATGCTTCTGGTCGGCTGACGGGCCAGGCTTACACCCCAAAGGGCGGGGAAACGTAGTGTTCAGGCATAATAATCCACATCGGTGGACCGGCCCTGACGATATAAAAGGTCGATGCGCTCTGACCCTGTGGCTCGAGCTAGAGAGTCACAAATCGGTAGAGGATCTTGCCCCTAGCCTCGGTTCATACCATAAATGATAACCCAACTTCCAATACGACGTCTTGCGGTTTTGATTGTAAACTTATATATGGCGACATAGTGTTATGGGGCATTCATGCCGCCTATGATTGATACTTATGATTTGAAGTTGTTTTATACACTATGCACTTATAGTAGTATCAAATGATTTGTTTTAAACGTATCAAGCATTCTTTGGCTGTTATAAGGGAAAACCCTATCCTCGGCTGCGTTGCATTGTGTGATGGGACCTGGGTCTTATAACAGCTTCATTTTTCTTTATTTAGCATTGCGCTGTTTGTTTTAGGCACTGGTATTCTTGGGAGGAAACCCGTTCCGTGTTATACGGCGTGGTCCCTTGATTTACCTAACTTTGAAATAAAGATTAACTGTTTTAGTTCTCACACCAGTCACATGACTGACCTGGAGTTTATTGTTTTAACCTAAACTCTGGGTGCCCTTATTTTGACACGGGCAGCTAGTAGTTTTGGTTTTGCAGATTTATATTCACAGGATCCTGGTTTACAGCTGGAACGATATCCGGAAAGCTTTGTATCCGTATATCTCATTCTAGATGTGTATTGTATTATTTTTCCGCTGCTATGTATTTAAATGTAATTTAAATCTCTGATATTTCTGTGTAATATTCATTTATACTCTGTATATTCTTGTAATCTGATGCATTGTTGTAATATACAATGAAATGTTCTTTTGTATGCGTTCTGTTGTGGCTTGTTCTCGAACTATCCGACACTTTCCTTTACGGGGAAGTTACGGGTTTTCACAGTTGGTATCAGAGCTTTGGTTTACAAAGCTAGAGAACAAGACACATTAGAACCGTACGAAAGAATTCATCAGATATTGGATTAGTAATATCCAATGAGAATGACTCGTTAGAGATAGGATCAGTAGTATCCTAGAACGAGTGTGAAGAGTATATTTTTAAAATGAAAGTCAAATTTGTTTCGAAAATTTTAAATCAATTATTCGTATTTGATTATTTATTTATATAGATGTGGACAATCCAGTATATATAGATTTTGCGTATACATCTGATCCGCGTGTATTCGAAATTTTAATATACTGGATAGATATAGAATCACACTCTAATCGCCCGGGGATGATGCTGATAATTGTGATCACATTATCAGTATTTATATTCGAGTGACGAAAGTGAGATTTCTATATACTTCCTATTGACTGGTGTGAGAACCAAAATTAGATAGGGCCTATTGTTGTGATTTGGCATCAAAAATCTGATTTTTGATTATGTATCAAAGTTATCAATTTGAAACTCTAATCCACTAATTGATTGATGTTTGTGTTGTTTGTTTATTTGTTTGATAATTTTGAACCATTTTGCCTAATAGTATCAAATATTGAATTGTATTGAAAATTGGTCGCATTTGCTAGCATATACATGTACTATCATTGAACAGGTCATAGCAAGGAGGCTAGAGCAGAGAATAAAATTTGTTTGCCCGACAAATAGGTACATGTTTACTACATAATTTCCTGTTTTGTTTGGGTGATGATGATTTTGTGAGCCTATTGGCTAGCCGCTTGGCGTTTTCTTTTTCTTTTTGAGATCTGAAGGACCGGGGAAGCTATTTGAAATTCCCCGATGCTCCCGGTGCAGGGGAGGTTATGGCGAAATTTTTCGAAAATTTAGGGTGTTAGCCAAATTTTTGAAATTTTGAAAATTCTCAAAAACTGAAAAGTTGGAGAATGCAAGCCAGATCGAACGTAGAGCTGATTAATCAAACCACTTTCGATCTTGTTCCTTTTCGGGGACGAAAAGTTTTAAGTGGGGGAGATTGTAATAACCCGAAAATCTGGGCCAGTTTAAAATTTTTATTTTGGCAATTTTAGCGAATTTTGATTATTTAAAATGAATTATTTTAAATAATATCGACGAGAAATTTATTTTGAATTGAATTCGACGTATATATTTATATACGTCGTCGTTAGAATATAAATAATTATATATAATTATAAATAGAATTGAAAATGGCGCGGTAGTTCGATAATTCAATTTCAAACTTCAATTGGATGTACCGGGTGCAAAACAATCCGGATTTTAGTGAAACCAAAAATGATAGGATCTAATTGATAATATCTTTCTATCGAATCCGAAAAATCAAGATTTCATAGCGGGAATCAAGAGATATGTCCAGTTGAAAATTCTGAATAGTCGCTGTGGAATTCAGGCCCTTAAAAATGGACATTTTGCAAACGACCTCGGATTTCGACGAAACTAGTTTTGTTGGGTCCGTGATGTCAAGTTATTGCTAGGTTTCAAATTTCATAATTTTTCGATTCAATATGTGAGTGTGGCGAAGGAAAACGCGTTTGACCAGTTTCAGTTGATTTTAATCGACTGGAAATTGGCCATTTTTCAAACGGTCTCAGAATTCGACGAAACTAGTTTTGTTAGGACCATATCGTCAATACGAAGCTAGAAAATATTTTTCTGCAATTTATAGAGTTGTTATGTGACCCCGGTAATTTGAAATGTACGTTTAAAATTCAATATAGTGATTTAAATGTAAATTCAACTGAAACTAATCGAAACGATCAAATCAGCTTGCGATACATATCCCATTGTGTTTGGAATGGGGGTAAAACGCTATGGACGACAGGCGGTGGGCCTCGTTTCGAGGTCGTATGTAAAAGTCAACTTTTTCAAATTAAATAAAAAAAAAAAAGAAATATCTTCTTTCTCTCCTATATTATACGCTGCCCCCCCCCCCCCCCCGTTCGAATTTCATAAATCAGAAAAAAAGAAAAAAAAACGGAGGACCGCCGCCCTCCCCACGACGCCGCTACCACCGCCTTCTCCCCCCCCCCCTTTGCCGATTCGATCAGCGCGCCGTCCCTCTTCTCCTCTTTCCCCTTTCCTTCTCGCGACAACAACCGCCGCCCACCTGCTCCCCTCGTTCAGACCTCTGGCGCCGCCTCGAGGCGAACAGCGCCTCCCTCAGGCGACCGAGATCTCCGAGCCCTACCTCGCTGGAAAGCTCGTTCGAAGGCCGACAGCCTGAAACCCTCCGATCATCTCCATGAGTTGGTGGCGACGGAAATTCTTAACCCTAGGTGGCGGCTTCAACTCGACGCTGTCCAGATCTTTAACAGTAAAAGGTTTGGTATTCTTTTTATTGTTTTTATTTTACTTATACATTATAAATGAAATCAGTTTATAAAATAAAAACAGTTTTTTTTATATAAATTTAAGATTGTTTCATATAAGAATATATGATTTGCTTATATACAAAAATGTGATTTGCTTATATATGAAAGATATGGTTTTTATTATAGTAAAGGTGAAATTTTTAACTTCGAAAAGAAAATAGGATTTTTAATGAAATAGCTTTGTAAAGAAAAAATAAGATTTTTATGAAATTAGCGCTAAGTTTTCAGAAATATATAAAGAAATATAATTTTGCTTTAGAAATGAAAATATAATTTTGCTTTAGAAATGAAAATATAATTTTGCTTTAGAAATGAAATATATACATTGTTTTTAGAAATAAGATTAATGTGTTTTTAAAATAGGAGAATAAAAATAAGTCGAAGTAAAAATCAGATTTTTATATATTGAAAGTCGAAGTAAAAATCAGATTTTTATATATTGAAAGTCGAAGTAAAAATCAGATTTTTATATATTGAAAGTCGAAGTAAAAATCAGATTTTTATATATTGAAAGTCGAAGTAAAAATCAGATTTTTATATATTGAAAGTCGAAGTAAAAATCAGATTTTTATATATTGAAAGTCGAAGTAAAAATCAGATTTTTTTATATTGAAAGTCGAAGTAAAAATCAGATTTTTATATATTGAAAGTCGAAGTAAAAATCAGATTTTTATATATTGAAAGTCGAAGGAAAAATCAGATTTTTATATATTGAAAGTCGAAGTAAAAATCAGATTTTTATATATTGAAAGGCGAAGTAAAAATCATATTTTTATATATTGAATAGCATCGTAGAAATTCGATTTTTATATATGTAGAGAATACGGGCGAAAGCGACAAAAAGGCGAGGTCGACGAAGAATTTTGCAAAAGAAGAGTCAAGATAATTGGATAGCTTTCGGTGAGAATTTCTCACCTTTCAATTTCTTTTTCTAGTTATATATATATATACTAGGATGCAGACGGTGCTTAGTAGCACCCGACACAATCGTCCACAGACCATGGACTTGTTTGTTTGGTTGCATAGCTTAGTTATATGATTTGATTTGAATTTGGTTGTTTGGTGATTTTGATTGATCTGTGAATGGCGTGGGCCTTCACTAGACCGGGGATAAGGCTAGGCCTCGTCCCGTTTCTAGTATCGTGCCGTTATGCCGCCGAAATTTTCTAAAATATGTTAGAAAAATAAAAATATCGTTTTATTGAATAAATGAACCGAATAGAATATTCATAGGTTGAATAAAATGTTTTATCGTTAAAAATATAATTTTTAACGTGAAAGTAAATAAATAAATATTTATAAACAAATCGGCCGATTTGTTTATATACACTGATTTGTTTATATACACTGATTTGACTGATATTGATTGGGTCGATAAATTTTACACATCGCCCAACTGCACAAATAAATTATGCGTTTGATAGGTTGAAACCCCACACGGGTGTTGGGATGAAATTTGAAGTTCACTCATCCTGATTGATTAAATATGTCGATCGATTGATTGACAGACAGTTATAAGCGTTAGATATCTATATTTGATGCTTATACAGTGTAGTGCACTTTGGTTGATGGTTGATTATTTTTCAATGCTATTATATGTGTGTAATGCATGAAAATCCATATAATTAACTTTATATGGTAATTGATTGGGCCTCATTCCAATTTGAAAAATAAAGAATATTATAAAATAAAAGTTCATGTGTTGACAGTACTCATCCATTGAGAATGGTCATGTGTTGAACGAAATATTTTAGTAATAAAATTTACATCTTTATCGATATAAAATAAAAGTTCATGTGTTGACAGTACTCATCCATTGAGATTGGTCATGTGTTGAACGAAATATTTTAGTAATAAAATTTACATCTTTATCGATATAAAATAAAAGTTCATGTGTTGACAGTACCCATTTATTGAGATTGGTCATTTGTTGAACGAAATATTTTAGTAATAAAATTTACATCTTTATCGATATAAAATAAAAGTTCATGTGTTGACAGTACCCATTTATTGAGATTGGTCATGTGTTGAACGAAATATTTTGATAACAACAACTATTTTGAAAAAGAAATATTTGAAATAGAATATTTGAAAATAGAAATTTATGAAGCCATGTTGATTAGATTGACGCCATTTTGACGTGAACGATATTTATATCGATTTTAAACGATTTCGAAATGAATTGAATTGAAAACAATTTCGAAATGAATTGAATTGAAAACGATTTCGAAATGAATTGAATTGAAAACGATTTCGAAATGAATTGAAAACGAATTCAAATTGAATTGAAAATGAATTGAAAACGATTTCGAAATGAAATGAATTGAAAACGATTTCGAAAAGAATTGAATTGAAAACGAATTCAAATTGAATTGAAAGCAAATTGAAATGAATTCAAATTGAATTGAAATTTGAATTGAATAGAAATGAATTTTAAAACGAATTTATAAAGAAGGATTCAATTTTGATTTGAATTGAAATGGAAGTTGAAATTGCTTTTGAAACGAATTTTAAAACTATTTATATAATTCGTTTTAAATAGAAATCGATGAAATATATATTATATATATAATATAATGGCCTGAATAGAACGCGCCGCGCCGCGGCAGTTCGTGAATTTCGACCATTTATTTCAAACGGACATTACGGGAGATCCGACCGTCGGATTCTCCTAAAACCGGAACCGTTGGGTTCGTATCGAAAAGAGCTTTCTAACGAATATTAGAAATTTGAAATCTAACGGTTGGATTTGGAGATACGTCCAAATCAAATTCGAAAAAGGTCGCCGTAAGTGCAGTTCGATGGCCATTGATGGAAATCGACTGTACAGGCCTTGATAAAATTATTAAAAATAGTAATAATTTGTGCAAAATCATAAGAAATGATTTAGAAAGAATTGGGATGAAAAACTCCATATTTGAAAAGATAAAAATAGATTTTTATCGAAATGAACTAGTTTTGAACTAGAATTATAATTCTATTTATTTTTAAATAAATAAATTGAATTTAAAAAGGGTTTTAAAAATAACCAGAATATCCAATGATTGCATTGGAGTGGATTTGAATCAAAATTGTCTTCGGAATATTTCGATGTTGGAATTCGTGATTATACAGGTGTTGTTATGGAAATTTGAAAGATATATATTTATATCGTTATTTCCAATACGACATTTGTTAGTCGTAGAATTTCATATTGAATATAAGCCGATATATTTTCTATTCAGAGCCTTGTATTGAATATCGAATGTGATTTGGGTTTGTCGTGAATGGTGTCTTCACTAACACTGTTCTTGAACCCAGTTGAGAAAAGATTAAATCTTTTTAATTAGATTTAATGAAGTGTACCAATTAAACAATATTTAATTGGAATTGAATTGGTATTGATTTTTGGGTTTATCGTGAACAGTGTTTTAAATAACACTTGTTCTTTAACCCGATAATTAATGGAATGTGATTTTGGGTTTATCGTGAATCGTGTTTTAAATGACACTGATTCTTTAACCCAGTCGAAGATTAAAACTAAGTGGAGTTTTAATGAATCTTTAATTAGATTGAAATGATCGAAAATGGAGTATCACCAGTTTTGCTCCAGGCGATAGTTAAATCTTTAATTAGATTTGAACGTGAAATAGTAATTGAATTTACCAATAACACCGTGGTGTTAGATATGAAGTATTACCAGTTTTACTTCATGGGATGAATAGGTTGGGATTGGGAAATTAAAACAAATGATTACTTCGGTAAGTTTCGTTAATCCCGACTAGTTTGAATTGAGATTCAAAAATAGAATAAAGAATAAATTCAAGGAATTTATCTTGGATAAAATTAATGGGAACCTTTCCCTATGAATGTGAAATTTAGAAACTAACTGTCGGTTGGCCAAGCAGAATGGTTTTCTGAATATTGATCTGATGTTGGTTTCGGCCTTCGGGGTTAATATTTGGGGAATTATTCTCTTGATTAATTTACGGTTAGTGACTAATGAATTGGAATGAGGCGTATGTTGTGTTTGTGTAACACTTATTTAAAATATACGCGAGTTATTCGGAAAGACCGGGTTTATCCCATTCTGAATAACTGATACGACGATAAGTCTAAGATGAAAACGATGGTCGAAGACCGGAGGTATTCACGTCGTTTGGGTAATTACTGATGATCTTGATTGGGCTGTACACCTAAGAAGATGGAAACAGTTAGTGATCGTCCAGACGTACTTGGAGATCGATGGATATGCGGGGTACTAGGTGCCTCCGGTTTCGTTCAGACCCAGAACGGACTTGTAAATGGATTGTGTGTCTGACATTGGATTTTAGTCCGTGTGATTGATCTCTATTAAATATATATCTGTTTGGCGGCGGAGAATTTATTCTCTTGCTTAACGCCCTTCTCTGAGACGTACGAGCTCAAGGGTTATATATTGATGTATATCAATCGCATGGAGTGAATTGCCTGTGTGGCATGCTAAGATGCAAATGATCAAGGCTTCTGTTGAAAAGCAGAGTCTTGTGGTGATGATCGAAGCACGGCCTTTGTGGCGTAGCTTTGTGTAACGTTGATTCGCGAGTATCACACCCGGTATGAATCAAAAACGGGAGACGGACCTCAGGGAGGACATGCGTTTCTTTCTAGTTAGGAGTGGCGTCAGTGCTTGAACTGGCTGACGAGTTTGACTCATGTGGATGTTACTTATTATTACTTGCTGAAAAGCGAGGCGCCTCGTGATATCGGTTTCGGCCGATGCTTCTGGTCGGCTGACGGGCCAGGCTTACACCCCAAAGGGCGGGGAAACGTAGTGTTCAGGCATAATAATCCACATCGGTGGACCGGCCCTGACGATCTAAAGGGTCGATGCGCTCTGACCCTGTGGCTCGGGCTAGAGAGTCACAAATCGGTAGAGGATCTTGGCCCTAGCCTCGGTTCATACCATAAATGATAACCCAACTTCCAATACGACGTCTTGCGGTTTTGATTGTAAACTTATATATGGCGACATAGTGTTATGGGGCATTCATGCCGCCTATGATTGATACTTATGATTTGAAGTTGTTTTATACACTATGCACTTATAGTAGTATCAAATGATTTGTTTTAAATGTATCAAGCATTCTTTGGCTGTTATAAGGGAAAACCCTATCCTCGGCTGCGTTGCATTGTGTGATGGGACCTGGGTCTTATAACAGCTTCATTTTTCTTTATTTAGCATTGCGCTGTTTGTTTTAGGCACTGGTATTCTTGGGAGGAAACCCGTTCCGTGTTATACGGCGTGGTCCCTTGATTTACCTAACTTTGAAATAAAGATTAACTGTTTTAGTTCTCACACCAGTCACATGACTGACCTGGAGTTTATTGTTTTAACCTAAACTCTGGGTGCCCTTATTTTGACACGGGCAGCTAGTAGTTTTGGTTTTGCAGATTTATATTCACAGGATCCTGGTTTACAGCTGGAACGATATCCGGAAAGCTTTGTATCCGTATATCTCATTCTAGATGTGTATTGTATTATTTTTCCGCTGCTATGTATTTAAATGTAATTTAAATCTCTGATATTTCTGTGTAATATTCATTTATACTCTGTATATTCTTGTAATCTGATGCATTGTTGTAATATACAATGAAATGTTCTTTTGTATGCGTTCTGTTGTGGCTTGTTCTCGAACTATCCGACACTTTCCTTTACGGGGAAGTTACGGGTTTTCACAGCTGTCCACTGTCTTGTTTATTCGGCCCGTATGTAGATGAAGATATACATATTTTTTTTTCATCGATTTGTTTTATGGTTGTTCATACTATAGCTATACAACTATAAATTTTAGATTTCAGATCTGTTTTTCCTAGCAGTTCATGGCTTGCTTAGATTTTCAAGTATAAATGTATCCATATATTTTCCAGTGACATATAGGACTGGTGTATGACTATACATCTGTTTCGATTTAGCTGTTCATCCCCATACCCTATTTTCTTTGCCGCCCCTACTCTATCCCTTAGATGCTCATGGATTTTGTGGTGTACTACTGTATTTTGAAAGGACACATCATGTTGAAATTTATATTTTAAAAAGAATTGCCATGTTCAATTTACGGTTTTTGCTTAGCTGCAATTCCTCTTTCATTGTAAAGACTTGGTGTATATCTTATATTTGATATGTAGCAGAACAGTCCTTGCGTTGATTCTTTTATTGGAAATTTCGACTTCATCAACATATCATAAATATATATCTTAGCTGTTTGTATTGTCTTAGTCCAAAGATTTGATTCTCTGTTTATTTTATATTTGCATTGGAAATTCAGTCTCATATATTATTCCTTTAGGCTCTGTTCTAATTGTATGTACAGATTATATCTAGCTATTCATCTCAATTCCTAGCTGTTTGATAGGGATGGATACTATACTAACCATATCCTTTCCTTTTCCCCTTTTATTTTCAGGTCAAAACTGATCGAGACAATACAAACTCACTGGTTCCTAGGAAGAACCAAAAGAGCTGCTGATATAATGAAATCCTTTTTGTTGTTTATTCTGTTTTGGCTTATCATTACTATATAAATGGAGAAATTTGCGTTGCTATACTGTACTGTGAATTCAAAAGGAAATGTACTATGATTTTATTGTCTTGTCCATTTGGTTTTGCATTAGAATACATGTTGTTTCCTTTGTATTGTCATGTTTTATATTAGGTCTCCTTCCTACAGTAAAGCTTTGGATATTAGTTGTATTATTATATATATTTTTCCACATTACTTTGTTCACTATTTTGCACGCTCTACAGTATTTTTTTGTTGTTGAATTGTAGATGTACTAATGTACCCTAGCATGGTTGTTTGCTGTACATTTCATTTTTAAAACAACACTTTAGTTGAATGTTAGTTTAGAAACTTGAGTCTCTTTTCTTTTCTTTTTCATCCTAGTGGTCGACAACTTAAATTTGGAGATGCGAATGAAGTACTAGACCCATACAAAATTTGACTTAAATAAATTTTAAATATAGTTGATCTTTAATCAAACTAAGCGAGAGATAAACAAGCAAATCAAAAGAAAGGAAAAGATCGAGACTACTCCGTAACTGCAAAATAAATATTTAATTAGGATTTACAAAACTAGTTGGTAAATTTTAAAAATACAATAACAACTATTTAAGTTAATAGGACCCATCGGATTACATTTAGAGCCCGGATACCATGCTTCAGCACATTTCATATTGATTGAACGGAATGTCAAAGAGTTCGGAATATTTAGCTGTGATTTGTAAATATTTATATTCGAACTCCATTTAAATCAATAAACTCGATTAAAAATCCACTATATTTCTAATTAATATATAACAGATTTAAATATTCCAATTTAAATGGCCGTAAAATCTGGGATGTTACAAGCTATATGCCTTATTTTAAACATCAACTCCAAATCATTATTTATAGCAAGTCATAATATATTGTTATAGATATTTCTCTAAACTTGCATCAAATTTCATAACCAAATAATTCAGGTTCCAATATCATCATAACATATTTCTATTGTTACTCCAAATTGTCTTCTAACGTCATGTTAGATTCTTTTCAGAAATTTCAAGTTCCTGCTCTTTTACGACAAGTCGCTGATTAAAGTGGTAACTACGTTCAACATCAAAAATTCTAATCCAAAATACCTTCAAAAATAAATTTGTAACATCAAATTCCCTTGCTAATAACACATTAATTAGTTTCCAAAATCAATCTTTCCTTATACAATTAAATCAAATTACAAATTACAACTTTAACAACTAGCTAATTTAATCTTCGACATATTCTTAATATAACTTGGTTAATAGATCGTTTAAATGACATCATATAATTCTATTCCATTTAACAACATGTTAATTAGAATATATTTTTCATATGTGACTTAATTAGTCGAAAAATATTTTTCCCATAAAGTATTCATAATATGATTAGATCAATAAACCTTATTAAACCCATATCGGAAGAATGCCATTTGACAACACCAACGTTCTTTAATTTCATTCAAGGAATTACTAATAGTTTCCACTAACGATTCACATACGGTCAAAATGAGTACTCATGCACATTCACATATTCAACAGCCATTCCATGCATCAACTACTTAAATGCACAACCAACAATTTGCGAACGCATGTTATACCACTAACGCGCCCTGCTATGCATTTATCGATGAATGTTAAAATGTCACATTCTATATAAAAGGCAATATTATATATTAATATTATATTATAACCAAGCATAAACCATTCATTTGACCAATCTATTTAGCGTTATAAAATAATGCGCGTCCATATGCAGTGCGGATTTAACGATACACTATTTCCGATGGTCCTAAACCAAATATATGCGCAACTAATCACCGCAAGTTGCCAACACATAGGACTGCTTTCACCAAACCAATCAACCATAAAATTCATGATTAATCATACTAATTTAATAAAAATTAAATTTAAATGTTCTCACCCCTATGCTTTCCAGAATACGGTTCTTGCAACCAGTGTCGTGTATACTTCTCCACGTCCCTCCGTTTTTTGTTCTCTCCCTCTGTCTTGCATCCTCTTTTTATCTGCCTTTGTTTCTTTTTTTTCTTATGCGTTTTCTCTGTCACTCTTCATATATCTATTTTTTTCAATCAAGACTTTCCTTTTTCTTCTGCACTAAACTGCACACGCATGCAAGGCGCAAGCCTTCATTCCCTCTCCTTTTCTTCTCGAAGCGAACCACAACAGTTTTAAAGGGAAGGAGAGAACGGGATCTATGGGTTTCGCAGAGTCAGATGTGGCTGTGGCGGAGTTTGGCTGAGTGATCTCAGAGCTTTGGTGCGTGGGTGCTTTTCTAGTGGAGGGAAGCTCGGAGGTGAGTGAAAAAAGGAAAAGGGACGAGTTGGTGGTCGGAGAAGTGGTGTTGGCGTCTGTTGAAAGTGTGGCGCACCGACTCCGGCGGCGGAGCAGCAGGTGCATGCAAAGGCGGAGAAGACAAGTGGACTGATGGAAGCTTCGGTGGAGACTGTTGGTTTCGAAACGTGCTAGTCTGAGGAGTTCCGATGCTGGAAAAATGTGAAGCCGTGCGTTTTAAAGATAAAGAGGAGTAACGCTAAGGGAAGGGGAAAGGTGTAACGTAAAGGGAAAGTTTGCATTGAGGGCTTGGCGCATGTTGTTCTCTTTTTTTTCCTCAAATGAGTTAGGCAGAAGCTTGAGAGGAGAAATTGGGAAGCACAACAAAGGCGGAAGAAAGAATGGAGGTTGGAGGAGAAAGAACGGTGATGAGGAGAAACAAACTGTTTATAATTTATTGCATGCATTTTCTTCTTTCAGTCAAGCACATGTAAAGAAAATTACACTTGGCTCACCTTACTTCTATTCACTTGCCACGTTTTAGATTTTAGTTTTTTAAATATTCCTATTCTTTCTTTTAATGTATTTTTCCAGCATGTGTAAGATTGGGGTGAAGCCTACCCTTGGGATTGCGTTCATAGAAATGCAAGTTATGTTAATTAGAGCAAATATCATCAAGTTGAGGTACCCATTGGTTTATGCAACTTAATGTATACCGTGCAAGCGTCATTCGTATCATTAGTTGTTCATGTTGCTTTAACTTCATCACAAGATAAGATATTAAATGTTTTCTCATATGTTCTTGTATACACATGCTCGTTGAAAGCTTTGAAGTCACTGAAATAGAAATTATGAGAGTTTGTTCGGTGCGTTCATCATTCTCTGTTTTATTTTATTTTATAGTTACAATTAGCGAATAAACGCGACTAACAATGAAATCATGTACAAAAACATGTGCAGATCCCAAAACAAACATAAAATAAACCGGCTGATAGATTCTGTAAGATGTCAAAAGGGACCACAATTACCCCAAAATACCTTAGAAAAATATATTTTTTTTCCCAAAAAAATAGTACATTAAAATTTTATAAAATATTTTAAAACTACGCAAACTCAAACTGAACATAAATTTGTAATGGGTATGTAATTAGAATTTAATTTCAATTATGATCGTTTCTAGCAACTCAATTACAACTCGTTTTGATATTTCAACTTACGACGAACCGTTTCTCCCAAACAACACTGTTGTAACTAATTTCACAATAAAATTAAATTTTCAATTATTTAAATACTACTATCGCCTTAAAATTTGATTCAACAATTATTTAAAACCTTCTAAAAATTATTATTAAATTCAAATTTGTTTTTCAAAAATCTTGGATCGTTACAACCGTAGAAGTAGTTAACTTCCTTATTAACTAAAATAAAAAATAAATTTCTTTTTAAAATCTTATTAAAATTAAAACATATTCATTAAGCTATTTCATTAGATTAATTAAAAGTAAATTAATGAAATGACTAATTCCAATTTAAATTTGTTGACTTAGTCAACTCAAACCACGATTATCTCGTTATTCAATTTCAATTTGTCCTTTCTTTAAATAATTCAATAATATAATTAATTTAAATTATTACATTTAATTGTCTCTTGAAAACAATTGATCCAACCCTTAACCGTTAGGTTAATTTCTGCTCATTTGCTTATAAATCTTATTAAATCAGGATTTGCTTTATAAAATTATTTAATAAATACTTATAAACTTAAATAATAAATAGTAAATATTTATTTGCTTTTAATAACCTTCTACTCAAAATAACGTACTTAAAAATCTATATCAAATATAAAATAAAATTTATAACTTCATTTCTATCGATTCACCTGACAGTAGATCAATATTTATAAAACGGTTGATTTTTAAGCCACTTGCTGCCAATTACCCAACCAATACTATCCAATGGTTAATATCACAACAAACACTGAAGCACGATTCAACAAGTTAATAAATTATCTAATCAGATTGGTTAAACAGTTCATACGATTGAAATATGAAAATAATCGATAAATTTTGAGGAATCCAGTTGGATTCCTTCAACCTGTTTTTCCCTGCATCCAAATAGGTTACCTAAAATAATATGATTCAATTCAATATATAGATATAATTTCTAACAATTAACCAATAACAGCAATATAAGCATCCAACTATCAATTTTATATGTTTATATTATTATAAACATGACCAACAAGTTAAGTTTCCTTAATTGGTTATAATTAAAATAACGATTGATTTCAATTAAATTAAACGACGTTTAATTTAATCAATTCAGTTAATATATATAAGTATTATTCAATAATCATCCAACAATAAACAATAATAGCACACAAATATTAAACCCGACTTATATAAAATACAAGTGGGATAAAACTAAGTGAGTTGTACTTACCTTGATTTATTTATCGTTGAAACAGTTTGTTTTAATTAAATTAATGGGCGCTTAATCTAATTAAAAGTTCCAGTAACTACCAGTTCTGACCAAAACAGCTCTATCATGTTATGCTTGTCAATACTGACCCGATGCCACTTATTTCATCTGATTCCATTACTGTATGACAAAGTTACAAATTTATACGTTATTCATTTATTTAATTTAAACAACTAATACCTAAATTAAAATTTATTTTCTTAATCTCTTATTGATGTTATTAAATTGGATTAGGCGTGTTCGAAATTTGAATAAGCATATTTAAAAGTATATCCAGGTTGTGTGTTATTTGATTAGGCATACTTAACAATTAAACTACCCAGGCACGTTTTTGTATCTTATACATATTGTTAACTTAATCTTCGATTAGGCAGTTTAAAATGGATTAGTCACATTCGAAATATTGGATTAGGCACATTTCCATACCAGTCCATGCACACTACGGTTCATCCTTCTTCCTCCCCTACTATTTTGAAACCGTCATTCCTAATCCATGCTTCTTCACATCGCAGAACCACCAACCAGACCACCCACGTTCCATCGAACCTCCAACTAGCACCACTCGTTTCCTACGCCTCCAACCTGAGGTCCCTCCCTCCTCACTGTTTCGATCATCATTTCAAACACCCTGGTGCCATCAAACAACGCTGCTACACTACTTACCCATTCACCCGTCCCTACCGAAACCGCCACCGTCTTCGACGAACATCTCCTCCACGAAACTCTAACCCAGTCCTGATGTTTATCCACTCCACCGCGCGACTGCATGCAATCTTTAGTGATATTTCGATTGTATTATAATGTGGATCTTGTATTTCTTATTTTACTACTGAGAGGAGTGTGTTTTCATTTATAAATGGAGGTTGCATGTTTGAGTGTGGGAAGGTTTTGGTTTCTATACTGCTAAGGAAAAAATAGAGGGATTTGCTTATATATTTATAGGCAAGAAAACGTGGTCATCATGGTAAGAAATGTGAAACAACCCAGACTTCCCCGGTCCCGGAAGAGAGGAAGGAGGCCGGATTGCTTTGAGAACACGACTCATTAGAACATAAACAGTAGAACATCTCATTGCTATTACAACAATTTACATCAGAGTAAAAGAATATCAAAATACAAATAAATATTACATGGCAGTAATAAAATAATATCAGAGATTAAAATACAAAACAGCGGAAAAATATAATGCAAGAATGTAATGTGCAGCAGAAAATATCAACTATCACAGATGAATGAAATACACTGATATAAAGCTTTCCGATTATTGCTCCAACCGTAAACCAGGATCCTGTTAAATAGAAATATGCAAAACCAAAACTACTAGCTGTCCGTGTGGAATATATAGGCACCCAGAGTTTAGGTAGAAACAATAAACTCCAGGTCTGTCAAGGGATTGGTGTGAGAACTAAAACAGTTATTAAAACTTTACTTTAAAATATGGTAAATCACGGGATCATGCCACATGTCACGGAACTGGTTTTCCCCCATGAATACCAGCGCCTAAACAATAACCAATAATAGATATATGGATCTACAATGCATCATACAGCATGTAATTTTCCAATCTTTCCATTTAAGCAAGAGAATGAATTCTCTGCCACTAAACAGATACATCATCAATAGCAACTAATTGGTTACGTGATGAATCACAATGTCAAACATATAATACACTTCAAAATCATTTCGACAAAATTGGGTTTAGGCCTCGAAATCCTTTCTATTTTATAAAACATTCCCTGTCCAAAATCGGGGATACATTTCTTTTCACTTACGAAAACTATCATTTCAAAATCATTCATTAAATTTGAAATGAACTCAACAACATCACTAAACATCTCATAGTCAAATCGTGATGTGTTTCATAAGATGTTAGCATACAAATATTTCTACCCAACCCAATGCTAAATGTAAAAGCATATTTTGCTCATAAACTGGTCGAGCATAATCAAACAATCAATAAATCACAATCCATATCCACAACCAAATATATTTGGTTTATATCACACCTCATGTTTTGGTAAATTTAATCACCATTCATTCATTCAAATCTAATTAAAGATTTATTAAAACTCTTGTTCAGTTTTAATTTCACAAATCCTTACTTAATGATTATTCAACTTTCTGGAAATTAATCTTGCCGCTTAATTGGGTTAAAGAATCAATGTCATTTAAAACAAAGTTCCCGATAAACCCAAAATCATCTTCCATCAAAATGGAATCTTCACGGAAATCATAACAGTATATAATCGATATAATTTTCCGTATCAAACTAGTACTATATATGGAATAGCGTCAAGGTGAGACGACCCCGAACCCCGTACTGACGGCGACAAGGGTAATCTTTGGAATATAACACAGAAGCAAAAATAAATAAATACACCGGATAATGAATAATATAATATACTGGATAAACGTAATCATCAGAGTTACACAGTATACAGGATCATACTTAGTACAAATACAGTTTAGCTATACATAAATGTCTACAACGGAAAACAAACATAATGTACAATAGGAGCTGAACAACATAAAAAGAGATAAATAATAGAATCCATCTTCAGCTCCAGCTATCCAGAAAGAGCCAGCTAAACCTGAATATAAGGCTGCCCGTGTAGAAAGAGGGGCACCCGAGTTTGCAAGTGAAACAAACTACGAGTCAGTCATGAGACTAGTATGAGAAATCTACTCAACACATTTAAAATATGGCTAATCACAGGACCACGCCACTTTCGTGGAACAGGTTTACTCCATCGAATCGCCAGTGCTTTAAAACAAATAATTCTTTGAAACATCGCAATGCTTTTTATAAAAATGAAGCCATTATAAGACTCAGTTCCCATCACACAATGCAACGCAAACCGGAGGATAGAGTTTTACCTTATAATGGCTAAATTATGCTTGATACGAATAAAACAAAAGCATTTGATATTATTACTAGTGTTTATATGTTTCAAAAACAATTTCAAATCATAACTATCAATCATAGACGGCATGGGTACCATATATCATGTCGCCATATATATATACAATCAAAACCACACGGTGTCGTATTTGGAAATTGAATTTCCACCATGAACCAAGGCAAAGGATAGTCCTTACCGAATTTGAGACAATCAAGCCCATGTCTCAGGATCAGAACGCATCAACCCTTTGGATCGTCAGGGCCGGTCCACCGATGTGGATTATTATGCCTGAACACTACGTTTCCCCGCCCTATGGGGCGTAAATGAGCCAACGAATGACTCCATCGGTCCCGGATCGACCGATAAAAACCGAGGCGCCTCACTATCCATCATTCACATAAGTAAAATGTCAGGCTGTGTAAAAACACTAACACAACTCCTAGCTAGAAAGAAACGCAGGCCCTCCCTGATGTCCTCTCCCGTTTCTGGTTCATACCGGGGTGTGAGGTTCGCGAATTCACGTTTTACACAAAGCTACGCCACACAGGAGGTGCTTTGATCATCACCACAAGACTTTGCTTTTCAACAGAAGCCCTGATCACTGCATATTAGCATGCCACACAGGCAATTCACGCCATGTAACTGATGGCTATCAATCACACAGAATGAATTCCTATGTCAGACACACAGTCTATTTACAAGTCCGTTCTGGGCTGAACGAAACCGGAGGCACTATATACCTCGCAAACCCATCGATCTCCACGTACGTCTAGACGATCACCACTCATTATCCATATTTCGGGATGCCTCCCAATTAGGACATCAGTTATCATCCAGATGAGGTGAAGATTTCCGGTCTTCAACCACTGTCTTCATCTTCGATTTCTTATCATCGATTTAGTTATTCAGAATGGGATAAACCCGGTCTTTCTGAGCAACTCGCATATATAATAAACAAGTGCTACACAAACACAACATACGCATCATTTCAATTCATTAGTCACTAACCGTAGATCAGTAAGAGAACGATTTCCCAAATATTAACCCCGAAGGCCGAAACCAACATCAGATCAACACCCAGGAAACCATTCGACTTAGCCAACCTTCAGTTAGTTTCTAAATTTCACATGCATATCGTTTAAAATATTTTATAACGATTTATCGCTATTTTTATTTATTTTAAAATAGCCAATTTATTCAAAATGACGATTCGGGCCATAACGCGGCCGTGGCGCTGTTTTTCTTCAGATTTGATTTACACATATCTGAAAATCTAACCATTGGATCTTCACAAAATTTATATCATTAGAAAGATATTTTCAAAACGAATCCAACGGTTCCAGTATCGGGAAAATCCGACGGTCGGATCTCCTGGTATAATCGTTTGAAGTTTCGATTTCAAAATACGAACTGCAGTGTCGTTATTCGATTTAATATAATTATATTTATATATATATATATATAAATATAATCGATTCTGGCACTGTTTTTCCTTAGATTTGAATTAAACATTCCAGACAATCCAACCGTTGGATTTTTACAAAGTTGGTACCGTTGGAAAGATATTTCCAAAGCGAACCCAACGGTTGCGGTTTCGAGAAAAATCCGATGGTCGGATCTCCCGCACTAATCGTTTGAAATCACGGTTTCAAAATACGAACTGCAGCTTCGTTATTCGATATATTTCAATTCTATTTGTATATATATATATATATATATATATATATATATATATATATATATCGATTCTTCGATTTCAAAACTATATGATTTTCATACATTTGATAAAAATGATATTTTTACCCAACATACATTCATTTCGACACTTCACTATTTTTTTTAACAATTCATGTATATAGGAAAAATGTGATTTTTATTTTAAAACGATTTATTTCAAAACCCGACTATTTTATATAGTTCATATTGATGATAAAATAGGATTTCTATTATAAAACAATTTCTTTCAAAACACGATTATTTTATATAGTTCATATTGATGATAAAAATAGGATTTTTATTATAAAACAATTTATTTCAAAACGAGATTATTTTATATAGTTCATATTGATGACAAAAATAGGATTTTTATTATAAAACAATTTATTTCAAAACGAGATTATTTTATATAGTTCATATAGGTAACAAAAATATGATTTTTATTATAAAACAATTTATTTCAAAATACGAGTACCATTCAACACATGAATTTCAATTCAACGAATGAATTTCGATTCAACACATGAAGGTTTTCTATAGTTTATATATATAGATAAAAAGGTGTTTTTTATATTTAAAACACGAATACCATTCAATACATGAATTTCTATTCGACGAATGAATTTCAATTCAACACATGTAGGTTTTCTATAGTTTATACATATAGATTAAAAGGTGATTTTTATATTTAAAACACGAATACCATTCAACACATGAATTTCTATTCAACGAATGAATTTCAATTCAACACATGAAAGTTTTCTATAGTGATTTTTATATTTAAAACACGAATACCATTCAACACATGAATTTCTATTCAACGAATGAATTTCAATTCAACACATGAAGGTTTTCTATTCAACAGACGAATATAGTTTCAACACAGGAAAATAATTCCAACACATGAATATTATTCAAAATTTCGGCAGCATAACGGCAGGGTAGTTAAAACCGGGACCGTCCCTAGTACGGCTCCTCGCTCTACCTTAAAGCCTCGCAGCTTTTGACAATGGGGAATCATGCATCTAGTTCGAACGCAGGCGGCATGTATATTTTTTTCATTTCCACAAACTAATCCTATGTGGTTTCAACCAAATATTTCTCAACCACAAACGGGTATTTTTCAACCACAATCAATCAATTTCAACCACAAACTATTTCAATCAACCATTCGCTATCAATCAATTTTCATACCAATCACAACCAATAAATATTGTCCATGGTTTGTGGACGAGGGGCGTATATATATATATATAGCATTTCACTTCTATTTCAACATATATATAATTTTTACAACGCATATACAACTTATACATCGAACGTACAACTTATACAACGCTTATACAAGAGGTGTACAACGCTTATATAACTCATACATCGACTATATAATTTATACATCGTCGTTTTCCATATCGTTTATAAATTAGAAATCTCACATTGGGTTCCACTCCACCAAAAATAGCAGAAGGCTCAGAAAAATATGCGGTCTCTTCTAGAATGTAGAAGACATCCACACGAGTCTACTGTCTCTTGTTTCACTGAATTTCGTCAACAAATGAAAAAGATATGATTTTTACAGTGAAATCAAAAACCGTAGCGCTTTAAACTGCTATTAAATAGTTGAAATTAAAATAGGCCATTATCTTTCTATTTTCTTCAAAACTAGGTTTTGAATTATACTCCAACGGCGCTCGAAATTTCCAGCCTTCCTGGGCTTGTATCTCGCTGGATTCGCGATAAGGAGGGGTAAAAGTGGTATGGATGTGACGAGGAGGAGGAGGGCTTCAAAAAGCTTAACTGGAGGGGGGTCTAACACAACCTGGATTCGCCAGAAAAAGGGAGGGAAGGTTGGAGTGCTTGCCGTCGTTCGTGCAGGGGAGGGGAGGGGGGTTTCCAGATAAAAGATGGGGAGAGAGAAAATAGGCCAACCAATCTTTTTTTTTATTTATATGTTTTTAAATTCTCAAAAATACCCCTTGTCACACACGAACTCCAATCCAAACCCAACGACTATCGTCCCTAGCGTTTTACCCCCATTTCGAACATAACGGGATATGTTTCGTAGGCCCATTCGACTGTTTCAGTCAGTTTTCCTTCAATTTAAAATATATAACATTCAATAATTGATTTGAACGTACATTTCAATTTGCCAGGCCACAAACTGATTCGAAAAATTCCAGAAAAATAAATCTAGCTATGTTTTGACGATACGGTCGCAACAAAACTAGTTTCATTGAATTCTGAGACCGTCTGTAAAATGGCCCATTTCTGGTCGATCCAATTTAATAAAAATCGGCCAAACACATTTTCCTTTGCCACGCTCACATACTAGCTTCAAAAATTATTAAATTTGAAACCTAGCAATAATTTGACATCCCGGATCCCACATAAGTGGTTTCGTCGAATTCCGAGGTTGTTTGCAAAATGGCCATTTTCACGGGCTATATAAATTCCATAGCGACCTTTCTGAAAATTCATTTGGCCATAACTTTTGCTTCCCGCTATGAAACTTTGATTTTTCAGATTCATTAGAAAGACATTCACTAACAGATTTAAATATTTTTGGTTTCGCTCAAATCCGTTTTGTTTTGCACCCGGTACAGTCAGACAAAGTTTGAATTCAATTTTTTGAAACTACCATGCCATTTCAGGCCTTGTTTATAATTAGAATTAATTATATTCCTTTTCAATTGTCGATTCAAACTCAGTTTTCATTTTTATTATTTAAAATATTTATTTTAAATATTTAAAATCCACTATTTTAGCCAATTTAAAAATTTTAAATTGGTTCAGATTTTCCCGGTCGTTACACAAGGCCTTTTAAATTCCATAAATAGTAACGATCTTCCTTTACAGAAGTTCATCTCGATTATTAAATTGAATTCCGTTCAATTCCAATTTAATATGTTAAATTGGAAAAAAATTCTTTGGAAAATTCCATTAATCTTATTTAAAAGATTTATAAATTTCAAATCATATCTTCACTATTAATCGGGCTAAATAATGAATGTTATTTAAAACATTGTTCACTATAAACCCCAAAATAATTTGATATTAAGTATAAGGCTCTGAATAGAAATAATATTGGCTTATATTCAACATCAAATTCTGAAACCAACAGGTATCGTATTGGGAATAACGATACCGATATCTTCCAAATTCCCCAACAATATCCGTATAATTATGGAATCCAATATCGAAATATTCCGAAGATCATTTCCATTCAAATCCATTCCAATTTTTATATTGGAAAATTCTAGTTATTTCTAGAACCATTTACAAGTCCAATTTATTTATTTAGATACATTGGATTATTATTCTAGTTAATAACTAGTTCATTCAGATAAAAATATCTTTTATCATTTCAAATATGGAATTTTTCATCCAAAATTCTTTCAAAATCATTTATTATGACTTTACACAATTTTTTCATATTTTTAATAATTTTATTTAGGCCCTTACAGTCGGTTTCCAATATCGGCCACTGAACTGTATTCATAGCGACATTTTCTAAAATTGATTTGGACATAATTTAAAATCTAACCACTCAAGTTTAAATATCTTATATTCGTTAGAAAGATTTTTTTCGATATGAACCCAACGGTTCTGGATTTAGGAGAATCAGACGCTCGGGTCTCCCCTTATATCAATTTGAAGTTAATTGTCGAAATTCGCAAACAGTCGATGTGCGACGCGTTCTATACAAGCCATTTAAATATATATAATATATTCCATCGATTTCCATTTAAAACGTATTTTATAAATCGTTTTAAAAACGATTCCAACTTCCATTTCAATTTTAAATAAAAATTGAATATTCCATTATATGACAATTTTATATAGTGTATATATATGTTAAAAATTATATTTTTAACAATCCAATAATTATTCCTTTACATGACAATTTTATATATCCCACATACATGTTTATTTTTAACGAACAAATAATTATTCCATTACATGACAATTTTATATATCTCATATATAAGCTAAAAATAATATTTTTAGCCAACCAATATTTATTTCAATACTTGACCATTTTATATATTCTATATACATGTTAAAAATTATATTTTTAATGAACAAATAATTATTCCATTACATGACAATTTTATATATTCCATGTACATGTTAATCATCACAATCACAATACACAAATCACCACATCATCCATACAAATAAATACTCAACTACCCAATGTCATTTATGGCGCCACAAGTGGCCATCCACTGAGTATAAAATGTGAGTGTCGCTAATATCCATACATCGCTTCCAATTCAAGTGATTTGTGTGAGTTCGGGTGTTGAACTCAAAAAATAAGTACATGATAAAATATTGAGTGAGAATGAGTTCTCACTTTGGTTTCCGCTCCGTCATTCTTTAATTGATAATTTTTATTTCAAACTGAATTAAACACGCGTTTAGTTCGGCTGAAAATCCAGTTTGCTCCGTTTCCATTTTGGCCAGTTCTAAAATGTTGTGCTCATCTTCACGATTCCAGCGAACTTCCTTTCGTCCAATTCTGTTTTCATTTGACCAAGTTACGGGGTTTTAAACGTTAATGGCTTAATAAAGTTAACTAAAACAATTAAATTATTAAATAAATAATTTGCACCTTCTTTCCGTATAAACCTTCAGACCTCGTTGACAAAAACTCGTTACGTAATTCCTGAACCGCGCGCCACCACAACTCCTTCGCCACTGGTTAGAAACCCCTACCCCAACCGCCTCCACGTCGCCACCCCTTAACATGAGCGCCGGCTAGTTCGAACGTCCAGGCGCCTGGCAAAACGAACCCAAAATTGACAGCTTTGATGCCAATATACGACCGGCCCATGGCCTCAAACCGATCACCGCCGTTCATCCCCCTTATCTCGACAGCCTCTATAATTTTTGCTTTGTATCGGAGTTCTAATTCGAAGTAGGGAAGAATAACTTATCAATTTAGTTTAGGAGATTTTGGGCCTTCCAAAATGAAGCTAACGGCAGAAAATGATTGGGGGAATTAGGGTTTAGAACGGTGTATGTATAATATATATATCAATTAATATTTAATTCAATTGTTTCCAATTTTTGAAGTTCAAAATTCCTAACTCCAAATCAAACTCAACGACTGTCGCTCCTAGCAAAATAACCCCATTTCGGACACAAGGGATATGTTTTGTAAGCCAATTCGACTGTTTCGATCAGTTTTCGTCAAAATTAATATATAAATTAATATAATAGTCAATATTGAATTTGAACGTACATTATAATTTATCAGGGCCACATACTGACTTCAAAAGTTACAAAGAAATTAAATCTAGCTAAGCTTTGATGAAACGATCCTAATAAAACTAATTTCGTTGAATTTGGAGACCGTTTGAAAAATGATCTTTTTCCAGTCGATTAAATTTAAACTGAAATTACAAAACACAATTAAATTTACTACGCTCACATACTGATTCCAAAAATTATGAAATTTGAAACCTAATAATAATTTGACATTTCGGATTCAATGAAAGTGGTTTTGTCGAAAACGGAGGTCATTTGCAAAATGGCTATTTTTAAGGGCTATATATTATAAATATATATATAAATTCCATAGCGACTATTCTAAATTTTAAACTGCACATGTAACAACCTGGAAAATCTGAACCAATTTAAAATTTTATTTTAAGAAATTTTAAATAGAAAATACATCAGAATTTAATATATATATATATATATATATCCATTACTTGATGATTACGTCTTTAATGTAAATGAATCATTAAATAAAATTCATTATTTGGAATGAAAATATGTTAACATAAATAATTACATTTTTATTGTAGATTAAAAAAAGATCATTATTTGAAATGAAATTTGTTCTTACATCAAAATTCACATTTATAATGTAAAGATGAGTTCAATAAAAAGTTTACATTTTTATTGTAAAGGAGAAAATATGAGAAAAGGAACATTTGTTTGAATAGGAAAAGTTAATAAAGTGGTGTTTATATTAAAATTTACATTTTAATGTACGTATGGATCATATCAAAGGATTTATTATAGGAAATTTGTTGTAACGTAAAAATTAACATTTTTATGTAATAATGTTTCATTCATAGCTTGTTTAAAATGATGTAACATAAAAATTAACATAGCTTGATAAATGTTTTAACATAAAAGATTATACTTTTTATGTAATAAAAGAAAGATTAAAAAAATATTATCATAAATTAACATTATATTTCGAATTTTGTCCATTTTAAATAAATATTTAAATAAAACATGCAATTTAATTTAATCTTAAACAAAGATTTTATTTGTATAGTGACATATCATCAAAACTAATTTATCAAATTATATGTATAAATGGCACAATAAACATTAAATTAATTACAAATATATGTTGAAGCTTTAATGGTGATTAATTTTTGTAGATCAATAAGTCTAAATTTATCACCATATTATTCATAGTACAATTAATGTAATAAAGACATTCTATCTAATTCAAACTTTGAATTGAAGAGAGTAATATATGAAGAGTTTTCATTGGCAATTTCAAATTGGAATTTAATATATATAGTAATTCATTTCGTTTGAAAATTAGAATTCAATATTGGTATAAATGGAATGTCTCTCATGTATCATACGTTGGGTAGCTAAACGATTATCCTTATGCAATATACAATCATATGACATGTTTTAAATATCTTCTATTATTGGTATGTTTAATTTTCACAAGACCAAACTAAACATAATTGTCGACATTAATTAATTAAATGTTATATTGTATATTGGAATTTGCATTCCAATATAAGTTTAAAAAAATGTGGTTAGAACAATAATAAAAACTGTATAAATGACATTTATTAATGGTTCACAATATTTATTCAAACGGAGTCTAAGCGTTGCATGTAGGGAAATTAATTGATTTGCAATATCCAAGGAGCATAATTGCACTTTCCCTTTTCATATGTCACAATGTATAATTGATCTTTCTCCTTTAATATATCAAAACGTAAGCATATGATAATAACTCTATTGGAATTAAAAGGGGAATTAAATAATTAAAAAGTATTAATATATATACCCTTATATTACAAAATCCTAATTCATAATACATAGCCGCCGCCTCCATCTTCTTTTGTTGTTTATGGATTGTGATGGATTGTGATGTTCATGTTTTGTTAGATTTAGATCTACAATATAAAAATCCTTCCTTTTATTTGAATCTCTAGCTTATTGTTAGATATGTTTTATAGTAAAGAATTCATCTTTTATTTGGATCTATGAATATTGGTTGGATTTGGAATAAAAAATTTATTTTTATTTTAGATCTAGGAATATTGATTTGGTTTGAAGTAAAAATATCATCTTTATTTAGATCCATGAACATAGATTTGTTTTTATAATAAAAATATCATCTTTATGGAATCCATGAAATTGAGATTAGGTTTAAAATAAAATTTACATTTTTATTGTTTACATGAACTTGGTTTTTGTCAAATTTTAGATTTACAATAAAAAAATTATTTGTTTTCATGAACAGGGTTGTGTCAGGTTTTGATTAATAATAAAAATATTCATTTTTATTGAAACATGAAACATGGATTGGTTTAGATGTGATTAGTAATAAAAATATACATTTTCTTTTTATTTAAATATGGGACATGGGTTTTGATTAGATTTTGTTCAGTAATAAAAATATTATTTTTATTTGAATCTATGAACATAGATGTCACGACCCGAGCTTCCCGGTGAAGGAAAGCCCGGATTGCTTTGAGAACAACACACATTGGAACACTAACATAAGAATAGATCATTGCTTATTACAACAATTCCATCAGAATACAAGAATATAACAGAGTATAAATAAATATTACACATTTATGAAATATCAGAGATTTAAATACATTACATAGCAGCGGAAAATAATACAAAACACAACTGAAAGAGATAAACGGATACAGAGCTTTCCGGATATCGTTCCAGCTGTAAATCGGGATCCTGTGAATATAAATCTGCCAAACCAAAACTACTAGCTGCCCGTGTCGAAAATAAGGGCACCCAGAGTTTAGGTTAAAACAATAAACTCCAGGTCAGTCATGTGGCTGGTGTGAGAACTAAAACAATTATTAATCTTTATTTTAAAGTTAGGTAAATCAAGGGACCACGCCGTATAACACGGAACGGGTTTCCTCCCAAGAATACCAGTGCATAAAACAACAGTGCAATGCTAAATAAAGAACAATGAAGCTATTATAAGACCCAGGTCCCATCACACAATGCAACACAAGCCGGAGGATAGGGTTTTACCTTATAATAGCCAAAGAATGCTTGATACGCTAAATTTCATCTTTTATTATTACTATAAGTGTATAGTGTCAAAACAATTTCAATCATAAGTATCAATCATAGACGGCATAAGTGCCCCATACCACTATGTCGCCATATATAGATTCTACAATAAAAACCGCAATGTCACGTATTGGAAGTTGGATTTCCATCTGTGAACTGAGGCAAGGGATCGTCCTCACCGATTCGAGACTGTCTAGCCCGAGCCTCAGGACCCAGACTCAGGTGGGCCCTTGGATCGTCAGGGTCGGTCCACCGATGTAGATTAAAATGCCTGAACACTGCATTTCCCCGCCCTTTGGGGCGTAAATGAGTCCTATGACTCCATCGGCTCCACATAGTCACCGATATATCCGAGGCGCCTCGCAATCCAACAACCACACAGGTGAAAATTATATAAATGTCAGGGCTGGTAGGTCACCGACACCATCCTAGCTAAAAGGAAATGCATATCCTCCCTGAGGTCCTCTCCCGTTTCTGATTCATACCGGGGTGTGAGGCTCGCGAATTAACGTTATACACAAAGCTATGCCACACAGGCGGTGCTTTGATCATCAACCACAAGACTTTGCTTTTCAAAAAAAGCCTTGATCATTTGCATCTCAGCATGCCACGCAGGCAATTCACGCTATGCAACCGATATCAATCACACAGAATGAAATCCGATGTCAGACACACATCCATTTACAAGTCTGTTACGGGTTTGAGCGAAACCGGAGGATCCTTATTCCTCGCATATCCATCGATCTCCAAGTACATCTGGATGATCACCAACTGATTCCCTCCTCTTAGGTGTACAACCCAATCAAGATCATCAGTAATTATCCAAATGATGTGAAAACCTCCAGTCTTCAACTACCGTCTTCATCCTCGACACATCGTCGAATCAGTTATTCAGAATGGGATAAACCCGGCCTTTCTAAATAACTCGCGTATATAATAAACAAGTGTTATAAAAACACAACATACGCCTCATTCCAATTCAGAATATTCCTTTATTCAAATATTCTTTTACTTTGGGAAGGGTTCCCATTAATTTTATCAAAGATAAATTCTTTAAATTTATTCTTTAATCTTCCTTTGAATATCAATTCAAACCAAATTATGGTTTATCCAAACTAGTCGGGATTAGAGAACCTTACCGAAGTAATCATTTGTTTTAAATTTCCCAATCCCAACCTATTCATCCCATGAAGTAAAACTGGTAATACTTCATATCTAACACCCCGGTGTTATCGGTAAATTCAATTACCATTTCACGTTCGAATCTAATTAAAGATTCAACTATCGCCTGGAGCAAAACTGGTGATACTCCATTCTCGATCATTTTAATTTAATTAAAGATTCATTAAAACTTCACTTGGTTTTAATCTTCTCAAAAATCAATATTAATGATCGTTTAACTTGGGAAATCATATCTTGCCTTTAACTGGGTTAAAGAACCAATGTCATTTAAAATACGGTTCATGATATACCCAAAATCATATTCTATTCCATCAGCCTTTAACCGTCAATTAGCAAGTGAACAATTCCCTAAGTATTAACCCCGAAGGCCGAAATCAACATCAGATCAATACCCAGGAAACCATTCAACTTAACTAATCTCCAGTTAGTTTCTGATTTTTCTTAACTCTGTTGGGTCTAAGAACAGTATTATTAAAGAAATCATTTACGACAACCCAAAATCACATTCCATTGACAATGGAATCTTCATGGGAAAACAAATCGATATAAACTTCCATATCCGACTAATAATATAAATGGAATAATGGCAAAGCCTTTTAAATTCCAGATATATTAGTTGTCTTCCTCCACAGAGATTCACTTCGATTATTACCAAATCAAATTCCATTCCATTCCAATTTATTTTATTAAATTGGAAAACTTTACTTTGGAAAATCTCCTTTAAATCTTAACAAAAGATTTATAAATTCCAAATCACATTTCACTGTAAATCGGGTTAAAAAACGAACGTTGTTAAAACACAATTCACGATAAACCCAATTCACATTCCATTAATTATCGGGTTAAAGAACAAGTGTTAATTAAAACACCATTCACGATAAACCCAAAAATCAATTCAAATTCAATTCCAATTAAATACCATTTAATTGGTATACTTCATTAAATCTAAATAAAAAGATTTAGTCCTTTTCTCAACTGGGTTTAAGAACGGTGTTAATGAAGACACCATTCATGACAAACCCAAATCCCATTTGATATTAAATACAAGGCTCTGAATATAAAATATATCGGCTTGTATTCAATATCAAATTCTACGACCAACAAATATCGCATTGGAAATAACGATATAAATATATCTTTCAAATTTCCATAATGATATCTGTATAATCATGAAATCCAACATCGAAATATTCCAAAGACAATTTCGATTCAAATCCATTTCCACTTTATATATTGTAAATTCTGGTTATTTTTAAAACCCTTTCAAATCCAATTTATTTATTTCAAAAATAAATGGGTTATAATTCTAGTTCAAAACTAGTTCATTTCGATAAAAATCTATTTTTATCTCTTCAAATATGGAATTTTTCGTCCCAATTCTTTCCAAAACATTTCTTATAATTTTACACAAATTATTGCTATTTTTAATAATTTTATCAAGGCCCGTACAGTCGATTCCCATCAACGGCCATCGAACTGCACTTATAGGGACCTTTTCCAAATTTGATTTGGACATAATTCCTAATCCAACCATTAGATTTCAAATCTCTGATATTCTTAGAAAGGTCTTTTCGATGCGAACCCAATGGTTCCGGTTTTAGGAGAATCCGACGGTCGGATCTCCCGTAATGTCCATTCGAAGTCAATGGTCAAAATTCGCGAACTGTCGCAGCACGGCGCGTTCTATTCAGGCCATTATATATATAATATATATTATATATATTTTGTCGATTTCCTTTTAAAACGTATTTATAAATCGTTTTAAATTCGTTTTCAAAACGATTTCAACTTCATATTCAATTTCAAATCAAAATTGAATATTCCATACCATCGATATATAAATGATAATATTTTCAAAACATTATATTTTGAAATCAATTGCTTTTCGATATTCATTATAAAAATGAATAAAATCAATATAGATCTCGTTCACTTCAAAATGGCGTCAATCTAATTGTCACGGCTATATATATTTAAATATATTCGTGTCCATCCCAAATCGGACATCAAAATCAAATTTTGATTCTTTTCTGAATATTATTTGAAAATATTCGTTATTTTAAAATAATCATTATTTTAAAATATTATTTTCTTTTGAAATGGAATCAGACACAGTCAATTACCATATAATATGATTATATGGATTTCACACAATAAATGTGTGTAACCTCAATGAAAATAGCAATCCATCATCCAGAGTGCATTTTACACTATATAAGCATCAAGTATAAATATTTAACTCTTATAACAGCCTGTCAATCAATCGATCGACATACAAGTAATTATTGGGATTAGTGTATGTCCAATATCTTCCCAATACCCGTGTAGGGTTTCAAACAATCAAACACAGGTTTTATTTGTGCAGTTGGGCGACGTGTAAACTTTATCGTCCCAATCAATATCAGTCAAATGTGTGTATATAAACAAATCATCCGATTTGTTTATAAATATTTATTTTATATACACATTAAAAATTATATTTTTAACTATAAAATATTTTCAACTATAAAATATTTTATTCCATCCCACATTACACAATCAACTTTCACAACACATCAATTAAAGAAATAAGTCATCCATGGTCTGTGGACAACGGGTGTCGGGTGCTGCTAAGCACCGTCTGCATCCTAGTATATATTTCAAACTAGAAATAAAATAAAAGTGAGGAGTTCTCATCGAGGGTTCCACTCCTCCATTTTTATTTCTGAATTTTAGAACAGTCTGGATTTTCCTGACATTCCAACGCTGTCTTCTCTACGTTGTTCATAGTAAAAATCACATTTTTATTCCAACATATATATAATAAAAATCAGATTTTTATTTCGCTACATATATAAAAATTGTATTTTTATATTCTCTATCTTATAAAAATCATATTTCTATAATCTCTACTATATAAAAATCATATTTCTATTATCTCTATAAATAAAAATCATATTTTTATTATCTCTATAATATAAAAATCATATTTTTATTATCTCTATAAGATAAATATTATATTTTTACGTTATTAAAAATTAAATCTATCTATATTAAAAACCAAACCTTTTTCGTTATGAAAAATCATATCCTTTTTAACTATAAAAATCTAATCTTTAACTTCAAAAATATAATATTTTCTATTTCAAAAATTTCTAATCTTTCTACACGATAAAAATCTAATCTTTGTACACGATAAAAATCTAATCTTTGTACACGACAAAAATCTAATCTTTATCATGTTAAAAATCAAAACTTTGCATAAGTAAAAATCATTACTTTGTCATATAACAAATTTATTCTTTTCTAATTACTTAAAACAAAACTAAATTTAAAGCCAACTTTATAGAAATTAAATGAATGAATTAAATTAAAAGAAGTCTTACTGTAAATCGAACAGGGGAGGGTCTGCGTTTTCGCCAGAGGGTGAGGGGGTCGAGGCGTTGGAGGGGGTGTCGAGGGTGGAGGCACTGGTCGGAGGTAGGCTTCTAGGCCAGGGCTGAAGTGATGGCTCATTTCCACGTGGGGGGGGGGGGGTGCTAGTGTTTGGGTAGGCGTCGATGAAGAGGAGAAAGCGGGAGGGGGTGCGGGAGTCTTCAGAGGGAGCGACGCCCGAGGCGCGGCGGCGCTGTCAGCCGCGGCGGTGGCGATTTCCATCCCCCATTGTTCATTCATTTTTTTCTTTTGATCGTTTCTGGTAACCGATGTAAAGGGGGGGTTTGACCAAAGGGAGAGAGAGAGAGAGAAGGGAAATATTATATAGTTTTATTATTATTATTATTTTCTTTTCATTTACTAAAAGGTAAAATTCTAATACAAACTCCGATTCAAATTCAACGACTGTCATCCCTAGCCAATTACCCTCATCCCGGACACAATGGGATATGTTTCGTAACCCAATTCGGCTGTTACGATCAACTTTCATCAAAATTAATATATATATATATATATATGATTTTAACATACATTTTAGTTTTCCGGGGCCACATACTGATTCTAAAAATTCTAGAAAAATTATTTCTAGCTTCGTATTGATGATACGGTCCTAACAAAACTAATTTCGTCAAATTCTGAGATCTGTTGCAAAATGTCTATTTTCAAGGGCTATATATACTCTATAGCGACCTTTCTGAAAATTCATTTGGCCACGACTTTTGATTTTTGCTATGAAATTTCGATTTTTCAGATTCGTTAGAAAGATAATCATAAACAAATTTAAATATTTTTGGTTTCACTAAAATCCGTTTTATTTTGAACCCGGTACAGTCAGTCAAAGTTTGAATTCAAATTTTGAAACTGTCGCGCCATTTCAGGCCTTGTTTATAATTAAAATAAATATATTTATTTTCAAACATCGATTCAAGTAAATATATACGTTCTAATTCTATTAAAAATAAATTTCTTGTCGTTATTATTTAAAATAATTCATTTTAAATATTTAAAATACATTAAAATCGCCAAAATAAAAATTTTAAATTGGCTCTGATTTCTGGGTTATTAAAATAGAATACATTAGAATTAAAAGAACATATTTTATTTGTCACTTTGTCTCAAATAAAAAGAGTAGATTTAAAATACATACTTTTATTGTTATTTTAGTTACAATAAAAAGAGTAGAATTAAAAGACATATTTTTATTGTCATTTTAGTTACAATAAAAAGAGTAGATTTAAAAGACATATTTTTATTGTCATTTTAGTTACAATTAAAAGAGTAGATTTAAAAGACATATTTTTATTGTCATTTCAGTTACAATAAAAAGAGTAGATTTAAAAGACATATTTTTATTGCCATTTTAGTTGCAATAAAAAGAGTAGATTTAAAAGACATATTTTTATTGCTAATTTAGTTGCAGTAAAAAGATTGGTTATTAAAGAACATATTTCTACCAAAAATTTGTTGCAATAAAAAGATTAGTTATTTAAGATCATGTTTTTATTTTCACTTTGTTTAAATAAAAATAAGTAACATGAAAGATTACATTTTTAATGTAGCATTGTTTTCAATAAAAAGATTGAACTATAAAAACGACATTTTTAGCGTTGTCATGTTTCATTAAAGAGATTAAATAACTACCTTTTTATTTGTCGTTTGGTCTTAAATAACAGATTAGACCATGACTATTATATTTTCATAGTATGTCTATTACATTAAAAGGAATTAGATATTAAAATAAAGAATCATCTTTATCATCACAACATACATTGGAATTTGTATGTTAAATAAATGAAATTGTCATTTTTATCATTTTGTTGAACTAGAATTGTCAACAAAAATAAATAATAACTTTTTTGTCATTTTGTTGAACAAGAATTGTCAACAAAAATGAATAATAACTTTTTAGTTATTTTGTTGAACTAGAATTGTCAACAAAAATGAATAATAACTTTTTTGTCATTTTGTTGAACTAGAATTATCAACAAAAAATGAATAATAACTTTTTAGTCATTTCGTTGAACTAGAATTGTCATCAAAATGAATGAATCACTTTTTAATCATTTTGTTGAATTAGAATTGGTACGTTAATAAAACAATTATTTTTATTGTCAAAACATGTATTGAAACTATAAACAAATAAAATATCCATTTTTATTTGTTAAAGTAAGAAAAATAGAAATACAAATAAAAATTATCTTTTTATTTGGCATTAACAAAATGTCATGTAAATAAAATACATCTTATTTGATATTACAAAATGTGTAGATGTGTATGCCAATAAAACATTTTATTTGGCGTGTTACATACATTAGAGGATCGTCGAATAGTTAATATTTATATATAATTATATATATATATATATATATATATATATATTAGAATTAAACGAATCATGCACGGTAGTTCGCGTTTCGAAATCGTAACTTTAAACGATGATACTGAAAGATCCGACCGTCGGATTTACCCAAAACTGGAACCGGTAGGTCCGCTTTGGGAAGCTCTTTCCAATGATATAAAATTCGTTAAAATCTAATAGTTATATTTCGAGAAATTTATAAATCAAAGTTAGGTAAAAACAGCGCCAGGGCCGCTTATTGACCCAAAGCGTCGTTAAATTAAATTGGGTTATTTTTATATAAATAAAAATAACGATAAATTGTTATAAAATAATATTAACGATATGAAATGATTTTACATTATATATATATTCAAGAATTATTTTAAAAGACCGAGTTCAATTTCATTTCAAATAATTATACGATGATTTAAAGTCGAAGACATTGAAGACGGTGATTGAATATCGGCGATCTTCACATCGAATGGATGACTACTGATTTGCTCCCAGGAAAGGGTTATAGTGGTAGTTGTCCGGACGTACTTGTTGATTGTCCGGATAAGCGAGTACATCTCTTCTGTATTGGACATACGGGACGAGGAATAAGGTGTCTTCGGTTTCGTTCAGACCCAGAACGGATTATAAATGGAAGTGTGTTTGACATTGGATTTCATTCTATGTAAATTGATTTCTATTTAACATATATCTATTTGGTGGTGGAGAATTTATTCTCTTGGTTAACACCCTTCTCTGAGACGCATGAGCTCAGAGGTTATATACTGATAGTTATCGATCGCATGGCGTGAATTATCAATGTGGCATGCCAAGATGCAAATGATCGAGACTTTTGTTGAAAAGCAGGGCCTTGTGGTTGATGATCAAAGCAAGACCTATTTAGGCATAGCTTTGTGTATAGCGTTACTTCGTGAGCCTCACACCCAGGTATGGGTCAAAAACAGGACATGGGAACGCAGTGAGTGCACACGTTTCTTTCAAGCTAGAAGTGGTATTAGGGTTTTGCAAGCCCTTTCATTCTACTTATGTGGATGATGGATTACAAGGCCTCGGTTATATTGGTCGATAATGACCAATTTATAGGTTCAAAGAACCGGGAAACGTGTGTTTAGGAATTGCCAATCCACTAAAGTATTTATGGACCGGCCCTGCAAGATCCAAGGGTTCACTGCAGGGGATCTTGAGACATTTGCTAGAGTGTCTCGAGTCGGTAAGGAGATCGTCCCTAGCCTTGACTCATGATGGAAATCCAACTTCCAATACAACACAATGCGGTTTTGATTGTAAAACTTGTATGGCGACATAGTATATGGTAGTTATGCCATCTATGATTGATACATTATGATTGAAATGTTTTTGAAACATCTGTACACTAATAATAATATCAAATCTTTTTTATCGTATCAAGCATTTTTGACCATCATAAGGTAAAACTCTATCCTCCGGTTTGCATTGCATTGTTTGATGGGACTTGAGTCTTATAGTGGTTTCATTTTTCTAAAAAGCATTGCGTTGTTTAACGATTTACTTTATTTCATGCACTGGCAATCCAATGGAGTAAACCCGTTCCGCGTTAGCGGCATGGTCCTGTGATTAGCCTTATTATTAGATAAGTTAAGTAAGATTTCTTATACCAGTCCCATGAATGACTCGTAGTTTGTTTCACTTGCAAACTCGGGTGCCCTCTTTTCACACGGGCAGTCGAGTAGCTTGTTTTGCAGATATTCATTTTTTAGCAGTATTCTGGATCGAAGCTTAAAGCTGTGTCGAGAGCAATGATAGCCTTCCGCTGTGTTAGTTTAATTGTTCCGATGTGCATTGTATTACATTCATTGTAAATAATCTTCCGCTGTATTATTATTTATCGATGCACTCTGATATTCTGTACTCTGATGTAACATTATTATGATGTTTATAAAAGTCTTTTGTTATTTGTTCTGTTGTGTGGTATGCCCAAGTCAGTGCATTCGAGGATTCCCAACTTTTGGATTAGGCCTGTATCATTTATGGTCAATTCAAAAGTGCGGGGATTTTCGGGTCGTTACATGTGGTATCAGAGCTTTAGTTAATTCAAATCTTTGGGGTACAACTCGTTAGAACTGAACAAAAGGCTCATCAGAGGTAGGATTAGAAATACCCTATAAAAAAAATACTTATTAGAGATAGGATCACGAGTATCTTGAAATGAGAAAACTCATTAGAGATGGGGTTAGAAATGCCGTAGAATGAGTTAAGAGTGACAAGTTTATAAAACATATTTGTGATTATATATATAATCTGATCTTAAAAATATGATTTTTAACATGTAAAAGTTATATATATTTGAAAAACTAATCAACTAATTGATTGATGATTGTGTTTTGTGATTATTAGTTTAACTAATAAAATTATTGAAACCAATAAAAAAATTAAAACTGAATCGGTTAGTTAAACAATTTTAGCTTCGTTCCTTTTCGAGGACGAAAAGATTTTAAGTGGGGAAGATTGTAACAACCCTGTAATGACCCACATTGGCAGAGGTATTATAATTAATTTATTTAATTATATAAATAGTGATATAGTGAACTTAATAGTCGTTGAATTAAATAATAGTGAATATTTAATTTAAAATAATAAATTAAATAATATATTAAATTCTGAAATAATCTGAATTGGCTGAAATGGCGATATGGTGTGAACTGGATCATCTGTGATATTTAATTCAGCTTGGAATTGAATTTGAATAACGAATATATTATATAAACGATAGTTTGAACGTATAATTATATTATAATTAAAATCGAGTTTGAAATGGCGCTGCAGTTCGTAAATTGGCAATTCGAACTTCAACTGAATGTACATGATTCGTTTTAAGCCGGATTTCTGTGAAACAAGAAACGTGTGGAGCTGGTGGAGTATATATTTCTAGTGGAAGAGAAAAATCAGGATTTCGTCGTGTAGATTTTGATTCACGTCCAAATCAAATTTCAGAAAAGTCGCTATGGAATTCCTTTATAATTTATAAAGGAATTATTTATATTTTAAAAAAGGAATTTCGATATAAATCGAATATCGGGTTGACCCAGATTGAAATATCAAGTTAGAAATTCATATAGGAATATTCTAGAGCTGTATGGTATTCCACTGTGAATATATACGATAATATTTATTTTTAAATATTAAATATAATTTTATTTAAATATATTTATATATTTAAACGGGTCATTCAGAGCTTTAAAAATAGCCACTTTTGCAAACGAAGTCGGAATTCGACGAAATTAATTTTGTTGGATCCGCAATGTCAAATAGTTGTTAGATTTCCAATTTCGTGATTTTTAGAGTCACCGTGTGGTCGTACGGATTTTTAGAGTGAAAAACAGTCAGTATTTTGATGGTTAAAAATACACTGTATGAGCAAACGGAGTCGAAATTCGACGAAACCAGTTTCGTTGGGACCGTAATGTCGAACTGTAGCTACATGTTCAGTTTCGTGATTTTTGGGTATTGTATATGGTCACAGAAATTTTTAGAAGGGTAAAACGAATATTAGGATAAAATATCTAGGAAAATATCTCATCAAAATATCTAAATCCTAAATACTATAAATATACCTATCCTTATAACCTAAATTTTTACTTTCTCCTGTCAATATATTGCGCCGCCGAGTTCCTCATTTCTTACAATAAAATCATCCATCTTCCGAAATTCAAAACAAATCCAAACAAAATCAATAAATCTCAAAGTACGTATTAATGGATTCCGTGAGTGATCCCCTTGGATTCGGCATCCTTTTTGAGTCATACGATTCATGATTTTGGGGCTCGACGTGTACAGCATGGGTTCAGCAAATATTAGGGTTCCGACGTTCTCAAATTTGAGGCACCCGCTTGCGATTTGAAGTATAGAATCATGGTTAGATGGAAGAAACAAGGTGTTTGAGTATTTTTTGGTGGACTTTCGTACCAACTGTTGTCGCACCTTTGCGTTGGGGGTCTCGTAGCTTTTTTTAGGGATGTTGCGAGTGGAGTATGGGAGGTATAGGATTGAAGAGGAGTAGTGGTGGAGTTCAATGGTGAAGTTCGATTTGGATTTAATGGAGAATAGGAAGGGTATTCGACGATGGAAGCATCGTTAATGGTGAAAAGGGGGAGCGGCAATTGCCTGGAGTGGAAGAAGACACGGTATGAGTTTTAAAGAGGGAGATGGGCCAAGGTATTGAGTTAAGGCCCAAGGATGTTTTTAATTCAAGTTTAGTTTTAATTTAAATAGTGAAATCTTCGAAATGTTATAACTCGGTCATATATAATCGAAATTCAGCGAAACAAGATCCCTTAGGATCGTATGGACGAGGACTACCCAATGGAGCTGACTGGGAGTGGACAGAGGCTCGTTTGAATTTATGGCAAAATAAAATGTTTGATTCAAATCAAACAACAGTTTATCGTTCTTTAACGATGAACTGCCAATGTGAGTAAATCTCAATAACTCTAAACAGTTTATAATTTCATGTTGTATTTTTAGAACTGTTAAATATTGACTGTGTGTTGATTGTTTGATTGAACTGCTAGTCAGTTAGTTGAATTTCTATATTGATTCTGTTTAATAGAATATATCATATGGAACTGAAAGTGATGTTTATTTTATTGTGTAACATCTGTGGATGTTGTGAAACAGGTTGGAGGAACCCAACTGGGTTCCTCAACATTTGTTTTACTGTTTTTCATATATTGTGATCTATGATGTGATATATAATCTGTTGTCGATTATATGTGTTTGAATGATACTGATCATCGTGATTTTATATGTTGAATACCATAACATACCAAAATGTTGATAAGAGAATATTTTCAAAGTGATATTTGAAAATAAAATATTTATAAATGGAATATTTATAAATAAGAAATATTTATAAATTGGAATATTTATAAATAGGAGATATTTAGAAAAAGGGAAAACGTTATAAAAAGGAAACTGTTATAAGAAGGAAATCATTTTAAAGTGGAGAACCGTTACTAAAAGTAAATCTTTAAAAATGAATAAACGTTGTTAAAAGGGGAAATCTTTATAAAGTGAATAAAGGAGTTAAATCGAATATGGTATTCGAAAGTTAATAAATCGAATTAGTTATTCGAAAGGGGTTAGTCGAGTCGAGTTAGTTGAATAGAGTTAATCGAATATTAGTTAATCGAATAAGTGTTAACTAAATGGGCTAAGTTAGTCAAGTTACCCAAATAGGTGAAGTTAGTCGAGTTAATCAAACTGAATTTAGTTAAATAGGTTATCGAATATAGTTTATCCCAATGGAGTTAAAGGGGTTATTCGAATTAGTTATTCGAATAGAGTTAAACATATAAGAGTTATTCGAATAGTGTTAAACACGTAAGAGTTATTCGAATAGAGTTAAATAAATAAGGGTTATTCGAATTAGTTATTCAAATGGGGTTAAATACATAAGAGTTATCGAATTAGTTATTCGAAAGGAGTTATCGATTATAGTTTGATCGAAAGGAGTTAAGTAAAAAGAGTTAATCGATTAGGGTTAAATAAATAGAGTTAATCGAATTTAGTTTATTCGAAGAAAGGTTTTCGAATCTAGTTATTCGTAAGAGAGATTATCAAATATAGTTATTCGAAGGGAGGAGTTATCGAATAGAGATTTATTCGAACGAGAGTTACGTAAGGAAGTGTTAAAGGGTTAAAGATGAACTTAACCTATTTCGAGATTTCAAATGTTGTTCAGTTAAGGTCTGAGAGGTAATTATACCCCAACTTGATTGGCTTCATTTTAATTTAGAAGTGGTTAAGGTTCGAGAGTGATAGTGATTGTGATATGTAGATAAACAAAAGGAAATGTTTTCCAGTGTTAATAACATATATTTTCTAAACATAGAAAATAAGGAAATATATATATATATATATATATATATATATATATGTAGATATATATATATATATGTGTGTGTGTGTGATTGATGATTGATTGATAGAATTTCCATCTGGAAATAATATCGTTGTTTACACACCTGTTTTTCTTTGATGGTTAAATCACAGACTATCGAAGTTTTGACCATTTTAACATTGTTAATATGGAGAGATCGGTTGGATTATTATCCAAAGAACCACTCTGTATTGGCATAAGCATTGCGAATCATATATGCCAAAGATAATTGAAGACGGAGTAAAGTGCAAGGGCTATTTTATAAATCTTAGATAACAGTGCCTAAGATGGATATACTGAATAGTACCTTCGGTTCATCCTGTTTCCGGATGACTTGTGTAGACGAATGTCTTACAGAGTATTTCCAGACGATCACGTATATTGATTTCTCCAACCGTACCAAGAGTGGAAGCGGAGAAGGAAACTTCTTTTAGCTAACACATAATGTATGGTTGAGGACGTCAATCGGTGATTTGATGGATTTGACGATGTGGCATTCAAAGTGAATCTGGTGTGATGATAAAGCGTAGCTTCTAGCCTCACATCCGATAAATGACAGAAATCGGGCAGGCAGCATGCCTAAGTCGGTCGCTCCGAAGTAGGGTGTATAATCACCTGATCTAGAGTTTCATTTACATCTAAAAATCTATTGTTGATGCTGTCCCATTCGGGAAACGGTTGCTGATCTCAACCATTGGTGATATACATTCGATGCACTCAAGCGAAATGAGTGGTCGGTCATGTGTGGCTGGGTTGCAAGATGTTCTTGTTGAACCCAGTTTATTCCCCTCTAGAGGTACACTAGCGAAAGGTGGTTCCATACCTTGTCATAGTTGAAAATCCATTACCCAATACGTGCTTGCGGTTTTGATTATATACTATAAATGTAAAACGTGAGATGAAAGCGTTTCTGCTAGATGATTATTATATTGTGGTTGATAGACATTATTATAATATCAAAAGGTTTTTGATATAAAGATAATTTGGATTCTCATAAGAGAAAAACCCGTTCCATTATATGGCGTGGTCTTATGAGAAATCGTTTACTTGTTCAAACTGTTTTAAACTGTTTTACTTACACCAGTCCCATGACTGACCCGGAGTTTATTTGTTTGTTTCTCTAAACTCTTGGGTGCCTAAATTTGTACGGGCAATCAAGTAGTCGGGATTTACAGATATACTGGAAGAGCTTGGAGCAGGAGGCTTAAGGATCATATAGCTATTATTTATTTCCGCTGTGTTGTAAGTGTTGTACTTTGATAATGATATGTATATTCAAGTACAGATTTGTATTTCAAAGTTATGTTATGAAATATATTTATTCATTCCGTTGTGAGATTCGTGTTACTCTGATATTGTGTTCTTCTTCTTCTTCTATTCTAAGTTTCTATCTTATCTTTCCTCACCCTCTGTTTTCTTTCTATTAGTGTTCTGATTTTCCAGTGTAATTAGGGTTGGACTTGTGTTATTTAGTCAACTCAAATTGGACCGGATTTTCGGGTCATTACAATTGGTATCAGAGCTTAAGTTAAGTGAATTACCTTGGCTCTGTGGCGTGACTCAGTAGAGATGGGGTTTGTAATACCCTAGATTGAGTTTGAGTGTATATATACGAGTGAGCGTATTTGTTATTGATATAAAAAAATTGTTTTATATTGTGGTGATTTATTGGTTGAGTTGTTTATGGGTTCTGGTCGATCAGTTTGATCCACTGTATCGGTAGGAGTTACTAAGCACTCGAATACGATGGGTCGACACGATATGTTTTGAAAAGAGGGTAAACGAAATAATTTTACCCAAAGTATATTTGTTAGTATAATCGAGTAAGATTATAAATTAAAAGCTTATGTAAATAACCAATCAGAATTCATATAAGTGAAATACGTGAAATCAGATGAGTTAAATCTGAAATTTAAGCCAGAAATTGAATTAAAATTCTGGAAAACTGGATAAGTGTTTGTAAATGGATTTGGATTAAAAATAAGGAAAATTTAAGATCCTGGGAGATTTTAAATTGTTTTACAAACCATGTGAATTATATTTTGAAATGAATTTCAAAGTGGAAATGTTTAGAAATGGTTTTATAGTATTGAACTCACTTCGATCGCTGGAAAATAGATTTCGATGATGACAGCTGCATCATCAGTATTCATTTTCGAGTTGTAAGTGACGAATTACTACCGGAGATACTGTTTTGAATTTGTTTTGGGAAAGACAAGTTGTGTTGAATTTCAAAATGGGATTTATAATATAGAATTTGAATATAGAAATTCAAATGGGATTCATAATATAGAATTTGAATATAGAAATTCAAATGGGATTTATAATATAGAATTTGAATATAGAAATTCAAATGGGATTTATAATATAGAATTTGAATATAGATATTCAAATGGGATTTATAATATAGAATTTGAATATAGAAATTCAAATGGGATTTATAATATAGAATTTGAATATAGAAATTCAAATGGGACTTATAATATAGAATTTGAATATAGAAATTCAAATGGGATTTATAATATAGAATTTGAATATATCAATTCAAATGGGATTTATAATATAGAATTTGAATATAGAAATTCGAATGGGATTTATAATATAGAATTTGAATAGGATTTGATATATAGAATTTGAATAATAGAAGTGAAATGGATTTGAATAATAGAAGTGATATAAAATTTGAATAAAAATTGAATAGAATTAACTAAGTCGAAGAGGATTTAGTTAATCGAGTTTTGAATTTGAAGTTGAACTTTGAAAGGTGAATTGGATTTGTAAATGGATATTCGAAATCGAATATAGAACTTAAATTTGAAATTTGGATTCAAATTAGTTAATAAGCAAGTTAAAATATATTTGAACATGTCATGTTCAAATATAAAAGTGAAATAGACTAAAGAGTTAATTAACAAATTAATTAACGAATTGAGTTAAAACGATCAGGTATAGTTAAAATAGATTGGGCAGGTATAAATATACATGAGATAGGTATGGATAAGGTATGAAGGTATATAAATAGAATGCTCGACGAAAAGGTATGTATTTAATTCATATATGAGATTTTATGCGCCGTATCGGCTAACCGCTTGGTTTTTTCTTTTTCTTTGGATTGATGAGAGCCATGGGAGGCTATTTGAAATATCCCGATGCTCCTTGTACAAAGGAGTTTATGGCGAATTTTTCCGGGAATTTAAGGAGTTATAATATTTTTAAGATAATTTGATAGTTAGAAATCAACGTATCAATATATATATATAGAAATTGATAAGGAAACGAACTTAGAAATAGAATATAAAAATCAAAAAGGAAGTATAAGAATAAAATCTAGTAAGAATAGAAAGAGGAAGCGTATACATGTTTAAAAGTGAATAAGTAGTTGTATGGTATTGATTATTCGAGTAAGTAGTCATATCTGTTTTGACGTTATAAATGTTATTCAGTCAAGGTCTGAGAGGTAGTTATACCCCAACTTGATTGATTTCATTATTAACAAATAAATAGTAAGATTTCAGGCTCAAAGATCAATGTTGAATAAGAGTAAATTGAATATAGTATTTGGGTTGTCGTAACGATGTTTTACACAACATCCGTTTTAACCCAAATAAGTGTAAGCATGGAAATATAATAAAGAATATTTCCTAAGTATAGAAATAAACGAGATCGGAAAAGAGATAAGTAATTGGAATATTTTCCAATTATAAATAACATATATTTTCTAAAGTTTAGAAAATAAAGAAAGGCGATATTCGGAAATGTTTTCCAAATAACATAAAAGACCAATATGGTTATTGAAAATATTTGGTTAACAAATATTGATAAAGAAATAGAGAAGTGATTTAACTAATGGAATATTAATTAAGGGCTCAGTGACATGTTCAAAAGGAAAATTTGGTTTTTGAAAAGAGTAAACTGTTTAAAAACTCCCAGGGAAAGACTATTTGAATTAAAAAAACAAATTTAAAAAAAATTCGTGAAAGCAAAATTGAATTAAACTAAAGCCAATAAAGTGGTAACTGGCATTGAATTAGAATGATATCAAGACAAATTGGATTGTGAGATTCAAATTTGATGTGTAATGTGATAATCAAGTTAAGAGTTGGGAATCGAGAAGAAACTCGAGTTAAAATGATATTTGGCTTGGTAAAAAGGCGAATGGTTGTGTTGGAGATGAAAGTGATTTCAGAATTTGATTGGGATAACATTGGTTTATGCTGAGTTGATAGCATATGGAAGTGATAGAGTTGATATGCCCGACAAAAAGGTACAAGTTTATATTCGATATAAGCATGAGATTTATAAGCCGAATTGGCAAGCCGCTTGGCTGTTTTATTTTCTTTTGGGTTGGAGATGGCCCAGAGAGGCGAGTTGGAGTTTGTAATATTGACCAGTACAAAGGAGGTGCTGGCAAAAAATTTCAAAAAAATTAAGGTGTTAGAAAATTTTCAGGATTTTTGAAAATTTTCGTTGATAAGAATTAATTAATAATTTAATTGAAATTAAATTGGTTCAGTTGAAACTGAAGTTAAGAAGTGAACAAATATGTTCTAACCAGTCGATAGGGTCGTCCTCTACCTTTTAGCAATTTCGAGGACGAAATTATTTTAAGTGGGGAAGATTGTAATGACCCGCATCGGCAGAGGTATTATAATTAATTTATTTAATTATATAAATAGTGATATAGTAAATTTAATAGTCGTTGAATTAAATAATAGTGAATGTTTAATTTAAAATAATAAATTAAATAATATATTAAACTCTGAAATAATCAGAATTGGCTGAAATGGCGATATGGTGTGAACTGGATCATCTGTGATATTTAATTCAGCTTGGAACTGAATTTGAATAACGAATATATTATATAAACGACAGTTTGAACGTATAATTATATTATAATTAAAATCAAGTTTGAAATGGCACTACAGTTCGTAAATTGGCGATTCGAACTTCAACTGAATGTACAGGATTCGTTTTAAGCCAGATTTCTGTGAAACAAGAAACGTGTGGAGCTGGTGGAGTATATCTTTCTAGTGGAAGAGAAAAATCGGGATTTCATCGCGTAGATTTTGATTCACTTCCAAATCAAATTTCAGAAAAGTCGCTGTGGAATTACTTTATAATTTATAAAGGAATTATTTATATTTTAAAAAAGGAATTTCAATATAAATCGAATATCGGATTGACCCAGATTGAAATATCAAGTTAGAAATTCATATAGGAATATTCTAGAACTGTATGGTATTCCACTGTGAATATATGCGATAATATTTATTTTTAAATATTAAATTTAATTTTATTTAAATATATTTATATATTTAAATGGGCCATTCAGAGCTTTAAAAATAACTACTTTTGCAAACGAAGTCGGAATTCGACGAAACTAATTTTGTTAGATCCGCAATGTCAAATAGTTGTTAGATTTCCAGTTTCGTGATTTTTAGAGTCACTATGTAGTCGTACGGATTTTTAGAGTGAAAAACAGTCAGTATTTTGACGGTTAAAAATACAATGTGTGAGCAAACGGATTCGGAATTCGACGAAACCAATTTCGTTTGGACCGTAATGACGAACTGTAGCTACATGTCCAGTGTCGTGATTTTTGGGTATTGTATGTGGTCGCAGAAATTTTTAGAAGGGTAAAACAAATATTAGGATAAAATATCTAGGAAATATCTCATCAAAATATCTAAATCCTAAATACTATAAATATACCTATCCTTATAACCTAAATTTTTACTTTCTCCTGTCAATATATTGCACCGCCGAGTTCCTCATTTCTTACAGTAAAATCATCCATCTTCCGAAATTCAAAACAAATCCAAACAAAATCAATAAATCTCAAAGTATGTATTAATGGATTCCGTGAGTGATCCCCTTGGATTCAGCATCCTTTTTGAGTCATACGATTCGTGATTTTGGGGCTCGACGTGTACAGCGTGGGTTCAGCAAATATTAGGGTTCCGACGTTCTCAAATTTGAGGCACCCGCTGGCGATTTGAAGTATAGAATCATGGTTAGATGGAAGAAACAATGTGTTTGAGTATTTTTGGTGGACTTTCATACCAACTGTTGTCGCACCTGTGCGTTGGGGGTCTCGCGGTTTCCTGTAGTCGCTTTTTGCAGGGATGTTGCGAGTGGAGCATGGGAGGTATATGATTGAAGAGGAGTAGTGGTGGAGTTCAATGGTGAAGTTCGATTTGGATTTAATGGAGAATAGGAAGGGTATTCGACGATGGAAGCATCGTTAATGGTGAAAAGGGGGAGCGGCAATTGCCTGGAGTGGATGAAGACACGGTATTGGTTTTAAAGAGGGAGATGGGCCAAGGTATTGAGTTAAGGCCCAAGGATGTTTTTAATTCAAGTTTAGTTTTAATTTAAATAGTGAAATCTTCGAAATGTTATAACTCAGTCATATATAATCGAAATTCAGCGAAACAAGATCCCTTAGGGTCGTATGGACGAGGACTACCCAATGGAGCTGACTGGGAGTGGACTGAGGCTCGTTTGAATTTATAGAAAAATAAAATGTTTGATTCAAATCAAACAACATTTTATCGTTCTTTAACGAAGAACTGCCAATGTGAGTAAATCTCACTAACTCTAAACAGTATATAATTTCATGTTGTATTTTTAGAACTGTTAAATATTGGCTGATTGACTGTGTGTTGATTGTTTGATTGAACTGCTAGTCAGTTAGTTGAATTTCTATATTGATTCTGTTTAACAGAATATATCATATGGAACTGAAAGTGATGTTGATTTTATTGTGTAACATCTATGGATGCAGTGAAACAGGTTGGAGGAACCCAACTGGGTTCCTCAACATTTATTTTACTATTTTTTATATATTGTGATATATGATGTGATATATAATCTGTTGTCGTTATATGTGTTTGAACGATACTGATCATCATGATTTGATATGTTGAATACCATAACATACCGAAATGTTGATAAGAGAATATTTTCAAAGTGATATTTGGAAATAAAATATTTATAAATGGAATATTTATAAATAAGAAATATTTATAAATTGGAATATTTATAAATAGGAGATATTTAGAAAAAGGGAAAACGTTATAAAAAGGAAATTGTTATAAGAAGGAAATCATTTTAAAGTGGAGAATTGTTACTAAAAGTAAATCTTTAAAAATGAATAAACGTTGTTAAAAGGGGAAATCATTATAAAGCGAATAAAGGAGTTAAATCGAATATGGTATTTGAAAGTTAGTAAATCGAATTAGTTATTCGAAAGGGGTTAGTCGAGTCGAGTTAGTTGAATAGAGTCAATCGAATATTAGTTATTCGAATAAGAGTTAACCTAATGGGCTAAGTTAGTCAAGTTAACCAAATGGGTGAAGTTAGTCGATTTAATCAAATTGAATTTAGTTAAAGGGGTTATCGAATATAGTTTATCCCAATGGAGTTAAAGGGGTTATTCGAATTAGTTATTCGAATAGAGTTAAACACATAAGAGTTATTCGAATAGAGTTAAACACATAAGAGTTATTCGAATAGAGTTAAATAAATAAGGGTTATTCGAATTAGTTATTCGAATGGAGTTAAATACATAAGAGTTATCGAATTAGTTATTTGAAAGGAGTTATCGATTATAGTTTGATAGAAAGGAGTTAAGTAAAAAGAGTTAATCGATTAGGGTTAAATAAATAGAGCTAATCGAATTTAGTTTATTTGAAGAAAGGTTTTCGAATCTAGTTATTCGTAAGAGAGATTATCAAATATAGTTACTCTAAGGGAGGAGTTATCGAATAGAGATTTATTTGAACGAGAGTTACGTAAGGAAGTGTTAAAGGGTTAAAGATGAACTTAACCTATTTCGAGATTTGAAATGTTGTTCAGTTAAGGTCTGAGAGGTAATTATACCCCAACTTGATTGGCTTCGTTTTAATTTAGAAATGGTTAAGGTTCGAGAGTGAAAGTGATAGTGATATGTAGATAAACAAAAGGAAATGTTTTCCAGTGTTTATAACATATATTTTCTAAACATAGAAAATAAGGAAATATACATATATATATGTAGATATATATATATATATGATTGATGATTGATTGATAGAATTTCCACCTGGAAATAATATCATTGTTTGAACACCTGTTTTTCTTTGATGGTTAAATCACAGACTATCGAAGTTTTGACCATTTTAACGTTGTTAATATGGAGAGACCGGTTGGATTATTATCCAAAGAACCACTCTGTATTGGCATAAGCGTTGCGAATCATATATGCTAAAGATAATTGAAGACGGAGTAAATTGCAAGGGCTATTGTATAAATCTTAGATAACAGTGCCTAAGATGGATATAGTGAATAGTACCTTCGGTTCATCCTGTTCCTGGATGACTTGTATGGACGAATGTCCGACAGAGTATTTCCAGACGATCACGTATATTGATTTCTCCAACCGTACCAAGAGTGGAAGCGGAGAAGGAAACTTCTTTTAGCTAACACATAATGTATGGTTGAGGATGTCAATCGGTGATTTGATGGATTTGACGATGTGGCATTCAAAGTGAATCTGGTGTGATGAAAAAGCGTAGCTTCTAGCCTTACATCCGGTAAATGACAGAAATCGGGCAGGCAGCATGGCTAAGTCGGTCGCTCCGAAGTAGGGTGTGTAATCACCTGATCTATAGTTTCATTTACTTCTAAAAATCTATTGTTGATGCTGTCCCATTCGGGAAACGGTTGCTGATCCAAACTGTTGGTGATATACATTCGATACACTCAAGCGAAATGAGTGGTCGGTCATGTGTGGCCGGGTTGCAAGATGTTCTTGTTGAACCCAATGTATTCCTCTCTAGAGGTACACTAGCGAAAGGTGGTTCCATACCTTATCATAGTTGGAAAACCATTACCCAATACGTGCTTGCGGTTTTGATTGTATACTATATATGTAGAACGTGAGATGAAAGCGTTTCTGCTAGATGATTATTATATTGTGGTTGATAGACATTATTATAATATCAAAAGGTTGTCGATATAAAGATAATTTGGATTCTCATAACGGAAGAACCCGTTCCGTTATATGGCGTGGTCTTATGAGATATCGTTTACTTGTTCAAACTGTTTTAAACTGTTTTACTCACGCCAGTCCCATGGCTGACCCGGAGTTTATTTGTTTGTTTCCCTAAACTCTTGGGTGCCTAAATTTGTGCGGGCAGTCAAGTAGTCGGGATTTACAGATATACTGGAAGAGCTAGGAGCAGGAGGCTTCAGGATCATATAGCTATTATTTATTTCCGCTGTGTTGTAAGTGTTGTACTTTGATAATGATATGTATATTCAAGTACAGATTTGTATTTCAAAGTGATGTTATGAAATATATTTATTCGTTCCGCTGTGAGATTCATGTTACTCTGATATTGTGTTCTTATTCTTCTTCTATTCTAAGTTTCTATCTTATCTTTCCTCACCCTCTGTTTTCTTTCTATTAGTGTTCTGATTTTCCAGTGTAATTGGAGTTGGACTTGTATTATTTAGTCAGCTCAAATTGGACCGGATTTTCGGGTCATTACAAACCCGGAAAATTAGAACCAATTTAAAATTTTATTTTGTGAAATTTTAAATAGAAAATGCGTCGGAATTTAAAAAATATATATATATCCATTACTTGATGATTACATCTTTAATGTAAATGAATCATTAAATAAGATTCATTATTTGGAACGAAAATATGTTAACATAAAAATTTACAATTTTATTGTAGATTAGAAAAAAAATCATTATTTGAAATGAAATTTTTCTTACATTAAAATTCGCATTTTTAATGTAAAGATGAGTTCAATAAAAAGTTTACATTTTTATTGTAAAGAAGATAATATGAAAAAAGGAACATTTGTTCAAATAGGAAAAGTTAATAAAGTTGTGTTTACATTAAAATTTACATTTTAATGTATGTATGGATCATATCAAAGGATTCATTGTAGGAAATTTGTTGTAATGTAAAAATTTACATTTTTATGTTATAATGATTCATTCATAGCTTGTTTAAAATGATGTAACACAAAAATTTACATTTTTATGTAATAATGATTCATTAAAATGTTCATAGCTTGACAAATGTTTTAACATAAAATATTACACTTTTTATGTAATAAAAGAAAGATTAAAAAAAGATTATCACAAATTAATGTTATATTCCGAATTTTGTCCATTTTAAATAAATATTTAAATAAACCATGCAATTTAATTTAATATTAAACAAAAAAATTATTTGTATATTGACATATCATCAAAACTAATTTATCAAATTATAAGTATAAATGGCGCAATAAACGTTAAATTAATTTCAAATGTATGTTGAAGCTTTAATGGTGATTAATTTTTGTAGACCAATAAGTCTAAATGTATTACCATATTATTCATAGTACAATTAATGTAATAAAGACATTCTATGTAATTCAAACTTTGAATTGAAGAGAGTAATATAGGAAGAGTTTATCGTTGGCAATTTCAAATTGGAATTTAATATATATAGTAATTCATTTCGTTTAAAAGTAAGAATTCAATATTGGTATAAATGGAATGTCTGTCCTATATCATACGTTGGGTAGCTAAACGATTATCCTTATGCAATATACAACCATATGACATGTTTTAAATAGCTTCTATTACTGGTAAGTTTAATTTTCACAAGACCAAACTAAACATAATTGTTGACATTAATTAATTAAATATTATATTGTATATTGGAATTTGCATTCCAATATAAGTTTTAATAAAACGTGGTTAGAATAATAATAGAAACTGTATAAATGACATTTATTAGTGGTTCATAATATTTATTCAAACGCAGTCTAAGCGTTGCATGTAGGGAAATTAATTTATTTGCAATATCCAAAGAGTATAATTGCACTTTTCCTTTTCATATGTCACAGTGTACAATTGATCTTTCTCTTTTAATATATCAAAACGTAAGCATATGGTAACAGTTCTATTGAAATTAGAAAGGGAATTAAATAATTAAAAAATATTAATATATATATATACCCATATATTACAACCCTAATTCATAATACATAGCCGCCGCCTCCTTCTTCTTAGATGGCTGAAAAGCTCCCATTCTTTCCCTTAATTTCTTCAAATTCATTAAACAATTTCAGAGAAGAAAGAAAGGAAAGCTTATTCAACTCAGTTAGATCTCCTTGACCAACGGTTATGATCGAATATTGGTGACCATAGGAGGCGATTTTGGGCTCCAAAACGTGGGCGTTTGCTGCGAGGTTGCAGGGAGGAGGCCACCGAGCTTCACTGGAACGATGAGGAAGGAAGACGATGGTTTAATCGGTTAAATGTAATTAAGTTTTTATTTATTAATTATCCATTTATATAGTTAAATATATAAATCATTGTAACTTTGTCAAACGATGTCAGAATTTTGTCAAATCAGATGCGTTGGATTCGCATTAACAAGAGCTACGCAATGGAACATAGCAGAACTGAAACAGAGGCTGCTGGATTTTTGGTAAAATTAAATGCAAGTTTAATTTTATTAAAACCAATCATTATATAAACAATTCCTGAAACCGATGAAGGTAAGATTTCCATTTTTATTAATTAAATGAAATTTAATTATTTCTCGATATTTGAAATCAATGTATGTATGATTATAAAATCAGATCTGTTATGTTTGAGACTGGAATTTGTTGTTTGTGGATTGTGATGGATTATGATGTTCATGTTTTGTTAGATCTAGATCTACAATATAAAAATCCTTCCTTTTATTTGAATCTCTAGCTTATTGTTAAATTTGTTTTATAGTAAAGAATTCATCTTTTATTTGGATCTATGAATATTGGTTGGATTTGGAATAAAAATCTTATTTTTATTTTTATTTTAGATCTAGGAATATTGATTTGGTTTGAAGTAAAAATATCATCTTTATTTAGATCCATGAACATAGATTTGTTTTTATAATAAAATTATCATCTTTATTGAATCCATGAACAATGAGATTAGGTTTAAAGTAAAAATTACATTTTTATTGTTTACATGAACTTGGTTTTTATCAAATTTTAGATTTACAATAAAAAAATATTTGTTTTCATGAACAGGGTTGTGTCAGGTTTTGATTAATAATAAAAATATTCATTTTTATTGAAACATGAAACATGGATTGGCTTAGATGTGATTAATACTAAAAATATTTATTTTCTTTTTATTTAAATATGGAACATGGGTTTTGATTAGATTTTGTTCAATAATAAAAATATTATTTTTATTTGAATCTATGAACATAGAATACATTAGAATTAAAAGAACATATTTTACTTGTCACTTTGTTTCAAATAAAAAGAGTAGATTTAAAAGACATATTTATATTGTAATTTTAATTACAATAAAAAGAGTAGATTTAAAAGACATATTTTTATTGTCATTTTAGTTACAATAAAAGGAGTAGATTTAAAAGACATATTTTTATTGTCATTTTAGTTACAATAAAAAGAGTAGATTTAAAAGGCATATTTTTTACAATAAAAAGAGTAGATTTAAAACACATATTTTTTTTGGTTATTTTAGTTACAATAAAAAGAGTAGATTTAAAAGACATATTTTTATCTTCAATTTAGTTGCAATAAAAAGATTGGTTATTAAAGAACATATTTCTACCAAAATTTTGTTGCAATAAAAAGATTAGTTATTTAAGATCATGTTTTTATTTTCAGTTTGTTTAAATAAAAAGAAGTAACATGAAAGAATACATTTTTAATGTAGCATTATTTTCAATAAAAAGATTGAATTATAAAATTGACATTTTTAGCATTGTCATGTTTCATTAAAGAGATTAGATAATTACCTTTTTATTTGTTGTTTGGTTTTAAATAACAGATTAGACCATGACTATTATATTTTCATTGTATGTCTGTTACATTAAAAGGAATTAGATATTAAAATAAAGAATCATCTTTATCGTCACAACATACATTGGAATTTATATGTTAAATAAATGAAATTGTCATTTTTAGTCATTTTGTTGAACTAGAATTGTCAACAAAAAGGAATAATAACTTTATAGTCATTTTGTTGAACTAGAATTGTCAACAAAAACGAATAATAGTTTTTTAGTAATTTTGTTGAATTAGAATTGTCAACAAAAATGAATAATAACTTTTTAGTTGTGACGGCCCGCCCCGCACCAGCCAACATTTCCAATGAAAGTGCGCTGTGCCGCTGTCCAACCAGCACGGGACGGTCGTCGAAGAGAGGAAAAGAAGGGAATTTGAACTAGCGAGGAATATGTAGAATGTCTCACAACGCATGGAATAAAATATAATAATAACATACTTGACATAAAACAGGCGAGATAGTGCATAAGCTGAAAACTAAACCATCATAGCAGCAGGAAATCCGAATACTGCTTATTTTCCCCATCATCTTTGTTACAACTTTTAAAACTGTCTCTAAAGCAAAGGAAAGGAAAGGTACACTACTAATGCCCAAAGAAGTGACCAACAGCGACATAGGGAGCATATATATAGAATAGTACGTGTAAGCCTCCTGCTCGTCTCTGGACAACTACTCATGCACAACCAGCTTACCTGTCTCTAGTCTGCCCATTTAAAAGCACCCAGAGTAATAAGAAGAGACATAAAACTCTGGGTCAGACGAAAGTCTGGTATGAGCGATAAGCAGCAAAACAGAACAATAACAGGTATACTAAACCATACCTGAACCTGGACATACAAACAAAGAGTTAGCACAACAAGATGTACAATACTCTAAGGTGACACTAACATATGGTGTAAATATATGGGGGAGGGGGTGTGCATATCATAATGATGGCAAACAATCAAGCATAGAAACCATCCACACATCTCTCACTCAGTGCGTAAAGCATACGATATCCACCGCTTGGATCACCCAAATTCTTGCTATGATCACTCTGCCCCGTGGAGTCATGACGACTGCACTGCACTGATCCATAGCCACTAACCCTTGCTATGTCCACTCCGCCCAATGAAGTCATGATGACTCCACTGCACTGGCTCACAGCCATGCTACGATCACTCTGCCCCATGGAGTAACAACTACCTAACTGCCCTGATACGCGGCCTAACATCCATCTCGGTGGTGAATCAAAGCTGTAGACGTCGATAACCCCTTTGCACACGTCCCACAGTAAAGTCCAACCATGAAGTCAATTCGTTGATCCCATTTAGATCCCGAGTAATAACCTCCTATCTAGACCTCATTTGCATCTTGGGTTTTGGTCGAATTGGAGTTGGTCTTCAGAAGAGTCATCGCATAGAAGTAGTAGCATACATCCGGTTCGGTTTGGTGGCTTTCCCTTAGTTCGGTTCGACATGCTTCAGCTCTTGGTCATCCATTAGGTTCGGTTTGGCCAACAACCCCCCAGGTCGGTTCGGTTGTGGCACTCCATCCGGGTCGGTTTGGTCAACACCCTCTTGGTCGGTTCGGTTGTAGTACTCCATCCGGTTCGGTTTGGTCATCTCCATCCGTTGCTCCAGTTGCTCTCCTCCGATTCGATCCCATGATCAGCTCCGATCTGATCCCCACCCAACTCCAACTCTTTGCAATTGGCCTTCCTTATTGCCAAGGCTTCCCTAGTGCCAAGTTCCAATCTGGTTCGTATTCCCCTTGCCCGATTCGCTGATCCGATCCGAGCCCTATAATCCAATCCGATCCGAAACCCTGCACATTTCCTGCAACTTTTCCAGCGACTGTTTTACGCCATACGACGGCATTTTCGACCATTCTAACTCTTCTAATCAATCTCAAAGCATACCATACAGTCATAACAACATAGAGAATCAACCATAAACACCAAAACAACAATTTGATATGTCAAAACGGATCAAACAAACCCAAAAAACTATGTTTTCCCCTTAAGCATGTTTAAGCAAATATAATGATAGGATTAGCAAAACTTAACCAAATTAACCTAAACTTCTAACAGAGGCTTAAAATAATATTTATGAATTTCTAAACATTTTTTCCAGATTTTTAACATGCATAATTTCGTTAATTAACACTAATCACCCTAGTTAACTATAATTAGTGTAAAAACAATGCTAATCACTCACCTTAACCACAAATAAACTCAGATCTGAAACTTTTGGACCAAATGGTTTGGATTCCAATACACTCCAGCAGCTCTACCTCGATTTTCATGCTAATCCGCTTTGATTTGATGTAGATTTGGCTTAATTAGCGATTAGAAGGTGATTTGGGGTGTTTTAGCAAGTGGAGACCATTGCTAGGGTTCAAAGGTTGTAAGTGGCGGCTAAGAAATGAAATTAAAACTGATTTACTAATTCATCTCAGCCCTCCCATAACCCTAATCCCGAAATGGGTTATGGGCCCTCTTGCTAATCACCCTAATTAGGCCCAAGTAAGCTGTTTTCACCTTCTAAACCTTGTTTAGTCATATCTCCCAAACGGTGAGTCTGTTACGGAAAGGTAAACCATCATCCAGATCTAATGGAAGTGGTTTCAAGTCAAAACTCCTTATCGATCAAAAGTTATGGCCAAAACAAGATTAGATAGGGACAAAACAGTCATTTAAAAATAGGCAAAAATCATGATCATGGGAAATGACCCCAATAGTCGTCTCCCAAAGTTACATGACCATACGACTTCGTATGTGAAAGAGATAAATATTCTACAATCCTTCGATGCTTAGAATGCGGGTCGTTACATTCTCCCTCCTTAAGAAATTTCGTCCCCGAAATTCCTTAACACAAAACATACAAAGGATCCCGCATGCCTACCAATCATTCACAACAATCAAACATATAAAAACAAACAAACAAGTCTATCCTAACATGCAGAAAACTAAGTCGCAATTAAAATCTTATCAGGCAAAGAGTTCTAGATACATCTTCTTAATGCTCTCCTCTGTCTCCCAAGTACAGTCATTCTCATCCTCGCCCCACTAAACTTTGACTAGTTTCACTGCCTTCCTTCAAAGCTGCTTCGTATCATTACCAATAATACGCATAGGCCTGCGGTTCCCAACCGTATTAGGTTCAACCTCGATATCGTCCAACTAATCAGGTGAAATGGTCATACTAAGGTCGTTGACGAATTTCCTTAACCGGGAAACATGAAATACGTTATGAACTCCTGCCATCTTCTCTGGTAATTCAACTTTATATGCCAAATTCCCAACTTGCTTGAGAACTGAGAATGGACCAACAAATCTTGGTGTTAACTTGCCCCTCCTACCAAATCGTATCACGCTCTTTAATAGAGAAATCTTGACAAACACCAAGTTGCCAATGGGGAATTTCAGATCCCTTCTCCTCTTATCAGCATAACTCTTGTGCCTATCTTGGGCAGCCTTCATTCGTTGTCGGATGATCTTAATCTTGTTCGAGGTTTCTCTTTTCACATCTGGTCCAAGCACAAACTTGTCACCGATTTCTAACCAACACGACGGTGAGTTGCATAGTCTTCCGTACAAAGCTTCAAATGGAGCCATACCATTACTGGATTGACAACTATTATTATATGCGAACTCCACTAGATGTAAATGGTCATCCCATGATCCACCAAAATCCAATATACAAGCTCTTAAGAGGTCTTCTAATACTCGATTCACCCTCTCTGTCTGACCGTCGATTTGAGGATGATACCCGGTACTGAGTTGTAATTCTGATCCTAACACCTCTTGTAATCTCTTCCAAAACCCACTACTGAACATCGGATCTCGGTCAGTCACTACCCACTTTATATATAGTTCTGCTAAATTAGCTATTGTTCTATTCGACTTGACGGGTATAAACCTTACACTCTTGGTTAATCGGTCCACAATCACCCAAATGCTATCATGGCCTGATCTAGTTCTTGGTAACCTATCAATGAAATCCATTGAGACTTGTTCCTATTTCCATTCTGGAACTTCTAATGGTTGTAACAAACCACTAGGTTTCTTTTTCTCAGCTTTAACCAACTGGAAGTTCATGCATTTGGATATAAACTTTCCAACGTCTCTTTTCATTCCTACCCAGTAGTAGGTATGCTTCATGTCTCAATACATTTTGTTACCACCGGGATGTATAGTTAGTTTTGAGTGATGACACTCTCTAAGCACTTCATCTCCCAATTCATTGACATCGGGCACAACTAGTCTTCCATTCTTTCTAAGCCATCCATCTCGATCAAGCCCATACTTGTCCATCTCCCTATCGATACCAATCTCTAACTTGGAGATGATTTCTAATAAGTTAGGATCGTCCCTCTGACTAGAACCAACCCGCTCAATCAAAGTGGGTTTGATCGTCAAACTTGCTAATACTTCTGGATCCAATTCGCACTTTGGTCTAAAATCATACCCAGTGATGTACTCCAGTTGCTTCCATTCTAGAAACATATCCCCTTAACTGGCATGTCTTCTACTCAATGCATCAACTAGCGCATTTCCCTTTCCTGGTTTATATGCGATATTAAAATAGTAGGAAGCCAAGAATTCTAACCATCTTTGCTGTTGGAGATTTAGATCCTTCTGAGAGAAAAGATACTTTAACGATTTATGATCGGTAAACAACTCGAATCTTTCTCCTAAGAGATAATGTCTCCCCATCTTTAATGCGAACACAATCGCTGACAATTCCAAATCATGGGTAGGATATCTTTTCTCATGCGGTTTCAGTTGCCGACTAGCATAAGCTACAACCCTACCTCCTTGCATCAATACAGCACCTAGTCCGATAACCGTAGGCATCTGTGTATACCGTCATCTCTTCATTCCCTTTAGGAATGACTAACATTGGTGCACATGCCAACTTTCCTTTAGACTCTTAAACGCATTCTCGCGCTTTTCGTCCCAAGCAAAAGTTTGATTCTTCTTGGTCAACTGAGTTAATGGTGCCGCTATCTTGGAGAAGTCTTGAATAAACTTACGATAATTCAGCCAACCCCAAGAAACTTCTTACGTCTGTTGCATTTTAGGGCGTAGACCAATCTTGTACCATAGCCACCTTTGCAGGCTCCACGGCAATACCATTCTCTGAAACAACATGGCCCAAGAATCTCACTTCCCTCCTCCAGAAGTGACACTTAGAGAACTTTGCTTTCAATTGGTGTTTTCTTAACACCTCCATCACTATCCTCAGATGTTCCTTGTGTTCTTCCTCTGTCCTCGAATTAACCAAGATATCGTCTACGAACACAAGAACAAACTTATTCAATTGATCCCTGAATACCATATTCATAAGATCCACAAAATATGCTGGTGCGTTGGTCAACCCGAATGGCATGACCAACCACTCATAAAATCCAAACGGCGTCCGTAAGGCCATTTTAGCTATACTTTCAGCTTCTACCCTAAGTTGATGAAAACTGGTAGCAAGATCCAACCGGGAGAACACTCTCGCGTCGCTCAACTGATCAAACAAATCATCTACCCGCGGTAGAGGATACTTATTCTTTCTCGTCACCTTATTCAACTCGTGGTAGTCCACACACAATCGAAGGGAACTATCTGCCTTGGTAGCAAACACAACTGGTGTTCCCCACTCAGAAACACTTCTTCTGATAAATCCCTTCTTCAACAGATCACTTACTTGCACCCCGAGCTCTCACCACTCCCTTGGTGCTATATGACGAAGTGGCATCACTATAGGTCTGATATCTTTCACTAAATCAATTTGAAACTCAATCTCTCGGTGTGGTGGAAGTCCGGTCACTTCCTCGAAGACGTCCGGATACTGGCCAGCCACAGCACATCTGACAACTCATCATGCGGGATGTCGAGGGAATTTAGAAAACTAGCCATTACCCCATCACTAGGTAGACCACCAAACACTACCCTCCGCCCATCATCCGCTCTAACTATCGCAAAAAAAGCCCTCAAAGTCTACCACCACCCTGTATCTTTGGAACCAATCGACTCCCAAAATAATGCCAAACCCAGTAAAGCCCAAAACAAAGCAATCACAAACAAACATGCATCCATGAGTCGATAAGACCACATTACGACAAATCATGCTAAGGCTAGTTGAACCACCAATCGGGTTCATCACCGCTAAAGGTCTATCGACTATCTCGGGTCCAATCCCAACCTATCTACCATGTCACTAGATATGAAGGAATGGGAAGCTCCGGTATCAAACAATACTCGAACAGGAACATCTAAACAGAAAGCATACCTTGAATGATGACATTCTTTCCTTTCTCCGCCGCGGTTGGGGCATTTGTCGAAGAAGGAACAACATTAAGAGCATATGCTTTCACAATCTACTTCTCCTTAGGGGGTTGCGGACACTTATCCTTGTGATGTCCCACTTGTCCACAATTGAAGCACTTCATGTTCGCTGGCTTTGCTCGACATTCTTTAGCATAATGGCCCTTCTTGCCACAGCTAAAGCACTCAACATCTTTCTTGCTCTTTTTATGACCATCCTTAGCTTGGTTCTGACTCTGTTTCCTTTTATTCTGAGAATTATTCTTGCCTCCACCGCTTGCTTGCGGCTTGGCCCCTCTGCAGGTGCGACAATGACTTCAGTCTTAGGTTTAGCATAAAGGCTCTCTGACCTCAATGCTTTCCCAACAATTGATTCAAAAGTCTCATCAATATGGTTTTTAAGCCTTTCCCCTAAGTACTGATCTAAAGAAGTTATGAACTTCTCGTTCTTCTTCTTGGGAGTGTCAATGAGGGATAATCCATATTTTGATAAAGTATCGAACTCAGCAATGTACTTCGAGACTGCTCTACCATTCTGCTTAAGCTCTAGAAATTCCTTAAACAATTCTGATTTCTGAGCAGCAGGGATAAAATTATCACAGAATCGGGCCTTAAACTGATCCCAAGTAACTTGATCCTCTGGAGTAGCTGCCTTAGTAGCATTCCACCAATTCATCGCCCGTCCTTGCAGCTGACGGGATGCTAGCTTTCTCTTCATCACATCCTCAATACCCAAGTCTTCGATGATACACTCACAGCTATCCAACCAATCCTGAACTTCTGTAGCTGATTCCGTTCCTGGAACAGCTTTCCACCAAGACTAGTGTAATCCTTGCATAGCTTGGCGAAATCGGCTCTAGGCGCCTGCAATATTGCAGCACCACCATTTGCAGCATTGGGAACTGCTCCTTGCACATTTCTAAGCATCTTTCTCATGAAGTCAATGAACATCGTCCTCATATAAGGAGCATTCCCATTATTAGCTCCTCTACCAGTACCCCTAGTGTATCGGCTCATCGTCCAAAATATCACAAATACGCACTCTCATATACATACTATCTCTCTCTGGTGTCTTCTCTAGGTTAACTACGCAACCTAGTGCTCTGATACCAAATGCGACGTCCCGTTCCGCACCAGTTGACATTTCCAATGGAAGTGCGTTGTGCCGTTGCCCAACCAACACGGGACGGTCGTCGAAGAGAGGAAAAGAACGGAATTTGAACTAGCGAGGAACCTGTAGAATGTCTCACAACGCATGGAATAAAATATAATAATAACATACTTGACATAAAACAGGCGAGACAGTGCATAAGCTGAAAACTAAACCATCATAGCAGCAGAAAATCCAAATACAACTTATGTTACACATCATCTTGATTACAACTTTTAAAACTGTCTCTAAAGCAAAGTAAAGGAACGGTACACTACTAATGCCCAAAGTAGTGACCGGCAGCGACACAGGGAGCATATATATAGAATAGTACGTGTAAGCCTCCCGCTCGTCTCCGGACAGCTACTCGTGCACAACCAGCTAACCTGTCTCTAGTTTGCCTGTTTAAGAGCACCTAGAGTAATAAGAAGAGACATAAAACTCTAGGTTAGACAAAAGTCTGGTATGAGCGATAAGCAGCAAAACAGAACAATAACAGGTATACTAAACCATACCTGAACCTGGACCTACAAACAAAGAGTTAGCACAACAAGATGTACAATACTCTAAGGTGACACTAATGATGGCAAACAATCAAGCATATAAACCCTCCTCACATCTCTCACTTAGTGCGTAAAGCATATGATATCCACTGCTTTGATCACCCAAATCCTTGCTATGATCACTCTGCCCCATGGAGTTATGACGACTCCACTGCACTGATCCATAGCCACTAATCCTTGCTATGTCCACTTTGCCCCATGAAGTCATGATGACTCCACTGCACTGGCTCACAGCCATGCTACGATCACTCTTCCCCATGGAGCAATAACTACCCCCTTGCACGGATACGTAGCCTGACATCCGTCTCGGTGGTGAATCAAAGCTGTAGACGTCAATAACCCCTTGCACATGTCCCGCAGCAAAGTCCAATCATGAAGTCAACTCGTTGATCCCATTTGGATCCTGAGTAATAACCTCCCATTTGGACCTCCTTTGCATCTCGGGTTTTGGTCGAATTGGAGTTGGTCTTCAGAAGAGTCATCGCGTAGAAGTAGTAGCATGCATCCGGTTCGGTTTGGTGGCTTTCGGTTCGACATGCTTCAGCTCCTGGTCATCCATTCGGTTTGGTTCGGTCAACACCCCCCAGGTTGGTTCGGTTGTGGCACTCCATCAGGGTCGGTTTGGTCATCATCCTCCCGGTCGGTTCGGTTGTGGCACTCCATCCGGGTCGGTTTGGTCATCTCCATCCGTTGCTCCAGTTGCTCTCCTCCGATCCGATCCCATGCTCAGCTCCGATCTGATCCCCACCCAACTCCAACTCTTTGCAAGTGGCCTTCCTTGTTGGCAAGGTTCCACTAGTGCCATGTTCCAATCCGATTCGTATTCCCCTTGCCCGATTCACCGATCTGATCCGAGCCCTATAATCCAATCCAATCCGATCCGAAATCCTGCAACTTTTCCAGCGACTGTTTTATGCCATACAATGGCGTTTTCGATCATTCTAAATTTTCTAATCATTCTCAAAGCATACCATACAGTCATAGCAACATAGAGAATCAACCATAAACACCAAAACAACAATTTGATATGTCAAAACGGATCAAACAAACCTCAAAACCTATGTTTTCCCTTTAAGTATGTTTAAGCAAATATAATGATAGGATTAGTAGAACTTAACCAAATTAACCTAAAATTCGAACAAAGGCTTAAAATAATATTTAAGAATTTCTAAACATTTTTCCAGATTTTTAACATGCATAATTTCGTTAATTAACACTAATCACCTTAATTAACTGTAATTAGTGTAAAAACAATGCTAATCACCCACCTTAGCCACAAATAAACTCAGATCTGAAACTTTTAGACAAAATGGTTCGGATTCCAATACACTCCAGTAGCTCTACCTCGATTTTTGTGCTAATTCTCTTTGATTTGATGTAGATTTGGCTTATTTAGCGATTAGAAGGTGATTTGGGGTATTTTAGCAAGTGGAGGCCATTGCTAGGGTTCACTGGTTGTAAGCGTCGGCTAAGAAATGAAATAAAAACTGATTTACTAACTCATCTCGGCCCTCCCATAACCCTAATCCCGAAATGGGTTATGGGCCCTCTTGCTAATCACCCTAATTAGGCCCAGTAAGCTGTTTTTCACCTTCTAAACCTTGTTTTAGCCATATCTCCCAAACGGTGAGTCCGTTTGGCTAATGTGACCACTCTACGGAAAGGTAAACCATCATCTGAATCTAATGGAAGTGGTTTTAGGTCAAAACTCCATACCAATCAATAGTTATGGCCAAAACAAGATAAGCTTGGGGCAAAACGGCCATTTAAAAATCGGCAAAAATCATGAACATGGGAAATGACCCCAATAGTCGTCTCCCAAAGTTACATGACCATACGACTTCGTATGTGAAAGAAATAAATATTCTACGATCCTTCGATGCGTAGAATGCGGATCGTTACATTAATCATTTTGTTGAACTAGATTTGTCAACAAAAATGAATAATAACTTTTTAGTCATTTTGTTGAACTAGAATTGTCAACAAAAATGAATAATAACTTTTTAGACATTTTGTTGAACTAGAATTGTCAACAAAATGAATGAATCACTTTTTAATCATTTTGTTGAATTAGAAGTGGTATGTTAATAAAATAATTATTTTTATTGTCAAAACATGCATTGAAACTATATGCAAATAAAATATCCCTTTTTATTTGTTTAAGTTAAAAAAAATAGAAATACAAATAAAAATTATCTTTTTATTTGTCATTAGCAAAATGATATGTAAATAAAATACATCTTATTTGACATTACAAAACGTGTAGATGTGTTATGCCAATAAAACATTTTATTTGGCGTGTTAAATACATTAGAGGAATCGTCGAATAGTTTATATATATATATATATATATATATTAAAATTAAATGAATCGCGCACCGCAGTTCGCGTTTCAAAATCGTAACTTTAAACGATGATACCGAAAGATCCGACCGTCAGATTTTCACAAAACTAGAACCGTTAAACTAGAACCGTTAAGTCCGCTTTGGGAAGATCTTTCCAATGATGTAAATTTCATTAAAATCTATCGGTTAGATTTCGAGAAATGTGTAAATCAAATTTAGGTTAAAACAGCGCCGGAACCGCCTATTGACCCGAGGCGTTGTTAAATTAAATTGGGTTGTTTTTATATAAATAAAAATAGCGATAAATCGTTATAAAATAATATTAACGATATGAAATGATTTTAAATTATATATATATATATTTGAGAACTATTTGAAAAGACCGAGTCCAATCTCATTTCAAATAATTATACGATGATTTAAAGTCGAGGACATTGAAGACGGTGATTGATGACCGGCGTTCTTCACATCGAATGGATGAGTACTTGTGCCCTGAACTGATTTGCTTCCAGAAAAGGGTTACAGTGGTAGTTGTCCGGACGTACTTATTGATTGTCCAGATAAGCAAGCACCTCTCTTCCGTATTGGACATACGGGACAAGGAATAAGATGTCTCCAGTTCGTTCAGACCCAAAACGGACTTGTAAATGGATGTGTGTCTGATATTGGATTTCATTCCATGTAAATTGATTTCTGTTCAATATATATATCTGTTTGGTGGCGGAGAATTTATTCTCTTGTTTAACACCCTTCTCTAAGACGCACGAGCTCAGAGGTTATATATTGATAGTTATCGATCGCATGGCATGAATTGTCAATGTGGCATGCCAAGATGCAAACGATCGAGACTTTTGTTGAAAAGCAGGGCCTTGTGGTTGATGATCAAAGCATGGCCTGTTTAGGCATAGCTTTGTGTATAGCGTTACTTCGCCAGCCTCACACCTTGGTATGAGTCAAAATGCAAATGATCGAGGCTTTTGTTGAAAAGCAGGGCCTTGTGGTTAATGATCAAAGCATTGCCTGTTTAGGCATAGCTTTGTGTATAGCGTTACTTCGCGAGCCTCACACCTCGGTATGAGTCAAAAACGGGACAAGGGAACGCAAGGAGTGCACACATTTCTTCCTAGCTAGAAGTGGTATTAGGGTTTGCAAGCCCTGACATTTTACTTATGTGGATGATGGATTACGAGGCCTTGGTTATATTGGTCGATAGTGACCAATTTATACGTTCAATAGAACCGGGAAACATGTGTTCAGGAATTGCCAATCCACTTAAGTATTTGTGGAGTGGCCCTACAGGATCCAAGGGTTCAGTGCGGGGGATCCTGAGACATTTGCTAGAGTGTCTCGAATCGTTAAGGAGATCGTCCCTAGCCTTGACTCATGATGGAAATCCAACTTCCAATACGACACAATGTGGTTTTGATTGTAAAACTAGTATGGCGACATAGTATACGGTAGCTATGTCGTCTATGATTGATACATTATGATGGAAATGTTTTTGAAACATCTATACACTAATAATAATATCAAATCCGTTTTATCATATCAAGCATTTTTGACCATCATAAGGTAAAACTCTATCCTTCGGTTTGCGTTGCATTGTGTGATGGCACATGAGTCTTATAATGGTTTTATTTTTCTAAAAAGCATTGTGTTGTTTAACGATTTACTTTATTTCATGCACTGGCAATCCAATGGAGTAAACCCGTTCCGCATTAGTGGCGTGGTCCTGTGATTAGCCTTATTATTAGATAAGTTAAGTAAGATTTCTCATACCAGTCCCATGACTGACTCGTAGTTTGTTTCACTTGTAAACTCGGGTGCCCTCTTTTTCACATGGGCAGTCGAGTAGCTTGTTTTGCAGATATTCATTTTTGAGCAAGATTCTGGATCGAAGCTTAAAGCTGTGTCTAGAGAAATGATAGCCTTCCACTGTGTTAGTTTAATTGTTCCGCTGTGCATTGTATTACATTCATTGTAAATAATCTTCCGCTGTATTATTATTTATCGATGCACTGTGATATTCTGTACTCTGATTTAACATTATTACGATGTTTATAAAAGTCTTCTGTTATTTGTTCTAATGTATGGTATGCCCAGAGTTGGTGTATTCGAGGATTTCCAACTTTTGGATCAGGCCTGTGTGATTTATGGTTGATTCAAAAGGGCGAGGATTTTCGGGTCATTACAGGATATAACTTACAATTTATATTATGATATCTGAATTTTTCGTATTCATTAAAAGGATATAATTAAATAGATTCTAACGTTTCTTATTTTATGAACTCTGATTTATTTTTAATCCTATACATTCAATTGAAATTTAAAATCGAATTTTCAAACTACCATGCCATTTCAGGCTCGTTATATAATTAATATATATTTATACGTTCTAACTTCGATTTAAATAAATTTTCAATCATCATTATTTAAGTAAGTCATTTTAAATATTCAAAATCCATTAAAATAGCTAAAATAAAAATTTTAAATTGGTTCACAAATTTCGGGTTGTTTCAATCTCCCCCACTTAAAATCTTTTCGTCCTCGAAAAGGAACGGAGCTGAAAGTTGTTTAACTAATCAACTCAACTCTCATTCTGGATTAAGTTCTTCAACTTTTCAGTTTCTAAGAACTTTCTAATTTCTCAAAAATTTGGCTAACACCCAAAATTTTTGAAAAAAAATCTCCATATCCTCCTTTGTATGGGGAGGGTTTGAAAATTTTATTGGGCCGTATTAGGCACACAATAAATCAATAAAAAGCATACATGATTTTTTTGATCTATCTATGCCCAAGGGAGACCTGTAAAAAGTCGTAATCTCATACATTGCCCCAATGTTGGAAATAAAATAATCTATGTGCCCTATTTATGTGACGGTCGGGAATTTCGCTCGATCCGAATCAGTCGTTAAACCGATCTAGATCGTTCGAAACCCCTGATCGTTTGAGAACAGGAAAAATCAGAACGCAGACGGAAGAACATTTCATTGTTATTACAACAATTCCATCAGAATACAAGAATATACAGAGTATAATTGAATAAATTACATTCGATAAATATCAGAGATTACAATAAATTACATAGCAGCGGAAAAACAATACAAAGCACAACTGAAGGCGATATACGGAGACAGAGCTTTCCGGATATCATTCCAGCTGTAAACCAGGATCCTGTGAATATAAATCTGCAAAACCAAAACTACTAGCTGCCCGTGTCGAAAATAAGGGCACCCAGAGTTTAGGTTAAAACAATAAACTCCAGGTTAGTCATGTGACTGGTGTGAGAACTAAAACAGTTATTTAAAACTTTACTTTAAAAGAGAGTAATTCAAGGGACCACGCCGTATAACACGGAACGGGTTTCCTCCCAAGAATACTAGTGCATAGGATACACAACGCAATGCTTTTTCGAAAAATGAAGCTATTATAAGACCTAGGTCCCATCACACAATGCAACGCAAGCCGGAGGATAGGGTTTTACCTTATAACAGCCAAACATGCTTGATACGTTTAAAACAAATCATTTGATACTATAATAAGTGTATAGTGTCAAAACAATTTCAATCATAAATATAAATCATAGACGGCATAGCATCCCATGCTACTATGTCGCCATACTAGGCTCTACAAATAAAGCCGAAATACACGTATTGGAAATTGGATTTCCGTCATGAGTCGAGGCAAGGGGCAAGCTCCTCTCCGCGTTCGAGACACTCTAGCAAATGTCCCAGGGTTACGCACTCTGGGCAACCCCTGGATCTTCAGGGTCGGTCCTCACTTACGTTAGAGGATTAGTTATGCCTGAACACACGTTTCCGGTCCTTACAGACCTATAATCGAGGCGCCTCATTCAGACAACCACAAAGGTGAAAAGTATATAAATGTCAGGGCTGGTAAGTCACTGACACTACCAAAGCTAGAAAGAAACGTCGTGCTCTCCCTGCAGTCCGTATCCCGTTTTTGACTCATACCGAGGTGTGAGGCTCGCGAATTCACGTTATACACAAAGCTGCCACGTAGGCCGTGCTTTGATCATCAACCACAAGACTTTGCTTTTCAACAGAAGCCTTGATCATTGCATCTCAGCGTGCCACACAGGCAATTTATGCCATGCGATTGATATCTATCGATATATAACCTCTAAGCTCGTACGTCTCAGAGAAGGGCGTTAAGCAAGAGAATAAATTCTCCGCCGCCAAACAGATATATATTTAACAGAAATCAATCAACACAGAATAAAATCCAATGTCAGACACACAATCCATTTACAAGTTCGTTCTGGGTCTGAACGAAACCGGAGGCACTTTCCTCGCATATCCATCGATCTCCAGGTACGTCTGGACGACCACCAACTATTTCCATCCTCTTGGGTGTACAGCCCAGTCAGGATCGTCGGTAATTATCCAAACGATGTGAAGACTCCCGGTCTTCAACCACCGTCTTCATCTTCGACTTATCGTCGAATCAGTTATTCAGAATGGGTATAAACCCGGCCTTTCCGAACAACCCGCGTATATTAAAAACAAATGTTACACAAACACAACATATGCCTCATTCCAATTCATATTCTCAGGGAAAAGTTCCCATTAATTTTATCCAAGATAAATTCTTTAAAATTTATCCTTTAATCTTCCTTTGGAAGTCATTTCAAACCAAATTATGGTTTTCCAAACTAGTCGAGATTAGCGAACCACAACGAAGTAATTATTTATTTTATTTCCCAATCCCAACCTATTCATCCCATGAAGCAAAACTGGTAATACTCCATATCTAATACTATGGTGTTATCGGTAAAATTAATTACCATTTCACGTTCAAATCTAATTAAAGATTTAACTATCGCTTTGGAGCAAAACTGGCAATACTCCATTCTCGCTCATTTCTAAATTTGATAATTTAGATTATAGATTCACATTTCAACCTAATTGCAGATTCGTTAAAACTCCTTTTGCTGGGTTAAAGAACTAGGTGTTATTTAAGACACAGTTCACGACAAACCCAAATCACATTCTATTTGTTATCGGGTTAAAGAACTAGTGTTATTCAAAACACCGTTCACGATAAACCCATTTCAAATCCAATTAAATATATTAGAAATTACGATTATTTAAAACACCTTTTTAAATCTAATTTATTTATTTAAAAATAATTGGGTTTTAAATTTAGTTCAAAACTAGTTCATTTCGATAAAAATCCATTTTTATCTTTTCAAATATGGAGTTTTTTACCCCAATTTTTCCCAAATCATTTCTTATGATTTTACACAAATTATTACTATTTTTAATAATTTTATTAAGGCCCGTACAATCGATTTCCAACAATGGCCATCGAACTGCACTTACAACGACCTTTTTCAAATTTGATTTGGACGTAACTCCAAATCCAACCGTTAGATTTCAAATTCCTAATATTCGTTAGGAAGATCTTTTCGATACGAACCCAACGGTTCCGGTTTTAGGAGAATCAAACGGTCGGATCTCCCGTAATGTCCGTTTGAAATAAATGGTCGAAATTCGCGAACTGCCGCGGCGCGGCGCGTTCTATTCAGGCCATTATATTATATATAATATATATTTCGTCGATTATTATTTAAAATGAATTTTATAAATAGTTTTGAATTCGTTTCAAAAACAATTTCAACTTCCATTTCAATTCAAATCAAAATTGAATTCTTCCTTAATAATTCGTTTTAAAATTCATTTCTATTCAATTCAAATTTCAATTCGATTTGAATTCCTTTCAATTCGTTTTCTGTTCAATTCGAATTGGTTTTCTATTCGATTCAATTCAAATTGGTTTTCTATTCAAATTCAATTCAAATTCGTTTTCTATTCAATTCAATTCAAATTCGTTTTCTATTCAATTCATTTCGAAATCGTTTTCTATTCAATTCATTTCGAAATCGTTTTCTATTCAATTCATTTCGAAATCGTTTTCTTTTCAATTCATTTCGAAATCGTTTTCTATTCAATTCATTTCGAAATCGTTTTCTATTCAATTCATTTCGAAATCGTTTTCTATTCAATTCATTTCGAAATCGTTTTCTATTCAATTCATTTCGAAATCATTTTCTATTCAATTCATTTCGAAATCGTTTTCTATTCAATTCATTTCGAAATCAATAAAATCGATATAAATATCGTTCGCGTCAAAATAGCGCATCTCTAATCAATACGGCTTTATATATTTCAATAATTCATTTATTTTATTCAACAAATGAATATTTATTTTTGTCAATACACGACTAATCTCAACGAATGAGTACTGTCCACGTGTGACTATTTTTGTTAAAATATTTCGTTCAACACATGACTAATCTCAACGGATGAGTACAGTCAACACATGAACCTTTATTTTATAATATAAAGATGTAAATTTTATTGTTAAAATATTTCGTTCAACACATGACTAACCTCAACGGATGAGTACAGTCAACACATGAACCTTTATATTATAATATTCTTTATTTTCTAAATTGGAATGAGGCCTAATCAATCACCATATAATATTAATTATATGGATTTTCATACATCACATGTATATAATAGCATTGAAAAACAATCAACCATCAACCAAAGTGCACTACACTGTATAAGCATCAAATAAAGATATCTAACGCTCATAACAGCCTGTCAATCAATCGATCGACATATTTAATCAATCAGGATGAGTGAACTTCAAATTTCATCCCAACACCCGTGTGGGGTTTCAAACAATCAAACACAGATTTTATTTGTGCAGTTGGGCGATGTGTAAAATTTATCGTCCCAATCAATGTCCTTTAAATAGGTGTACATAAACAAACCGTCCGGTTTGTAAATGAATATTTTATTTATTCACATTCACTATATTCATATTCACGTTAAAAATTATATTTTTAACGATAAAACATTTTATTTTAACATATGAATTTCTATTCAGTTCATTCTTTAAATAAAATGATGTTTTTATTTTTCTAAATTATTTTAGAAAATTTCGACGACATAACGGCACGATGCTAGAAACGGGACGAGGCCTAGCCTTATCCCCGGTCTAGTGAAGGCCCACGCCATTCACACATCAATCAAATCCATTCCATTTCACCAAACAATTCAATCCAAATCAAATAATCCAACTAGTATATGCAACCATACAAACAAGTCCATGGTCTGTGGACGATTGTGTCGGGTGCTACTAAACACCGTCTGCATCCTAATATATATATATAACTAGAAAATGAAATTGAAAGGTGAGAAATTCTCACCAATAGCTATCCAATCATCTTGACTCTTCTTTGATAGAAATCTTCATCGTTATCGCATTTTTGTCATCTTCGTTGCTGTAGCCACTACATATGTAAAAATCGAATTTTTACTTCGCTATTCAATATATAAAAATCGAATTTTTACCTTGTTATTCAATATATAAAAATCGAATTTTTACTTCGCTATTCAATATATAAAAATCGATTTTTTATTATACTATTCAATATATAAAAATCAAATTTTTACCTTGTTATTCAATATATAAAAATCGAATTTTTATTATACTATTCAATATATAAAAATCAAATTTTTACCTTGTTATTCAATATATAAAAATCGAATTTTTATTATACTATTCAATATATAAAAATCAAAATTTTACCTTGTTATTCAATATATAAAAATCGAATTTTTACTATGTTATTCAATATATAAAAATCGAAATTTTACTATGCTTTTCAATATATAAAAATCGAATTTTTATATTCACGCTATATGGATAAAAATTCTATTTCTATCCCGCTATTCTTCATATAAAGATTTCGCCTTTTCAAAAATATAGATTTCGCCTTTTCAATATGAAAAATATCGTTTTTCCATTGTTAAAAATTCGACCTTTCTATTATTAAAAATTATAACTTTTCCTTTATGAAAATTCTAACTTTCTAATTCAAAAATCATATAATTTCAGTTTTTAAAATCATATATTTTGTAAAGCAAATATCAAATCTGTTCCTTGCTAAAATCTCGTCTTTGATCTGTATGAAAATCAATTTTTTAATTCAAAATCATATACATAAAAATTGAATTTTTATTTCAAAATCCTATATATAAAAAGGAAAAATCAGTTTTAATTTCTAATAAAATCAGTTTTTATATAATCTAAAAATCATAAAATAAAAGAAAAGAAAAGAAAAGAAAAACTTACTGTATTTGTTTTGAGAAGGGGGGGCTGTCGCGCTCATCTCAGGGCGGAGATGAAGGGGAACGGAAACGAAGAGGGGGTGCTGGAGTGGAGGGTCTCAAGCGCTCGACGGTGGTGGTCGCGGTCAGGGAGTGGCGGCGGTCCGGTTGGCTAGGGCTTCGATGGGTCTTAGGGGAAAAAGAGGACGGCAGCATCGATTGGGAAGAGGGAGAATGGAGGGGGAGCGCCAGTCAATCGACGGTGGCAAATGGCGTGGGGCGAAGGCGGCGGCGGTAGCGTGGGCGTCGAGGTCTGGGTGAAAAGGCGATCGGGGTTTTTTTATTTCATTTGAGAATGATTTCAACAAGGGGGGGGGCTTGTTAAACGAGAAAGGTAGGGGAGTTTTATATTGATTTATTTATTTATTTTATTTAATTTCTCCAAAAAAGGTAGCTTTTATATACGAACGCCCACTGAGACCTAACGACTGTCGCCCTTAGCTAATTACCCCCATTCCGAACACAATGGGATATGTATCGTAAGCTGATTCGATCGTTTCGATTAGTTTCCGTTAAAATCAACATATAACTCTATATATTGAATTTGAACGCGCATTTCAATTTACTGGGGTCACATACGAATTCGAAAAATTCCTGAAAAATATTTTCTAGCTTCGTATTGACGATACGGTCCTAACAAAACTAGTTTCGTCGAATTCTGAGACCGTTGGAAAAATGGCCATTTTCCAGTCGATTAAAATCAACTGAAACTGGTCAAACGCGTTTTCCTTTGCCACGCTCACATATTGATTCGAAAAATTATGAAATTTGAAACCTAGCAATAATTTGACATCACGGACCCAACAAAAGTGGTTTCGTCGAAATCCGAGGTCGTTTGCAAAATTCCCATTTTTAAGGGCCTGAATTCCATAGCGACTATTCAGAATTTTCAACTGGACATATCTTTTGATTCTCGCTATGAAATCTTGATTTTTCGGATTCGTTGGAAAGATATTCTCAAATAGATCCTATAATTTTTGGTCTCACTAAAATCCGGATTGTTTTGCACCCGGTACATTCAATTGAAGTTTGAAATCGAATTATCGAACTACCGCGCCATTTTCAATTCTATTTATAATTATATATAAATATTTATATTCTAACGACGGCGTATATAATATATATACGTTCTAAATATATTCAAAATAAATTTTCGTCGATATTATTTAAAATAATCTATTTTAACTATTCAAAATTCGCTAAAATTGCCAAAATAAAAATTTTAAACTGGCTCAGATTTCCGGGTTATTACAATCTCCCCCACTTAAAACTTTTCGTCCCCGAAAAGGAACGAAGTTGAAAGTGGTTTGATTAATCAACTCTACGTTCGATCCGGCTTCCATTATCTAACTTTTCAGTTTCTGAGAATTTCCAAATTTTCAAAAATTTGGCTAACACCCTAAATTTTCGAAAAAATTCGCCATAACCTCCCCTGCACCGGGAGCCACGGGAAAATCCCGAAATTGCCATACAGGCCTTCTGATCTCAAAAAGAAAAAGAAAAAGCCAAGCGGCTAGCCAATAGGCTCATAAAATCATCATCACCCAAACAAAACGGTAAATTATAGTAAACATGTACCTATTTGTCGGGCAAACAAATTTTATTCTCTGCTCTAGCCTCCTTGCTATGACCTGTTCAATGTAAGTATGTGTATATGCAAGCAAATGCGACCAATTTTCAATACAATTCAATATTTGATTCAATTAGGCTAAATGGTTCAAAATTATCAAACAAATAAACAAACAACACAAACATCAATCAATTAGTGAGTTAACGTTTCAAATTCATAAATTTGATATATATACAGAAAATCATGTTTTTGATGCCAATCACAACAATGTGTTCTAGCCATATAAGTTTTGGTTCTCACACCAGTCTAATGGAAATATATAGATATCACACCTTCGAAACACGAACATAAATACTGATGATGTCATGACAATCATCAGTACCATCTCCGGGTGACTAGAATGTGATTCTATATCTATCCAGTATATTAAAACTTCGAATATACGTTCATGACGCGTATATGCAAAATCTTTATATATTGGAATGTCCATATTCAAAGTAAATAAATATTCAAATACATATAAAATGGTTTAAATTTCAAAACAAAATTGTTTTCATTTGAAAAATATACTCTTCACACTCATTCTAGGATACTACTGATCCTATCTCTAACGAGTCATTCTAATTGGATATTACTAATCCAATATCTGATGAATTCTTTCGTATGGTTCTAATGTGTCTTGTTCTCGAGCTCTGTAAACCAAAGTTCTGATACCAAATGTGACGGTCGGGAATTTCGCTCGATCCGAATCAGTCGTTAAACCGATCTAGACCGTTCGAAACCCCTGATCGTTTGAGAACAGGACAAATCAGAACGCAGACGGAAGAACATTCCATTGTTATTACAACAATTCCATCAGAATACAAGAATATACAGAGTATAATTGAATAAATTACATTCGATAAATATTAGAGATTACAATAAATTACATAGCAGCGGAAAAACAATACAAAGCACAACTGAAGGTGATATACGGATACAGAGCTTTCCGGATATCATTCTAGCTATAAACCAGGATCCTGTGAATATAAATCTGCAAAACCAAAACTACTAGCTGCCCGTGCCGAAAATAAGGGCACCCAGAGTTTAGGTTAAAACAATAAACTCCAGGTCAGTCATGTGACTGGTGTGAGAACTAAAACAGTTATTTAAAACTTTACTTTAAAAGAGAGTAATTCAAGGGACCACGCCGTATAACACGGAACGGGTTTCCTCCCAAGAATACTAGTGCATAGGATACACAACGCAATGCTTTTTCGAAAAATGAAGCTATTATAAGACCTAGGTCCCATCACACAATGCAACGCAAGCCGGAGGATAGGGTTTTACCTTATAACAGCCAAACATGCTTGATACGTTTAAAACAAATCATTTGATACTATAATAAGTGTATAGTGTCAAAACAATTTCAATCATAAATATAAATCATAGACGGAATAGCATCCCATGCTACTATGTCGCCATACTAGGCTCTACAAATAAAGCCGAAAGACACTTATTGGAAATTGGATTTCCGTCATGAGTCGAGGCAAGGGGCAAGCTCCTCTCCGCGTTCGAGACACTCTAGAAAATGTCCCAGGGTTACGCACTCTGGGCAACCCCTGGATCTTCAGGGCCGGTCCTTACTTACGTTAGAGGATTAGTTATGCCTGAACACACGTTTCCCGGTCCTTACAGACCTATAATCGAGGCGCCTCATTCCAACAACCACAAAGGTGAAAAGTATATAAATGTCAGGGCTGGTAAGTCACTGACACCACCAAAGCTAGAAAGAAACGTCGTGCTCTCCCTGCAGTCCGTATCCTGTTTTTGACTCATACCGAGGTGTGAGGCTCGCGAATTCACGTTATACACAAAGCTGCCACGTAGGTCGTGCTTTGATCATCAACCACAAGACTTTTCTTTTCAACAGAAGCCTTGATCATTGCATCTCAGCGTGCCACACAAGCAATTTATGCCATGCGATTGATATCTATCGATATATAACCTCTAAGCTCGTACGTCTCAGAGAAGGGCGTTAAGCAAGAGAATAAATTCTCCGCCGCCAAACAGATATATATTTAACAGAAATCAATCAACACAGAATAAAATCCAATGTCAGACACACAATCCATTTACAAGTTCATTCTGGGTCTGAACGAAACCGGAGGCACTTTCCTCGCATACCCATCGATCTCCAGGTACGTCTGGACGACCACCAACTATTTCCATCCTCTTGGGTGTACAGCCCAATCAGGATCGTCGGTAATTATCCAAACGATGTGAAGACTCCCGGTCTTCAACCACCGTCTTCATCTTCGACTTATTGTCGAATCGGTTATTCAGAATGGGTATAAACCCGGCCTTTCCGAACAACCCACGTATATTAAAAACAAATGTTACACAAACACAACATACGCCTCATTCCAATTCATATTCTCAGGGAAAAGTTCCCATTAATTTTATCCAAGATAAATTCTTTAAAATTTATCCTTTAATCTTCCTTTGGAAGTCATTTCAAACCAAATTATGGTTTTCCAAACTAGTCGAGATTAGCGAACCACAACGAAGTAATTATTTATTTTATTTCCCAATCCCAACCTATTCATCCCATGAAGCAAAACTGGTAATACTCCATATCTAATACTATGGTGTTATCGGTAAAATTAATTACCATTTCACGTTCAAATCTAATTAAAGATTTAACTATCGCTTTGGAGCAAAACTGGCGATACTCCATTCTCGCTCATTTCTAAATTTGATAATTTAGATTATAGATTCACATTTTAACCTAATTGCAGATTCGTTAAAACTCCTTTTACTGGGTTAAAGAACTAGGTGTTATTTAAAACACAGTTCACGACAAACCCAAATCACATTCTATTTGTTATCGGTTTAAAGAACTAGTGTTATTCAAAACACCGTTCACGATAAACCCATTTCAAATCCAATCAAATATATTAGAAATTCCGATTATTTAAAACCCCTTTTTAAATCTAATTTATTTATTTAAAAATAATTGGGTTTTAAATTTAGTTCAAAACTAGTTCATTTCGATAAAAATCCATTTTTATCTTTTCAAATACGGAGTTTTTCACCCCAATTTTTCCCAAATCATTTCTTATGATTTTACACAAATTATTACTATTTTTAATAATTTTATTAAGGCCCGTACAATCGATTTCCAACAATGGCCATTGAACTGCACTTACAACGACCTTTTTCAAATTTGATTTGGACGTAACTCCAAATCCAACCGTTAGATTTCAAATTCCTAATATTCGTTAGGAAGCTCTTTTCGATACGAACCCAACGGTTCCGGTTTTAGGAGAATCCGACGGCCGGATCTCCCGTAATGTCCGTTTGAAATAAATGGTCGAAATTCGCGAACTGCCGCGGCACGTTCTATTCAGGTCATTATATAATATATATAATATATATTTCGTCGATTATTATTTAAAACAAATTTTATAAATAGTTTTGAATTCGTTTCAAAAACAATTTCAACTTCCATTTCAATTCAAATCAAAATTGAATTTTTCCTTAATAATTCGTTTTAAAATTCATTTCTATTCAATTCAAATTTCAATTCGATTTGAATTCCTTTTAATTCGTTTTCAGTTCAATTCGAATTGGTTTTCTATTCGATTCAATTCAAATTGGTTTTCTATTCAAATTCAATTCAAATTCGTTTTCTATTCAATTCATTTCGAATTCGTTTTCTGTTCAATTCATTTCGAAATCGTTTTCTATTCAATTCATTTCGAAATCGTTTTCTATTCAATTCATTTCGAAATCGTTTTCTATTCAATTCATTTCGAAATCGTTTTCTATTCAATTCATTTCGAAAACGTTTTCTATTCAATTCATTTCGAAATCGTTTTCTATTCAATTCATTTCGAAATCAATAAAATCGATATAAATATCGTTCGCGTCAAAATAGCTCATCTCTAATCAATACGGCTTTATATATTTCAATAATTCCTTTATTTTATTCAACAAATGAATATTTATTTTTGTCAACACACGACTAATCTCAACGAATGAGTACTGTCCACGTGTGACTATTTTTGTTAAAATATTTCGTTCAACACATGACTAATCTCAACGGATGAGTACAGTCAACACATGAACCTTTATTTTATAATATAAAGATGTAAATTTTATTGTTAAAATATTTCGTTCAACACATGACTAACCTCAACGGATGAGTACAGTCAACACATGAACCTTTATATTATAATATTCTTTATTTTCTAAATCGGAATGAGGCCCAATCAATCACCATATAATATTAATTATATGGATTTTCATACATCACATGTATATAATAGCATTGAAAAACAATCAACCATCAACCAAAGTGCACTACACTGTATAAGCATCAAATATAGATATCTAACGCTCATAACAGCCTGTCAATCAATCAATCGACATATTTAATCAATCAGGATGAGTGAACTTCAAATTTCATCCCAACACCCGTGTGGGGTTTCAAACAATCAAACACATATTTTATTTGTGCAGTTGGGCGATGTATAAAATTTATCGTCCCAATCAATGTCCTTCAAATAGGTGTACATAAACAAACCGTCCGGTTTGTAAATGAATATTTTATTTATTCGCATTCACTATATTCATATTCACGTTAAAAATTATATTTTTAACGATAAAACATTTTATTTTAACATATGAATTTCTATTCAGTTCATTCTTTAAATAAAATGATATTTTTATTTTTCTAAATTATTTTATAAAATTTCGGCGACATAACGGCACGATGCTAGAAACGGGACGAGGCTTAGCCTTATCCCCGGTCTAGTGAAGGCCCACGCCATTCACACATCAATCAAATCCATTCCATTTCACCAAACAATTCAATTCAAATCAAATAATCCAACTAGTATATGCAACCAAACAAACAAGTCCATGGTCTGTGGACGATTGTGTCGGGTGCTACTAAACACCGTCTGCATCCTAATATATATATATATATATATATATATATATATATATAACTAGAAAATGAAATTGAAAGGTGAGAAATTCTCACCAATAGCTATCCAATCATCTTGACTCTTCTTTGATAGAAATCTTCATCGTTATCGCATTTTTGTCATCTTCGTTGCTGTAGCCAATACATATGTAAAAATCGAATTTTTACTTCGCTATTCAATATATAAAAATCGAATTTTTACCTTGTTATTCAATATATAAAAATCGAATTTTTACTTCGCTATTCAATATATAAAAATCGAATTTTTATTATACTATTCAATATATAAAAATCAAATTTTTACCTTGTTATTCAATATATAAAAATCGAATTTTTATTATACTATTCAATATATAAAAATCAAATTTTTACCTTGTTATTCAATATATAAAAATCGAATTTTTATTATACTATTCAATAAATCGAATTTTTACTATGCTATTCAATATAAAAAATCGAATTTTTACTATGCTTTTCAATATATAAAAATCGAATTTTTATATTCACGCTATATGGATAAAAATTCTATTTCTATCCTGCTATTCTTCATATAAAGATTTCGCCTTTTCAAAAATATAGATTTCGCCTTTCCAATATGAAAAACATCGTTTTTCCATTGTTAAAAATTCGACCTTTCTATTATTAAAAATTCTAACTTTTCCTTTATGAAAATTCTAACTTTCTAATTCAAAAATCCTATAATTTCAGTTTTTAAAATCATATATTTTGTAAAGCAAATATCAAATTTGTTCCTTGCTAAAATCTCGTCTTTGATCTGTATGAAAATCAAATTTTTAATTCAAAATCATATACATAAAAATTGAATTTTTATTTCAAAATCCTATATATAAAAAGGAAAAATCAGTTTTAATTTCTAATAAAATCAGTTTTTATACAATCTAAAAATCATAAAATAAAAGAAAATAAAAGAAAAGAAAAACTTACTGTATTTGTTTTAAGAAGGGGGCTGTCGCGCTCATCTCAGGGCGGAGATGAAGGGGAACGGAGACGAAGAGGGGGTGCTGGAGTGGAGGGTCTCAAGCGCTCGACGGTGGTGGTCGCGGTCAGGGAGTGGCGGCGGTCCGGTTGGCTAGGGCTTCGATGGGTCTTAGGGGAAAAAGAGGACGGCGGCATCGATTGGGAAGAGGGAGAATGGAGGGGGAGCGCCAGTCAATCGACGGTGGCAAATGGCGTGGGGCGAAGGCGGCGGCGGTAGCGTGGGCGTCGAGGTCTGGGTGAAAAGGCGATCGGTTTTTTTTTATTTCATTTGAGAATGATTTCAACCGGGGGGGGGGCTTGGTTAAACGAGAAAGGTAGGGGAAATTTATATTGATTTATTAATTTAATTTATTTAATTTCTCCAAAAAAGGTAGCTTTTATATACGAACGCCCACTGAGACCCAACGACTGTCGCCCCTAGCTAGTTACCCCCATTCCGAACACAATGGGATATGTATCGTAAGCTGATTCGATCGTTTCGATTAGTTTCCATTAAAATTAACATATAACTCTATATATTGAATTTGAACGCGCATTTCAATTTACTGGGGTCACATACGAATTCGAAAAATTCCCGAAAAATATTTTCTAGCTTCGTATTGACGATACGGTCCTAACAAAACTAGTTTCATCGAATTCTGAGACCGTTAGAAAAATGGCCATTTTCCAGTCGATTAAAATCAACTCAAACTGGTCAAACGCGTTTTCCTTTTCCACGCTCACATATTGATTCGAAAAATTATGAAATTTGAAACCTAGCAATAATTTGACATCACGAACCCAACAAAAGTGGTTTCGTCGAAATCCGAGGTCGTTTGCAAAATTCCCATTTTTAAGGGCCTGAATTCCATAGCGACTATTTAGAATTTTCAACTGGACATATCTTTTGATTCCCGCTATGAAATCTTGATTTTTCGGATTCGTTGGAAAGATATTCTCAAATAGATCCTATGATTTTTGGTCTCACTAAAATCCGGATTGTTTTGCACCCGATACATTCAATTGAAGTTTGAAATCGAATTATCGAACTACTGCGCCATTTTCAATTCTATTTATAATTATATATAAATATTTATATTCTAACGACGGCGTATATAATATATATACGTTCTAAATATATTCAAAATAAATTTTCGTCGATACTATTTAAAATAATCTATTTTAAATATTCAAAATTCGCTAAAATTGCCAAAATAAAAATTTTAAACTGGCTCAGATTTCCGGGTTATTACAATTTAACAACAAGAGAGATGTGAATTTTTCTCATCTCCAGACCTGTGTTGGGTTTTTATTAAATCCTTCCCCGAGCACCGTTACATGTATTCCTTAATTAAGTCCATAATCAGTCTTCTATTCAACCTGTAATTCAGTCATCGCCATAAAAGCATCTCGCATGTATGGTAATCCAAACCTCGTCATATTAGCTCCAAATGCTTACATGGAATATGATATGATATGTTGTCTTCATGTAGTATGCCATGTGGTGAGTTCATAATTTATTTATTACTATACTATGGCGTATGTTTACAATCTCACACTGAACAACCATCACAACACATCCAAAATCATTCACAGGAGTTGATATAATAACTAAATTGTGCAACCAACTCATTAAGGTGCACCTATTGTTTGGGCACACGTTTATTTCTTTACTCAACAATGAATCCATTAACATGTTCAACATATATATGTACATGTCTATGTATTCCGATTTCAATCAATTCTTGATTCGGTTCTACTTTATATTTGACTTGGCTTTACTTATCATTCATTCATTTATTGGTTTTATCATTCTAATATTTTTATTAGTTAAATTAATAATCACACAACACAACCAGAAATCAGTTAGTTGATTAATCTTTCAAATATAATATTCTTATATACTCAAAAATCCAATTTCAGGACCAAATTACAAACAATAATCTCTAACTAAGTTTTGGTTCTTGCACCAGTCAATCGGAATCATATAGACATCCCACTTTCGAAACTCGAACATAAACTACTAATGTTGTACAGTCGTCAATAGAATCATCCCCGGGCGACTAGAGTGTGATTCTATATCTATCCGGTATATTTGAGACATCGAATACACGTGATCAGACGTATATTAAAAACCTCCTTATACCCAATAGTCCAAATTAAATATAAAATAAAATACTCAAATATGTGTAATAAGATATAATTTTCAAAACTAAATTCATTTTTAGAAATAGCACTCTTCAAACTCATTCTAGGGTATTACTAACCCTATCTCTAACGAGTCGTTCTCATAGGATATTACTAATCCTATCTCTGATGAATTCTTTCATTTTGTTCTAATGTGCCTTGTTCTCGAGCTTTGTAAACCAAAGCTCCGATACCACCTGAAACGACCCAGACTTCCCTGGTCCCGGAAGAGACAGAGGAGCCCGGATTTCTTTGAGAACACGACTCATCAGAACACAAACAGTATAACATTTCATTGCTATTACAAAATTTACATTAGAGTATAAGAATATCAGAGTACGAATAAATATTACACAGTGGAAATAAAATAATATCAGAAATTAAAATACAAAGCAGTGGAAAAATATAATACATGAATGTAATGTGCAGTGGAAAATATCAACATCACAGCTGAATTAATTACACGGATACAAAACTTTCCGAATATTGCTCCAACTGTAAACTAGGATCCTGTCAAATAGAAATCTGCAAAACCAAAACTACTAGCTGCCCACGTGGAAAATATGGGCACCCAGAGTTTAGGTAGAAACAATAAACTCCAGGCCAGTCATGGGACTGGTGTAAGAACAAAAACAGTTATTAAAACTTTACTTTAAAATATGGTAAATCACGGGACCACGCCGCATGTCACGGAACGGGTTTACCCCCATGAATACCAGTGCCTAAACAATAACCAATAATTGATATATGGATCTACAAAGCATCATACCACATGCAATTTTCCAATCTACCTATTTAGGCTTAAACCCCAAACATTGATTTTTGAAATCCAACTCTCTTTGCAGAAATTATTCCTTTGGACTTTATTTCTCGATTCTTATTCTAAATCATTTGAAATACAAATATAGCTTTTATATCAAAGTAGATTTCACTTCAGGATCTCAAACCAAAATCTTTGGAAATATGAATTCCAAAACATCACAATGCATACAAAAAAGTATGCAACCACATATCGGGCTCCCCTCAGACAAGGCAAAGGGTACGCACCTCACCAACTCGATATATATATATATATATATGTATATATATACATATATGTGAGTGTGTCCACATCTCCCACGATGGAGCAGGCTACCCTGACGATGCACAATCCCACACCCTCGGGGCTACACCGCCATCTCACCCATTCTTTTATCATCCAGATTACCAAAATCTTTAGCCACATACTAAATCATTTTTATATCCCGAAGTTGGGAAAATCATTTCACAACATAATAATCACAAGTACTTTCCAAAATATAATACTTTACATTAGCAATTTGCACATATGATCAATCACTATTAATCACATAACCTTTGAGCTCATATTACTCAAAGAAGGATGTTAAGCAAGAGAGTAAATTCTCCGCCACCAAATAGATATGTCATCAATAGCTACCAATTGGTTACATGATGGAGCACAATGTCAAACACATAATACATTTAAAAATCATTTCGACAACGTCGGGTTTAGGCCTCAAAATCCTTTCTGTTTTATAAAACATTCCCTGTCCAAAATCGGAAATACATTTCTTTTCACTTAAGAAAAATATCATTTCAAAATCATTCATTAAATTTGAAATGAACTCGACAACATCACTAAACATCTCATAGTCAAATCGTGAAGTGTTTCACAAGATGTTAGCATACAAATATTTCTACCCAACCCAATGCTAAATGTAAAAGCATATTTTGCTTATAAACTGGTCGAGCACAATCCAAACAATCAATCAATCACAATCCATATCCACAACCAAATATATTTGGTTTATATCACACCTTATGTTTTGGAAAATTTAATCACCATTCATTCATTCGAATCTAATTAAAGATTTATTAAAACTCTAGTTCAGTTTTAATTTCACAAATTCTTACTTAATGATTATTTAACTTTCTAGAAATTAATCCTGCTTTTTAATTGGGTTAAAGAATCAATTTCATTTAAAACAAAGTTCCCGATAAACCCAAAATCATCTTCCATCAAAATGTAATCTTCACGGGAATCATAACAGTATATAATCAATATAAATTTTCGCATCGAACTAGTACCATAAGTGGAACAATGGCAAGGCCTTTTAAATTCCGTAAATAGTAACAGTCTTCCTTTACAGAAGTTCATCTCAATTATTAAATCAAATTCCATTCAATTCCAATTTAATATATTAAATTGGAAAACTTTTCTTTGGAAAATTCCATTAATCTTATTTAAAAGATTTATAAATTCGAAATCATATCTTCACTGTTAATCTTGTTAAAGAACGAATATTATTTAAAACATTGTTCACTATTGACCCCAAGATCCAATTTAATATAAAATATAAGGCTCTGAATAGAAATAATATCTGCTTATATTCAACATCAAATTCTGAAACCAACAGGTATCGTATTGGGAATAACGATATCTATATCTTCCAAATTCGCCAGCAATATCCGTATAATCACGGAATCCAATAACAAGATATTCGAAAGATTATTTCCATTCAAATCCATTCCAATTTTTATATTGGAAAATTTTGGTTATTTCTAAAACCATTTACAAGTCCAATTTATTTATTTAAAAACATTGGATTATTAATCTAGTTAATAACTAGTTCATTCAGATAAAAATATCTTTTATCTTTTCAAATATGGAATTTTTCATCCAAAAATCTTTTCAAATCATTTATTATGATTTTACACAATTTTTCCATATTTTTAATAATTTTATTTAGGCCCTTACAGTCGGTTTCCAATATCGGCCACCGAACTGCATTCATAGCGACCTTTTCTGAAATTAATTTGGGCATAATTAAAAATCCAACCATTAAAATTTAAATCTCTTATATTCATTGGAAATATTTTTTCGATACGAGCCTAACGGTTCTGGATTTAGGAGTATCCGACGGTCAGATCTCCCGTTACATCAATTTGAAGTTAATGGTTGAAATTCGCGAACGGTCGCTGCGCGGTGCGTTATGTTCAAGCCATTTAAATATACATAATATGTTTCATTGATTTCCATTTAAAACATATTTTATAAATCTTTTTAAATTCGTATTAAAAACGATTCCAACCTCCATTTTAATTTTAAATCAAAATTGAATATTTCATTATATGACAATTTTATACAGTGCATATATATGTTAAAAATTATATTTTTAACAATCCAATAATTATTCCTTTACATGTATATCCCATATACATGTTAAAAATTATATTTTTAACGAACAAATAATTATTCCATTACATGGCAATTTTGTATATCTCTTATATAAGCAAAAAATAATGTTTTTAGCTGACCAATATTTATTTCAATACATGACCATTTTATATATTCCATATACATGTTAAAAATTATATTTTTAACGAACAAATAATTATTTCATTACATGACAATTTCATATATTCCATATACATGCTAATCATCACAATCACAATACACAAATCACCACATCATCTGTATAAATAAATACTCAGCTACTGAATGCCATTTACGGCGCCACAAGTGGCCATCAACGGAGTATGAAATGCGAATGTCACTAATATCCATACATCGCTTCCAATTCAACTGATTTGTGTGATTTCGTGTGTTGAACTCCAAAAATAAGTACATGATAAAATATTGAGTGAGAAGGAGTTCTCACTTTGGTTTCCACTCCGTCATTCTTTAATTGATGATTTTTATTTTCAAACTGAATTAAACGCACGTTTAATTCAGCTGAAAATCCAATTTGCTCCGTTTACATTCTGGTCAGTTCTAAAAGGTTGTGCTCGTCTTCACGATTCAAACGAACTTCGTTTCGTCCAATTCTGTTTTCATTTGACCAAATTACGAGGTTTTAAACGTTAATGACTTAATTAAGTTAACTAAAATAATTAAATTATTAAATAAATAATTTACATCTTCTTCCTATACAAACCTTCAGACCTCGCTGGCCCAAACTCGTCACACAATTCTTGAACCGCGCGCCACCCCAACCCCTTCGCCACTAATTAGAAACCCCCACCCCAACCGCCTCCACGTCGTCATCCCTTGACAAGAGCACCGGCCAGTTCGAACGTCTAGGCGCACGGCAAAACGAACCCAAAATTGATGGCTTTGAAGCCCAAATCCGACCGGCCCAGGCCCCCAAACACAATCAACGCTGTTCATCCCCCTCATCTCGACAGCCTCTATGATTTTTGCTTTGGATCGGAGTTCTAATTTGAAGAAGGGAAGAAGAAATCATCGATTTAGTTTAGGAGTTTTTGGGCCTTCCGAAATGAAGCTGACGGCGGAAAATGATTGGGGGAATTAGGGTTTAGAACGGTGTATATATAATATATATTAATTAATATTTTATTCCATTATTTCCAATTTTTGAAGTTCAAAATTCCGAACTTCAAATCAAACCCAACGACTATTGCCCCTAGCCAAATACCCCCATTTCGGACACAATGGGATATATTTTGCAAGCCAATCCGACTGCTTTGATCATTTTTCATCAAAATTAAAATATAAATTAATATAATGGTCAATATTGAATTTGAACATACATTTAAATTTACCGGGGCCACATATTGACTCCAAATATTACAAAAAAATAAATCTAGCTATTTTTTTGATGATATGGTCCTAACAAAACTAATTTCGTGGAATTTGGAGGCCGTTTGAAAAATAGCCTTTTTCCAATCGATTAAATTCAAATTGAAATTACAAAACACGTTTAAATTTACTATGCTCACATAATGATTCCAAAAATTATGAAATTTGAAACCTAATAATAATTAGACATTTCGGATCCAACAAAAGTGGTTTTGTCGAAAACGAAGGTTGTTTGCAAAATGGCTATTTTTAAGGGCTATATATTATAAAAATATATAAAAATTCCATAGCGACTATTCTAAATTCTAAACTGAATATAACTTACAATTTATATTATAAAATCTGAAATTTTCACATTCATTAGAAAGATATAATTAAACAGATTCTAACGTTTTTTGTTTTACTAAAATCCGATTTATTTTGAATCCTATACATACAATTGAAATTTAAAATCGAATTTTCAAACTCTCGCCATTTTAGGCTCGTTATATAATATATATATGTTCTAACTTCGAGTTAAATAATTTTTTAGTCATTATTATTTAAAATAAACCGTTTTAGTTATTCAAAATCCATTAAAATAGCTAATATAAAATTTAAATTGGTTCAAAAATTCCGAGTTGTTACAAAATAAGTTATACAGTATAGGTAGGTATGCGTGTTGTCTTAGGTATGTACATGGACGTTGAGTAGGGAAGAAATAGGTAGATAATATAATTAGGGTAGGTTTGTACTTATTTTTAGTTTCCTAGGCCATAAGAAATGGGGTAGGCTGTCTCCAAACTTAGGTTGTGCATATGTAAATTAATATGATGTGATATATTCAGTTGGCTGAAGCAATATGGCATCGTAAGCATGAATTGGGGTAGCTTCCTCCAGGGTAGCTTGCTTAGGAGTGAAGTATGAAGGTATAAGCAGGGTTGGTTTTGTTTATACGGTGTAGTTATTTAACGTTAAGCTTTCAATATTCGTACCAACAAACATGAAACCCTAACGCGATGAAAATGGATGCATAGCTATGTCTCTGAACCCAACAAAATTCGTTTGGTCAAAATCTGACTCCCTTTGCACAAGGTGTCATTTTAATTTCAATTTGATTGGCGGTTCTTAATTTGATTAGCGTTCGCTCACAAAACAACTCTGATTGGCTCTAAACTGGAAAAGTAACAATAATTAGCCCTACGTATTTCAAAAAAAATGTTTCGTAGAAAATGGATGTAACGGCCCGCATTCTACATATCGGAGGATCATAGAATATTTATTTTATCTCTGTACAAAGTCGTATGGTCGTGTAACTTTGGGAAACGACTATTGGGGTCATTTCCCATGTTCACGATTTTTGCCGAATTTTAAATGACCATTTTACCCCTAGGGAATCTTGTTTTGCCTATAACTTTTGATTGGTAAGGAGGTTTGATCTGAAACCACTTCCAATGGATTCAGATGATGGTTTGGCATTCCGTAGAGTGGTCACATGAATTAAATGGACTTACCATTTGAGAGATATGGCTGAAATAAGATTTAGAGATGGAAAAACAGCATAATTGGGCTTAACGGGGTGACTGGCAGCTAGGCCCATAACCCATTTCGTGATTAGGGTTATGGGAAGGCTGAAAGGGTTTGGAGATAGAACCCCTTTCATTTTTCCAGCTGCCACTAACCTCCCTTGAACCCTAACAATGGCCTCCATCTTCTAAATCTCACCCTAATTGCTTTCTAATCACTAGTTAACCAAAACTACACCAAATCAAGTCAAATTAGCACCAAATCAGGGTTGAAGCTACTGCAATACATAGATATCCATGCCATAATGGTAAAGTATCATATCTAAGATTTCATTTGTGGCTAAGGTGAGTGATTAGCAAGTTTATTCACTAATTATGGCTAATTAAGGGTGATTAGTGATAATTAGTGAAATTGTGACTTAAAAAAATATGGACAAATATGCTTAAATTCTAAAATCATATTTTATGTCTCATAAAAATTTGGGTTAATTTGGATTAAGTTTGCTAATCCTATTGTTAGATATAGTTAAACATGGTTAAGGGGAAAAACATGGGTTTTGGGTATTTTTGATCTAAAATAACCAAAATGCTTGATGTTTTGATCTTTTTGATTGAACCTATATATTGTTATTGTTGTTTGGGATGTTTTTTGATTGCATAGGAAAGTTAGAATGGTTGAAAATGCCCTCGTTTGGCGAAAATAGCTTGTTGGAAAAATTGCATATTTTCAGGTCCGGTTGGAAGGAAGACCCGATCCGAACCGGTTAGGAGGGAGACTCGAACTGATCCGGATAGAAGAAGGAGACCCGAACCCTATTGTTAGATTTTCAGGCCCGGTATGATTATTTATACCTATTATTGCTTTATTTTGTTGCTATCGCTCATACCATACTTTCATTTGTCCCAGAGTTTTGTGTTTCTTCTTATTACACTGGGTGCTCCTAAACAAGCACACTAGAGAAAGGTTAGGTGGTGATGCGCGAGTAGCTGTCCGAAGACGTGCAGGAGGCTTCCACGTACTATATACATATAATCTCCTTGTGCTATTGATGGTCACTGCTTTGGGCATTAGTAGTGCACCTTCTTCATTCCTTTTTTAGACAGTATTTTGAAGTTGCAATAATGATTTGGATCATAAGCTGTATTTTGGATTCCGCTTATCTGACGGTTATGGTTTAGTTTCAGCTTATGTACTGTCTCGCCTGTGTTATATCAAGTTATGTTACTATTATATTTTATTTCATGCACTATAAGATATACTATAGGTTCTTTTTGATTCATCGTTCCAACCATTTTCTTTTGACGACCGTTCTGTGCTAGTCGGGCATTGGCAGCGCATTTCAAGGGAAATGTTGGCTGGTGCAGGGCGAGCTATCAGAGCCTAGGTTGCGTAGTCAAGCTAGGGGAAGACATCAGGAAAGATAGTATATGTACATGAGAGCGCGTATTTGTGATATTTTGGTTTTCAAAAGCTATATATATATATTATTAGTATATCTAAGGATAAAGTCGCACTACATTGGCACCACTAAGCAGATGGTTAATCATTTTCTCTTTACAGATTGAACGATGAGCCGAAATACGAGGAGTACGGGTTCTGGACCCAACAACGGGAATGTCCCTGATATGAGGACGATGTTTACTACCTTCATAAGAGAGATGCTTAGGGATGTTCAGGGAGCAGTTCCTAATGCTGCTAATGGTGGTCGTGCAGTAGAGCAGGCGCCTAGAGTCAATTTCGCCAAGCTCTGTAAGGATTATACTCGTCTTGGTGGGAAGCCGTTCCACGAAATGGAGTCGGCTACGGAGGTTCAGGATTGGCTTGATAGTTTTGAGCCCATCTTCAAGGATTTGGGGACTGATGATGCAATGAAGAGAAAGCTAGCATCGCGTCAACTTCAAGGACGAGCAATGAATTGGTGGAATGCTATCAAAGTGGCTACTCCCGAGGATCAAGTTACTTGGAATTAGTTTAAGACCCGATTCAATGATAAGTTTATTCCAACTGCTCAGAAATCAAAATTGTTCAGGAAGTTTTTGGAGCTTAGACAGAATGGTAGGGCAATCTTGGAGTATATTGTTGAATTCGATACCTTATCGAAATATGGATTGTCCCTTATCGATACCGTCGAGAAGAAGAAGGAGAAGTTCATAATTGGCGTGGATGAGTACTTGGGGGAAAGACTTATAAACCACATCGACGAGACTTTCGAGTCTATTGTGGGAAAGGCATTGAGATCTTAGAGCCTTTACCTTAAGTTGATAACCGAGGTTGCTATTACATCTGCAGAGGATCCAAAGCCGCATGCAAGTGGTGGAGGCAAGAATAATTCCCAAAATAAGAGGAAACAGGACCAAACCTAGGATGGTCAGAAAAATAAGAATAAGAAAGAACTCTAGTGCTTTGGTTACGGCAAGAAGGGTCACTATATAAAAGATTGTCGAGCAAAGCCAGTGGAAAGAAAGTGCTTCAACTGTGACCAAGTGGGACATTCAAGGATAAATGTCCACAACCCCCTAAGGAGAAGCAGATCGTGAAAGCATATGCTATCAACGTTGTTCCCTCCTAATAAAATGCACCCAACTGTGGCGCAGAAGGGAAAGGGTGTCGTTATTCAAGGTATGCTTTATATTTATGATGTTCTGTTCGAGTTTTGTTTGATACCGGGGCTTTTCATTCCTTCTTATCTAGTGGCCTAGTAGATAGGTTGGAATTGGAACCCGAGATAGTCAGTAGACCTTTAGTTGTGACGAATCCGATCGGTGGTTTGACTAACCTTAGTATGATTTGCTGTAAATTGGTCTTATTGAGTCATGGATGTATGTTTGCTTGTGATTGCTTTGTTTTGGGCTTTACTGGGTTTGGCATTATTTTGGGAGTCGATTGGCTTCAAAAGTATGGGGTGGTGGTAGATTGTGAGGGGTCTTCGGTGACCATTAGAGTGGATGATGGGTGGTATTGGGTCGCTTATCTAGTGATGGGGTGATGGCTAGTTTTCTAAATTCCCTCGACATCCAACATGATGAGTTATCAGATGTGCCTATTGCTGGCGAGTATCCGAACATCTTCGGGGAAGTGACCAGACTTCCAACACACCAAGAGATCGAGTTTCGGATTGATTTAGTGAAAGATGTCTGACCTATAGTGATGCCAATTCGTCATATGGCACCAAGGGAGCAGCAAGAGCTCGAAGTGCAAGTGGGCGATCTTTTGAAGAATGGAATTATACGAAGAAGTGTTTCTGAATGGGGAGCACCAGTTGTATTTGCTACTAAGGCCGATGGTTCCCTTCGCTTATATGTGAACTACCGTGAGTTGAACAAGGTGACTGGGAAGAATAAGTATCCCCTTCCATGGATAGTTGGTTTTTTTGATCACTTAAGTGAAGCAAGAGTGTTCTCCCAGTTGGATCTCGCGACAGGTTTTCATCAGCTCCGAGTAGCAGTTGTGAGTGTACCTAAAACGACATTTCGGACGTCATCTGGATTCTATGAGTGGTTGGTCATGCCAATCGGAATACCAATGCACCCGCATATTTCGTTGATCTTATGAATAGAGTTTTCAGGAATCAATTAAATAAGTTTGTTCTTGTGTTCGTGGACGATATCTTGGTTTACTCGAGGACAGAGGAAGAACACAAGGAACACTTGAGGATAGTGATAGAGGTATTGAGGAAACACCAATTAAAAGCAAAATTTTCTAAGTGCCACTTTTTGAGGAGGGAAGTGAAATTCTTGGACCATGTTGTTTCAGAAAATAGTATTGCCATGGATCCTGCAAAGGAGGCCACGGTGTAGGATTGGTTTACATCCAAAAATGCAACAGACGTGAGAAGTTTCTTGGGATTAGCTGGATATTATCGTTTATCCAAGACTTCTCCAAAATAGCGGCACCGTTAACTCAGTTGACCAAAAAGAATCAAGCTTTTGTTTCGGACAAAAGGTGTGAGAATGCATTTAAACGCTAAAAGAGAAGTTAACATGTGCATTGGTGTTAGTTATTCCTAATGGGAACAAAGAGATGACGGTATATATAGATGCCTGTGGTAGTGGGCTAGGTGTTGTACTGATGCAAAGAGGTAAGGTTGTAGCTTATACTAGTCGATAACTAAAACCGCATGAGAAAAGATATCTTACCCAAGATTTAGAATTGGTAGCGATCGCACTCGCGTTAAAGATGTGGAGACATTATCTCTTGGGTGTAACGACCCGTATTTTACGGTATTATAAATAAATTAATTATTTAAATAACGATTTGGTAATCTAAAATGACTAGAATTAAATAATATTGAATATTTAATTAATATAAATTATAGAATAATATATTTAATTCCGAAATAGTCGGAATTAATGGAATTCACAGTATAGTGAGAATGGGATCATTTATAATATATAATTCAGTATAGAGTTGAATTATATTAACAAATATCTTATTTAAATTAAATTCGAACATATAATTATATTATAATTATAATTGAGCTCGAAATGGTGCTGCAGTTCGTAATTTAGCGATTCGAACTTTAGACGAATATACATAATCCATTTTAAGCCGGATTTTTGTGAAACAAGAAATGTTCAGAGCTGGTGAAGTATATTTTTTTAATGGAAGAGAAAAATCAAGATTTCGTCGTGTAGATTTTGAACTATGTTCAAATCAAATTTTCAATAAGTAGCTATGGAATTCCTTTATAATTTATAACTATTTATTTATATTATAAATGGATTTTCAATATAAATCGAATATCGATATAATTGGGAATTTTGAAATATCGAGTTAAAAATCCTGATGTATTTATTTTGGAGTTGTACGATATCCTATTGTGAATATATATGATAATATTAATTTATTTATATTTAATTTAATTATTTTTAAATATATTAATATTTAAATGGGTTTATTCAGGGCTTAAAAATAGCCAGTTCTGCAAACGTTCTCCGTTTTCAACGAAATTAATTTTGTTGGATCCGGAATATTGAATTATTGTTATATTTCAATTTTCGTGATTTTTGGGGTCAGTATGTGGCCGTGCGGGATTTTAATGTGAAAAACAGTCGATAATTTGACTTTAGAAATACGTTGTGTGAGCAAACGGATTCAGAATTCGATGAAACAAGTTTCGTTGGGTCCGTAACGTCAAACTATAGCTGCATATTCATTTCCATCGAAAACGGGATTCGTATGTAGTCATATGAATTTTTAAACACTGATTAGAGGTAACGGTTCAATATATATTAATATGAAAATTGAATGAAGCTTCTGATGGAAGCCAAAATTTATCCTATAAATATACCATACAATACTCCTAACCTAAGTCATCTATTTCTTTGGTCAAAAATAATATCGTCGCTGCTTTTCTTCCTTTTCTTCGCTGCTTTTCTTCCTTTTCTTCACCAAAATGAGAGATTGAAAATTCCAAACAAATTGTAGAATATATATATAAATCCAGAGATGCATATACGGGTTGCTGGAAGTATCATCTTCCATCTCGTTTAGTTTCCGATAGTTCGATAAAGGGTTCCATCGCTGGGAAAATTTTCCAGCGTGTGTTGTGTTCTAGGGTTAGGAGATTGAGCTGATTTAGACGTCGATTCTTGGATTCGATGAGATATTTAAGTTAAGGGGATCAAAGAGAAAGCGTTTACAAATTCTACGGTAAATCGATGGAAGTTTCTGTCGAGCGAATCCAGTGCTTCTCGTCCATTTCAGTATGATGGGTTTAGGAAAGTTGATTCGAATTGAACATTTTGGGTTTGAATTGAAAGAGGAGGTCCAGGGAAGTGTTTTGGTGATTTTTAAGTGTGAATTAGTTTAAAGTGTGGGAGGAGCAGATTATGGTGGAAATGTCGGCCATGGTGAAGAACGAACGGGAGTCCAGTTGTGTGTTGAAGGAGAAAGACGCAGGTGTGGGTTTATTAAAGGGAGATGGGCCGGATTTATTTGGTAAAGCCATGATAAATTTAATCCAAGTTAAATTTTAATTAAAATAATGTATTAACATGATATTTTTGTAACTAGCTCATACGGTATCAGAATTCAGCAAAACAAGATCCGTTGGGATCGCATGGACGAGGGCTACACAATGGAACCAACTGGGAGTGAATTGGAGCTCGTTACAATTTATAGCGAAATAAATTGTCTGTCTAAATCAACTGATAGTTAACGTTATTTAACGATAATCGTCCAATGTGAGTAAATCTCACTAACTAAGATCAATTTATATTTTTATAAATATAATCTAGTAATGATAAATGATAATTGACTGCTGTGTGATGATTGTTTGGTTGAATTGCGGTTGTATTGGTTGAAATTATAGATAACGATATATATATATATATATATATATCGTTAATCAAATATTGATTCTGTTTATCATAATATTTCATATTGAAATGAAATCGATGTTATTATATTGTTTAACATTTGTGAATGTAGGGAGACAGGTTGGAGGGATCCAACTGGATTCCTCAATATTATAATACTGTTTGTTTTCATATATGGTGATATATGATGTGATATATAATCTATGATTGATTATGATGACACTGGTTATGTTATTTGGTATTTTAAATACCATACGAAATGCTGGAATGTAAAAAAGGAAATTTTCAAAGTGAATGTTGAAAATGAAATATTTATATATAAAATGAATAGAATTATATAAAAGGATTTATATAAAAAAATAAATAGAATTATATAAAAGGATTTATATAGAATAAATAGAATTATATAAAGAGAATTATAAATGAGACTATAAATGTTGGAAATGAAATAAGATTTGTATGAATATTTTGCAAATAAAAATATAAATAGAATTTGGGTTTGAGATATTGTTTTTAAATACGAAATCAAACTATTTTGATTTTATAAAGAAATATTTTTCACATTCTATGTGAAAAGTATATTAAAATAAATATTTTGCTAATAAAATATTTATGAGGGAATAGGGTTTGAAATAGGAATTTAAAATGGAGTTAACGAAATCAGAAACTGACTGGAGATTAGTTAAGTTGAACAACTATCTGGGTATTGATCTAATGTTTGTTTTGGCCTTCGGGGTTAATACGTAAGGGGTTGTTCTCTTGCTAGTTTATAGTTAGAGGCTGATAGAGGTGGGAAGATATTGATGCGTGAATCAAGAAATGGAAACGTGTTCCAAAGTTAATAATGTATATTTTCTAATTTTAGAAAATAAGAAATTTATGAATATAGGGAAATGATAAATGGGAAATAGAGAAAAAGTTGAATGATGATTGATCGGTAAGATTTCCATTTGGGAATACGACCGTTGTTTGTACACATGTTTTCCTTTGATAGTTAAATCACCGACTATCAAAGATTTTGACCATTTCCGTTGTCAATACGGAGAGATCGGGATCAGATATATTTTATGAAAACCACTCCATATGGCACTGGCGTTGCAAATCAAGTATGATGAAGATAATTGAAGATGGAGTTATGCAAGGACTGTTCAGTAAATCCTAGATAGAAATTGCCTAAGATGGGTGTACAGAATAGTGCCTTCGGTTTCTCCAGTCCCAGGACGACCTGCATGGAAGAATGTTTGACGAAGTATATTTAATAGATCGCGTAAGTTGTTCTCTTCAAACGTATTTACGTTTGGTGGCGGAGGAATTCATTTCTCTTAGCTGTTTACCTATGATATGTTTGGAGAAATCAATTTGCGATTTAGCAGGTATGACGTTGTGACATTCAAAGTGAATGAAGATGTGGTTTATAAAGGATATGTTATGGCCTCTAGCCTCACAACCGGAAATGGTATAAAATCGGGGAGGTCGCATGGCTAAGTGGTTAGCTGCCAATTAGGATGTATTGTCACTTGATCTAGAGAAATTCCATTTTACTTCTATAATCTATTTCAATGCTGTCCCTTTTGGGAAACGGTTGTTGATCCCAACCGTTGGTGATAATACATTCGGTACACTCAAGCGAAATGAGTGACCGGTTATGTTTAGCCTGGGTTGCAAGATGTTCTTGTTGAACCCGGTGTATTCTTCTCTAGAGATACACTGTCGGAAGGTGGTACCATATCTTACCAGTTGGAATTCATTAACCAATAAGTGCCCATGGTTTTTGATTATATATTATGTATGTGGAACATGAGATGAAAGCGTTCTGCTAGTTGATTATTTAGTTGTGATTGATAAACACTATTATAATATCAAATGAGTTTGATGTAAAATTTATCATTCCTTTTAAAAGGTTTTTGGAATGTTGAATCAAGTGTTTTGGATTCTCATAAGGGGAAAACCCGTTCCATGTTATACGGCGTGGTCTTATGAGATATCGCTTATTTTCCCAAGCCGTTTTAAAGTGTTTACTCACACCAGTCCCATGACTGACCCAGAGTTTATTTTGTTTTGTTTTCTCTAAACTCTTGGGTGCCCAAATTGTACAGGCAGTCAAGTATCAGGTTTTTACAGATATAATTAGAGAGCTGGAGCAGGAGGGTTCGGGATTATATAGCTATTATTAATTTTCGCTGTAATGTAAGTGTCATACTCAAATGACAGATTTGTATTTCCAAGTTATGTTGTATACTATATTTTATTCGTTCCGCTGTGAGATTCATGTTACTCTGATATTGTATGTTCTTCTTCTTCTATTCTAATTTTCTATCTTATTTATCCTCACCCTCTAACTTCTTTTATTAACTATTCAAATACGGGTCGTTACAATTGGTATCATAGCTTAAGGTTAAGTAATTACCTTGGCTCTGTGGCGTGACTCAGTAGAGATGGGGTTAGTAATACCCTAGATTGAGTTGAGTGTATATATACAAGTGAACGTATTTATTATTTGATATAAAGTGGTTTTATATTGTGGAGATTTATTGGTTGAGTTGTTTATGGATTCTGGTCGATCCGTTTGATCCACTGTATCGGTAGGAGTTTCTAAACACTCGAATGCGATGAACCAGCACAGTATGTTTTGAAAATGGGTAAATGAAATAATTTTACCAAAATTATATTTGGATATAAAAGGATGATTTATATTTGAATTATTAAGTATATTGGATGTGTTAGTTGTTATTATAATTGAGTAAGATTATAAATTAAACGGTTATGTAAATAACCAATCAAAATTCGTATAGGTGTTATGAAACGAATTAAATCTGAATTCAAATCAGAATTGGAATTAAAATTCCAAAAATCTAAATAAGCGTTTGTAAATAAATCTGGATGAAATATATGAGAATTTTAAAATCCTAGGAGATTTTAAATTGTTTTAAAGCATTGAAAATGGTATTTTGAAATGAATTTCAAAATGGAAGTGTTTGGATATGGTTTTGAAAGTGATATGGTATTGAAATCACTTCGATAGCTGGAAATAGATTCTGATGATGATCATGACATCACGGTGTTCAATTTCGAGTGTGTAAGTGACGAATTACTACCAAAGAGATAATTTTTGAATTGTTTTGAGAAAAGCAAGTTGTTTTGAATTCCGAAAAGGGATATTTGATTTTAGAAAAGCTAAGTTATTTAAAAATTCCTAGGGGAAGGTTATTTGATATAAAACCAAATTGAATTGAAATTTGGGAAAGCAAATTGGAATTATAATAAAGTCAGTAAAGTGGTAATTGAAATTGAATTGGATTAGAATGATATCGAGACAAATTGGATTTGTGAGATTTGAATTTGAAATGTAATTGGACAATCGAGTTAAGAGTTTGGAATCGAGGATGGAACTCAAGTTTGAAACGTTATTATTGTTTAGATATAAGCGAATAATTGGTTGAGAATAAATTGATTGGTGATCAATTGGAATGGATACTTTGGTATATGAAGAATTGGTAACAGGTGGGAATGACATAATGATATGCCCAACAAAAAGGTACAAGTTTGTTTTTATATGAGTTTGGTGATTCATGAGCCGATTTGGCAAGCCGTTTGGCTATTTGATTTTCTTTTGGATTGGAGAAGGCCCAGAGAGGCGAGTTGTAGTTGTATCGATTTAGCCGTACAAAGGAGGTGCTTGCGAAATATTTTCAAAATTTCAGGTGTTAGAAAATTTTCAGGATTTTTGAAAATTTTCTTCGATAAGAATTAATTAATATTTTAATTGAAATTAATTGGTTCAATTGAAACTGAAAAAGAAGTAAACAAATAAATTTTTATCGGTTAATAGGTTTGTTTTCTACCTTAGCAATTTCGAGGATGAAATTATAATTTTAAGGGGGAAGAATGTAACGACCTGTATTTTACGGTATTATAAATAATTTATTTAATTATTTAAATAATGGTTTGGTAATTTAAAATGACTAGAATTAATAATATTGAATATTTAATTAATATAAATAATAGAATAATATATTTAACTCTGAAATAGTCGGAATTAATGGAATTCACAATATTGTGTGAATGGGATCATTTATAATATATAATTCAGTATATATTTGAATTATATTAACGAATATATTATTTAAACGAAGTTTGAAAGTATAATTATATTATAATTATAATCGAGCTTGAAATGGCGCTGCAGCTCGTAATTTGGCGATTCGAATTTTAAATGAATATACAGAATCCGTTTTAAGCTGGATTTCTGTGAAACAAGAAATGTTCAGAGCTGGTGAAGTATATTTTTCTAATGGAAGAAAAAAAATCAAGATTTCGTCATGTTGATTTCAAGTTATGTTCAAATCAAATTTTCAAAAAGTCTCTATTGAATTCCTTTATAATTTATAATGATTTATTTATATTATAAATGGATTTTCAATATAAATCGAATATCGATATAATTGGGAATTTTGAAATATCGAGTTAAAAATCCTAGTGTATTTATTTTGGAGCTGTTTGATATACTATTTTGCATATATACGATAATATTAATTTATTTATATTTAAATTAATTATTTTTAAATATATTAATATTTAAATGGGTTTATTTAGAGCTTTAAAAATAGCCAGTTTTTCAAACGACCTCTGTTTTCGACGAAGCTAATTTTGTTGGGTCAAGAATATTGAATTATTGTTAGATTTCAATTTTCGTGATTTTTTGAGTTAGTATGTGGCCGTACGGGATTTTAATTTGAAAAACAGTTGATAATTTAACTTTAAAAACATGCTGTGTGAGCAAACGGATTAAAAATTCGACGAAACAAGTTTCGTTGGGTCCGTAATGTCAACCTGTAAATGCGTGTTCATTTCCATCGAAAATGGGATTCGTATGTAGTCATATGAATTTTTAAACACTGATTAGAGGTAACGGTTCAATATATATTAATATGAAAATTGAATGAAGCTTCTGATGGAAGCCAAAATTTATCCTACAAATATACCATACAATTCTCCTAAGCCAAGTCATCTATTTCTTTGGTCAAAAATAATACCGCCGCTGCTTTTCTTCCTTTTCTTCAGCAAAACGAGAGATTGAAAATTCCCAATAAATTGTAGAAAATATATATAAATCCAGAGATGCATATACGGGTTGCTGGAAGTATCATCTTCCATCTGGTGTAGTTTCTGATAGTTCGACAAAGGGTTCCGTCGCTGAAAATTTTCCAGCGTGTGTTGTGTTCTAGGGTTAGGAGATTGAGCTGATTTAAACATCGATTCTTGGATTCTATGAGATATTTAAGATAAGGGATCAAAGAGAAAGCGTTTACAAATTCTGGGGTAAATCGATGGAAGTTTCTGCCGAGCGAATCATGTGCTCGTCGTCCATTTCAGTATGACGGGTTTGGGAAAGTTGATTCGAATTGAACGTTCTGGGTATAAATTGAAAGAGGAGGTCCAGAGAAGTGTTTTGGTGATTTTTATGTGTGAATTATTTTGGAAGTGTGGGAGGAGCATATTATGGTGGAAATGTCGGCCATGGTGAAGAACGAACATGAGTTCAGTTCTATGTTGAAGGAGAAAGACGCGGTTGTGGGTTTGTTAAAGGGAGATGGGCCGGATTTATTTGGTAAAGCCCATGATGAATTTAATCCAAGTTAAATTTTAATTAAAATAATGTATTAACTTGATATTTTTAAAACTAGCTCATACGGTATCGGAATTCAACGAAACAAGATCCGTTGGGATCGTATGGACGAGGGATACACAATGGAACTAACTAGGAGTGAATTGGAGCTTGTTACAATTTATAGCGAAATAAATTGTCTGTCTAAATCAACCGACAGTTATCGTTATTTAACGATGACTGTCCAATGTGAGTAAATCTCACTAACTCTGATCAATTTATATTTTTGTAAATATAATCTAGTAATGATAAATGATAATTGACTGTTGTGTGATGATTGTTTGGTTGAATTGCGGATGTATTGGTTGAAATTATAGATAATGATATATATATATATATAAATCGTTAATCAAATATTGATTCTGTTTATCAGAATATTTCGTATCGAAATGAAATCGATGTTATTATACTATTTAACATATGTGAATGTTGGGAGATAGGTTGGAGGGATCCAACTGGATTCCTCAATATTATAATACTGTTTGTTTTCATATACGGTGATATATAATCTGTGATTGATTATGATGACACTTGTCATGTTATTTGGAATTTTAAATACCATATGAAATATTGGAATGTAAAAAGGAAATTTTCAAAGTGAATGTTGAAAATTAAATATTATATATAAAATGAATAGAATTATATAAAAGGATTTATATGAAAATATAAACAGAACTATATAAAAGGATTTATATAGAAAAAATAAAATTATATAAAGGGAATTATAAATGAGAATATAAATGTTTGAAATGGAATAAGATTTGTATGAATATTTTGCAAATAAAAATATAAATAGAATTTGGGTTTGAGATATTGTTTTTAAATACAAAATCAAACTGTTCTGATTTTATAAAGAAATATTTTTCACATTCTATGTGAAAATTAGATTAAATTAAATATTTTTCTAATAAAATGTTTATAAAGGAAATAGGGTTTGAAATAGGAATTTAAAATGGAGTTAAAGGAATTAGAAACTGACTGGAGAATAGTTAAGTTGAACAGCTGTCTGGGTATTGATCTGATGTTGGTTTCGGCTTTCGGGGTTAATATGTATAGAGTTGTTCTTTTACTAGTTTACAGTTGGAGACTGATAGAGGTGGGAAGATATTGATGCGTGAATCAGAAATGGAAACGTTTTCCAAAGTTAATAACGTATATTTTCGAATTTTAGAAATTAAGAAATTTATGAATATAGGGAATGGGAAAAGGAGAAAAATTTGAATGATGATTGATTAGTAAGATTTCCATTTGGGAATACGACTGTTGTTTGTACACATGTTTTCCTTTGATAGTTAAATCACCGACTATCAAAGATTTTGACCATTTCCGTTGTCAATACGGAGAGACCGAGATCAGATATATTATCTGAAAACCACTCCGTATGGCACAAGCGTTGCGAATCAAATATGATGAAGATAATTGAAGACGGAGTTATGCAAGGGATGTTCAGTAAATCCTAGGTAGAAATTGCCTAAGATGGGTTTACAGAATAGTGCCTTCGGTTTGTCCAGTCCTAGGACGACCTGTATGGAAGAATGTCTGACGAAGTATATTTAATAGATCGCATAAGTTGATCTCTTCAAACATATTTAAGTTTGGTGGTGAAGGAATTCGTTTCTCTTAGCTGTTTACCCGTGATATGTTTGGAGAAATCATTTTGTGATTTAGCGGGTATGACGATGTGACATTCAAAGTGAATGAAGATGTGATTTGTAAAGGATACGTTATGGCCTTCAGCCTCACAACCAGAAATGATAAAAAATCGGGTAGGTCGCATGGCTAAGTGGTTAGCTGCCAATTAGGGTGTATTGTCACCTGATCTAGAGAAATTCCATTTTACTTCTATAATCTATTTCGATGTTGTCCCTTTCGGGTAACGGTTGTCGATCCCAACCGTTGGTGATAATACATTCGGTACACTCAAGCGAAATGAGTGACCGGTCATGTTTAGCCTAGGTTGCAAGATGTTCTTGTTGAACTCGGTGTATTCCTCTGTAGAGATACACTGTCGGAAGTTGGTCCCATACCTTGCCAGTTGGAATTCATTAACCAATAAGCGCCCACGGTTTTTGATTATATATTATGAATGTGGAACATGAGATGAAAGCGTTCTTCTAGTTGATTATTTAGTTGTGATTGATAGACACTATTATAATATCAAATGAGTTTGATATAAATTTTATCGTTCCTTTCAAAAGGTTTTTTAAATGTTGAATCATGTGTTTTGGATTCTCATAAGGGAAAGGCCCGTTCCGTGTTATATGGCATGGTCTTATGAGATATCGTTTATTTTCCCAAACTGTTCTAAAGTGTTTACTCACACCAGTCCCATGACTGACCCAGAGTTTATTTTGTTTTGTTTTCCCTAAACTCTTAGGTGCCCAATTTGTATGGGCAGTTAAGTAGTCAGGTTTTTACAGATATACTTGGAGAGCTGGAGCAGGAGGCTTCAGGATTATATAGATATTATTAATTTCAGCAGTGATGTAAGTGTTATGCTCAAACGACAGATTTGTATTTCCAAGTTATGTTGTATACTATATTTTATTCGTTTCGCCGTGAGATTCGTGTTTCTCTGATATTGTATGTTCTTCTTCTTCTATACTAATTTTCTAAATTATCTATCCTCACCCTCTAACTTCTTTCATTAACTATTCGGCATTTCCGATGCTTGGATAGTCGACATTGAGTTTATGTCGATATCCAAGGTCGCAAATCTTCTGGGTCGTTACATTGGGAGAAAGATTCAGGTTGTTTACTAATCATAAGTCATTAAAGTATCTTTTCTCCTAAAAGGATTTAAATCTTCATCAGTAGAGATGGTTAGAGTTCTTGGCTTCATATGATTTCAATATCGCATACACACCTGGGAAAAGAAATGCAGTAGCTGATGCATTGAGTAGGAGACATGCCAATTTGGGGGCTATGTTTCTGGAATGGAAGCAACTGGAGTATATAACGGGATATGATTTCAGACCTAAGTGTGAACTAGATCCAAAGATGTTAGCAAGTTTGACGATCAGACCATATTTATTGAGCGGATCGGTTCCAGTCAGAGGGAAGATCCTAACGTACTGGGAATCATCTCCAAAGTAAAGATGGGCATCGACGGTGAGGAGACGAACAAGTATGGGTTTGATCGAGAAGGATGGCTTCGAATGAATGGAAGACTAGTTGTACCCAATGTTAATGGATTGAGAGATGAAGTGCTTAGAGTGTGTCATCACTCGAAACTGACTATACATCTTGGTGGTAACAAAATATATCGAGACATGAAGCAGACCTATTACTGGGAAGGGATGAAGAGAGACGTTGGAAAGTTTATATCCAAGTGTACGAACTGCCAGCTAGTCAAAGCCAAGCAAAAGAGCCTAGTGGGTTGTTACAACCGTTAGAAATACCTGAATGGAAATGGGAACAAGTCTCAATGGATTTCATCTATGGTTTACCAAGGACTAGATCGGGACATGATGGTATTTGGGTGACCGTGGATCGATTGACCAAGAGTGCAAGGTTTATACCAGTCAAGTCGAATAGAATGGAAGCTAAATAGTGGAACTGTATATAAAGTGGGTAGTGAGATTTCATGGAGTACCTAAAGGTATTGTGAGTGACCAAGATCCCTTATTTACTATTGGGTTTTGGAAGAGCCTACAAGAGGCTTTAGGGTCAGAATTACATCTCCGTACCGCGTACTATCCTCAAACTGATGGTCAAACTGAGAGGGTGAATCGTGCATTAGGGGATCTCTTAAGAGCTTGTATACTGGATTTTGGAGGGTCATGGAATGACCATTTACATCTGGTTGAGTTCGCATATAATAATAGTTATCAATCCAGTATTGCTATGGCTCCACTTGAAGCCTTGTACGGAAGACCGTGCAACTCACCATCATGTTGGTTGGAAACAGGTGATTGTGCTGGGACCAGATATAATAAGAGAAACTTCAGATAAGATCAAGGTTATTCAAAAACGAATGAAAGCTGCTCAAGATAGGCAGAAAATTTATGCTGATAAGAGACGAAGAGATTTGAAATTCTCCGTTGGCGACTTGGAATTCATCAATATCTCTCCGTTGAAGAGTGTGATTCGTTTTGGTAGGAGAGGTAAGTTGGCACCAAGGTTTGTTGGTCCATTTCCAGTTCTCGAGAAAGTTGGGAATTTAGCCTATAAAGTTGGATTGCCTGATAAGATAGCAGGAGTGCACGACGTATTTCATGTTTCCCTGCTAAGGAAGTTCGTACATGATTCTGATATGACTATTTCACCAGATAAGTTGGATGATATCGAGGTAGAACCCGAGGCAGTTGGAGATCGCAGACCATTTTGCATTGTTGGACATGATATGGAGCAAATTCGAATGAAGACAGTGAAACTGGTTAAGGTCCAGTGAGGTGATAATGAGAACGACTGCACCTCGGAAATGGAGGATAACATAAGGAGGTCATATCCAGAGCTTTTTACCTAGTAAGATTTTGATCGCGATATAGTTATTCCCTTGTTAGTAAACTGCATGCTAGGATATGCTTGTTGTGTTATTATGTATGGTTGATTGTTTGTAAATGGCTGATAGGCATGCGGGACACCATTATATGTTTAGGTTAAGGAATTTGGAGGGTGAAATTTCTTAAGGGAGGAGAGTGTAACAACCCGCATTCTACGTATCGGAGGATCATAGAATATTTATTTTATCTTCATATGAATACGTATGGTCGTGTAACTTTGGGAAACGACTATTGGGGTCATTTCCCATGTTCACGATTTTTGCCGAATTTTAAATAACCATTTTACCCTGGTTAATCAAACGGACTTACCGTTTGGGAGATATGGCTGAAATAAGATTTGGAGATGGAAAAACAGCATAATTGGGCTTAACGGAGTGATTAACAGCTAGGCCCATAACCCATTTCGAAATTAGGGTTATGGGAGGGCTGAAGGGGTTTGGAGAAACATTCTCATTCAATTTTCCAGTCGCCACTAACCTCCCTTGAACCCTAACAACGGCCTCCATCTTCTAAATCTCACCCTAGTTGCTTTCTAATCACTAATTAACCAAAACTACACCAAATCAAGTCAAATTAGTACCAAATCAAGTCAAATTAGCACCAAATCAGGGTTGGAGCTGCTGCTATACATAGAGATCTGTGCCATAGCAGTAAAGTTTCAGATCTAAGATTTCATTTGTGGCTAAGGTGAGTGATTAGCATGTTTATTCACTAGTTATAGCTAATTAAGGATGATTAGTGACAATTAGCGAAATTAAGACTCAGAAAAATATAGGAAAATATGCATAAATTCTAAAATCATATTTTATGTCATTGTTTAAAATTTCGGTTAATTTGGATTAAGTTTGCTAATCCTATTGTTAAATATGGTTAAACATGGTTAAGGGGAAAATCATGGGTTTTGGGTATTTTTGATCTAAAATAACCTATATGCTTGATGTTTTGATCTTTTTGATTGAACCAGTATGTTGTTATTGTTATTTAGGACGTTTTATAATTGCATAGGAAAGTTAGAATGGTTGAAAACGCCTTCGTTTGGAGAAAATAGCATGCTAGAGAAATTGCAAGCTTTCAGGTCCGGTTAGGAGGAAGATCCGATTCGAACCGGTTAAAAGGAAGACCCGAACTGATCTGGATAGGAGAAGGAGACTCGAACCGATCCGGATTGGAGAAGGAGACCCGAACTGAACTGGATAGGAGGAGGAGAAGAGGAGACCAGAACCGATCCGGATAGGAGAAGGAGAACCGAACCGGATAGGAGGAGGAGAGGAGGAGACCCGAACCGAACCTCATAGGAGAAGGAGACTTAAACTAAACCGGATAGGAGAAGGAGACCTAAACCGATCCGGATAGGAGAAGGAGACCCGAACTGAACCGGATGGGAGAAGGAGAGGAGAAGACCCGAACCAGATAGGAGAAGGAGACCTAAACCGAACCGGATAGGAGAAGGAGACCAAAACCAAACCGAAAAGGAGGAGGAGACCTGAACCGAACCGGTAGGAGGAGGAGACCCGAACCGAACACCAATTCAATCAAAAATCGAGATGCAAAGGAAGTCCAAGTGGGAAGTTATCACTCAGGATCCAGAAGGGAACCAATGAGTTAACTTCTAGAGTTGGGCTTTGCTGCGGGGCGTATGCAAAAGAGTTATCGATATCTATAACTTTGGTTCACCGTTGAGAGAGGGGGCATGTTGACAAACCAGAGCCAGAGGATGTATGGACTAGTCAGCCATACCCCAAAGCCAGGGAAGTTTGGACTGGGGCGGGTTATTGACTATAGAACAGAAGGGCATGGTCATAGCAATAGTTGTACGAAGTCCAGAAGGGCATGGACCCGTCATGGCCCCAATGGATTTGGTGATCAAAGTGGTGGATATCGTATGCTTTACGCACTATGTGAGAGATGTGAGGATGATTGCTATGTTTGATGTTTGCTATCACCATGACACACACACTCCCATTTTACACTCTATGTTAGTGTTTACCTTAGAGTAATGTACATCTTGTTGTGCTAACTCTTTGGTTACAGGTCCAGGTCCAGGTAAGATTATTTATACTTGTTATTGCTTTATTTTGTTGCTATCGCTCATACAAGACTTTCATCTAACCCAGAGTTTTATGTCTCTTCTTATTACTCTGGATGCTCCTAAACGAGCAGGCTAGTGGCAAGTTAGGTGGTGATGCGCGAGTAGTTGTCCGGAGACAAGTAGGAGGCTTCCACGTACTATATACTTTTATTCTCCCTGTGTTGTTAATGGTCACTACTTTGGGCAATGGTAGTGCACCTTCTTTATTTATTTATTTTAGACAGTATTTTGAAGTTGTAATAATGATTTTGATCATAAGCTGTATTTTGGATTCTGCTACTCTGATGGTTATGGTTTATTTTTAGCTTATGTACGGTCTCGCCTATGTTATATCAAGTTATGTTACTATTATATTTTATTCCATGCTCTGCGACTATAGGTTCTTGGTGATTCATCGTTCCAACCCTATTCTTTTGACGATCGTTCCTTGCTAATCAGGCATTGGCAGCGCATTTCGAGGGAAATGTCGGCTGGTGCGGGGCGGGCCGTTACAATGGAGGTCGTCTGAAATATATATATATATATATATATATATATATATATTCTTAAGGCTTAAATAATATTGATAATATAAATTAATTCTAAAAATATCCAATTTAAATAATATTAAATTATTGTTGTTGTATATATATATCCAAAAAGATATATATATATATATCACTTTAAATATAAACTAATGTGAAATTATAAATCAACATCAACATTTTCAAGTTAAATGATATCCAAATTATATTAAATTCCTTTTTAATTTTATTAAATAAGCGTTATAGTTTATAAACAATTTCATAGCGACTATTTGAATATTTGATTTGGACATAACGAATGATCTATGAAATGACATCTTGAATTTTTCTCTTTCATTAGAAAATTATAATCAGCTGGATTCAAACGTTTCTTGTTTCATAGAATTCCAACTTATATCAGATCCTACATATTCAATTGAAGTTCAAAACTCAATATTACAAACTACCATGCCGCTGCGAGCTTGTTTTAAATCAAATATAAATTTGTACGCTTATACATCGTTTTATTAATGAATTCTATATAAATATCCATTAATATTTCTAATTCAACATTTAAACAGATTTAAATATTAAAATTTAAATGACTCAAAAATCTGGGTTGTTGCATTCTTTCCCCTTAAAAGAATTCTGTCCCCGTAATTACTAGGTAAGAAGGGCTCCCAAACTAATTATTTTCGAAATAATTGTTTATTCGATTTTCGATTGCCAAATCTATTTAATTCCATCACTATATTCATTCTAAAATTATCTCAATTTAACTGAGTTAAGTTCCATATTCAAGTACCACTTGATTTTCTGATTTCACTTTCATTTAATAATCCCTATTCTGATTTTATTTCAAAAATCATCCATCAAATCCATTTCTATTTAGCTTAGCTCTAAGTTAAATTCTGATTCATACATTTCTATATAACTTTCATTACTTAAATATTTAATCCAAACAATTCTCTTTACTAACTTAACATATTGAGCTTAAGATAAATTTCCTTTTAAATTTCTCATTTACAGATTTTATGTGAAATCCTCCAAGCCATATTAAACCATTCAATTTTTATTATCCAAATTGAATTCCATTTAAATCAATAAAACACACCAATATCTAAATAATTTGATAAAATTATTTCTTTGTTATACAAAAATATAATTTAGGAAAAATTATTTCATTTACCCTCTTTACAAAACAATATCGTGTCAGTTGCCTAGTTCTACTTGAACCGATCAAACGACACATTACAAAACATTTGTATAAGAATCTACAAATATGCTCTCTCATATATATATGCACTTAAACTAAATCTAGGGTATTACTAGCACTATAGCTATCGAGTTACGCCACAGAGATAAGGTTATTACTAAACCTTATGCTCTGATACCACAGTAACAACTCGGGGAATTCGACGCCTGAATTCCGACAATAATAAATAAACCCGTATTACTTGCCAAAACCTAGACGTCGAAAACACCAGATAGTTAATAGAAAGAAATTAGAGGGTGAGATAAGATAGAAAGATATATTATAATAGAAAAAAAGGTGAAAAACAACACAATAGAATCAGAGTCTCACATTGCAGTGGGATAAAATATAATATAGAAAAAAAATCTTTATTAAGAGCTTGAAATGAATACTTATAATCATCAGAGTACAACATACAACCAATACATATGGACAGTTATAACAATCTGTCCTCATATACAACACATAGCGGAAATAAATACTAATACGTCTGAACTCCTGCAGCGCATCTCTGTAGTCTGTAGCATCATAACCTAAACCTATAAAACTCGGTATGACTACGCATTGTAATTGCCGGATCAGTCTGGTGAACCGAAATGAAAATACTCACTATATTTGTATGTATCATCCAACTTGATTTTAGTTTATGAAAACTTCTTTTGAAAGAAATGATAATCGTAAGACCAGCTCACATGTAAACACGACAGTTTTTACCTTACGATAATCCAAAATATTTTGAAATCGTATCTTATTCAGATATTATAATAGTGTCTAAATCAAGTAAATAACCATCTAGCAGAACGCTTGCATCTCACGCTCTACGTACATAGTCTATAATCAAAAACTACAGGCCCTTATTGGAGAGTGGATTCCAACTATGACAAGGTATGGGACCACCTTATGATAGTATATCTCTAGAGAGGAATACACTAAGTTCATTAAGAACATCTTGCAACTTGGCTAAATATGACCAGCCAATCGCTTTGGTTGAGTGTTCTGAATGTACGTCACCAACAATTGTGCTCAAACCACTGTTTTTGAAGTATACAGCAGTGGTAGAATAAAGAAGCAAATGAATTTTCTCTAGATCAAGTGACAATGCACCCTAATGGGGGCGACACATATAGCCGTGCGACCTACCCGATTTTATACCATTTCCCAATTGATCAGGCTTGAGGTTACAATTACCTTTTTAAGACATTTGAATGCCACATCGTCAGATCCACTAGAAATCACTAATTGATTTCCATAAAAATACTCTGGGTGTTAAGCTAAAGAAGTTTCTTTTTTGCCACCAGCTTGGTACGTTTGAAGAAATCTACGTAATTGACCCCTTTGGAAACAATCTGCCAGACATCCATCCATGCAAGTTGTACTAAGACAGGACAAACCGAAAAAACCTCCTTCCATATCCTTGGAATCACCCTATAGATCAGTAGCCAATAGTCTTTGCAAATCCATAGATTCCAACCACGACAGAATCATAGTTTATATATTGTTATAAGAGATTTTAAGTAATTTTTCCTCTTTATGAAGATCCACGGTCTTAAATTTCTCTATATTCAATCAGCATTTGATATCTTCATGTTTTTGTATTCGCTGGTTCGGAATGGTTTTCGAATATAAATTCAACCATAAAAATTAAATGAATTTACCTGTAACAGCCCGGGTTTCGACAGACCGAATTTTTCAAAATCCAATCCATCGGACCTCGAGTTGGGGGCTCTGGTATCCTGTAGAAAAGACAGAGAGAAAGAAACATGTCAGAGTTCGAAAAGCAGCTCACAGCGGAAGGAATAAAATATAATTTATTCAAAATAGCTTTACCTTAATAATAATACTGCTAAGCCAGTAGTCAAGCAATACTATCTCTGTCATGAACCTAACCTGCGCATGTTGTGAGGAGGGGGTCAGAACATAAGTTCTGTGTGACTGGACTATAATAAACTCTTGTGTAACCCTACATATACCGTTCAGTTATAATTTCTTGTTTATTAGGTTATTCACAATATTAGCACCCAAGGCCAAACCCATGCCATTCTCGTCCACTTACTAATAGACTTAACCTAATACATCGTATATGTAATTTTTTCCCCAACTCGTATAATCCTTTCCATGTATACGTATAGTCCCTTGTCGTATATCGTACGGGCTTTATCACATAATTCTATACTACTTCAACGTAGTGCCACCATTCTTGAAGTCGTTTGGACTGCCACCCTTGATCTGGCTAGGTTCCTGATCATGAACTATCGAGTGTTCAACTAGGATTTAAGCCACCTAGGACTACTAGGGATTATGCTACCTATTGAACGTTTTCTAGATTCGATTAGGGTTTATGCCACCTAGGACTACTAGGGATTATGCTACCTGTCGAACAACGCCCTTTTCCCACGTATGTATCGCGAATCATTTCCGATGTCTAGGTGCATATGTACACTATATGTGCGGCCCGAGTCCCGTGACAAGGCCAAATCAATAAATACGGAACTCGGTCAGGAGCTTTAAGTTATCTGCCGATGCAGATGCTAAGGTCTGTTTTTTTACTAGTGGTTATGGTCCCACGTGACCCCTCCCTCAACTAATGAAAGACAATCCAAGAAAATCAAGCACGAGAACTGTACTCCTGCCTCATATGCCCCACTTTCCTATTGGCCAGGCTCACCCACAACTAGATAGCAAGTATATGGTCTGTTGGGAGTTCTCTTCCTTTCCGTATACATACTACGATTGGCTGAAGATGGTAGGTAGACGAAGAGTTCTATCACAGGGCTAAACAAGATATCGCTGCCTCACGCTGGTCCATCCTAGTCCTTAGGTTGCCTTATATTGCAACCGAGGCATACTCTTGGTCTCCTACCGCAGACCTTAACCTCTATGAGCCCATGCAGATCATCTACAACCTCACAGAGGGATACCAAGAGTACACTCATGTTCCCTGAAGCTACGTGCTTCGTAACCTAGTCCGCTGGAGCCTTTCTCGAAATCAGATAAACGTTCGCTCCTCCTCGTGTGTTTGTTAAGCGATGATCTACCGTATCGGGTTATTCATCTATTTATGGACTGGCTCAATTTCCTTGACTAAGAATTATTACTTAGTTGTTCTTCACTAAGGTTTACCACTTAGTTTCCTTTCCCGTTAATCTTGTTAACTAAGGTTTACCACTTAGTCCCCTTAACTAAGGATTACAACTTAGTTCCCGTTCTCGACGGTTTTCTTAACTAAGGTTTACTGCTTAGTTCCTATTAACTAAGGCTTGTTACTTAGTTATCATTCTCGTTGTTTTGCTTAGTCAATTCTCGTTACCTTAGACATCAGACCACATATTCTCGCTTTATAATTCAACTTGTTGACTAAGGTTTTCCCATGAATTCAAGCATAACTTAAGTTCTCTTTTATTCGGTGATAGCGCATGGGTGTTTTCCCACAGTTCTTGCTTAGCTTACCCCATATTATAGGTTATCGCACCCTTCAAGTCTTACATTACATCTTAAGTCATAGTCTTTTACTGTCCCTAGGACAGGTTTACCCCCTAATTAACCCTTCGACTATTTCAACTTCAATTTATAATAGGTAGTTAACATTCCCTATTTCTGTTTTTGGTTGAGTTTTGTTCATATGTTCATGTCGACTTAACCCCATCTCCTTATAATGTTCATTCAAAAATTTGCTTAAGTGTTGTCTTTGAATTCATGACTTAACCCTAAGAATCATGTGCCATTAATTATTAATGCACCACAACCTCTCACATTAGACCTGTTGTTGTGGCCACTGGTTATGCCGGGCGGTTCCGGGCAGAATTACACCACAACTCAGTCTAACCTCGGGTTTCAAGCGCGATATGACTAACTTCTCACTTTAGGACCTATTGTTTGCAACCACGGGTTAGGCTGGGCGGTTTCGGGCAGGATTACATCGCAAACTCATCCTAATCTCGAGTTAGCCACGTTTCATGTTTGGTTCATGTCTATTCTAATTGGCATATGTCAAGTTCATAATCATGTTAAAAAATATTAAGTTCATGCTATGCCAATTACCTAACTTACAAGCATGTTCTTATAAATGTCAACTACCAATTCATGCCATGTTCGTGTTTCGTTTTAGATGTCAAGTTCATAAGCATATTCTAAATGTCATATTTCAAGTTTCATAATCTTGTCCCTATTTACATTACACAAATTACTCAACCATATTCATGTTCAATGCATTTCAATAGTGCCAAAATTCGAGTATCAGGTTCAATCTAGATGTCAAGTGTCAATTTCCCAAATCCAAGCTTTACCTAAAAAAAACCCAATTTATATTCATGCTTGTAATCCCATTGACAAGTAACGTCTATCATTAAATTCATAATTCATATTCATGTCAATTTCATGTTCAAGTTCTAGATGTAAACTTCATGTCAAATTCTAGATGTCAATTCATATCAAGTTTGTGTTCTTATCTAAATTCAAGTTATGATACAGGTTTTATTCTAGAGACCTGTGCCCATTAACAAATCCATAAGTCGATTTCATGCTTAAATCAATGATGTTAATTCTATGCTAAAACCCAAATCATGTTCATGCGTATAATTCTAAATTTGGTTTACGCATTCAGGTTTTGTCAATTTTATATTACGCCCAACCCTCTTTGTAATTTATAACCCAACCCTCCAGTTCATGTCACAGCCCAAAACCGAGCGTTTCCCTTTTTCGCTTGCAATAATCATTCAATCATATTTATTTTATGATAGATCTAGGCTCGAGATAGCCTAGCTATTAAAAATCAAAAAGGGAAAGAACAAAAGGAGGCACATAATCGTAGGCATAATAATTAAAATCGAGCACATGATAATATTAAACATTATGGATTCAATTATTTCATTTCATGTTTACATAGAGAATGTTTGAACGATAAATAATAATTTTACACAAAAAGTGCATTATAACTCCACTCACAGTGTTTGTCATCTTCAAAATGTAGATCCTCGATTGCCCCTTTGATTTATGAATTGGATTAATCCTTGAACTGATTTCCCCCTTTCCCTTTTTGTTGCTTTTGATTCATCTTTGATTGATTTCATGTCCAATTCAATTTATCTTTGATTTCATATGCGGCGTAGGTTGCAGATCTGAATTCCTTCTCTTTGCACAGTGATTTAGATCTAAGCCTCTTTTCTTTTTATTCATGGTTGTAGTAATTCTAGATCTCATCCTTTTTAATTTTAAGAATAGATGTTGTAGAGAAAAGAGAGAAGAATAGATCTAAGATTTATTTAGATCAATGGCTTGAGGAGGAAGATGAAATCAAGTTAGAAGAGAGCCATGGCCTTGCCATGAATTGTTGTGGAGTTTACAATGAGCCTAGAATGTTTATATAGGTGTTAGACCAACGTACCAGTCCCAAAAACTCATCTAGGTGCTCAAAAATGAACCTGGACAACTTCTGGGGCGAATTTCCCGCTCCAGTCGCTACAGGTCGACCTCCCCAAGGGGGGGGGGTCGACACTATGGTCGACCTCCCCCTGGGAGGTCAACCCTATGGTCGACCTGGTCTCTTTTTTTTCTGTTTTGGGCTGGGCTATTTTCTGATTTTTCGCTGAAACTTCGGGAGGTCATAACTCCTTCATACGGACTCCGATTTTCGAAAACTCAGACTCTATTTCCTGTAAAATTTCGAGAGGAACGCAATGGTGATGTCCATTTTACTTAATTCCTGATATTTAAATTAAATATCCTTATTTTACTATCTTCTCCGTTACATACACTATTATCGAATTACTTTTTCTTCTCTTCCATGTATTAATTAATTCTCATTATACATCACCATTATTTACCTATATTAGCGTATTTTCACAAATTTTATTTCATTTTTATTATATTAAAAATGCGGGGTGTTACATTCTCCCACCCTTAAAGAATTTCGTCCCCGAAATTCAATAAGAGTAAAATAGATAATCCCTCGCAACATCCAATTAGCGTTCATCCAATTGTTGCAACATTGTGCACGTGTGCAAAGTGAAGTACATTATAGTAAAGCATGTATGCCTAATTTGGATCCACCTATATGTATGCAAACTTTAAAAAAAACTTTTCAAAACATGATGCTCACATCCTAAATATACTTGTTGTTCTATATGGATGCAATATTTTTGAAAAATCAAAACATTTTCCATTCAAATTTTTCCCATACTCTTATAGAATAAGAGCATAGTTCATCCAATTTTCGCATCCAAAACCCTACCAACCATCTTTTAATTTGAGATTTAGAAAAAACTAATTTTCCAAATTCGATTTCTTATGTTACGAAAAGGTATAAAATGGAAAATTTCACATCCTCCGTTTTTCTTTTCTAATTATACTTGGATTTTTTTATATAACTATTCTATTAAGATTTCCTATTTTCTTATCCAAGCACAATCACATAAGAAAATTTCTTTCTCGTATTTTTGACTTTATCTTGAAATAGTTTCATATTTGTTCATCTTTTTCTTGAGATTTTCATTTTCTTTCCCCCGTCTTGTTTTGTTGCTTTACTGAATTTATTGTTTTCTTGTTAGTTAGGCTATTCTTTAGCTTATTTGGCTTAGTCCAGTTTCTCATGTTTATATTATTTATTTATCTTTTCAAATAAGCTTTTCCGTTTTCTAGTCATACAGTATCCTACACAACTACAACTATGGGCCAAGGATCTTAAGACTTTATTACCTCTGACAATCGCGAGTCCACCTAACAGGGTCTATATAATTTCTTTCCCTTCATCACCTAGTAGTCAATACTAGTCCATGCTGTGTATTACTAGCCTATCCTTTTCTTTTTCTCAAGCAACAATTCTAGGTCTCAATGCTTATGCATTCTATGGGAAATTTGTTTACCCAATTTTTTTTTATAACAAAAATCAAAATTTAATAGAATAGAGATTTCAAAAACTCCTTTTATAAAATACAACATTTTCCTTTCAAGATTTTCATATATGAGAACTAGTGAGCTATATATATATATGCTCCTTTTCATGAGAGAATTCTTTCAAAACAAGACATCGTTGTTTTACATAATATACCCCACTTTATTTTAAAACCCAATATGCACTTTTCAAACATCAAGATACTTTTTAAGATCAAAACTCAGAAAATACCACAAACACTTTTACAAATTCAAGTTCTTAAAAGTTTATTATTGGGTCAGACTCAAAGCGGGTTTTCCACTCAACTAGGCTTTCCTAGGTACTTTCACAGAATCAATTTTCACGGCTATATATATTCCTAATCCATTTTCACACTTTAACCTTTTTTCTAATTTCTAAGGTTTTACTTCTGGACCCACTACTCTGAAATACTAATATTTCAGTTTCCATTCTATGGGATACTTTCTATCTCCAAGTAATATTGTACACTTTCCCAACCACCTAATTGTTTCCAAAATTTCTATGTCCATGCCTTTAGTGTACAAACCAATATCCCAACTCTTTACATGTCTAGTGGGCCACTATATGGATTTAGGTTTATATATAATATATTAATATTTTAGAAAATACAAATACGTTCACTCATTATCGCCCTAAGACCACTAAACCGAAGCTCTGACACCAGATGTAACAACCCGGTTTTCGACAGACCGAAATTTTCAAAATCCAATCCATCGGACCCCGAGTTGGGTGCTCTGGTATCCTGCAGAAAATACAGAGAGAAAGAAACATGTCAGAGTTCGAAAAACAGCTCACAGCGGAAGGAATAAAATATAATTTATTCAAAATAGCATTACCTTAATAATAATACTGCCAAGGCAGTAGTCAAGCTATACTATCTCTGTCATGAACCTAACATGCGCATATTGTGAGGAGGGGGTCAGAACATAAGTTCTGTGTGACTGGACTATAATAAACTCTTGTGTAACCCTACATATACCGTTCAGTTATAATTTCTTGTTTATTAGGTTATTCACAATATTAGCACCCAAGGCCAAACCCATGTCATTCTCGTCCACTTACTAGTAGACTTAACCTAATACATCGTATATGTAATTTTTTCCCAACTCGTATAATCCTTTCCATGTATACGTACAGTCCCTTGCCGTATATCGTATGGGCTTTATCACGTAATTCTATACTACTTCAATGTAGTGCCACCATTCTTGAAATCGTTTGGACTGCCACCCTTGATCTGGCTAGGTTTCCTTATCATGAACTATCGAGTGTACAACTAGGATTTATGCCACCTAGGACCACTAGGGATTATGCTACCTATTGAACGTTTTCGAGATTCAGTTAGGGTTTATGCCACCTAGGACTACTAGGGATTATGCTACCTGTCGAACAGCGCCCTTTTCCCACGTATGTATCGCGAATCATTTCTGATGTCTAGGTGCACATGTACACTATATGTGCGGCCCGAGTCCCGTGACAGGGCTGAATCAAGAAATACGGAACTCGGTCGGGAGCTTTAAGTTATCTGCCGATGCAGATGCTAAGATCTGTTTTTCTACCAGTGGTTATGGTCGACCCCTCCCTCAACTAATGAAAGGTAATCCTAGAAAATCAAGCACGAGAACTATACTCCTGCCACATATGCCCCACTTTCCTATTGGCTAGCCTCACCAACAACTAGATAGCAAGTATATGGTATGTTGGGAGTTCTCTGCCTTTCTGTATATGTACTACGATTGACTGAAGATGGTAGGTAGACGACGAGTGCTATCACAGGGCTAAACAAGATATCGACGCCTCATGTTGGTCCATCCTAGTCTTTAGGTTGCCTTATATTGCAACCAAGGCATACTCTTGGTTCTCCTACCGCAGACCTTAACCTCTGTGAGCCCAGGCGGATCATCTACAACCTCACAGAGGGATACCAAGAGTACCCTCACGTTCCCCGAAGCTACGTGCTTCGTAACCCAGTCGGCTGGAGCCTTTCTCGAAATCAGATAAACGTTCGCTCCTCCTCGTGTGTTTGTTAAGCGATGATCTACCGTATCGGGTTATTCATCTATTTATGGACTGGCTCAGTTTCCTTGACTAAGAATTATTACTTAGTTGTTCTTAACTAAGGTTTACCACTTAGTTTCCTTTCCCGTTAATCTTGTTAACTAAGGTTTACCACTTAGTCCCCTTAACTAAGGATTACAACTTAGTTCCCGTTCTCGATCGTTTTCTTAACTAAGGTTTACTGCTTAGTTCTAATTAACTAAGGCTTGTTACTTAGTTATCATTCTCGTTGTTTTACTTAGTCAATTCTCGTTACCTTAGACATCAGACCACATATTCTCGCTTTATAATTCAACTTGTTGACTAAGGCTTTCCTATGAATTCAAGCATAACTTAAGTTATCTTTTATTCGGTGATAGCGCATAGGTGTTTTCCCACAGTTCTTGCTTAGCTTACCCCATATTATAGGTTATCCCACCCTTCAGGTCTTACATTACATCTTAAGTCATAGTCTTTCTCTGTCCTAGGACAGGTTTACCCCCTAATTAACCCTTCGACTATTTCAACTTCGATTTATAATAGGTAGTTAACATTCCCTATTTCTGTTTTTGGTTGAGTTTTGTTCATTTGTTCGTGTCGACTTAACCCCATGTCCTTATAACGTTCATTCACAAATTTGGTTAAGTGTTGTCTTTGAATTCATGACTTAACCCTACGAATCATGTGCCATTAATTATTAATGCACCACAACCTCTCACATTAGACCTGTTGTTGTGGTCACTGGTTATGCCGGGCGGTTCCGGGCAGAATTACACCACAACTCAGTCTAACCTCGGGTTTCAAGCACGATATGACTAACTTCTCACATTAGGACCTATTGTTTGCAACCACTGGTTAGGCCGGGCAGTTCCGGGCAGGATTACATCGCAAACTCGTCCTAACCTCGAGTTAGCCACGTTTCATGTTTGGTTCATGTCTATTCTAATTGGCATATGTCAAGTTCATAATCATATCAAAAAATATTAAGTTCATGTTATGCCAATTACCCAACTTACAAGCATGTTCCTATAAATGTCAACTACCAATTCATGCCATTTTCGTGTTCATTTTAGATGTCAAGTTCATAAGCATATTCTAAATGTCATATTTCAAGTTTCATAATCTTGTCCATATTTACATTACACAAATTACTCAACCGTATTCATGTTCAATGCATTTCAATAGTGCCAAAATTCGAGTATCAAGTTCAATCTAGATGTCAAGTGTCATTTCCCCAAATCCAAGCTTTACCTAAAAACCCCCAATTTATATTCATGGTTGTAATCCCATTAACAGGTTACGTCTATCATTAAATTCATAATTCATATTCATGTCAATTTCATGTTCAAGTTCTAGATGTAAACTTCATATCAAATTCCAGATGTCAATTCATATCAATTTTGTGTTCTTATCCAAATTCAAGTTATAATACAGGTTTTATTCTAGAGACATGTGCCCATTAACAAATCCATAAGTCAATTTCATGCTTAAATCAATGATGTAAATTCTACGCCAAACCCCAAATCATGTTCATGCGTATAATTCTAAATTTGGTTTATGCATTCAGGTTTTGTCAATGTTATATTACGCCCAACCCTCTTTGTAATTTATAACCAAACTCTCCAGTTCATGTCATAGCCCAAAACCGAGTGTTTCCCTTTTTCGCATGCAATAATCATTCAATCGTATTTATTTTATGATAGATCTAGGCTCGAGATGGCCTAGCTATTAAAAATCAAAAAGGGAAAGAATAAAAGGAGGCACATAATCGTAGGCATAATAATTAAAATCGAGCACATGATAATATTAAACATTATGGATTCAATAATTTCATTTCATGTTTACATAGGGAATGTTTGAACGATAAATAATAATTTTACACAAAAAGTGCATTATAACTCCACTCACAGTGTTTGTCATCTTCAAAATGTAGATCCTCGATTGCCCCTTTGATTTATGAATTGGATTAATCCTTGAACTGGTTTCCCCCTTTCCCTTTTTGTTGCTTTTGATTCATCTTTGATTGATTTCATGTCTAATTCAATTCATCTTTGATTTCATATGCGGCGTAGATTGCAGATCTGAATTCCCTCTCTTTGCGCAGTGATTTAGATCTAAGCCTCTTTTCTTTTTATTCATGGTTGTAGTAATTCTAGATCTCATTCTTTTTAATTTTAAGAATAGATGTTGTAGAGAAAAGAGAGAAGAATAGATCTAAGATTTATTTAGATCAATAGCTTGAGGAGGAAGAAAAAATCAAGTTAGAAGAGAGCCATGGCCTTGCCATGAATTGTTGTGGAGTTTACAATGAGCCTATGATGTTTATATAGGTGTTAGACCAATGTACCAGGCCCAAAAACTCATCCAGGTGCTCAAAAATGAACCTGGACAGCTTCTGGGGCGAATTTCCCGTTTCTGGACCAAAACTCCCGCTACAGGTCGACCTCCCCAAGGGGGGGTCGACACTATGAGGTCGACCCTATGGTCGAGCTGGGGGTCGACCTGGTCATTTTTTTTTCTGTTCGGGGCTGGGCTGTTTTCTGATTTTTCGCTGAAACTTCGGGAGGTCATAACTCCTTCATACGGACTTCGATTTTCGAAAACTCGGACTCTATTTCATGTAAAATTTCAAGAGGAACGCAACGGTAATGTCCATTTTACTTAGTTCCTGATATTTAAATTAAATATCCTTATTTTACTATCTTCTTCGTTACACACACTATTATCGAATTAATTTTTCTTCTCTTCCATGTATTAATTAATTCTCATTATACATCACCATTATTTACCTATATAAGCATATTTTCATAGATTTTATTTCATTTTTAATTATATTAAAAATGCGGGATGTTACATTGCCAGTTCAGTACTCAGCATCACTTGGCTTTTTTAACTAAAAATTAATTAAAACTTCTAAATCTTTAAATATTTTAAATTACGGTTTTTACTTCTTATTTTAATGAAAGAGTCTTCCTATAGCTATGTTATTTTAATACTTAGGACAATATATTATATCCATATCTATTTTTCTATTTTACTATTATTTCAAAACATTAGTTACAACATTTTTCATGCATTTCTATGCTTCAACATTCATTAGTCCCGACCGTAAATTGGTAAAAGAGTAATCCCCTAAGCATTAACCCCGAAGACAGAAATCAACATCAGATTAACACTCAGAAAATCACTCAACTAAACCAATCCCCAGTTAGGTTCTAATTATTTAATTTCTTATCTTAACATCTTATCAACCCATAATATTGCACTTCTAATCCATTCAACCATTTTCCACTTTGAAAATCTTGTTTCAATTCCATTAATTTCCCTTAATTTCGTTATTATGTAACGCTAATTTAAAATCAATGTTTTGACTTCACACCTCTTTTATTAACCTTACTTATAAACTCAGGTTTAAATTCAAATGTTAAGTAAACATTTATTTTAGGCTATCGTATTCACTTAAAATTTCTTTTATAACTTCGTTTGTAAAACTCGGGTTTTACAATAAAATCCATTCATAACCTCCTTTCATAATTCCACTAGATTTCATTACAAACTCAAATTACTTAAATGAATTTCATTTAAATAGTAATCAATTAAATTATTATTAATTAAATTAATAATTTACTTCAACGCTAACTATTGTAAAAGTAGTTAAGTTATTTATTAACTAAAATAAATAATAAATTTCTTTTTAAAATCTTATTAAAATTAAAATAAATATTCGTTAAGCTATTTCATTAGATTAATTAAAAGTGAATTAATGAAATGACCAACTCCAATTTAAAATAGTTGACTTAGCCAACTTAAACCATGGTTATCTTGTTATTCAATTCCAATTAGTCCTTTCTTTAAATAAATTAATAATATAATTAATTTAAATAATTACATTTAATTCTCTCTTGAAAACAATTAATCCGACTTTTAACCCTTAGGTTAATTTCTACTCATTTGCTTATAAATCTTATTAACATTAGGATTTGCTTTATAAAATTATTTAATAATTACTTATAAAATTAAATAATAAATAATAAATATTTATTTCCTTTTAATAACATTCTATTGAAAATAACAGATTTAAAAATCTATCTCAAGTATAAAATAAATTTTATAACTTCAATTTTGTCGATTCACCTAACGGTAAATCAATATTTATAAAACATTAATTTTTAGGCTACCTGCTGCCAATTATTAAACCAATACTATCCATTGGTTAATATCTAGCATACATTTAATTACGATTCAACAAACAAATCAATCATATAATCCGATTGGTTAAACAGTTCATATGATTGAAATATGAAAATAATTAATAAATTTGAGGAATCCAATTGGATCCCTCCAACTTGTTCTTCTTTGCTTCTAAACAGGTTACTTCGAATAATATCATTCATTTCAATATACGGATATACTTTCTAGCAATTAATAAATATCAACAATCTAAGTATCCAACTATTAATTCTATATGTTTATATTATTATAAACATGACCAACAAGGTAAGTTACCTAAATTGGTTACGATCATTAAAAATAACAGTTGATTTCAATTAAATTAAATGACGTTTAATTTAATTAGTTCAGTCAATATATATAAATATTATTCAATAATCATCCAACAATAAACAACAATATCACACAAATATTAAACCCAACTTATATAAAATATAAGCGGGACAAAACTTAGTGAGTTGTACTCACCTTGATTTATTTATCGCAAAAACAATTTGTTTTAATTAAACTAAACAAGAACTTAATTTAATTAAAAACTCCAGTAGCTTTCAATTCTGACCAAACCAGCTCCATCATGTCATGCTCATCGATACGGACAAAGCATCACTTGTTTCGTATGATTTCGTCACTGTATGACAAAGTTACGAATTTATCCGTTATTCATTTATAATTTAAACAACTAATACCTTAATTATAATTATTTTCTTAATCTCTTATTAAGATTATTAAATTAGGATTAGGCATGTTCGATCGATTAGGCATATTTAAAAATATATCCAGATCGTGTATTATTTGATTAGGCATACTTAATTAAACCACCCATGCACATTATAATATCTTATTTATATGTTATTAACTTAATCTTTGATTACGCATTTTGCCACATTCAAAATATTAGATTAGGCACATTCCATACCAGGCCACGCACACTATTGTTCATCCTTCTTCCTCTCCTACTGTTTCGAAACTGCCCTTCCTCATCTATGCTTCTTCACGCCGCCGAACCATCAACCAGACCGCCCACCCTCCATCGACCCTCCAACTAGCGCCACCCCTGCGCCTCCGACCCAAGCTCAACCGTCCCTCCTCACTGTTTCGATCATCATTTCAAACACCTTGCTGCCATCATACAATGCTGCAGCGCCGCTTACCCAGTCACCCATCCCCTCGTCACCCGCCCCACCGGAACTGCCACCTCCTTCGACCAACATCTCCTCCATGAAACTCGAACCCATCCTCGATGTTTCTCCACTCCACCACGTGAATGCATGCAATGCTTGGTGATATTTTGATTGTATTATAATATGGAGCTTGCATTTCTTATTTTATTACAGAGAGGAGTGGGTTTTCATTAATAAATGGAGGCTGCATGTTGAAGCATGGTATGCTGGGTGATTGTGCTATGGATGATCAAAGCATGGCTTTGTATGAGCTTAGCTTTGTGTAACGTGACCTCGTCAAGCCTCATTCCCTGGTATGATGGTAAACTGGTGGCCAGCTTTGTATGTTTGTTTCGATGCAACAGGATAAGATGATAAGGGTATTACGAAGTCCTGAGTCTGGGGTGTTATTTGTCGGGTGCTCTGATTCATGTGATGTGGACTAGTATAACAATGCCCGAGTCTGGATGTGCAACCGCGAGTACTACAATGATGCCCAAAAATTTTGTGAGCCCACGATTGATCTTTCGTACTAGGAACCATCATGTTGGAAACCCATTCTCCAATACGAGCCCTTACAGTTTTAGTTGTATACTATTATGTCGGCATAGTATATGGTTCCTATGTTGGATAAGATTGATATATTTACTTGTGGAATGGTTTCCCACACTATGCACTAATAATAATATCAGAAGATTTTCTACATATCAAGCATTTTTATTTATCATAAGGACAAAACTCGCCCATTAGTGTGCACATGCATTATGTGATGTGAGATGAGCCTTATGGTAGCTTCATTTTCTATAAAGTCGTTGTGAATTTCTATGCACTGGTATTCATAAAGAGGAAACCCATTCCATGTTATACGGCATGGTCCTGTGATTTACCTCACTTTAAAATAAACTTAAAAGACAATTATTATATTCTCACACCAGTCCCATGACTGACCTGGAGTTTATTGTTTCTTTACCTAAACTCTAGTTGCCCATAATTTTCCATACGGACAGCTAGTGGTTTTGGTTTGCAAATTTAATTTTGGAGTTAGTGTAACAACCCGGTAATTTAGAACCAATTTAAAAAATTATTTTAAGAAATTTTAAACAGAAAATGCGTTAGAAAAAAAAGAAAGAGAAAAGGAAAAAAATTAAAGGATTACATTTTTAATGTAATAAAAGAAAGATAAAAAAGAAAAATGTAATTTTAATATAATCCTTTTTATATTGCATATAAATATAGTCTTTTCATATTACAAATAAATGCAATCTTTTTCGTTGTATAAAAATGTAACCCTTATATATTACACAAAAGAATGTAAACTATTTTATTACATAAAAATGTAAACCTTTTTACATTACATAAAATGTAAAACTTTTCTATTCCATTGTTACATTATATAAAAAATGCAATCTATTCTTTTCTTATATTACATTATAGAAAAATGAAACCTTTTATATTCATTTCATTCATGCCATTATAGATATGATTTTTAATGTTAAAAATATGATAATTTCTTTAATTTCATTTCTTACACTAAAAATATGATTTTTAATGTTAACATAGTTTTGTCTTCAAAATATGATTTTTTTTTTCTAATTTCATTTCTTACATTAAAAATGATATTTAATTATGTGATAAAAATGTAAGAACATAAGAAATCACACTTCTGATTAAATATGATACTTAATTATGTGTTTTGAAATATAAAAAGTTGTATAACTTAACAATCAGAGAAAATGAATCAAACATTCATTTTTCCTTTTATTCCCTTTCTCTTTACTTTTGAAATTTGAATGAATAATAAGTGTGGTCCTATGATGCCTAGTCAGCTGATTAAATTACTTTATAAACTACTATATGTGAAAAGACATATTAATAGGTATAATTGCAAAATTAGAAATTAAATATTGTTTTAATATAAATTCACAAACAAACAAAACCCTAATCTATCTTCTAAAGCCAGCCGCCATGTCTTCTATCTATGGCTGAAAAACAGTGATCTTCCTCCTTTTTTCTCTTATAATCCACTTAGCGATTTCTAAATCCATAAAATCAAAAATCAAAGAGCTAATAAAGATCTAAGTGATGAACAGTGGCGATGAAGGTTCATTGAATATTTTGTTCATTCTCTGTTCTCAAACATGGGGCTTTCGAAGTGGGTTTTGCGGTGCAGAGGTGGTGGTTGGGGCTTCCGCGTGGTATTGGTTGATCGGAGCACGGTGGCCCGATGTGACGAGCAGTGATGCCTTTTTTTGTGCAATGCTATGGGTTTCTGGGTTCGCTTTGGATTCCTATAGGAGAAGGAAGGAGCGGAAAATCCTAAATAAAATGTAATTGAAGAATTTAATTAAGAATTTAATTATGTTATCAAATTTTTTATTGATGTAATTAGATTTCAAAAATCCATATCTTGTGCAAACGGAAACCAAATCTGACAAAACTGATTGCGTTGGAATCGTATGGACCAGATCTCCGTGATGGAACTGATTAGAGGTTTAACAGAGCATGCTGAAAATTCAGATAAGATCATGGTGAGATCTCTTATTTTAAAAAATTAAAATTAAAATAAATTGTTATGCGTTGGAAATTTGTATTTATTAGCTATAAAAATTCATGTTGTTTGTGGTACATGATCTGATTGTTTGATGTTGTTTATTGTTCTTTTGATATGATGGAATATTTTGGTTGTATTGACAACATAAAAGTGTAAATTTTGTTGTATTAAAATTGACAAAATAAAAATGTCAATTTATTAAATTAGATTATTGTCAAATTAAAAAAACGTTTTCATTATAAATGCTATGCATTAGAGAATTATAAATATAAAATAATATTTTTGATTAGAAAATATTATATAGGATAAAATAACATTTTTGATTAGAAAATATTATGTTAGATTTAAATAATATTTTTGATTAGAAAATCTTATGTTAGATTAAAATAACATTTTTGATTAGAAAATATTATGTAGATTAAAATAACATTTTTGATTATGTTAGGTTAAAATATCATTTGGTTCGATAATATCATGTTAATTAAAGATATTATTTTGTTAGAATCATATCATGTTAATTAATGTCATTAATTGAAATGAGAATATGTTAACCTGAAATTTTACATTTTTATTGGGTATTAAGAATGATCATCTTTTGGAATGAAAACATTTTGACATGAAAATATGTCATATATTACCATTCATATTTAGTAAATGAAAATATGTCATTTACTACATTCATATGTAGTGAATAAAAATATGCCATTTATTAACATTTATATTTTGTAAATGAAAATGTGTCATTTAATAACATTCATATTTTGTAAATGAAAATATGTCATTTAGATTGAATAACATTACATTAAAGTAAAAAATGTCATTTTTTTTGGCTAGAAATGTTATATTAATATAAAAATGTCAATTTGTTAGATCATGTTATGTTTATTACAAACGACATTTTGTTAGAATCACGAAATGTTAAATAAAAATATCATTCAGTTAGAAAATGTCATGATGAAATAAAAATGTCCTTTTATTTGGTAATGTCATGTTAATTAAAAATGTTAGTACATATGTCATTTATGTAGTGATCATAATTCGTCATAAATTTGTCATTTACATAGAAATCATATTTTATCAACAAATATGTCTATTTTGTAGAAATCATATTTTGTCAATATACATGTCGTTTATGTTAGAGGACATATTATGTAGATAAATATATCTTTTATGTTACAATTCAAAAATGACATTTATGTTAGAATTAAAAAGAACATTTATGTTGGAATTAAAAAGAACATTTATGTTAGAATTAAAAAGAACATTTATGTTGGAATTAAAAAGAACATTTATGTTAGAATTAAAAAGAACTTTATGTTGGAATCAAAAAGAACATTTATGTTAGAATTAATGTAGCGACCCAAATTTCCGGTATCCTTTGAGCTGACTAAACAACACTAATCCAACCCAAATGATACTAGAAACCCAGATGCCAATAGAAAGAATTTAGAGGATGAGATAAGAAATAAATTTTAGAATAGAAGAAATAGGAAGAAGAAAACACAACACAAATCAGAGTCTCACATCGCAGCGGAACAAAATATAATATAGAAATAATCTTTATTGAGAGCTTTAAAATATAATTACAACATCAGAGTACATCAATATACTTGGACAATTATAACAACCTGTCCTTATATACATCACACAGCGGAATATACTAGATATAATCATACATCTGAACTCTTTCAGCATGTCTCTAGACTTTGCAGCATCCGATATGCTGGACCTGCACAACCCGGGCTAACCCGAGCATTACAAATACTGGGTCAGTCTGGTGAACCAGAGTGAGAATAACTCGCGCAGTTTAAGGGGAATCATCCAACTTGATTTTTAAGTTCAAATCTCTTTTGAAAGAAAAGGAATATAGTAAGACAAACCCACACATAAACACAGATGTTTTTTACCTTACTATAACCCAAAACAATTTTGAAATCATACCTTATTCTGATATTATAATAGTGTCTAAATACAAATAAATAACAATCTAGTGGAACGCTTGCATCTCACGCTCCACATATATAGTATACAATTAAAACCGCATGCGCTTATTGGTGATTGGATTCCAACTATAACTAGGTATGGAACCACCTGCCGATAGTGTATCTCTAGAGGCGAATACACTGGATTCAGCAAGAACGTCTTGCAACACGGCCCACACATGACCGACCACTCATTTCTCTTGAGTGTATCAAATGTATATCATCAACGGTTGGGATCAGCAGCCGTCTTCCCGAAAAGGGACAGCATCGAAAATAGATTAAAGAATGAAATGGATTTTCTCTAGATAGGTGATTATACACCGTAATGGGAGCGACCCACTTAGCCATGCTGCCTACCCGATTTTTGTCATTTCCCGGTTGTGAGGCTTGAGGCTACATTTACTTATCTGCACATCGCTTTGAATGCTACATCGTCAGATCCGTCAAATTACTAACTGACGTCCACAAAAATATACTGGTGTTAGCTAAGAGAAGATGTCTTCTCCTCCACCAACTGAAATACGTTTGTAAAAATCAACGTACGTGATCATCTGGAAATACTCTGTTAGACACTCGTCCATACAAGTCATCCAGGAACAGGATGAACCGAAGGTACTCTCCTACCGCATCCAAAGGATCAGTAGCAAGAAGTCCTTGCAACCCGCAAAATCTCAATCACGACTGAATCACGTCAGAATACCTCTGGTAGCTAGCTAGAGAATATTCGACAAGTAATCCTTCCGCTTATAAAGATCCACGGTCTTCAACGCTCCATCTTGACCATCTTCTGATATCTCCAATGTTTACATATTTATTGGTCGGAATGATTTTCGAATATAAATTCGATCCTGGTCTTTCCGAACCAATAATTGATTTGGCCAAATTCTGATAGTTGGTGATTTAACTATCAAAATAACAATCATTATATATAGAAAAATAAAGTGGATTCACTGGTTCAGTATGCAGCATCACTTGGCCTCTTTGGTTAAACATATGTTAATTCATTTATAAATATTTCAACATTTTGAAGTATGCCCCTCCACTTCCTATTCCCAAATTAATTTATTCAAGTTTTCGAATTATAGTTTATAGTATCTTTTATAGAAATATTAATTTAACTCCTTCAACTTCCCTCATTTCTAAGCCAATACCATTCCTGGATAATCATAAAGTTGTTACAAGTTGGGGTATTTTATTACCTCTCAGACCTTGAGTCGGTAACACTCTTATCTTCAGAATAGATAGAAGTTTATTAACGAAATCTCATTCTATCACTTTTTCCTCATTACTTATATTTAATTTAGAATCCAATTTAAATAACCATTTATCTTAGTTTTGATTTAAATAACTTTATTTCACATCTAAAATACTTATCTTTAGATATTGTCGTTAGTTCTTTATTTTGAAAATCAACTTCCATCCACTTATGCTTTTGTTTGATCTTAACTCTTATTAAATCTTGTTTGAAACTTTCCTTTTCCTTGGAATTCCTTTCACGATATAAATCAATGTTCTGATTCATATGGATATGAGTAAAACTTATTTAAAATTCCTTTGAAAGTTATAAACAGGGTCTTATTTAACTCAAATTCCTTTACCACTATTTCCCTTTTAACATATTTACTTTCACATATGATTCACTTTAAAAAGTTAAGAAATCTCGACTCGATATATCAAAAGCAACTTGGTTTCATATGAAAACACCATTATATATTCAAAATCTTATCTATTGAGTCGCTTTATGAATTCTTATTCATACCATACTTTAAAACTCGTTGAATTCAATTCCTCGTTAATGGTCTAACATTTTCTACATCACATAGTTTACTTTATTATTGAGTATAATCAATCTTCCTTAAGGGTTATCTCCAAAATGATGTTTTATTTCAAAAATAATTAACAATCCAATAATATTCTTTAATAATCAATCCTCGTATTTTTAGTTGACTTAGTCATCTCAATGAGGTTACTTGTTTAACCCTTTCCATTTAGTTACTCCTTTTAAATTAATAAATAATAATTAATTTAAAATAATTTCATTTGATTAAAATAAAATAATCTCATTTAATTCTACATGGAAAAACACTTAATTCAAATCTTAACTATTTGTTGATTCTACCTACTTGTTTACAAAACTCATTATCCTACGATCCTCGCTTTATATACTCGTTTATAATAAAATAATTCATTTATTTCCTTAAATAACTTCATTTAAAGTAATCTGTATAAAATAGATTTCAAACTTGTTTTTTTTAAAGCAAATTTTTTTTTCTATTAATTTACATGACGGTAAATCAATTTCTATAAACCGATTCATTTATAGGCCATCTGCCGGTAATTACCTAAGCAATATCACTCATTGGTTAATACCACACAAGTGTTGAATTTGTTTTAAACAATCAAAAATCAATCACATTAACAGTTCATATAATCTGAAAGTAAACAACGTATTTGAGGAATCCGGGCGGATCCCTCCAACCTATCCTTCCCTGCATTACAATGGGTTACCTTAAATTTAATATGACAACATATTTTATCACGACAATCCTAAATAAACAGTTTACTGATAATCAACAATCAATTAACAGCATTGAATCAGGCATCAAATCATGTAATACGTTTATTTTATTATAAACGCAACCAACAAGGTAAGTTACCTTGGTTTGGAATCTAATCGTTAAAATAACGATTTAATCTGATTAAATTAAACAAACGCTTAATTTAATTTATGAATATTAAATAATATTCATCATACAACAAACAACCACCCAATCATCAACCATCAGAAAACATTGCACACAAAATAAAAAGGGAAAAAACTCGGTTTATATAAAATATAAACGGGGTAACTGAGTGAGTAAACTCACTTTGAGTTTCCATCTGCGATCAAACAGGTTTCAAAATGTCATGTTTTTCCGATGCAGTTCCAATGCGACTGATTTGTCCGATTCTGTGTACAGATGAGAACGTCGTACACATTACACGCATACGATTTAATTAAATCGATTAATACTTTCGTTAAACAATTTATTTACTCCTAATTGTATGTTATATTAATTTGATTGGGTATGTTAAAACAAACTGAGCAACAATTTAAAACCATTTCTGTTAAGTACTATTAGTAGGAATTAGGCAAATATAAATGAAGATTTGGCACGTTACTATAATCATGCGGTGATCCATGTTACATAAATTATTTCGCGTTCTGAGTATAAAAGTAAACACATATATGTCATATGTTGTACATATTAATATCTCTTAAGTCGTGATTGGCCACTTTATAAATGAGTTTGGTGCGACATATACATTTCTTTGGTATGCAATATTTAAACTAAAATGCACTTTGGTTAGGTTATAATATAAATGGGCTACTCTTACATAATAGATTAGGAATAGTTTAATTATCATTAAGCAGTCCTAACTATCATTAGGCATGGTATAAAAATTTAGTTAGGCATATTTAATCCCATCCAGGTCGGTCATGTTAAAACTATATATTAAATGAATTAATACTATTCACTTTAATAATATATCACCTCCCAAATAAACACTTACTTAAGTTCATTTAATCCTCCATTAGGCATTATTAATATATTGTTCGACACACTACCGCTATCATATATAGGAATATTTAGTGTAAATGTCACGTAAAGGTGGAGTAGGAACAAATGTGAACTTCCCTGGTCACGTATAAAATAGAATGACGCATGTTAAAAGGACGTGATTAGGCATATTAAAATTTGAATTAGGCAAAATAAATATAATTAGTTATGTTAATACTTTAATTAGGCATGATTTCATTACTTCTTTACCTGCTAGTTTCGAACCAGTGGACTTGCACCGCGCCTGCCCACCTCGGCCGATCATTGAAGCTTGCGTCCACCACTGGTCCACTAGCGTCAAGCACAGTAGCTTATCCATGAAACACACACCTTTCACTGCTTCTTCTCAGCATTAATGTTTCCACGCAGGCACGCACAAATGAAACCATCCATGTAAATCCGAAAACACCTGCTGCTACATACGGTGGCTCCCCTTTCTTCCAGTATTGTCTCCTTCCTTATGCTACAGACCACACCCCATTGTTTCTCCCATTTTGTTTCCCTCATGCAATTCCCTTCCCAAATACTGTGTTCTTTTTTCCCTTTTGTCCAATTTTCTTCTTTCGTTACTATTTTACACCACACTATTACTTCATCCATGTCTGTTTCCAACCCCATGAACACACGTCAGTCACTGCTCCGCAACTTCCCACCCAAACGCCAATGGTCCGTACGTCGGAGCGTCAGCTGCAACCAGCACAGTTTTCATGCACTACTATTATTCTGCATTGGTCTGCCATTCGCCTACACCATGCCTCACTCATCCGCACATTTTTTTTTAAGATCGCATACCCCTTTATTTCTTCTACGGAGCCGCAAGTACTGCTCCTCCCATGCAGTACACCGTGACCCAACAGAAACTCCAATCCCCCCTGACCGCTCAGTCCTCTATGCCAGCCCCATTTAGGTCAATGATGTGTAATACAATGGTAAAGATCAGTACACCAGGTGCTGCTACTATCCCGCTCTCGGCTTACTTATTACCCCACCTTCTTCCGCTCACCGTCTCCGCACCTCATCCATGCAGTCACCATGCATGGAAACCGCACACCCTTCCAGTTTGAGGATAACCCACTATTCACGAGCCGCCAGCTATTTCGTCATTCCATTATATTCGAATCCCTTTTTTTCTTTTATTTTATTTTATTGGGAGACTTGCGTTTACAGTGTAGAGGGGAACACAGCAAAAGGAAATGGGTGAAAGACGAGAGTCAGAGGGTATGTATATATAGTTGACGAACCTTGGGGGTCACGGTGTTACCAGCGTGGGAAGCAAGGAAACGAATTGCCTTGGACAACACGGTTTCAAGACACTGAAATGAAATTACATACATAGGTTTGTACGTCCTCAGGGTAGCTGCGGAAACAGGCTTAGGCATATGTTGTGCTCTTTTCAGTTTAGTGTACAATACCTTAACTAAGAAGTTATATACATATTTCTCATCTCTTTTTTATATGGTGGCTCTTATTGTCTTTCAATCCAGATGGGACAAGAGCATGTGTATGTTGTACATAGAATTTGTAACGGGTAGATTAGGCTTGTATTTTTGCCTTAGAGGCATACTAGGTAGGCAAAAACAATGCTTCATAGATACAGTGAAATTTCCATTTGTTTTAGCACGGTTGTATATATGTGGTTGTTTAAATCCTACCGTTAATTTCATTTGTCTATTTACGTGGACCATTTATAGACAGAAATAAAAATACCGTTGGGATGAGCGATGTGTCACGATCCAAAAAATATAAAAATATCGGTAGGTTAACTCATATTGTGAAACCTCGAAATACTGATACAGGGTGCAAAATACTTCAAATAAAAAGCTGCATATTTAATTTATTAAAAAGTACAGTAAATTTCTAAAAATTTAATTATAATTACGTCTCAAAAGAATCTTGTCTAGATTCGAATCCAGTATGCAGTTATATCAAATAAACCGTTACGGTCGACGAACGATTCTATAGCGACTATTGGAAATTTTAATCTGGACATATCTTACAATCTACACGATGAAATCATTATTTTTCCTTTTTATTAGAAAAATATAATCAAATCGGTTTAAATGTTTCTTGTTTTGCAGAATTCTGACTTATATCGGATCTGGTATATTCATTTAAAGTTTGAATCGTAAATTACGAACTACCGTGCCATTTCCGAGCTCATTTTAAATTAATTATAAATTATACATTTTTGAACTCGATTTTATAAAACAAATACGATATAAAATCTGCTAATATCGCCAAATCAATATTTAAACTGATTTAAATATTCTAAATCATCGTTCAAAAATCTGGGACGTTACAATTAAAAAGAACATTTATGTTGGAATCAAAAAGAACATTCATGTTAGAATTAAAAAGATGTCGTTTATGTTAGAATTAAAAAATGCCATTTAATTAGATTTAATTAGAAGTGCCACTTAATTAGAAATATCATTTTGTTTAGAATCATGTCATGTAAATAAAAATATCATCTATGTTAGAATCATGCAATGTTAATAGAAATATCATTTCATTAGAAATACCATGTTAATAGAAATGTTATTTATTAGAAAATGTCATCTATATAAAAAGATACCATTTTATTAGGAATACCACGATAATGTCATTATATAAGAAATGTCCTTTTATTTAGAAATGTCATTATATTAAAAAAAATGTCATCATGTTAGAAATGTCATTTATTTGATAATGTCCTATTAGGAATGTCGTCATATTAGAAATGTCATTAGTGCAGAATGTCATTATATAAAAATGTCATTTTATTGAGAATGTCATATTAGAATATTAATGTCATTCTATTGAGATATGTCATATTAATATAATGATGTCATTTATTCAGAAAATGTCTTATAAACATATCATGTTAACATAATAATGTCACCATGTTAGACAAGAATGAAAATAATTACTTGTCAAACTATATGTCTTGTTGAAATTATAAATATTTATTTTTAATTTAGTAGTGAAAATTGGTTAAATAGAAAATAATTCAAACTGAACTCTAATTGGTTAAATTTATTAACCAATGATTTATATAGATAAACTGTTGTTGTTTGAAAACCCCACACGGGTATTGAGATGATATTTGTCATACACAAGTCCCAATGTTTAGTTATATGTCAATCGATGGATTGATAGTCTGTAATGAGCATTAGTTATTTATTTTAATGCTCACACAATTATAAATTTGACTCTGGATGTGAATGGATTATTTATTGATTATTTCTCATTATTGTTATATACATGTGATGTATGAAATCCATATAACTGAAAATATATGGTAATTAATTGAGTCGCGTTCTGATTCAGAAAATCTTTTAAGTAAATAATATTTGAAAATAAAGAACATTTTTATGTAAAGAATAGTTTAAAAATAATGAACATTTTTTAGTGAAATAATTACATTAAAAAATATAATTGCACTTTTGACACGAGGTTAGGTTCCATTTGTGGTGGAAGTCTGCCCGAACCCGACCGGCATATCCAGCAGCCACTAATGTTGAACATAATGTGAGAGGTCTAAGTGCGCAAATACGAAGCGGGCTATGACACGAGGTTAAGCCTAACTTATGGGAAAAGTCTGCCCGGACCCAACCGGCATGTCCAGCATCCGCGAGTTATAGGCCTAATGTGGGAGGTGTAGCCCATTATAAACCATAAATGGACATGGTATGGAATTGGACTATTTAGCCCATTATAAGTTGAAACGCCATTTTAACCCGAATGGGTTTATCGATCTTTTTTATTCAATTTATAATGAACAGAATAAAAGTAGTAATTTACAAAATCTAATATTTTGAAAACATTATTTTAATGAAGAAATAGAATAAATCTTTAATCAATATTTAATGGAGTTTTATAATTAATTAATATTTATTTGGAATTATATAAATTGGATTTTTGGGTTTTCGTGAATGGTGTCTTCAATAACCCTGTTCTAAAACCCAGTTGAGAAAGAATAAATCTTTTAATTAAGATTATTAGAGCTTTTCAATTATATTTAGAAATTATAATAAAATAAAATGTGAATTGGGTTTATTGTGAACTGTGTTTTAAACGACACTTGTTCTTTAACCCAATTAACAGTGAAAATATAATTTGGAATTTATAAATATTTTATTAAGATTTAAAGGGGAATTTTCCAAAGTAAAGTTTTGCAGTTTAATATATTAAATTGGAATTGAATGGAATTCAATTTGATAATAATCGAGATGAGTTTCTGTAAAAGAAGACTGTTAATATATATGGAATTTATAAGGCTTTGCCGTTATTCCATTTATATTATTGGTCTGATGCGGAAACTTATATCGATTTCATATTGATTTGATTTCTGTAGAAATTCCATATTTAATGGAAGACGATTTTGGGTTTATCGTGAATGGTGTTTTAAATGACATTGGTTCTTTAACCCAGTTAAAGACAAGATTAATTTCTTAAAATTGAATAATCATAAAGTAAAGATTTTTGATATTAAAACCAAACTGGAGTTTTAATGAATCTTTAAAAAGAAGATTAAAGATTAAATTTAAAAGAATTTATCTTTGATAAAATTAATGGGAACTTTTCCCTAATAATGTGAATATTTTATTTAAAGGAATATTCTGGTTCAGAATGTGGCGCAGGATGTGTTTTTATAGCACTTATTTTAATTTATAAAATACGCGAGTTATTCGGAAAGACCGGGTTTAATCCATTCTGAATAATTACTACGACGATCAAGAGTCGAAGATGAAGACGGTGGTTGAAGACCGGAGATCTTCACATCATTTGGGGGATTACTGATGTCTTGATTTGGAGGCATCCCAAGACAAGATAATAAGTGGTGATCGTCCAGACGTACTTGGAGAACGATGGATATGCGAGCACCTCACTTCTGTATTGGACATATGGGATGAGGAATAAGGTGTGTCATGTTTCGTTCAGACCTAGAACGAACTTGTAAATGGATGTATGTCTGACATTGTATTCCTTTATGCTGTATTTACTGATCTCTGCTAAATATATATATGTTGGTGGCAGAGAATTTATTCTCTTGTATAACACCCTTCTCTGAGATGTATGAGCCTAGAAGTTATATATTGGCAGGAATTAATGGTATGGCATGGATTGACAATGTGGCATGCTAAGATACAAATGACCAAGGCTTATTGTTGAAAAGCAGAGCCTTGTGGTTTATGATCAAAGCACAACTTTAATTAGCATTGCTTTGTGTAGCGTTACTTCGCAAGCCTCGCACCCCGGTTTGAACCAGAAACGGGAGTAAGGACTGCAGGGTGGACATACGTTTCCTTCTAGCTAGAAGTGGTGTCAGGGTTTTACACGCCCAGGCATTTTTACTTATGTGGATGATGGAATGAGGTGCCTCGGTTATTTGAGCCCCTAGTGGCTCTATTTACACCCCATAGGGTGGGGAAACGTATTGTTCAGGCATAACTAATCCACTAACATGTTTGTGGACTGGCCCTGAAGATCCAAGGTGAGTCTGAATCCTAAGGCACGGGCTAGAGTGTCTCGAATTCAGTAAGGACTATCTTTTGCCTTGGTTCATGATGGAAATCCAACTTCCAATACGTCACCATATGGTTTTGATTGTATAACTAGTATGGCAACATAGTATATGGTAGCTATGGCGTCTATGATTGATACATTATGACTGAAATGTTTTTGAAATATATATGCACTTATAATAATATCGAATCCGCTTTATCATATCAAGCATTTTTTACCATTATAAGGAAAAACTCTATCCTCCAGTTTGCGTTTCATTGTGTGATGGGACTTGAGTCTTAAAATGGTTTCATTTTTGTAAAAAGCATTGCATTGTTTAACGATTTACTTTATTTCATGCACTGGCAATCCAATGGAGTAAACCCGTTTCGCATTAGCGGCGTGGTCCGGCGATTAGCCTTCTTATTAGATAAGTTAAGTTAGATTTCTCATACCAGTCCCATGACTAACCCGTAGTTTGTTTCACTTTGCAAACTCGGGTGCCCTCTTTTCCACACGGTTAGTTGAGTAGCTTATTTTGCAGATATATTGAGCAGGATTCTGGATCGAAGCTTAAAGCTTTGTCCAGAGCATTGATAGTCTTCCTCTGTGTTAGTGTTATTAGTTCTGCTGCCTTTTATTATATTTAATGTAATTTAATCTTCAGCTGTATTATTATTTATCGATGTACTCTGATATTCTGTACTCTGATGTAACATTATTATAATGTTTATAAAAGTCTTCTATTATTTGTTCTAATGTGTTGTATGCCAAAGTTAACGCATTCATGTTTTGAACGGTCTTGGTCGATTTAGCAGTCAATTAGGTTCAAGCGAAAATCCGGCTCGTCACAGTTGGTGTCAGAGCTCTGGTTAGCTCAAATCTTTGGGCTACGACTCATTAGAACTGAATGAAAGACTCATCAGATGTAGGATTAGAAATATCCTATAAAAGAATACTCATTAGAGATAGGATCAATAGCATCCTAGAATGAGAAAACTCTTTAGAGATGGGGTTAGTAATGCCCTAGAATAAGTTGAGAGTAACAAGTTCATAATTAACGTATTTGTGATTATATATATAATTCAATCTTAGAAAATATGATTTTTGAATATAATATATATATATATATATATATATATATATATATATGTATTTGAAAAGTTAATCAACTAATAAGATTATAGAAACCAATTAGAAGAATGAAAACTGAATTGTTAGTTAAACAACTTTTAGCTTCGTTCCTTTTTGGGGACGAAAAGATTTTTAGTGGGGAAGATTACAACAACCTGGAAATTCAGAACCAATTTAAAAATTTATTTTAAGAAATTTTAAATAGAAAATGCATCAGAAAAAAAAAAGAAAAAAAATTAAAAAGATTACATTTTTAATGTAATAAAAGAAAGATCAAAAAGAAAAATGTACTTTTAATATAATCCTTTTTATATTGCATATAAATATAGTCTTTTCATATTACAAAAAAAATGTAATCTTTTTCATTATATAAAAATGTAACCCTTTTATATTACATAAAAGAATGTAAACTATTTTATGTAAATCTTTTTACATTATATAAAATGTAAAACTTTTCTATTCCTTTACTACGTTATATAAAAAATGTAACCTATTCTTTTCTTATATTACATTATAAAAAAATGAAACCTTTCATTGTAACGGCCCGCAAATCCGTACTATCTGAGTTGACTAATAACACCACACGTCCAACCCAAATGACACAGAAATATGAATCATCAGTAGAAAGAAGTTAGATGATGAGGTATAGAAAGAAAGAAAAGTTAGAATAGAAGAAAAACGAAGAACACAAATCTCACAGCGGAACGAATAAAATATATTAAATAACATAACTTTTGAAATACAAATCAGTATTTGTATATACATACCATTATCAGAGCACAACAATTATTCCTGGAACAGTTATAAACACCTGTTTCTAGATACAACAAAGTACACAGCGGAAATATGATAGTCTATAGCTAACTGGTGATGCCTCCTGCTTCCAGCTTTTCCCAGTGAATCTAAAAAATCCCGACTACTTGACTGCCCGTACAAATTGGGGCACCCAAGATTTAAGGGAAAACAAAAACAAAATAAACTCTGGGTCAGTCATGGGACTGGTGTGAGTAAACTCCTATCATTTGTTTAACTTTAAAAATCCTTTCGAAAGAAATGATAATCGTAAGACCGATCCACACATAACACGGATGGTTTTTACCTTACGATAACCCAAAATACTTTTGATATTATATCCAGTGATATTATAATAATGTCTATATCAAATAAATAGAATCTAGCAGAACGCTTGCATCTCACGCTCCACATATAATATAAAATCAAAAACCGTAGGGTGCTTATTGGAGATTGGATTTCCAACATGACAAGGTATGGAACCACCTTCCAATAGTGTATCTCTAGAGGGGAATACACTGGGTTCAACAAGAACAACTTGCAACCCGGCCCACACATGACTTACCACTCATTTCGCTTGAGTGTATCGAATGTATATCACCAACGGTTGGGATCAGCAACCGTTCACTGAATGGGACAACATCGAATAGAATAAGGAATTAAATGAATTTCTCTAGATAGGCGATTATACACCCTAATGGGAGCGACCCACATAGCCATGTTGTCTGCTCGAGTTTTGTCATTTCCCGGTTGTTGAGGCCTAAGGTTATGATTACTTATCATTCCTTGATAGCACAATCACTTTGAATGCCACATTGTCAGATCCGTTAATCACTAATTGATTTGCACAAATACATTCTGGATATTATGCTAAGAGAATAAATTCTCTGCCACCATATATGTTTATACAGACCAACATATTCGATCATTGGAAATACTTTATCAAACATTCGTCCATATACGTTCGTTCTGGGATTGAACGAAACCGAAGGCACAATTTCCATTAATAGAAAAAGCCCTTGCACTTTACTCCATCTTTGATTATCTTTATATAACCTGATTCGCAACGCTGCTGCCAATACAGAGTGGTTCTCGGATAATAATCCAATCGGTCTCTCCATATTGACAACGATATTGGTAAACACTTCGATAGTCGGTTATTTAACTATCAAAGAAAAACAAACATTCATTCATAACATCAAATAATCACCGAGCCCATTAATTAATATTTCATTAATGAAATTACTTCTCTATTTCCTTACCGATATTCGTTAACACGGTATTTTCGACAATCATCTTGGCTCTTTTCGCTGTTTGGAAAACATTTCCATATATCGCCTCCTTTTATTTTCTATGTTTAGAAAATATCTTTTATTTATAATTGGAAAACATTCCAATTACTTATCTCTTTCACGCTCATTCATTTCTACACTCAGGAAATATTTATTTATTATATTTCCACAGTTCTGCTTCCTTGGGTTAAAACGAATGTTGTATACAACATTGTCACGACAACCCAAAACACTGCATTTAACTAAAATCTTATTCAAACATTCATTTTCGAGACTGGATCTTGCTATTTATTGGTTAAAAACGAAATCAATCAAGTTGGGGTATGACTACCTCTCAAATCTTGACCGAAAACATCCTTAACTTCAAAACGGACAAGAACACTTACCTCGAATAATTAACATCATAAAAACCAGTTATTCATTTCTAAACCCATATACGTTTCTCTTTCTAATTTTACTAGATTTAATTATAGATTTCCTTTTTGTTTATAATATTCTATTTTTAAGTTCATTTCCTTATCGAATTCTATATATATATATATATATCAATATATTGATTTCTAACTATCAAAATTTCTTAAAAATATTCTTGCTCCTTAAATTTCCGGAAAAAATCGCCATAAACTCCTTTGTACCGGTCAACAGTTCAAACCTCAACTCGCCTCTCTAGGCCCTTTCCATTCAAAAAGAAAATCAAAAAGCCAAGTGGCTTGCCGATTCAACGCATAAAACCTCATATGAAATTTAAACATGTACCTTATTGTCGGGCACTAAATTTATAAACTTCATTCTCTTCATTCCATACCTGTTTAACACATGTTCACCTGTTTTCAATTCAACTCAATCCAATCGTTTGAATTCAGTTTCACCCATTTATTCTTTAATTAGCTTCTTAGCCTATTTCACTTGTTATTTGAATGTATCATGTTCGTATGTATTTTAGTTTGCTTATAAATCAATTGAATCCCATTTTCATTTCAGGTTTCATATTCGATTTCGAATATGAAATTCACAAGTCTCATTTACTATCAAAAGAAATATCTCGATCTAAAATTCGATTAACAAATTATTCTTCTACTTAGTTAATTCTATTCAAAAATAAATAACTGATTTTGTTTCAAAAATCATTTCACTTACTTCACTGGAGTTCATATTTATTTTATATCTCCAGTCTGGATTTTTCTAATGGCAATTCAGATTTTATTTCCTTAAAATCCTTTTATTTATTTAAATAAACCGTTATGGCTTTATAATGGTTCTGGCGTTGTTTTTCTGAAAATTTGATTTTGACATAACTCAAAATCTATTCAACGAAATCCAGGTTTTTCTCTTCCATTAGAAAGCTACTATCAAATCGGTCCTGACGATTCTTGTTTCAAAGAATTCCGACTTAAATTGAGTTCTATATACTCAATTGAAGTTCGAAACGCCAATTTACGAACTGCCGCGCTGCGGCGAGCTCGTTTTAATTATATTTAAATATAAACTTCATTTAGAAATAAATTTCAATCTTGTTCTAATATATATATCTTAGTGCATATTCAATCTAGTTTCAAATATAACTTAACATTTTTGATTTTCTTTAATTGTCGATTTTTCCTTACTCGGTTATAAATTTATTTATAACTCAATTTGCTATATTAAATTCCAACTCCCTTTATAAATAAATTATTTATACAATTCGACATAATCGAATTTCAATTTATAAATCCTTCTTGTTTATCTTATCTCAGTTTATATTCTGAATTCCAGAAATAAACCCATCGTTCCCTTTTTAAGAAACAAATTTCCAATTCACGGTTAAATTCATATTTAAATTTCTAAATTATCAAATGATAATTTATTTATCTTTAATTTATAAACATTGTTTATAAATTTAATCTCCTTGTTTTATAAATAAAACAAGTTCCCATTTCGATTCCATTTCAAATTCTATCTTCAAATTCTATTTTCAAATTCATACTTGAATTTAAATCTTTAAATTATCTAATGATAAATTAATTTACTAGATTTATAAATATCGTTTATAAATCCAACTTCCTTGGATTAAAATAAAACAAGTCCCATTTCAAAATCTGTTTGGAAACAAAAAGCTTATTTTGGAATATTCTAATTATTATAACTAATCTATATATAACATATAATCTATTTAAATATTAATCTCTAATTAATTCAATTCTAATATTCCTTCTTGATATAATTTATTTTATAAATTCAGTATAATCTGAAGTAATTATCCAATTAAATTTCCATTCCGAAATTAGAATAGATTTCATCGTTTTCTACTTAAAACGATTTCCAATTCATATCTTTAAATTCACATTAGAATTTAAAATATTCATATCATCCAATGATAATTTATTTCCCTTCATTTATAAACATCGTTTATAAATTCAATTCAGTTCCCTGATTATCCAATCAAAATCACTCCATTTTATTTATAAACACCGTTTATAAATTTACTTCAATTGCCTGGTTATTTAATTTATAAACATCGCTTATAAATGCAATACTTGTTTTATTTATTTATTTTCAAAACAAGTAAATATCTTTAGCCCATTCTAAATTCAAATTCTATTTTAGAAAAATAGAATTTTCCTTTTTAAATTTCAAAACCCTATTTACGATATTTCTATAAATTACCATTTAGGCCCAGTGATATTTCAAACATCCAAAAATACCAAGTTATCTAATCACGGGTTTTTCTAACACATCGTATAAGATAACATATATTAAACCAAACAAATGATAATATTTTTTGAGGAATCCAATTGGATTCCTCCAACCTGTTTCCTTGCATCCACAGACGTTAGTCACACCTATAATACCCATCCTGCTTCGAGGCAGGAAATCGCGGTATAGAAGGTCATCCACTATCACAGCGTGGGGCGTATAAGGTCATCCGCTAATGATACTGCAGGCATCCGCTAATGGTACTACAGGAATTATCCAATCACCAATATATATATATCTATATATATATATATATATAATAACCACAAACACCAATCCTAAATAACTAATATATATTTAATAGCCACAAAGGTATTTTAATGCAACCAAACAACCATCAATTATTTTTAATGGCTAAAAATAATTCTAAATAATAAATTGAGTGAGATTTACTTACCGTGATTTTTATTTTCTGATCCATTTTGATTCCAAATTTAATTCAGCTTATGTAATCTGCAGCTGTGTATATGTCCGATGAACTCCATTTGATTCAATCTTGTATACATTAATTATGACATTTTTGATCTATCAATAATTTAAATGTAATAAAAATTTAATTATTAAATTAATATAATTACCTTTCTCCTAATCAACATGTATTCGCAAGGATGCAGCATTAGCTGAATACGCAGCGGTATTCAAACCAGGGACAGACAACCTACAACCATCTAAACCACCATCTCTAACCACTTCAAACTCACCGAAATGCTTTCATCTCTCCTGTCCAAAAATATGTTCACGGACCCCACCTCCTACAACATCCATTTGCTGACCCATAACAATGCAACACCTTCCTAGCCACTCCTTCCCGACATTGTTAACTCCGGCGGTTACCCAAAAACATGCTGCCTTAAAATGAATTTGTAACAACCCGGAAAATACGGGCCAATTTAAAAATTTTAAATTGGTGATTTCAAAGAAATTTGAACAACTGAAATAGAATATTTCAATAAAATAGTGAATTGGAAATAGTGAGTCAGTTTGAAAATTTGAATTCAAACTTTGACTGACTGTGCAGGGTGGAGAATATAACGGATTTTAGCGAAACCAAAAATATTTAAATCTATTAGTCAATACCTTTCTAACGAATCTGAAAAATCGAAGTTTCATAACGGGAATCAAAAGTTATGGCCGAATTAATTTTCAGAATGGTCGCTATATAGAATATATAGCCCTGGAAAATTGATATTTTGCAAACGACCTCGGAATTCGACAAAACCACTTTTGTTGGGTCCGGGATGTCAAACTATTGCTAGGTTTCAAATTTCATAATTTTTGAAGCTAGTATGTGAGCATAGCAAAAGAAAATGTGTTTGGTCAATTTCTGTTAAATTGGATCGACCAGAAAATGGCCATTTTTCATACGATCTCAGAATTCGACGAAACTAGTTTTGTTGGGACCATAGCGTCAAAACATAGCTAGATTTATTTTTCTGGAATTTTTTGAATCAGTTTGTGGCCCTGGCAAATTGAAATGTGCGTTCAAAGTTAAAAATTAAATGTTTTATACTTTAATTTGAAGAATAACTGACTGTAACAGTCGAATTAGCCAACGAAACATATCCCATTGTGTCCGGGATGGGGGTAATTAGCTAGGGACGACAGTCGTTGGGCTTGAAAAGGAGTTCGTTGGTGAAAACCCTAATTTTCTGAAATATATATATTCCGGCAAATCAGAAAATTCCATTCATTATTTAAAAAAAAAAAAACCTCGAACCAACGGCGAAACCCATCCCTCCCTTCTCTCCTCTGCCGCCGCCGCTTCCAGCCAACGCCACCACCGCCGCTCGAAGCGCCTCCGTCCCCTCGTCAGATCCGACCCACCCATGACCTCCCACGACACCTCCTCACCTGAATTGAGGCCAGAAAGCCCGCCACTTCCCATCGCCGCCGACGACGCCACCGACTACTAAGCGCCACCAAACCACTACCGACAGGACCCCCTCTCGAAGCTCTTCCACGTCCAACTCCCCGATCGTCCCCACGTGCCACGGATTTTGCGAAAACCTCAAACCTAGTTTCGAACCAAATAGAAAGGTGAGTCCTTTTTTATGTCTGCACTTTGAAAAATCATATCTTTTTGGTGTGTTGACGAAATTCGATGAAACAGGAAACATCGGGACCGCAAGGAAGCTCTCTACCTCATAGAAGAAGCCGCGGATTTTTCTGAGTCATCTACGATTTTTAGCACTCCGCAAACCAAAGTGAGAAATCTAAATTAAATGAATTTGAATGGAAAATGTCGTGTATAAATTATATTAGTGAAATATAAATTACACACGTGTTGTATACCTCATGTACATGCGTAGTGTAAGCTATATAAGCGAAGTATGAATTTTACATGCATAGAATAATTGATATATGTGTTGAAATGCAAGTGAAATATAGCAATTATATATATATATATGTATATATATATATACACTCCCCTCGTCCACAAACCATGGACGATATTTATTGTTGTGAATTGGTGTGAAATATTGGATGAAAAATATGAATGGTTGAATAATTGTTTGTGGTTGAAAAATACCCATTGGTGATTGAAATGAATTGGAAATATTTGTGGAAATAAAAATAAAACATGCCGCCTGCGTGCGAATTAGATGCATGAATCCCCATTGTCAAAAACCGCGAGGTTTTAAGGTAGAGCGAGGAGTCGTACTAGGGACGGTGCCGGTTTTAACTACCCTGCCGTTATGCTACCGAAATTTTGAATAATCTTTATGTGTTAGAATTATTTTCATATGTTGAAATTATCTTCATGCGTTGAAATTAAAGTCATGTGTTGAAACTATATCCATGTATGGAAATGTTCATGTGTTGAAAAGTGATGTGTGAAAATTAGGCTCATGTGTGAATGAATGAAGTGTTTAAACAGTAAAAATCACATTTTTATAATTTATATGAAGTATGAAAAATATTCGCCTTATATATAAATAGTTTCAACAATAAAAAAATTCCATCTTTCTAATATGAACAACATAAATAAAATATCCATGTGTGGAAATGCTCATGTGTTGAGAAGTGTGTGTAGTGGAAAAGTTCATGTGTTGAATAAAAAGATCGAACAATAAAAATTACATTTTTATTGAAACTATGAAGTGTTGAAAACATCCATTTGTCGAATAAATATTTTAAAGGATAAAAATATCATTTTTATCATATATGTGATATGCTAAAGATATGCGGACGTTGAAATAAATATTTGTGAAAGAAATATTATTTTTAACATGCATAGGAACTAAATAAAATAGTCATGTGTTGAAATGTATTTTAGTTCACCAAAATTATCATATTTGGAATGTGAAGTGTTAAAAATAGCCACTTGTTCAAATAAATGTGCATGAGTTGAAATATACATTAATTAGTTAATGATATGATTTTAGCCTTTGCATGCAACATTAGAATGAATGGTGTTTTTAAACCAAAGTAAATCAAATATGAAGTTGAATGGAAAATGATAAGTGGTAAAAATTGTATATATGTATATGCATATTTATTGAACAGGTTATAGCAAAGGGGCTAGAGAAGAGGAATAAAATTTTGTGCCCGACAAATAGGTACACATTTACTGTTTTGTTTGGGTGATGATTTTATGAGCCTGTTGGCTAGCCGCTTGGCTTTTTCTTTTTGACATGAGACGCCCGTGTGGCTATTTGGGAATTTTCCCAGCCCCTCCCGTACAAAGGAGGTTATGGCGAAATTTTCCAAAAATTAAAGGCGTTAGTGAAATAATTGAAGTGAAAACGATATAGGAATTTTTGAATGAACTATATTTATATAAATATATAAATATAAATAAAATTAAAACGAAACGTGGCCGTGCAGTTCGTGTTTTGAAACCGTGATTTCAAATGACTAGTGCGGGAAATCCGACCATTGGATTTTCCCGAAACCGCAACCATTGGGTTCGCCTTGGAAATATCTTTCCAACGGCACCAACTTTGTGAAGATCCGACGGTTGGATTGTCTGGAATGTTTAATTCAAATCTGAAGAAAAACAGCGCCAGAAACGATTATATATATATATATATATATATATAAATATAATTAAATTAAATCAAATAATGACGCTGTAGTTCGTAAATTGAAATCGTAACTTCAAATGGCTAGTGCGGAAGATCCGACCGTCGGATTTTCCCAAAACTGAAACCGATGGATTCGTTTTGAAATGACCTTCCTAATGATATAAAATTTGTGAAGATCCAACGGTTAGATTTTCAGATATGTGTAAAACAAAATTAGTGAAAAACAGCGCCAGTGCATCGAGACGACCTGAAACGTCGTTTAATTAAATATGGCCGTTTTAAAATAAATAAAAATGGCGATATATCGTTATAAAATACTATAGGCGATATAGAGTGGAAATAAACCAATTTTGTTGTGTTTGCTTGATATGTGATGGTTGAATGTATTTAACATGAGAATTATAACTAAAGAACTAAAATGTGAATGTTGAATAGTCCAACCATGTGATAAATTGATTTAAAAAACTAAATATATGTGGATTATTTAAAAAGGCCAAGTTCATCTCATTTTAAATAATCGATCGACGTTGAGAAGTCGAAGAGTCGAAGATGGTTGAAGACCAACGATCTTCACATTGGATGGATGGGCGCTACTGATGCTCGTGATTGGAGTAGCTACCATGAAGGAACTGAAGTAGTAGCCGTCCAAACAAACTGTTGATTGTATGGATATGCGAGGAATTGGTGCCTCCGGTTTCATTCAGACCCAGAACGGACTTGTAAATGGACTGTGTGTCTGACATTGGATTTTGTTCTGTGCTGATTGATCTCTGTTAAATATATATCTGTTTGGCGGTGGAGAATTTATTTTCTTGCTTAACGCCCTTCTCTAAGACGTACGAGCTCAGAGGTTATGTATTGATAGAAATCAGTCGCATGGAGTGGATTGCCTGTGTGGCACACCTGAGTGGCATATGATCAAGGCTTCTGTTGCAAAGCAAAGTCTTGTGGTTGATGATCAAAGCATGGTCTGTGTGACGTAGCTTTGTGTATAACGTGAATTCGCGAGCCTCACACCCCGGTATGAGTCAAAAACGGGAGAAGGACCCAAGGAGTGCACGACGTTTCTTTCTAGATATGGTGGTGTCAGTGACCTTCCAGCCCTGACATTTATATCTACTTTTCACCTGTGTGGTTGTTGGAATACGAGGCGCCTCGATTATAGGTCTGTAAGGACCGGGAAACGTGTTTTCAGGAATAATTAATCCTCAAAAGTAAGAGAGGACCGGGAAACGTGTTTTCAGGAATAATTAATCCTCAAACGTGTTTTCAGGAATATATACACTAGTAATAATATCAAACACTTTTGTTTAATTCGTATGAAGCATTTTTGGCCATTATAAAGTAAAAACTCTATCCTCCGGCTTGCGTTGCATTGTGTGATGGGACCTGAGTCTTATAATGGCTTCATTTTATAAAAAGCATTGCGTTGATTTAATCGTTTACTTTATTTCATGCACTAGCACTCATTGGAGTAAACCCGTTCCGTGAAAGTGGCGTGGTCCTTTGATTTGCCTTATTATTGTTGTTAATAAGTTAAGTATATTTCTCATACCAGTCCCATGACTGACTCGTAGTTTGTTTCACCTTGCAAACTCGGGTGCCCTCATTTTCGCACGGGCAGCCTAGTTACAGGTTTCTGACGCACTATTGGCTCATGGCGAGGCTTGACTACACCGTGCTGACTTGGATTTTCTCCGCCATTATTGTATCTATACTATGATTCCACCATTGGCGATGTAGACTGATATTTATTTTGAGTACTCTTTATGTATGATTCCGCCTCAGGCGATGGTGACTGACTATGTATCATTATGCACTAAGTTGTATCATGTACTGTGCTTCTCTGATGTGATGATATCTATATGATTCCGTTGTCATATGTTTGTAAATTATTCTATTTTTTGTTTATGCTATTATCTGTGATCTGCTAATGATGATTAATGTGTTATATTCCAGTGATTATCCTTAACACCATGTCACGGGGTTTTGGGATCGTCACAGCTGGTATCAGAGCTTTGGTTAACCTTAGTTCTGGAGTCTAACACATTAAACACTTCGTCAAAATTAGAATCAGTAGTATTCTAAGGCGAGTCGCTCATTAGAGATAGGACTAGTAAAGTCCTAGAATGAGCCGAGCAGAATTTGACAAATGGCTACCAGAGCAGCCGCCGCTAGAGGAGGCCGTGCCGGCCGAGGCCGAGGAAGGGGAGAAGCCCCAGTTCAAGAAGGACCTTTGATACAACCCCAGGCCGCTCAATACTTCGAGCTAGACCGTGTAGCTAAGAGATACAAAAACTTAGGAGGCAAGACCTTCTCGGGAACTGGCACCGTAATAGAGGCCCTTGCATGGCTCAAAACATGCGAGAAAATTCTTGAAGGCCTAAGGCTTGGAGACGAAGATAAAGTTATTATGGGCGCCTGGCTTATGCAAGAACAAGCTGAACTACGGTGGGAATCTCTCACCGCCGGGAATAGAGAAGCAGGAAGAACATGGGATGGATTCAAAGAACTCTTCAAGGAGAAATATGTCCTAGAACAAGCTCTGAAACGAATGCACGAAGACTTCGCCAACCTCCAGCAGGGGGATCTTTCCGTGCAGGATTATCTGAATAAATTTACACTGTTGTCGCCCTATGCTCCGGAGCTCGTCGCCACTGCAAAATCCAAAAATAAGAGGTTTATCCTTGGGCTAAGGCGACAGTATCATGATAGAGCCATGGCCCATGTCAAGCTGGAATTTAACGAACTGGTGGAAATGACATGCAACTACAAAGACCTTGACCATAGGCATCTAGAGCAGGATCGCGCTAGAAGCCAAGCCGGGAACAAACGCAAGCCTGCCGCGAATCAAGCTGAGTCAAGCCAAGCAGCATCTTCAAACCCTCAGGCTGGCAAGCCGCCAAGAGGAAATTGCTTTAACTGTGGCAAAGCGGGGCACTACTCTAATGTGTGCACAGCCCCGAAGAGGCAGAAGACAAATTCACAAGGTTCAAGCCAGGGTTCTCAAAACCCTCGCTCCTGCTTTAATTGCCGCAAGACCGATCATCTGGTCAAAGACCGTCCTTTGCTGAAGAAGGCCACAGTAGCTCACGTATATGACGGGTCGAGCCCGCCAGCTGCTTCCGATGGAGCAGGTAAACCCGATGTGTTGGGAGGTACCCTTACCATTAAAAATATTCCTGTTTCTGTATTGTTTGACACAGGTGCATCACGTAGTTTTATTGCTAGTAACACAGTGCACAAATTAAAGTTAAAACAGAGGAAGCTTAAAGAATCGGTTGAAGTACAGAATCCGATAGGGGGTTCTATTACTCTCAGTACATGTTGTAGAGTGCCAATCTCTTATTATTTCTACAAATTTCCCATTAATTTGATTGTTATGGATTTTCCCGAATTCGACGTTATCCTTAGGTTAGAATGGTTAACGAAATACGAAGCCGAGGTAAATTGTGCAGAAAGAATCGTTAAAATTCGAACGAAGCTTGGACATATATATATACCCTGTCATGGTTCGAATCCGAATAGAGAAGAATTTTGGTCGGCATTAGAACTTATCCCCACTTCCATAGAAAAGATTCCTATTGTTAGAAACTATGCGGATGTGTTTGAAGAAGTTGAAAACTTACCTCCGCAAAGAGAAATAGAATTCCGAATCGATCTAATTCCCAATGCCAGGCTGGTGGTACATCTAATTCGCAGAATGACGCCGAAGGAAAAAGAAAAATTAGGCGATCAAACTCGTCAACTGCTGTGGAAGGGTCTAATCAGACCTAGTTTTTCTAATTGGGGTGCAGCTGTTGTTTTTGTCCCAAAGTCAGACGGTACTCTTAGATTATGTGTTGATTACAGAGACCTCAACAAACAGACGCTCAAAAACAAGTATCCATTACCCCGCATTGATGATTTGCTAGACCAATTGAATGGGGCGAAAGTATTTTCCCAAATGGACCTAGCTACAGGTTTTCATAAATTGAGGATAGTAGAAGAGTGTGTTCCTTTGACAGCTTTCAGAGGTCTAGACATATTTTATGAATGGTTAGTAATGCCGTTTGGCCTATGCAACGCTCCAGCATACTTTGTCGATCTAATGAATAGAGTGTTCAGGGGAGTTCTGAATAAATTTGTCCTCGTATTCATCGATGATATTTTAATCTACTCCAAATCAAAACCCGAGCATGAAAAACACTTAGAATAAGTATTGGAGATTCTAAGGAAGAACGTCTTCAAAGCCAAATTCTCTAAATGTGTCTTCTGGCAAGAAGAAGTCAAGTTTATTGGCCATGTCATGTCAGAGAAAGGAATTTCGATTGACCCAAGCAAAATAACAGCGATTCAAGACTGGAAACAACCCACTACTCCCACAGAGGTTAGAAGTTTTATGGGGTTGGCTAGTTATTATCGAAAGTTCGTTAAGGATTTTTCGAAGATATCCGGTCCGTTAACGAAGCTCACGAACAAACATGAGAAGTTTAAGTGGACTTCCGATTGTGAAGAAGCTTTCCAGGAATTGAAATCGAAACTGACCACTGCTCCACTGTTAACCATTATTGATGGCAATCAGGATTTAACGGTTTGGACAGATGCTTCTATTAGAGGTCTTGGGGCAGTGTTAATGCAAAGAGGCCAAGTAGTCGCTTATGCAAGCCGCCAACTGAAACCGCATGAGAAGAATTATGCGACTCATGATCTTGAGTTGCTAGCCATCGTTTTTGCATTGAAAATCTGGAGGCATTATTTATTGGGCGAGAAATTTATACTGTACACAGATCATCATTCATTGAAGTATTTATACACCTAGAAAGATCTGAATTTGAGACAGCAGCATTGGCTAGAATTTCTTGCAGCGTATGATCTTGATATCCTGTATACGCCGGGAAGGCTAACATTGTAGCGGATGCACTTAGTAGGAAAACCGCAATCATGGCCAACCTTATAATTACGCCTGGATTGATTGATAAGATTTCAGCCCTTCAAAAAGACGATGAATTCATTCAGAGAATCAGTCAGAGGGTCAAGGAAGGTGAAACCACGAGTTTTCGTATTGACGATAAGGGGGTTCTCAGGTTAAATAATAGGATTTGCATTCCAAATATTCCAGGCTTTCGAAGAGAAGTGTTAGACGAATGCCATAAATCCAAATTTTGCATCCATCCTGGTGTGAGTAAGATGTACCATGATATCAAACGCACTTTCTGGTGGAGGGCAATGAAAAGAGATATTTCTTTGTATGTTAGCAGATGCGCTACTTGTCAATTGGTCAAGAGTGACCAACAGAAGCTAGCTGGATTTTTGCAACCGTTGGAAGTCCCAGGTCGGAAATGGGAACAGATTTCCATGGATTTCATAGATGGTTTGTCGCGAACCAGGAAAGGTAATGACAACATTTGGGTAATCGTAGATCGCTTCACGAAGACTGCCCATTTTATACCTGTCAGATCCAAGCGAACCGCTCAAAGTCTAGCACAGATATATTTCAAAGAAATCGTTAAGCTGCATGGAATTCCCATCAGCATAGTCAGTGATAGAGACCCGATATTTGCTAGCAAATTCTGGGAGGCTTTCCAGACAGAATTGGGAACGAAACTGAATATGAGCACCGCTTATCACCCACAAACAGATGGCCAAACTGAGCGGGTGAATAGAATTCTAGAAGATTTATTGCGGGCTTGTATAATTGATTTTGGTGGGTCATGGGAAGATCACTTGCATTTGGCAGAATTCTCATATAACAATAGCTATCAAGCAAGTTTGGGAATGTCGCCATTTGAAGCATTATATGGCAGACCGTGCAGATCTCCAGCATGTTGGGTAGAACCTGGCAATAGACTTGTGTTAGGACCCGATATGATTAGAGAAGCATCTGATAAAGTCGACTTCATCAAAAAGCGTTTGAGAACCGCCCAAAGCCGACAGAAAAGTTATGCAGTATCTAGAAGGAGATATTTGACATTTACTGTTGGTGATCATGTTTATTTGAAAGTTTCTCCGATGAGAGGAGTAATCAGATTTGGCAAAACTGGGAAGTTGGCACCGAGATTTATTGGTCCCTTTCCTATACTCGAACGAATTGAAACTCTTGCTTATAGGGTTCAATTGCCAGATTGGTTGCCTGGAGTGCATGATGTATTTCACATATCTCAACTTAGAAGACATGTGCATGATCCAGATCTTGTTTTAGAAGAAGCAGCGCAACAGGATATAGATATAACTCCAGAATTAGCAGTCAAAAGAGAGCCATTAAAGATTGTTGGCAAAGAAACTAGAGAACTAAGAAGCAAAAAGGTTCATTTAGTTAAAGTGCAATGGAGCAGTGATCCTAGAGACTGTACTTGGGAGACTGAGGAAAGCATTAAGCAAGCATACCCCAAATGCAGAGTGGATATCTCTGACTAACTCCGGTGCAAGGTACCTTTACAATGCTTTGCATTTACATTTTGTTTCCTACTTTACTGTTGTTTCCTTTTTGAGGACGAAAAGTTTTAAGTGGGGGAGATTGTAACAACCCGGAAAATACGGGCCAATTTAAAAAATTTAAATTGGTGATTTCAAAGAAATTTGAACAATTGAAATAGAATATTTCAATAAAATAGTGAATTGGAAATAGTGAGTCAGTTTGAAATTTTGAATTCAAACTTTGACTGACTGTGCAGGGTGGAGAATATAACGGATTTTAGTGAAACAAAAAATATTTAAATCTGTTAGTCAATACCTTTCTAACGAATCTGAAAAATCGAAGTTTCATAACGGGAATCAAAAGTTATGGCCGAATGAATTTTCAGAATGGTCGCTATATAGAATATATAGCCCTGGAAAATTGATATTTTGCAAACGACCTCGGAATTCGACGAAACCACTTTTGTTGGGTTCGGGATGTCAAACTATTGCAAGGTTTCAAATTTCACAATTTTTGAAGCTAGTATGTGAGCATGGAAAAAGAAAATGTGTTTGGTCAATTTCTGTAAAATTGGATCGACCAGAAAATGGCCATTTTTCAAACGATCTCAAAATTCGACGAAACTTGTTTTGTTGGGACTGTAGCGTCAAAACATAGCTAGATTTATTTTTCTGGAATTTTTCGAATCAGTTTGTGGCCCTGGCAAATTGAAACGTGCGTTCAGAGTTAAAAATTAAATGTTTTATACTTTAATTTGAAGAATAACTGACTTTAATAGTCGAATTGGCCAACGAAACATATCCCATTGTGTCCGGGATGGGGGTAATTAGCTAGGGACGACAGTCGTTGGGCTTGAAAAGGAGTTCGTTGGTGAAAACCCTAATTTTCTGAAATATATATTCCGGCGAATCAGAAAATTCCATTCATTACTTAAAAAAATAAAAAAATAAAAACAAAAAACCCTCGAACCAACGGCGAAACCCGTCCCTCCCTTCTCTCCTCTGCCGCCGCCGCTACAGCCGCTTCCAGCCACCACCGCCGCTCGACGCGCCTCCATCCCCTTGTCGGATCCGACCCACCCACGACCTCCCACGACACCTCCTCCGCCTGAATCGAGGCCAGAAAGCCCGCCACTTCCCATCGCCGCGCCGACGCCACCGACCACCGAGCGCCACCAAACCACCACCGACAGGACACCCTCTCGAAGCTCTTCCACGTCCAACTCCCCGATCGTCCCCACGTGCCATGGATTTCACGAAAACCTCAAACCTAGTTTCGAACCAAATAGAAAGGTGAGTCCTTTTTGATGTCTACACTTTGAAAAATCATATCTTTTTGGTGTGTTGACGAAATTCGATGAAACAGGAAACAACGGGACCGCAAGGAAGCTCTCTACCTCATAGAAGAAACCGCGGATTTTTCTGAGTCATCTACGATTTTTAGCACTCCGCAATCCAAGGTGAGAAATCTAAATTAAATGAATTTGAATGGAAAATGTCGTGTATAAATTATATTAGCGAAATATAAATTACACACGTCTTGTATACCTCATGTACATGCGTAGTGTAAGCTATATAAGCGAAGTATGAATTTTACATGCATAGAATAATTGATATATGTGTTGAAATGCAAGTGAAATATAGCAATTATATATATATATATATATATATATATATATACATACTCCCCTCGTCCACAAACCATGGACGATATTTATTGTTGTGAATTGGTGTGAAATATTGGATGAAAAATATGAATGGTTGAATAATTGTTTGTGGTTGATATTGTTTGGTTGTGGTTGAAAAATACCCATTGGTGATTGAAATGAATTGGAAATATTTGTGGAAATAAAAATAAAACATGCCTCCTGCGTGCGAATTAGATGCATGTATCCCCATTGTCAAAAACCGCGAGGTTTTAAGGTAGAGCGAGGAGCCGTACTAGGGACGGTGCAGGTTTTAACTACCCTGCCGTTATGCTGCCGAAATTTTGAATAATCTTTGTGTGTTAGAATTATTTTCATATGTTGAAATTATCTTCATGCGTTGAAATTAAAGTCATGTGTTGAAACTATATCCATGTGTGGAAATGTTCATGTGTTGAAAAGTGATGTGTGAAAATTAGATTCATGTGTGAATGAATGAAGTGTTTAAACAGTAAAAATCACATTTTTATAATATATATGAAGTATGAAAAATATTCGCCTTATATATAAATAGTTTCAACAATAAAAAATTCCATCTTTCTAATATGAACAACATAAATAAAATATCCATGTGTGGAAATGCTCATGTGTTGAGAAGTGTGTGTAGTGGAAAAGTTCATGTGTTGAATAAAAAGATCGAACAATGAAAATTACATTTTTATTGAAACTATGAAGTGTTGAAAACATCCATTTGTCGAATAAATATTTTAAAGGATAAAAATATCATTTTTATCATATATGTGATATGCTAAAGATATGCGGACGTTGAAATAAATATTTGTGAAAGAAATATTATTTTTAACATGCATAGGAACTAAATAAAATAGTCATGCGTTGAAATGTATTTTAGTTCGCCAAAATTATCATCTTTGGAATGTGAAGTGTTAAAAATAGCCACTTGTTCAAATAAATGTGCATGAGTTGAAATATACATTAATTAGTTAATGATATGATTTTAGCCTATGCATGCAACATTAGAATGAATGGTGTTTTTAAACCAAAGTAAATCAAATATGAAGTTGAATGGAAAATGATAAGTGGTAAAAATTGTATATATGTATATGCATATTTATTGAACAGGTTATAGCAAAGGGGCTGGAGAAGAGGAATAAAATTTTGTGCCCGACAAATAGGTACACATTTACTGTTTTGTTTGGGTGATGATTTTATGAGCCTGTTGGCTAGCCGCTTGGCTTTTTCTTTTTGACATGAGACGCCCGTGTGGCTATTTGGGAATTTTCCCAGCCCCTCCCATACAAAGGAGGTTATGGCGAAATTTTCCAAAAATTAAAGGCGTTAGTGAAATAATTGAAGTGAAAACGATATAGGAATTTTTGAATGAACTATATTTATATAAATATATAAATATAAATAAAATTAAAACGAAACGTGGCCGTGCAGTTCGTGTTTTGAAACCGTGATTTCAAACGACTAGTGCGGGAAATCCGACCATTGGATTTTCCCGAAACCGCAACTGTTGGGTTCGCCTTGGAAATATCTTTCCAACGACACCAACTTTGTGAAGATCCGATGGTTGGATTGTCTAGAATGTTTAATTCAAATTTGAAGAAAAACAGCGCTAGAAACGATTATATTTATATATATAAATATAATTAAATTAAATCGAATAACGACGCTGCAGTTCGTAAATTGAAATCGTAACTTCAAATGGCTAGTGCGGAAGATCCGACCGTCGGATTTTCCCAAAACTGAAACCGATGGATTCGTTTTGAAATGACCTTCCTAATGATATAAAATTTGTGAAGATCCAACGGTTAGATTTTCAGATATGTGTAAAACAAAATTAGTGAAAACAGCGCTAGTGCATCGACACGACCTGAAACGTAGTTTAATTAAATATGGCCGTTTTAAAATAAATAAAAATGGCGATATATCGTTATAAAATACTATAGGCGATATAGAGTGGAAATAAACCAATTTCGTTGTGTTTGCTTGATATGTGATGGTTGAATGTATTTAACATGAGAATTATAACTAAAGAACTGAAATGTGAATGTTGAATAGTCCAACCATGTGATAAATTGATTTAAAAATCTAAATATACGTAGATTATTTGAAAAGGCCGAGTTCATCTCATTTCAAATAATCGATCGACGTTGAGAATTCGAAGAGTCGAAAATGGTTGAAGACCGACGATCTTCACATTGGATGGATGGGCGCTACTAATGCTCGTGATTAGAGTAGCTACCATGAAGGAACTGAAGTAGTAGCCGTCCAAACATACTGTTGATTGTACGGATATGCGAGGAATTGGTGCCTCCGGTTTCGTTCAGACCCAGAACGGACTTGTAAATGGACTGTGTGTCTGACATTGGATTTTGTTCTATACTGATTAATCTCTATTAAATATATATCTGTTTGGCGGCGGAGAATTTATTCTCTTGCTTAACGCCCTTCTCTGAGACGTACGAGCTCAGAGGTTATGTATTGATAGAAATCAGTCGCATGGAGTGGATTGCCTGTGTGGCACGCAAGAGTGGCATATGATCAAGGCTTCTGTTGCAAAGCAAAGTCTTGTGGTTGATGATCAAAGCATGATCTGTGTTACGTAGATTTGTGTATAACGTGAATTCGCGAGCCTCACACCCCGGTATGAGTCAAAAACGGGAGAAGGACCCAAGGAGTGCACGACGTTTCTTTCTAGCTATGGCGGTGTCAGTGACCTCCCAGCCCTGACATTTATATCTACTTTTCACCTGTGTGGTTGTTGGAATACGAGGCGCCTCGATTATAGGTCTGTAAGGACCGGGAAACGTGTGTTCAGGAATAATTAATCCTCAAAAGTAAGAGAGGACCGGCCTTGGAGGATCCAGGGATTGCTGTGTGCGGTCCTGGGACATTTGCTAGAGTGTCTCGAATCGGAGAGGAGCTTGCCCCTTGCCTCGACTCATGAAGGAATCCAATTTCCAAAACGAAATATGCGGACGTGATTGTATTACTAGTATGGCGACATAGTAGATGGTAGCTATGCCGCCTAGGATTGATATTTATGATTGAATTTGCTTGTGAAACATATATACACTAGTAATAATGTCAAACACTTTTGTTTAATTCGTATGAAGCATTTTTGGCCATTATAAGGTAAAAAATCTATCCTCCGGCTTGCATGCATTGTGTGATGGGACTTGAGTCTTATAATGGCTTCATTTTATAAAAAGCATTGCGTTGATTTAATCGTTTACTTTATTTCATGCACTAACACTCATTGGAGTAAACCCGTTCCGCGAAAGTGGCGTGGTCCTTTGATTTGCCTTATTATTGTTGTTAATAAGTTAAGTATATTTCTCATACCAGTCCCATGACTGACTCGTAGTTTGTTTCACCTTGCAAACTCGGGTGCCCTCATTTTCGCATGGGCAGCCTAGTTACAGGTTTCTGACGCACTTTTGGCTCATGGCGAGGCTTGACTACACCGTGCTGACTAGGATTTTCTCCGCCATTATTGTATCTATATTATGATTCCGCCATTGGCGATGTAGACTGATATTTATTTTGAGTACTCTTTATGTATGATTCCGCCTCAGGCGATGGTGACTGACTATGTATCATTATGCACTAAGTTGTATCCTGTACTGTGCTTCTCTGATGTGATTATATCTATATGATTCCACTGTCATATGTGTGTAAATTATTCTATTTTCTGTTTATGCTATTATCTGTGATCTGCTAATGATGATTAATGTGTTATATTCCAATGATTATCCTTAACACCGTGTCACGGGGTTTTGGGATCGTCATAGAATTCATGTTGCCTCGAGACCAAAAAGCAAAGAACAGTGTTGCACTTCACAATTTGGCTCCAGCATGTCATTTTCTTTATCGTCATACTCTTCCTATTACTAATAACCTCCTCTGTTCGAAGCCCTCATCCCATTTTGAAATCACGAGTTCTTAGATCTCGTCACCCTCAAAATTGGACCGTTGCCTTGGAATAACACCCTGTATTAAAGACCGTACCTCACCAAAACCCTGCCTAACGTCATCATCGCTTGGCGCAGCTCACATCCATCCCATGAAATCTACTGCCATTAGCACCGAAGTGCTCGACATTCCCATCCATAGCTACCCTGACCCACCGATTAAATCTCGATGACCATCTTTGCATCGCGACCTGGCATAGCATTAAATTTGGAGCAACACTATTTTGTTTAGAAAACTCCAAAACTTAGCTATCTGAAATTTCTTGGTAACCGAAGATCAAAGCTACCATCAATTCAATCCGGCTCCGTCCAAAAGAACCATCGGAGCTCAGCCCTAGGTTCGACTTCCTGAAAAAAGGCGACTTGAATGAAACAACTTGTGAGAGGAGGTGATTCACGTGAGTTTGTCGGGTTTGTTCTAATATGATTTTATTTCGACTTCGATTTATGATTGATGACAAAAACCATTTTTCCCTTTTTTTGACGATTTCAATTTGATTTTGAAATGAGAGGAATAGTTTTGATATTTAAAAAGGGGAGGAATGAATTTACAATAAAAGGAGCAGTGGCCATATTGATTTTCAAGTGAAGAGGAGCACATTATTTAATTTATTGAACATTCGATCTTGGCTTTCCAGGAGAAAGAAAATGGAAAGGGAACTGCGCGTTTTATAGAAGAAAGATAGCTTAGATAGTAAGGAATTTTCTGGGTATAGTACATTTAGGAGATAGCATAGGAATGAAGGTATGCAAATTTGATTTTAATTTGATTTGATTTGATATAAAGAGATCTTTTATTCTTTTTAGATGGATACCGATTTGATTTCAAGCCTATCCACAATCCAATATCTCGGGGTCCATTAATTGAAATCACGAATCGCTATTTTAATGTATAGATCGACATTTAAATGTTATTCTGATTACATTTTTATATTTAACTTCAATGTATATACCGTATTAAATTAATAAAATATAATTTAAATTCAAAACTAACCAATTTGCTGGTAATAAATTGTTTTTATTATCATCCATATTCAAATGCAATTTGTATTGATCATCTAAATTGTTTTAATTCATTTTTTTGACTTCGATTTGAATTATTTTTCGTATTACGTTATATATTCGATATTAAATCGAAATCAATTATTAAATCGATAACTAAATATAAAAATCCATTTATATTATCAATTTAATATTTAAAACCATATTAAATATTTAAATTAAACTGTTCGAAAATCTGGTTCGTTATATTTATATTCATTTCATTCACGCCATTAAAGATATGATTTTTAATGTTAATTTATTTTTGTGTTCAAAATATGATCATTTCTTTAATTTCATTTCTTACATTTAAAATATGATTTTTAGTGTTAACATAGTTTTGTCTTCAAAATATGATATTTTTTCTAATTTCATTTCTTACATTAAAAATGATATTTAATTATGTGACAAAAATGTAGGAACATAAGAAATCACACTTTTGATGAAATATGATATTTAATTATGTGTTTTTAAATATAAAAAGTTGTATAACTTAATAATCAAAGAAAATGAATCAAACATTCATTTTTCCTCTTATTCCCTTTCTCTTTACTTTTGAAATTTAAATGAATAATAAGTGTGGTCCCATCATGCCTAGTCAGCTGATTAAATTACTTTGTAAACTACTATATGTGAAAAGACAATTAATGGGTTTATTTGCAAAATTAGAAATTAAATGTTATTTTATTATAAATTCACAAATAAACAAAACCCTAATCTATCTTCTAAAGCCAGCCGCCATGTCTTCTATCTATGGTTGAAAAATAGTGATCTTCCTCCTCTTTTCTCTTCTAATCCACTCAGCAATTTCTAAATCCATAAAATCAAAAATCAAAGAGCTAATAAAGATCTAAGTGATGAACGGTGGCGATGAAGCCTCGTTGAATATTTTGTTCATTCTCTGCTCTCAAACATGGGGCGTTCGAAGTGGGTTTTGGCGGCGCAGAGGTGGTGGTTGGGGCTTCCGCGTGGTATTGGTTGATCGGAGCACGGTGGCCCGATGTGACGAGCGATGATGCATTTTTTTGTGTGATGCTATGGGTTTTTGGGTTCGCTTTGGATTCCTATAGGAGAAGGAAGGAGCGGCAAATCCTAAAGAAAATGTAATTAAAGAATTTAATTAAGAATTTAATTATATTATCAAATTGTTTATTAATGTAATTAGATTTCAAAAATCCATATCTTGTGCAAACAGAAACCAAATCCGACAAAACTGATTGCGTTGGAATCGTATGGACCAGATCTACGTGATGGAACTGATTAGAGATTAAACAAAGCATGTTGAAAATTCAGATAAAATCATAATGAGAACTATTATTTTAAAAATTAAAATTAAAATAAATTGTTATGCATTGGAAAATTTTATTTATTTGCTGTAAAAATTCATGTTGTTTGTGGTACGTGATCTGATAGTTTGATGTTATTTGTTGTTCTGTTGATATGACGGAATATTTTTGTTGTATTAGAATTGACAACAAAAAAGTGTAAATTTTGTTGTATTAAAATTGAAAAAATAAAATTTTCAATTTGTTAAATTAGATTATTTTCAAATTAAAACAACATTTTCATTATAAATGTTATGCATTAGAGAAAAGCAACATTTTTGTTATAAATGTTATGCTATGAATATGTCAATCATGTTATAAATATAAAATAACATTTTTGATTAGAAAATATTATGTAGGATAAATAACATTTTTGATTAGAAAATATTATTTTAGATTACAATAACATTTTTTATTAGAAAATATTATGTTAGATTAAAATAACATTTTTGATTAGAAAATATTATGTTAGATTAAAATAACATTTTTGATTAGAAAATATTATGTAGATTAAAATAACATTTTTGATTAGAAAATATTATGTTAGGTTAAAATATCATTTGGTTAGACAATATCATGTTAATTAAAGATATTATTTTGTTAGAATCATATCATGTTAATTAATGTCATTAATTGAAATGAGAATATGTTAACCTGAAATTTTACATTTTTATTGGGTATTAAGAATGATCATCTTTTGGAATGAAAACATGTTGACATGAAAATATGTCATTTATTACCATTCATATTTAGTAATGAAAATATGCCATTTACTACATTCATATGTAGTAAATGAAAATATGTCATTTATTAACATTTATATTTTGTAAATGAAGATATGTCATTTATTAACATTCATATTTTGTAAATGAAAATACGTCGTAGATAGAATAACATTATATTAAAGTAAAAATGTCATTTTTTTGGTTAGAGATGTTATATTAATATAAAAATGTCATTTTGTCAGATCATGTTATGTTAATAAAAAATGACTTTTTGTTAGAATCATGATATGTTAAAAAAAATATCATTCAGCTAGAAAATGTCATGATGAAATAAAAATGTCCTTTTATTAGGTAATGTCATGTTAATTAAAAATGTCAGTACATATGTCATTTATACAGTGATCATAATTCGTCATAAATTTGTCATTTACATAGAAATCATATTTTGTCAATAAATATGTCTATTATGTAGAAATCATATTTTTTTTCAATATACATGTCGTTTATGTTAGAGGACATATTGTGTAAATAAATGTATCTTTTATGTTAGAATTCAAAAATGACATTTATGTTAGAATTAAAAAGAACATTTATGTTGGAATTAAAAAGAACATTTATGTTAGAATTAAAAAGAACATTTGTGTTGTAATTAAAAAGAACATTTATGTTAGAATTAAAAAGAACATTAATGTTGGAATCAAAAAGAACATTTATGTTAGAATCAAAAAGAACATTTATGTTGCAATCAAAAAGAACATTTATGTTAGAATTAAAAAGATGTCATTTATGCTAGAATTAAAAAAAATGTCACTTAATTAGAAATATCATTTTGTTTAGAATCATGTCATGTAAATAAAAATATCATCTATGTTAAATCATGCCATGTTAATAGAAATATCATTTCATTAGAAATACCATGTTAATAGAAATGTTATTTATTAGAAAATGTCATCTATGTAAAAAGATATCATTTTGTTATGAATGCCACGATAATGTCATTATATAAGAAATGTCCTTCTATTTAGAAATGTCATTATATTAAAAAAAAATGTCATCATGTTAGAAATGCCATTTATTTGATAATGTCATGTTAGGAATGTCGTTATATTAGAAATGCCATTAGTATAGAATGTCATTATATAAAAATGTCATTTTATTGAGAATGTCATATTAGAATATTAATGTCATTCTATTGAGAGATGTCATATTAATATAATGATGTCATTTATTTAGAAAATGTCATATAGTCAGGTCATGTTAACATAATAATGTCACTATGTTAGACAAGAATGAAAATTATTACTTGTCAAACTATATGTCTTGTTGAAATTATAAATATTTATTTTTAATTTAATAGTGAAAATTGGTTAAATAGAAAATAATTCCAACCGAACTCTAATTGGTTAAATTTATTAACCAATGATTTATATAGATAAACTGTTGTTGTTTAAAAACCCCACATGGGTATTGGGATGATATTTGTCATACACAAGTCCCAATGTTTAGTTATATGTCAATCGATGGATTGACAGTCTGTGATGAGCATTAATTATTTATTTATTTTAATGCTCACACAATTATAAATTTCACTCTGGATGCGAATGGATTGTTTATTGATTATTTCTTATTATTGTTATATACATGTGATGTATGAAATCCATATAACTGAAAATATATAGTAATTGATTGAGTCGCATTCCGATTCAGAATATCTTTTAAATAAATAATATTTGAAAATAAAGAACATTTTTATATAAAGAATAGTTTAAAAATAATGAACATTTTTCAGTGAAATAAGTTCAATTAAAAATTATAATTGTACTTTTGACACAAGGTTAGGTTGCATTTGTGGTGGAAGTCTGCCAGGACCCGACCGGCATATCCAGCAGCCACTAATGTTGAACCTAATGTGAGAGGTCTAAGTGCGCAAATATGAAGCGGGCTATGACACGAGGTTAAGCCCAACTTGTGGGATAAGTCTACCCGGACCCGACCGGCATGTCCAGAATCCGCGAGGTGTAGGCCTAATGTGGGTGGTCTAGCCCATTATGAACCACAAATGGACATGGTAAGGAATTGGACTATTTAGCCCATTATAAGTTGAAACGCTTTATCGATCGTTTTTATTCATTTTATAATGAATAGAATAAAAAGTAGTAATTTCCAAAATCAAATATTTTGAAAACATTATTTTAATAAAGAAATAGAAAAAATATTTAATTAAGATTTAATGGAGTTTTCCAATTAATTAAATTTATTTGGAATTAAATAAATTGGATTTTTGGGTTTTTGTGAATGGTGTCTTCAATAACACCGTTCTTAAACCCAGTTGAGAAAAGAATAAATCTTTTAATTAAGATTATCAGAGTTTTCCAATTATATTTAGAAATTAGAAAAAAATAAAATGTGAATTTGATTTATTGTGAACTGTGTTTTAAACGACACTTGTTCTTTAACCCAATTAACGGTGAAAATATAATTTGGAATTTATAAATATTTTATTAAGATTTAAAGGGGAATTTTCCAAAGTAAAGTTTTCCAATTTAATGTATTAAATTGGAATTGAATAATATTCGATTTGATAATAATCGAGATGAGTTTCTATCAAAGAAGACTGTTAATATATACGGAATTTAAAAGGCTTTGTCATTATTCCATTTATATTATTGGTCTGATACGGAAACTTATATCGATTTTATATTGATTCGATTTCTGTGGAAATTCCATATTTAGTGGAAGATGATTTTGGGTTTATCGTGAACTGTGTTTTAAATGATATTGGTTCTTTAACCCAGTTAAAGACAAGATTAATTTTTTAAAATTGAATAATCATAAAGTAATGATTTTTGATATTAAAACCAAATTTGAATTTTAATGAGTCTTTAAAAAGAAGATTAAAGAATAAATTTAAAGAATTTATCTTTGATAAAATTAATGGGAACCTTTCCCTAATAATGTGAATATTTTATTTAAAGGAATATTCTGATTTAGAATGTGGCGTGGGATGTGTTTTTATAGCACTTTATTTTAATTTATAAAATATGTGAGTTATTCGGAAAGACCGGATTTAACCCATTCTGAATAATTACTACGACGATCAAGAGTCGAAGATAAAGACGGTGGTTGAAGACCGGAGATCTTCACATCGTTTAGGGGATTACTGATGTCATGATTTGGAGGCATCCCAAGACAAGGTAATAAGTGGTGATCGTTCATACGTACTTGAAGATCGATGGATATGCGAGCACCTCACTTTTGTATTGGACATATGGGACGAGGAATAAGGTGTCTCCGGTTTCGTTCAGACCCGGAATGAAATTGTAAATGGATGTATGTCTAACATTGTATTCCTTTATGCTGTATTTATTGATCTCTGCTAAATAATATCTGTTGGTGGCAGAGAATTTATTCTCTTGCATAACACCCTTCTCTGAGACGTATGAGCCTAGAGGATATATATTGGCAGAAATTAATGGTATGGTATGGATTGACAATGTGGGATGCTAAGATGCAAATAATCAAGGCTAATTGTTGAAAAGCAGAGCCTTGTGGTTGATGATCAAAGCATAGCTTTAATTAGCATAGCTTTGTGTAGCGTTACTTCGCGAGCCTCATACCCCGATATGAACCAAAAACGGGAGTAAGGACTGCAGGGTGGACATACGTTTCTGATCGACGCGAATCTATGAATTAGAAAAACGCGACATTTGTAATAAATTCTGCAAGCATACAGGTGTGTAGCATACAGGTCGAACACAGGGAGGAAAGTTAAATTTTATTATTTATATGTTTCGTGGGCGTGCTAGACGAACTTTGGAGGTTGATTTTGCAAAACAAAACAAAATTAAAACTGTAATTTGATTCAGAACAGATCTAACTGAACCGACGATCAAATCACAATTTCAATGGAAAGCAAATGAAACTATGAATTAGATTTGAATCTAATCAAACCCAATTTGACCTAAGAAAATAATAAAAAGCAGAAATTGAAATTGTAGAAATTGAAATAACAAACAAGAATTAAAATTAGGATTTCCGCTGAATCTAATCAGACGGTAAATCACTAATGCAAACAAGTGCAAAATACAAATAGTGTTCTACCGAATCTAATCGTATAGACAACACTAGTTGCTAAGAAAACAAAAAAAATGCAGAAAATAAAAGAGAAAGAAGAACTTTTATTAGAACAATGGAATAAGAGATGAGATTGGATGGTGGCTACAATGCCATTACAAGGGTATATATAGGGTAGATAGCCAAACCCTAACCCTAATGGTAAATGGGCCTGGTCATTACACCACTAATTTGTTTACAATGAGAAACATAAATGGGCCTTAGATAAATAAAGCAAATTTGGGCCTTTTCTCTTTTTCCTCTTGCTTCCTTGATATTTCTTCATTGATTTGTGATGTGCAAAGCCTTTTTCTCACTCCTTTTCTTGTCCAACAGCAACTAGATGTGATATCTTCATCTACAATTCTTCAAAATGCAAATACACAGCAAATTGAACTCTATTTCTCTACATTTCTGGTTGCATGCGGGCTGGGTTGGAATATCTGTAAAAGTAACAAAACAATACCCAAGTAATATTTATTTATATACAAAAGATAAGAAACAAGAGCATAAAATAAACATATTTCTATGTCAATCAAATACCCCTACACTTATCTTTTACTCGTCCTCGAGTAAAACAAGAAATGAAAAACTAACTAGATAGGTCACACTTTCGTAGGAAACACGATTGCATTGAGCGTATGCAGCAAGCCGTTAAACCTCTAGGTGTCCCTAGTAGGACGAGTGGTGTCTCGTGAGGGTTTTCAGCGGATACTACCCACAAAATCCAAATGCAGTATGCTATGATTCTAATGACTACATGAATGCAGTGGACATATGCAAATAAAAATGAAAAATGAAAACACGACTTATTTCAGGAAAGTGGTACAACAAATTAAGTTAACAATTTCTAATCAGTTGATTTTATTTTAGATACCTCGACTTGTCACAAATTTTCAATATAAATCAAGTTTTCAAATGTTAAATTCCAGTTTGGCCAGTTAGTTCGGTTGATAACATAGTGCAGCCATGAAATAAATTCTTAGTTTGCTTGGCACAGTTTGCAAAGTGGTATTCTCATTTTTTCATGTATGGCTAGTCAAATCAATAAGGTCAAGAAGTGTTTGGGTATCATCGCTTATTCTTTATTCTATAAAATTTTAAGATTTATGATTAAGTACATACACCTAAAAAGACCAAGGTTTACCACCCATGCACTGCCTCGCGGACTAACGGAGAGTAGGTAAAGAGCTTGGCGGATTGTGCAGGCCGACTTTGACTTTGTCAACAACGTGTCGGTAATCCTTAGGTGTCCAATCTCATAAAATGAGATCAAGATATTCCAACTTTGACTTTGTCAACAACGTGTCGGATAGAGCTTGGCGGGTTTGCACACCAACGCTCGATATACAAGCAATGTTGGATACCCTTGGAATACTATTATTATTATCGAAAATATAAGCACAAAAGAGAGTTACGCGAATTCAACTTAACACAACTTAGTTTTAGAGATTTGAAAAGCCAATATAAGTATTTTAAGTCCTCCACTTATTTAAACAAAGTCTACAATATAGAATAGATTTCATGGCCATCACCTAAGAATCTCCCTATGTACCGGTTACACTATTATCCCTCAAAATTAACTTTTCATTATATTTCTTATTCGATCTAAGTTGAGAGAAAAAAATACTATCAACTGGCTAAAAATTGTAAACTTATTTTGTTGTATCAATTGAAAATGAGTCGTATTTTTAAAAAAAAAAATTTATGGTATGTTACTACGATATAAAATGTATGATGGTCCTACTTAAATGATGAAAATGAAAAGAAATAAAACGAAGAAAAATGAAAATGGATAAAATGCAGACTCCCCCCCCCCCCCACACTTGAACTAAACAGTGTCCACACTGTGAACGTTTCCTAAATTTGAAAGATCGCACCCAAAGGTGAATGTGATGCAAAATTATTTGAAGAATGAAATGGAGTTTAGCCGCTATATGCGAATGAAAATCATATGTACAATGATATATGTGTTTGCGATGTATGCGATGCAAAGAATTCCACCAACTTTTCCCCCCACACTTGGTTCTAGCCCAATGAATCCCATTCGCACTATGTCTAGGCATGTTTTCTAGTAAGCAAAGGTTTTTGAAAACCATCTCATCTTTGTACCTAGATTTATAGTCCAACAGATAAATGTCCAGGGTCATCCTAACACGAAGTTTTTCAACCAAGCTAACATTCCAAAAATAGTTCATGTGGTCAACAAATTTATCAGTGTAATTTTTCAAAAATTTGTGATCGTATATAAATTCAGTGAAATCTAAAATCTGAGTGTTGTTCAAGAGTATGTGATCACCTTTCTTGATTGGCAACGTATTATCGACACCGACAATTTCACGTTCATTTGAATATTCAAAATAAAAAATTTCAAACTTGGATTGGTGGTTTGATTCTATTTCATCCTTGTCAATTAAAAGTTTTAGTTCATCTTCGAAAAGTTCTTCGAAAGCTAATGTGGACACGTCAATTGAAGTATGAGAAACTTCCTGAAATGGTAAATGCGGCGTGTCATCAACAATGGTTTCTACCTCGTCGATCTGTCCTATTCCGCATTCTTGGTCCTTTGGAGGAGAAGGTGTCGACACAGGAAGTGGAAGAAGTAAAGGTACAGAAGATGGTTTATTGGGATTGCCAACAGTCAAAGAAGAGATAGTGTCGGGGTTGCCGATATCAGAAAAAGAGATGTTGGGATTGCCAACATTAAAAGAAGGTTGAGATTTGGAAGGTTCAAACGAATTGGCCTCGGTTTCCATTGGAAGAGCGTCAAGATTTTGATTTGAGGTTGAGATCGAAGGGTTATCGGAAGTGCTGAAATTAAGTTCAAAAGTTTTTTCGAACCTAGTGGTGCTGACCGGGTTAACCGAATTATGGCTTTCATCCTCATACAGTCCAAAGAATTCATGTTCATTAAAATCATTCTCCAATTTTGAGGTTTTGAAAATTTCAACATTTCCGTTTTGTTCAATTTCAAAAATTTCAAGTTTGTCACGGCCTGAAAGAGAAATATCGAAAGTTGTGTTTAAATCTTTTTCCTGAGAAGAGTTGAAGTCCAAATCATTTGTTGAATTTTGAAAAGCTTCATCAAGATGATTATTCTCAATTTCCAAAGTCATTATTTGAAAATTTTCAATGTCAGTAGAAATTGGATTATTTTCTGATTCAACGCCCATTTGATTTTGTTGCTCTTTCAAAGATGTCAGTAAACAAAGAAGTTTGTCTGCCCTCTCTCTAAGAATTTTAAGATGATATTCTTCAGAATCGTCGAATTGAGAGCTATCGTTTTGGATTCCTTGATTCTCAAAAATATTTGAATTTTCAGAAAGATGATAATGATGTTGGAAATCATTTTGATTTTGAAAATTAGGTTCGTAACCAAAGCTGTCGAAATTCGAGGGAAAATTGCGATTTTGGTCATATTCAAGATGTGGATATGGGTTGTAATTTTGAAAATTCTGATCGAATTGAAAATTATTTTCAAAATTATTTTCGAATTGGTTTCCAACCCCATATTGTTGTGGATCAAAGCTATATTGGGATTCAAAATCGTTTTGATGTGGGTGTAATCCATAATCGAAATTATCGAAATTTGAATTGAAATCGCCATTTCGATTATATTCATGATGTTGAAAATGTTGGTCATTTTGAAAATTTTGAAAATTGTTGGCATTGGGCTCACAAAAATTTGGAAAATTTTGCTTCATGAGTTGTAATTCATACTCATACTCTTCAAGAGGACGTCTACTCCGATTATTATCCCACAATTCTCTCAAGGATTTTTTTGAATCAGACATTTGAGTGAAATCACGACAAGGCAGAAATTTATTTTCAATTCAAAATAATATAAAATAATGAGTTGTGCTCTATTAATTAACTGACTCAATTGGAAGGGGGAAGAGGGTCTTATGGCCGTTCACGTATAGTATAAAACTGAGGGATACGACCAATGTTTTACGGGTAGTATGCAACCTCTTTTGCTAAAAGTTCAATAAATTGAACTAATATATATCCGCGATCCAACTGTACGAGACAGTCAACTTCACAAAGCACCACTTTTCAGTTATATTATTTTGAAAATCAAAATCACGTGTTAAAATTGAAAATCGATGAGAGTGATTAGTTATGGAAAACTGTTCCTCACCACAAATTCAGAAATATCAGTCACAGAACAGACGCAGAAATATAAATTGCAGAATTAAAATTTACATTCAAGCCGCTGCCCCTGCAGAAAATTTTTACAACAATTGTCTATATATTTTTTTCTTTTTCCTTTTGCAGCAGAGCACCTGTAGAGGTTTAAAAAAATTTCACCTTGATCGGCAGTCCTCCAGTGAATTTGGGAAGCGCTAGCGCGTTCACACCCCACTTGGTGTGCAACCGCTCCAACCCATCTGAATCGTCTGCTGTTTTCTGTTGTTGTCCCCTTCTATTAATTGCTTGACTGCGCTGCGGCACGGGTTCGGGCTAGGAGCCCGAATTTTTTTTTTAAGACCTTTTTTAATTTCAGCTGTACCTGTTTTTGAAAAATTCTCCTTTTTTTTTAGAACTAAAAATGAAACAAGACCAACAACTAAACAAAAGGACTCATCACTTAATCCAAATAAAAACAACTGAAACAACTTGACTAAACCCAAAACAATGGGAAGCAAAGTAACCAAAAAAAGAAAAGAAACAATTCAAACATGGGAAAACGATCAAGCAAAACCAACGGTCCAAGTGAAACTAAAATCAAATGTGCTTGGATCAACCAGCCCTCAAATTGTACAGATGAAAACAAGCCTCCCAGTTAATTGTCAGAACCAAAACGCGCCCCACTCAAAATCAAAAACGTAAACAACAGGCGTAATACTTCACTTTCCCAAATATAAAAACAATTTCCTCTCCCAAATTAACACACCGTTTCTCAGAAATTACCAACAAATCAGTCTACAAATTATGCCACAAATGGGATTAGGGAAAAAATCGCAACTCCCTTTTTTTTCTTTTTCTTTCAGAGTCGGAAAAATAATAATTAATGGGAGGTCAAAACTTTGAATTGTAGGTTTCAAATCGGGATCTGAGTATACGACGTGAAGAGCTGTTAACTGGTTGAGTCTGGGTTTCGTTGTTCGATGAGGGTAATTGGGCTCGATCGGTGGCCTGTGGATGCGAACTGTCGTGGTGTGAGGCTGTTGCTGTGCGGATCTGAAGCTGGAGGAATTGATGAGGTCGGTCTGCTGTTGGGTTACGGTGGTGTATCTGATGGGGTTTGTGTGACTGATGGTTGTAGGAGATGAGAGGGAGAACTGTGGTGAGTGGATGGGCGGTATGGTTTGTAGATCTGAAGTAGGAATTTGAGGTGTTGATGGTTCAGTGAGGGAGCGTTTGAAAGGAAAGGCTGTTGGAAGATGTTATGCGAGGTGGAGGGGATGAAGTGCTTGAGGTTTATGGGGGCGAAATGTGGTCTGAAGGAGGGATGCGTGGATTTGTTGTGAACTTGGATTTGTGGGTTTGTGTTCGATGGGGGTGATAATTTGAAGTGGTGCTGTGCTGTAGTGATTGGGGTTGGCAGCGGGAACTTCGACAGAGGATTAGGCGAGGGTGGTGTTATATGGGGTTAAGATCTGGTGGTGTTGAAGTGTTGAATTGGTTGATGGTTCGAAGGTGAGGTTGACGTGAGATGATGATGTAACTGGTAGATGGTGGTCTGAGGCTAGCGGTATGGGAAGATCTGTAGTTGAATTGTTGTAGGGGAAGGTGCTGAAGGCGATGGATTTTGCTGAGGATGATGATTGTATGTTCGAATTGGCTGTTCGGGTGATGAACGATTAGGGTAATTGGTGTATGGGAGTGCGTTTGGATTTTTTTTTTTTTTTTTTTTGGGTTGTAGGGTGATGAAGGACTTATTGCTGACGTTGGTGTGTGAAAGAGGTGGTGGATGTTGGGAGGTTTAGGCAGCGGGAGGTTTGGTGAATTGATGGGCTTTGGGGTTTGCGACTGGTTGATGTTCGGAGCACGGGTTTATGGTGTGGTGACCTGGTCTGAGGGGTGATGATTGACGTGTGGTGGAGAACCAGAGAATTGGATGGAAACACAATAAAGAAATATTAAGAAAGGAATTTTTTTTTTTTGAAACAAAAGATTGTAGAGATTGTAAAGGAAAGAAATAAAAGAATAGGTAGAAAGATTTTGCTTTTTTTTTCTGAAACTTGGAAAAGCAGAAATCAAGGTACTGACAAGAGGAAAGAAAAGAAAGGAAGGAATAGATGAAAAGAAAGAGAAAGAAAATTTGGCCAGAAATTTTTTTTTCTTCTTGTTTTAGAGATTCTAGTATCAATATTTTAATACCAAGTCATCTAATCAAGTATTTTTTTTTCTATATATACAAGAGCACAAAAGGAAAAAAAAAAAAAACTAACACGAATCGGAAATTAAATAAATAATAAAATTTAATCGTTACCTCCCCGGCAACGGCGCCAAAAACTTGATCGACGCTAATCTATGAATTAGAAAAACGCGACATTTGTAATAAATTCTGCAAGCATACAGGTGTGTAGCATACAGGTCGAACACAGGGAGGAAAGTTAAATTTTATTATTTATATGTTTCGTGGGCGTGCTAGACGAACTTTGGAGGTTGATTTTGCAAAACAAAACAAAATTAAAACTGTAATTTGATTCAGAACAGATCTAACTGAACCGACGATCAAATCACAATTTCAATGGAAAGCAAATGAAACTATGAATTAGATTTGAATCTAATCAAACCCAATTTGACCTAAGAAAATAATAAAAAGCAGAAATTGAAATTGCAGAAATTGAAATAACAAACAAGAATTAAAATTAGGATTTCCGCTGAATCTAATCAGACGGTAAATCACTAATGCAAACAAGTGCAAAATACAAATAGTGTTCTACCGAATCTAATCGTATAGACAACACTAGTTGCTAAGAAAACAAAAAAAATGCAGAAAATAAAAGAGAAAGAAGAACTTTTATTAGAACAATGGAATAAGAGATGAGATTGGATGGTGGCTACAATGCCATTACAAGGGTATATATAGGGTAGATAGCCAAACCCTAACCCTAATGGTAAATGGGCCTGGTCATTACACCACTAATTTGTTTACAATGAGAAACATAAATGGGCCTTAGATAAATAAAGCAAATTTGGGCCTTTTCTCTTTTTCCTCTTGCTTCCTTGATATTTCTTCATTGATTTGTGATGTGCAAAGCCTTTTTCTCACTCCTTTTCTTGTCCAACAGCAACTAGATGTGATATCTTCATCTACAATTCTTCAAAATGCAAATACACAACAAATTGAACTCTATTTCTCTACATTTCTGGTTGCATGCGGGCTGGGTTGGAATATCTGTAAAAGTAACAAAACAATACCCAAGTAATATTTATTTATATACAAAAGATAAGAAACAAGAGCATAAAATAAACATATTTCTTTGTCAATCAGTTTCCTTCTAGCTAGAAGTGGTGTCAGGGTTTTACACGCCCGGGCATTTTTACTTATGTGGATGATGGAATGAGGCGCCTCGGTTATTTGAGCCCCTAGTGGCTCTATTTATGCCCCCATAGGGTGGGGAAACGTATTGTTCAGGCATAACTAATCCACTAACATATTTGTGGACCATCCTTGAAGATCCAAGGGCTCACTTGAGTCTAAGTCCTGAGGCACGGCCTAGAGTGTCTCGAATTCGGTAAGGACTATCTTTTGCCCTGGTTCATGATGGAAATCCAACTTCTAATACGTCACCATACGGTTTTGATTGTATAACTAGTATGGTGACATAGTATATGGTAGCTATGTCGTCTATGCTTAATACATTATAATTGAAATGTTTTTGAAACATATACACACTTATAATAATATCAAATCCGCTTTATAGTATCAAGCATTTTTTACCATTATAAGGTAAAACTCTATCATCCGGTTTGCGTTGCATTGTATGATGGGACTTGAGTCATATAATGGTTTCATTTTTCTAAAAAGCATTGCGTTATTTAACAATTTATTTTATTTCATGCACTAGCAATCCAATGGAGTTAACTTATTCCGCATTAGCGGCGTGGTCCTGCGATTAGTCGTCTTATTAGATAAGTTAAGTTAGATTCTCATACCAGTCCCATGACTGACTCGTAGTTTGTTTCACTTTGCAAACTCGGGTGCCCTCTTTTCCACACAGGCAGTCGAGTAGCTTATTTTGCAGATATATTGAGCAGGATTTTGGATTGAAGCTTAAAGTTGTATCCAGAGCATTGATAGTCTTCTGCTGTGTTAGAGTTGTCAGTTCTGCTGCCTTGTATTACGTTAATGTAATTTAATATTCAGCTGTATTATTATTTATCGATGTACTCTGATATTCTGTACTCTGATGTAACATTATTATAATGTTTATAAAAGTCTTCGATTATTTTTTCTGATGTGTTGTATGCCCAAAGTTAACGTATTCGGGTTTTGAACGGTCTTGGTCGATTTAGCGATCGATTAGGTCCGAGCGAAGTGCGTATAATTACAGTTAGTTAGAGAAGAATTCAGTATCGAAGGTGGAGCTATATCTTGGATCATTATTCTTCAGCTGAGAGTTTTCATATTTATTTCCGTTGTTCAGCTGTACTTTGATGATCACTGTAACTCTGATGTAAAATTATTGTTATGGTGTTAAAAAGTACTTTTATTTCCATTCCAATGTGCAAGTACCTCTAATAATTTGTCTTTATGAAAGGCTTGATCTGGTTTTACTATCGGTAAGATCCGAGCAAAAAGGTAGGTCGTTACTTATATATATAACCTATTTTCCCCCTAATAAGATGAATAAAATAAAAATAAGTATAAAATTATATTTGAGAATTAATGAAAAACAAGTTTGGAAAATTAGAAAACATGAATTCTTTAATCAATAAGGAAATGATTACTTAGTTTTACTAATAATCGATTTAGATTTAAGTATTTTGAAAAATACATAAGGCATGAATTTTTTGAAGTACATTTGTAATATGTAATAAATAAAATCTCTTTCAAAAGGAATTTGTAAAGGATTTCTATGTTTAATAAATTTATAGACATTATATTGAGTAAATCTATATTAATAAAAATTATAAATTGATTGTTTATGAATAAATAGCTTCTTCAAAAAAAAAATTAGAACTTTATTTTTGTGCCTTGTGAAGAATGGATGACTGCTTTGTAGCTGCTTCGAGAGAGAGGTGGATGTAGTTTTCTGGAATGATGTGCTTGGACTTGTGTTACAATATGTTTTCACTTGGTCTGAGTGAATGACTGCATAGGCTGTTGTTGTTAGGTCTTTTCTAAGACTGTTTGCTACATTTTCATTTCTAAGCCGCGTGGTGATGACTAGTTTTTTCTAGGTTGTTTCTATTATGTCTTAGATTTTAATGCCTGTAGAAGGTAAGCGATTTGCTTACCTCTTGTATATTATTATACTATATATTTGTTGCAATAAACGGATCACTATAAAAATCAGTTAGCCTTTCCAAAAAAACTTAAAGAATTCGTTTAAAGAACTGTTGAATTAATGTAAATTTATACAAGATATGAATTACTCGATAAAATAATAAGAAAATTTTGATATATATATACATATATATATATAATATTAATTATATTGCATAAATATGATATTTTGAAATTGTCAAAATTATTCTAAGTAAATTATATATGGATTGCTAATTTGATTTCAGGTAAATATGTTTGGAATACTAATATATTTTAGGTGGAATATTCATGAAATTATAAAGACTCACTTTACATGGATGTGAATTTAGCAAAGGTAATTATTACTATAAAGAAGATATATAAAGTTAATTATGATGTATGAAGGATTAAATGGATTCCATAAGTAAACTTTATGTAAATATAAATTCTAAAGCATTTTTTGTGAAGTAAATAAACTGAATATTGTAGATTAAATCTTAGCCTTGGTCAATTTGAAATAAATTTGGACTTAGAAAAGCTTGTAATAAATATTAATGGTAACTTAAACATTGTGTAACAACCCAGAAAATCAGAACCAATTTAAAATTTTTATTTTGGCTATTTCAACGAATTTTAAATAGATAAAATAATTTATTTAAATACTAATGGTTAAAAATTTATTTAAATTGAAGTTAGAACGAATATATTTATTTTAATTTTAAAAGGAATTAGAAATAGCATGGTAGTTTGAAATTTTGAATCTGAACTTTGACTGAATGTATAGGATTCAAAGTGAAATGGATTTTAATAAAACCAAAAATATCTAAATCTGTTTAAAAATATCTTTTCAACGAATCTGGAAAATCGAAATTTCATAGCGGGAATAAAAAGTTATGGCCAGTTGAATATTCAGAATAGTCACTATGGAATATAGTATGATAATTTATAGCCTGTATAAATGGCCATTTTACAAACGACCTTCGTTTCCGACGAAACCACTTTTGTCGGATCCCGTATGTCAAATTATTGCTAAGTTTAATTTTCCAGAATTTTTGGAATTAATTTGTGAGCGTAGTAAATTAAACTCTGATTTGATAATTTCTGTTAAATTTGATCGACTGTTAAAAAGGCCATTTTTCAAATGGTCTCCAAATTCGACGAAATTAATTTTATTAGGACCATATCATCAAAACATAGCTAGATTTGTTTTCGGGAATTTTCGGAGTCCGTATGTGGCCCCAGTGAATTTAAATGTATGGTCGAATTAAATAAATAAATGATTTAAATTTTAAATTAAAAAAACAGGCCGAAAACCATCGTCTGGGCTGACGGGACCTTGCCCATTGGTTCTGGAATGGGGGAAATTAGGTTGGATCGACTCTTGTTGGACTAAAATTGGCGCTACGGAGGCTTAACGGATTTATTTGCAAAAACAAGTAATTAATTAATATTTTATTATAAATACCTCAATCCAAAGAAACCCTAATACCCTGTAGCCGCCATCTCTTCTGTTCATGGCTGAAAACGCTCAAAACTTCTAACACTAATTTCTTCCAATCCGATCTATAAAACCTCTTGCCCCTTTTGAGTTTATTGAAGAGATTTCTCCCACCTTCCCATCCATACGGTTAACACCCCCCAAGTCGAGCAACCGACGAGTTCCAGACTCGGGAAGTGGTCCAGTTTCGTCCGCCGTCGTGCTCCATAGGTGCAATAGCACCTGTCTCGGTGGGTCCCATTTGGGGTGCTCTCTTGTAGTGACCCGCATTTTTAGCTGTTGAATAATTTATTTATTTAATTATTAAATATCGATTTATCGATATCAAGAACGTGAATTAAATAATATTGAATATTTAATAAATAATTATAATATAATAATATATTATAATGTCGAAATAGTCGGAAATAGTGAATTGACAATATTGTGTGAACTGGGTCGTCCCCAGAATTTAATTCAGCTTAGAGTTGAATTAGATTGACGAATATATTCAATCGACGTCAGTTTGAAACGTAGAATTATAATATAATTAAAATAGAGCTTGAAATGACGCGGCAGTTCGCTATTTGGCGATTTGAACTTCAACTAAATATACAGGGTTCGTTTTAAATCGGATTTCTGTGAAACAAGAAATGTGTGGAGCTGATGGAGTATATCTTTCTAGTGGAAGAGAAGAATCAGGATTTCGTCGTGTAGGTTTTGAGATATGTCCAAATCAAATTTTAGAATAGTCGCTATAGAATCGTTTATCGACCGTAACAGTTTATTCGATATAGCTAGAGATCGGGTTTGAATTTAGACAAGGTTCTTTTGGGAAATAGTGATAATTTAATTTTTAGAATTTTATGGTAATTTTTAATTAATTTAATAAGCAACTTTTTATTTGGAGTATTTGGCACCCTGTATCGACATTTCGGGGTTTCGCAATATGAGTCCAACTACCGGTATTATTACATTTTTGGGACCAGAACACGTCACTCATTTCAATGGTATTTTTGTTTCTGCCCATAACAGTCCCTACGTGAACAGAATATTTCATAGTAGGGTACGCTATGTTTTTAACTTAAAACAAACTAAACTGAATGGTTAACTGGTCAAACGAACTCGAAATCCAACGAAACAAGTTTCATACGAAACCTTAGGAAGAGGTCTAGTGAAACGTTAAGGCCTCATATTTTTAGGATTTTTTCTGTAATTTTAATGAATTAATGCTCGGTGTTTTTCATCAATATTTTCTAAGGGATTTTCGCAAACGGTATCGGAATTCGACGAAACCTGTCCCATTGGATCCGAAATATTTTTCTATGCTAGGAATAGCTTAGTTTGTCAAAAATAGAGATCGTATAAGGTTATTTTTGTGCGAAATATCACCGTTAAGTTTTTATTTAATAAAAAATTAATAATGGACCAAATTCATTCATTTAAAATGGTACTGCAAAACCAAATTCTACGGCCAAAACTGAAGAACGTGGCCATCCATTTGCGTAGACACTAACCATGGTGTTGAATGTTACACGAGACACTTATATTTTCCATACACAAGAAATGTAAGCCTATATAAATACCCCTCCTTACTTTCGTTAAGACCTAAACACATTTTTCTTCTGCCAAATCAAAAAGAGGCCGCCACTCTTAAACGTCTTCAAACAATTAAATCAGGAGTTATACTCCACGAAATCGGGCGCGTTAAGATCCATTGAACTCATGAGTTAAAGAGCTTCATTATGGTGGTCTTCACTTTGGGGTGTGATACATTTCATCGGAGCGTGCCTGTGCCGGGACGTTGGAAGGAAGGGGGTAGCCGCCAGCACCTGGTGATGGGTCAGTTCGGGCGAGGGTGGTCTCGGGTTGGCAACCGATGGTGAGTTGAGGGAGGGACTGGTTGTGCTCGGCGTGGGTGAGGTTGTACGGTTCTGACATGATGGAGGTACGCCGAAGTGGTGGAGATGGTGACTGGAAGGAGCGGTTTTGGGTGTTGAGTGGATTGGTGGTGGTAGTGGTGATCATCGATGGCCGGAGAAGGGGATAGGCGCGGTCAACGGTGAAGCTAAGGGTTTGATTTCATTTCCTGGAGAGACGGGTTCGCTGATTTAAAATAGAAGGGGAAGAAGGGTGCGGGTCACGTGAGTAGGAGGGGTGAGAGGTGTTTTTGAATTAAAAGTGTTAAGTTTAATTATCCTAAATCATGTTCTAACTTGAAAAAAAACGCAATAATTAGCTCATACGAAGTCGAAACGACGAACCGTAAGTTGCATTGGGATCGTATGGACGGTGGCTACACCATGGAACTGACTGGAAGTCCATCGGAGCTCGTTACAATTTATGGTGAAATAAATTGTCCGTCTCAAACAACGAACGCAAATCGATATTTTTCGGTTAACGCGTCAAATGTGAGTAAAACTCACCAACTCTGAACAGTTTATATTTTCATGTTGTATTTTTAGAACCGTTAGATATTGACTGATTGACTGTGTGTTCACCGTTTGATTGAACTGCTAGTCAGTTAGTTAAATTTCTATATTGATTCGGTTTATCAGAATATATCATATGGAACTGCAAGTTATGTTATCTATATTGTCTAACATCTGTGATGCAGGGAAACAGGTTGGAGGAATCCGACTGGATTCCTCAACAGTTATTTTATTGTTTTTCATATATTTTGATATATGATGTGAAGTATAACCTGTTGTTGATTGTGTGTGTATGGACGAGATTAGACATCGTGATTTGATATGATTAAATACCATAACATGCCGGAATGTTGATAAGGAGATTTTCAAAGTGATATTGAAAATAGAATATTTATAAAATGGGATATTTATAAATAAGAGATATTTATAAAGTGGAATATTTATAAATAAGGAATATTTATAAATTGGGATATTTATAAATAGGAGACATTTGAAAAGGAAATAATTTCAAACTATTTTCTTTTTGAATGGAAAGGCCTGTGTGGCGAGTTTGGGGATTTTCCCGATGCTCCCGATACAAAGGAGGTTATGGCGAATTTTCCTGGGAATTTAAGGAGTTAGAATATTTCAAGAAAAAAATTTGAAAAGGGAATATTTGTAAACCATTTACAAATAGAATTGGAAAGGGAACATTATAAAAAGGAAATCATTTTTTTAAGTCTAGAACCGTTATTTAAAAGTAAATCTTTTCAAATGAATAAAACGTTGTTAAAAAGGAAATCTTTATAAAGTGAATAAAGTAAATCGAATATGGTATTCGAAAGGAGAAATCGAATATGGTATTCGAAAGGAGAAATCGAATATGGTATTCGAAGTTAGTTAATTGAATATGGTATTAGAAGTTAGTTAATCGAATATAGATGTTCGAAAGAAGTTAATCGAATATGGTATTCGAAGTTAGTTAATCGAATATGGTATTCGAAGTTAGTTAATCGAATATGGTATTCGAAGTTAGTTAATCGAATATGGTATTCAAAAGAGTTAATCGAATATGTTATTCGAAAGGGGTTAGTCAAGTCGAGTTAGTCAAATAGAGTTAACCAGTTAGAGTTAATCAGTTAGAGTTAACCAGTTAGAGTTAATCAGTTAGAGTTAACCAGTTGGAGTTAATGAGTTAGAGTTAATCGATTAGAGTTAAAACGAACTAGAGTTAATCAAATATAGTTATTCGATAAAGAATTAGTCAAACATAGTATTCAGGGTAAGTTGCCATCTTGTACGACTGCTAACGTAATTCGCAGGGCTGTAAATATTCTACGGCGGTCGGATGTTTCCTGAGGGAGTCAGGCGTAACCATTGTGATCGCTGCGATCTAGAGTCAAGCGAATGGAGTTTAATCGAATATTAGTTATTCGATAGGAGTTTAATCGAATATTAGTTTTTCGATAGGAGTAAATCGAGTTGATCGAGTTGAGAAATAAGTTAAGTTAAATAAGTCGAGTTAAGTTAGTCAAGTTAGTCGAGCCTAGTTAATCGAATTGAATTGGTCGAACAAAATAAGTCGAGTTAAGTTAGTCAAGTTAGTCGAGCCTAGTTAATCGAATCAAATTGGTCGAACCAAGTAAGCCGAGTTAAGTTAGTCAAGTTAGTCGAGCCTAGTTAATCGAATCGAATTGGTTGAACCAAGTAAGTCGAGTTAGTCGAGTCAAGTTAGGTTAGTCGAGTTAAGTTCGTCGAGTTAAATTTATCGATGTTAGTTTCATCGAAAGGAGTTATCGATGTTAGTTTCATCGAAGTGAGATTTTCAAATATGAGATATTTGAAAAGGAAGAGTTATCGAATATTAGTTATTCGAAGAGAGATTATCGAATATCGTTTATTCGAGAAGGAGTTAATCGAATATAAGTTATTCGAAGAAGAGTTAATCAAATAGAGATTTCTCGAAGAGAGTTAATCGGCAAATTCGATTATATCGAATTCGGGAAAGTACTTATGATTTCCAGTGTTTAAATAGAGTTTTATTCATTTATAAATAAATAAGTGTTAGGTTAATTATTCACTAATAAGAATAGAAGTTATAATTAAAGTTAGATAATTCGAAAGTAGGGATTATAACGTTATCGTTATAACCAATGTTTTAAATATAGAAGTGGATTAGTAAAATTGGATCCGAGAAAGGCATGAAGAAGTTGTTAAAGTTTAAAGATAAACTTTGACCGTTTCGAAGTTATAACGTTGTTCAGTTAAGGTCTGAGAGGTAATTATACTCCAACTTGAGTGACTTCCTTCTTAACTAAGAAATGGTAAGGTTTGATCGTAAAGGAGTTTTGGAAATGTTTTCCAAACGAGAATCAGAAATGTTTTCTGATAAACGAAAATAAGAATTTAGAATATAGGGAAACAGGAGATAAGTAAATAAATGAACCAAAGCGATTAATGTTAAATGATGTTTGTTCGATATAATTTCCATCTGGGAATAATATCGTTGTTTGCACACTTGTTTTTCTTTGATGGTTAAATCACAGACTATCGAAGTTTTGACCATTTTAACGTTGTTAATATGGAGAGACCGGTTGGATTATTATCCAAAGAACCACTCTGTATTGGCATAAGCGTCGCGAATCCTATATGCCAAAGATAATTGAAGACGGAGTAAAATGCAAGGGCTATCCTGTTTACAGAATAGTGCCTTCGGTTTGTCCAGTCCCAGGACAACTTGTATGGACGAAAGTCTGACAGAGTATGTCCAATGGATCGCGTAAGTTGATCTGTTCAAACGTATTCACGTTTGGTGGCGGAGGAATTCATTTCTCTTAGCTGTATACCCATGTTATTTTTGGATAAGTCAATTTGTGATTTGGCGGGTATGACGATGTGACATTCTAAGTGAATGAAGATGGATGTCTGACATAGTATTTCCAGACGGTCACGTACATTGATTTCTTCAACTGTACCAAGAGTGGAAGCGGAGAAGGAAACTTCTTTAGCTAACACGTAATGTACTGTTGTAGACGTCAATTAGTGATTTTCGATGGATCTGACAATGTAGCATTCGAAGTGAATCTGATGTAATGATAAAGCGTAGCTTCTAGCCTCATCAACCGGTAAATGACAGAAATCGGGCAGGCAGCATGGTTAAGTCGGTCGCACCGAAGTAGGGTGTATAATCACCTATCTAGTGAATATTCATTTGTTTCTTAAATCTATCAATGCTGTCCCATATATATACGGGAACGGTTGCTGATCCCAACCGTTGGTGATGTACATTCGATACACTCAAGCGAAATGAGTGGTCGGTCATGTGTGGCTGAGTTGCAAGATGTTCTTGTTGAACTACAGTGTATCGTTCCTAGAGTACACTGATCGGAAGGTGGTTCCATACCTTGTCATAGTTGGAAATCCAATCATCCAATACGTGCTTGCGATTTTGATTGTATACTATATATGTAGTAACGTGAGATGCAAGCGTTTCTGCTAGATTGATATTTATTTGTACTTAGACATTATTATAATATCAGAAGGATATTGCTTTGAAAAGTTATTTGGATTCTCATAAGGGAAAAACCCGTTCCGTATTCACGGCGTGGTCTTATGAGATATCATATACCTGTTTAAATGATTTGAGTTTATTCACACCAGTCCCATGACTAACCCGGAGTTTATTTTGTTGTTTTCCCTAAACTCTTGGGTGCCTAAATTTGTACGGGCAGTCAAGTAGTCGGGATTTTACAGATACACTTGGAGAGCTTGGAGCAGGAGACTTCAGGATTTTATAGCTATTATTATTTCCGCTGTTGTTGTAAGTGTTGTACCCTGATAAGTGTTATTGTATACATATACTGATGTTATTTCAAAGATATGTTATGTTATATTTTATTCGTTCCGCTATGAGATTCGTGTTTACTCTGATGATGATGTTCTTCTTCTTCTTCTATTCTATAAGTTCTATCTTATCTATTCTCACCTTCTAATTTCTTTCATTAATTACCGGGATTTTTCGATGTTTTGGTTATCGACGTCGAGCTTACGTCGATAACCAAAGTCGCCGAAAATCCGGGTCACTACATCTCTCCCCTCTTTGACGCTGCGGTGTCGGATCGTCGCGAAGTTGAACAATTGGAGCGATAATTGGTGACCTAGAATTGAACGAGAAGGAGGAAGTAGCGGCCGTGTTCTGTAAAAGGGGAAGAAGGTGTTTTATAAAATATATTATTTAGTTAATTTATTTTAAAATGTTATTAATACAAATTAATCCATATCTCATTCATACGAACTCATAACTGAATGATTTTCGAAGCATTGCGATCGTGAGCCCGAGATCTGTGTTTCTAGACTGACTAGAACCAATTCTGAGCTGAACAAATTTTGGCCAAAATTACAGATCTGAACCGTTCAGATTTAAACGACTATGAGAAATCTATTTTTTTTAATAATTAGAAATAATCTGATTTTTATTATCACCAATTTATAGTTAATTCCTATTTGTTATTATTCATGATTTGTTCTGTGTTGAATGCAGTAAATAGATCTGATTGTTTGGTGATGTTGTGTGGTGATATAATTGTTAAAACATATTGATCTGTAGTGATAAAATTGTTAGAAACTTACTGATCAGTTTGGTGTAATAAATTGAGTAAAACAAAAATATATAATTTTTGTTTAGATAAAATGATCAAATTAGAATCATTGGACAAGATTTATCATTTAATTAGTTAAAATAGTAAAACTAAGAATTATCCCGTTTGATTTTACTAGAATAGTTGATTAAAATAATTATCACTTTGTTATTTGGAAAAAATTGGACAAACTTGTTATTTTTATCAGATTTGAACTATTGGACAAAAATCATCATTGTTGTCAAGATTAGAATAGTAGCATGGAATTGTCATTTTTGTTTAAATTAAATTGGCCAAAACAAAAATGAACATTTTGGTTTAAATCAAATTGTTATGAAAAAAAATATGAAATATCAATTTGGTCTATTTGTTGAATTAGAATTTTCAACAATATGAAAACATCAATTTTTGGATATTGGTTGAATTAGAATTTTCGACAAATAAGAAACATCAATTTTTGGATATTTGTTGAATTAGAATTTTCAACAAATAGAAAACATCAATTTTTGTCATTTTGTTGAACTAAGAGTTTTCAACAAAAATGAGGTATCAAATTTACCATTGTGTTGATCAAGAAGATTGACCAAAAATGAAATATCACCTTTTATACATTTTGTTGAATCAAAATTTTTAACAAAAAATGAATCATACATTTTTGTCATTTGATTGAATTAGAATTTTCAATCAAAATGAAATATCACTTTTGCCATTTTGGATTGAATTAGAATTCCCAACAAAAATGAAATATGAATTTCTATCATTTTATGGAATTAATATAAAAATAGAAATGTTCATGTTTTTAAAATAAGAACACGATTACATTATAAAGTTCACATTTTTAATGTAATGTTAAAACATAGAAAATGTACATGTTTTAATGATAACATGTTTTACATTAAAAACTCACTTTTTAATGCAATAATAGAATGTAGACAAATATTCATGTTTTAAAATGAAAACATGTTTTACATTAAAAACTCACTTTTTAATGTAATCATAGAATGTAGACAAATATTCATGTTTTAAAAATGAAAACATGTTTTACATTAAAAATTCACTTTTTAATGTAATGATAGGAATTAGACAAATATGTATGTTTTAAGGTAAAAACATGTTTACATTAAAAACCTTGTTTTTAATGAAATGAATGAATCATTATAAAATGTTCATTTTTAAAACAACGACATATTGACATCAAAAATATCAATTTTTATAAAAGAATGATTCATATGAAATTGTTCATATTTGAATAAAAGTGTTGAAACATTAAAATCATTTTTTTTTATGTAAACATCGCTTTCATACATTTATATTAACATTGCATATATTAGAATTTATATGCATTGTTGAAATCACATTTATATTTACATTGCATATATTAGAATTTATATGCATCGTTGAAATCACATTTATATTTACATTAGATATATTAGAATTTATATGCATTGTTGAATTCACATTTATATTTACATTGCATATTTTAGAATTTATATGCATTGTTGAATTCACATTTATATTTACATTTCATATATTAGAATTTATATGCATTGTTGAAATCACATTTATATTTACATTGCATATATTAGAATTTATATGCATTGTTGAAATCACATTTATATTTACATTGCATATATTAGAACTTATATGCATTGTCAGAGTTACATTTATATTTACATTGCATATATTAGAATTTATATGCATTGTCAGAATTACATTTATATTTATATTGCATATATTAGAATTTATATGCATTGTCAGAATTACATTTATATTTACATTGCATATATTAGAATTTATATGCATTGTTAGAATTACATTTATATTTAGATTGCATATATTAGAATTTATATGCATTGTAAGAATTACATTTTAGAATTACATTTATATATACATTGCATATATTAGAATCTATATGCATTGTCAGAATTATATTTACATTTACATTGCATATACTAGAATTTATATGCAAGATTAAAATATCATTTTAATGACAATACGTACACTAGAATCTATACGAATTATTTTTGTTGTGAAAACATTCATTGAAAACTTTATACAAATAAAATATTCCCTTTTTATTTGTTAAAGTTAGAAATAGAAATGCAAATAAAAATTAGCTTTATTTGTCATTGGTTCAATTTTCATGTAAATGAAATATATTTTGTTTGACATGATGAATATGTAGTTATGATATGCCAATAAAAACATTCTTTTATTTGGCATGTTAAATATGTTAAAGAAATCATCGAATGTTTTATATTTATATATAATTATATATATATATATATATATATATATATAAATTTAAATTAAAACGAATCGCGCGCAGTAGTTCGCGTTTCAGAATCGTAACTTTGAACGATTATATCAAAAGATCCGACCGTCGGATTTTCCCAAAACTAGAACCGTTAGGACCGCTTTGGGAAGATCTTTCCAACGATATAAATTTTGTTAAAATCCAAAGGCTAGATTTCGAGATAAGTGTAAATCAAATTTTGATAAAAACAGCGCTAGGTCCGCCTATTGACCCAAAGCATCGTTAAATTAATTTAGCTATTTTTATATAAATAAAAATAGTGATAAATCTTCATTAAATACTATTAACGATATGAAATGTTTTAAACTATACATATGCGTGAATCATTTGAAAAGACCGAGTTCAATCTCATTTCAAATGATTAAACGATGATTTAAATCGAAGATATTGAATACGGTGATTGAAGACCGGCGATCTTCACATCGAAAGGATAACTACTGATGCCCGACATTGGTTGGCTCCCAGTAAAGGGTTAAAGTGGTAGTTATCCGGACATACTTGTTGATTGTTCGGATATGCAAGCACCTCTCTTTCGTATTGGACATACGGGACGAGGAATAAGGTGACTCCGGTTTCGTTCAGACCCAGAACGGACTTGTAAATGGATGTATGTCTGACATTGGATTTCATTCCATGTAAATTGATTTTTGTTTAATATATATCTGTTGGTGGCGGAGAATTTATTCTCTTTCTTAACACCCTTGTCTGAGATGCATGAGCTCAGAGGTTATATATTGGTAGTTATCGATCGCATGGCATGAATTGTCAATGTGACATACTAAGATGCAATTGATCGAGGCTTTTGTTGAAAAGCAGAGCCTTGTGGATGATGATCAAAGCATAGCCTATTCGGCATAGATTTGTGTATAACATTACCTCGCGAGCCTCACACCCTGGTAAGAGTTAGAAACGGGACAAGGGAACGCAGGGAGTGCACACGTTTCTTTATAGCTAGAAGTGGTATCAGGGTTTTGCAAGCCCTAACGTTTTACTTATGTGGTTGATGGAATGAGGCGCCTCGGTTATATTGGTCGATAGTGACCATTATATAGGTTCAATAGCACCGGGAAGCGTGTGTTTAGGAATTGCCAATCCACTAAAGTATTTGTGGACCGGCCCTGCAGTATCCAAGGGTTCGCCAACATCTGAATCCTGAGACATTGCTAGAGTGTCTCGAATCGGTAAAGAGATCGTCCCTAGCCTTGACTCATTATGGAAACCCAATCTCAAATACGCCATTACGGTTTTGATTATAAACCTGTATGGCAACATAGCATATGGTAGCTATGCCATCTAGGATTGATACATTTACTTTGAAGTATTTTTGAAACTTATTAGGCACTAATAATATTATTAAAAATATTATTTCCTACGTATCAAGCATGTTTGATCATTATAAGGTAAAACTCTATCCTCCGGTTTGCGTTACATTGTGTGATGGGACTTGAGTCTTATAATGATTCCATTTTTCTAAAAAGCATTGCGTTGTTTTTAAATAAAAATTTATTAACCTATGCACTAGCAATCCAATGGAGTAAACACGTTCCGCATTAGCAGCATGATCCTGTGATTAGCCATATTGTTAGTTAAGAAAGATTTCTCATACCAGTTCCATGACTAACTTGTAGTTTGTTTCACTTTGCAAACTCGGGTTCCCTCTTTTCACACGGGCAGCCAAGTGATAGGTTAGGTATGGACACATTCTGGATTGAAGCCTGCTTAAGGAAGAAGATGAAGAATCTTTTTAACTTTTTATTACTACTTGAGACATTTAGACATTATTGATCTTTGATGTTTTAATGAAGTTGAGACTTCTTTCTCTTTTGATTGAGACTTCTATTTGCTAAGTTTATCTTGTTACTGCGTACTCTGATGTCTTTGATGTTATGATGTTGATGACATTCTCATCTCTGCTACAATGATTTATGTGTTAAGCTATTATCTGAGATCTTCTATTGTTGTAATTATTTTATACTCCTATGATTATCCTTGCTTTCGTACTACGGATGTTTGTCACACATTGGTTGCATTAGTAATAGCTAGGAATAGAATTTATATGAATTTTAATTAATTATCATGAATTGAATATAAATTTATTTAATATGTTGATATATATGCTAATAGTATGTTCTAAAAAATGTTAAGAATAGAATATTACTAAAAAAACATAGTTTATGGTGTAAGCTTTAAATGATTAAAGATAAGGATTGAGAATTAAGCAAAACTGCGACCTAGGTAATAATTCATGTGTATGTAAAGAAATAATATACAAACTATATTTTTTAGAATATTATTTTGTTTTAGTTATCATTGTATCATAAGTTAATTGTATTTGAATAAATGATATAAACCAGGATATTGATAAATAAGTAAGTATTTATTATAAAAAGGCTAAGTGATCTCATATAGGTTCTTATGTCTTCCCTTTCTCTTAAATAGGAATTTTGTCTGAATTTTCAAATAAATAATTGAAATGGTATCCATAACAGTATAGATAAAGATGCAATAATTATTTTCAAATATTTACAGAAACGTCTATGACAAAAAATTGTGTTATGAATGAAATTAGTCAAGTAAGAAATATTATAAATGAACTATTATTAAACTTTTGAGTTTTGAGATTTATTGGTAATTAATATAAATATGATTTATATGAGTTATCTAAGTATAAATAATTTATTGATATCATCCAGACTAAACCTTTATCTAGTTTTACCACCAATACCCAACAATTCATTAACCTTTCTTCCACCACTTCTAACTCTTTTACAAGTCAACAACAATGGCTTCTTTGTTCAAAAGAAAGCCATGCAATGCAGCGAAGTACATCCCTATTGACTTCACACCCACTTTTTATGGTGAGGATATGGTACCACCACCTTCGGTTATTGATGTTGGAGCTCTTATTTGGAGTAATTTCCTTGTCGGTTTTTTTTCTAGATAGGTCGTTATCCTTTGGTTCAGTAGTACAACAACTTCAAAAATGTGGAAACTATGGGTTCCACTAAAGTAAGATCAAATGGAACTCTTTTTCGTTTTCTCTTCCCTTGTGAAGAGGTTAAGGAAAGAATTGTTATAGGAGACCCATTATTATACAGAATAAACCCTTTATCATTAAGCCTTGAGAACCATCTATTGGTAATGTTTGTGGAATGGCTAAATCTATTCCTATGTGGGTGTAACTCTATAACATCTCCATCTTTGCCTAGTCCCATTTAGGAATTATTTGGGTATCAAGTCGTTCGGGTAGATTAGTGTGTACGGATGAATCTACAGAAAAAATAGAGAGACTATAATATAAATAAGGCTTTATTGTGATACCACATGCTAAAAACTTTGTTGATAATTTCACTGTGCAGTTAGTTGATAGGGGCAACATAACGTGTTGAGGTTTGGAAGCTAGAAATATGCACATTCTATGAAGAATTTGGCCGTATAGATGAAAATGATGTTAAGGGTAAGGAGCATGCGGTGACAGATGGCAAGGCTAGTAAAGAATAGAAAAATCCATCTACACAACAAGGAAATATTATATGAGAAAAGTAGTTGTGACACCCCACGTCCGTTAATGTCACTCATTAAGAGAATGCATTAAGTTTCGTGAAGCGTTATGGGTAAACAGACACAGAAATATTACAAGATAGATATAAAATAGCAGTGGAATTAAAAACTTTTGTTAATCATAAAGCATAACTTCATGGTTCAAAACATCATGAGTCTTAAAATACATAAACCTAGTACATCATCTTAAACATTTCTGTCTTGTACTTAAAATATCAGCGTACAATAAATAAAGAAGCATGATTCCCCAAACAAAAACATAGCCAAGTAGGAAGGATAAGAGCTTGAGCAATACATCTAAGCAACTCCAAGCGGATGAAAGAAAAATCTTGTTCAAGCTTGAGTTTTCCTACCCTGAGAACCTGAGGGTGGACGGAACAGAAAGAAGAGGAAACAAAATGGACCAGACATAAAATCTAGCGAGTCCAGTTACTTTTAGCATATAAGAAGTAGAAGTACCATGAAAGGCATATAAACTGGATAAGAGAGATAACAACATAAAAGGTAGGTATGGTAAGGTAAACAGAACGAACATGATAGAGTATACTATGCTTCTCTAATGGTTTCTTTGCAACAATACTAGTGTCTTATTATCAAGATGATCCCCAACAAGTATAAGGTGGTAGACTAAGGTGTACTTCCAGTAAGAGGTTTTCACCCCATACAATCAACAAGCAACCCAACATACCGGAGTTACCCCTAAGGGTATTAACAGGGTCCCCAACATACCGGAGTCTAGATGTACCCTAATTACTACCCTAATCGATCAGCTCCCTACTCCATAGATACCCTGTGCTGGCCACACAGTAGGGTGTATCACTCCCTAAAGTGGCAACCCTTCATTTTCAGGATGTGCACAACCATATATACAGGTGTCACAACGTCTAAACCTCCTCTGTCGGACCCATGCACGCACATGACCCCGTTAGAATGCGTCGCCCACACCGTCCCCCATGTTTGGATCTCTTACAATCTGCCCAGTAAGCATGCCCCGACTCCGACCTAGTTCGGAGTACTCGTTTGATACCTGTATATGGGTTACTGACTAAAATGGGTCTCACACACAAGATGATACATGCTTCCCCCTACGCTTGCATGCCCACTAGGTTTTCCATAGATTATGCCATACCAGAGTAAAAGATTGCATAACACCACTGGTTAAGTTTGTAGGCCTATACATATAAATATTACCCACCCACCCAAGATTTGTTTAACCCACCCACTGTTCCAAACAAGTTTACCTAACCCCTACTCAAGTTATATGTTAATCCCTATGGATTCAACTAGGTTAAGTACTCCAATTCATTATCACATTCATTTATGGTTATAATGTGCTAGACCTTCCACATTAAGCCTATCACTTGCGGATGCTGGATATGTCGGTCGGTTCCGGGCAGACTTCTTCCACAAGTCAGACTTAACCTTGTGTTTTAGCACGTCTCATGTTTATGCACATAGAACCCTCACATTAGATTCACCACTCATGGTCACTGGATATGTCGGTCGGTTCCGGGGAGACATCCACCACAAGTGTAATCTAACATTGTGTCTAAGTGCGGTTACAGTTTCTAATTACTGTAATTCTAGGCATTTCCTTTATTAACCAATTATTCCCATGTCATTACAGGTTTTCATGTCCCTTCCCCAAGTTATGTTGATAATGAACCATATGCCCCAAATTAAGGTCTTTAATCACAATTTGATTTATATCCCCTACTTCATGTTCATATACTTCATCCAAGTTTTGCCTAAAATTCCAATTACAAGTTATGTCCCAATTTTATCGTTTTTACCTCATTCCCAAATTAACGCGTTCGCATATTTCAGCGGCATGCCTAGGCTCGAAGGTAGCCTGGCTATATAAAATAAAAAGAGAAAGCATAGAGGGAAGAGGATAGAAATGATCATACTAAAAAGGTGGACATATAATGGCAGAAATAGGCATAAGCATATAGTGGCGTAATGACAAGATAGGCATATAGGAACAGATCTGATAAACATGTGACGATAGAACTGATTCTAATATAATAAGGATAGGCATGGTGAGATCTAAAAAATGAATTAGATATCCAACTAGTAACAGGTACGATTTAGCCACAAACATAATAGAAACAGTGATTAGATGATCTAAACAGTGAATTAGATCTATAAACAATGTAGATCTGACTTGATAAATAAGTATAGGTTCAGATCTAGTTTCATAGTCATGTCAAAATAACTTAGATAAATAGGTTATAGCAGATCTGATATGATTCGCATATTAACAGGCATAGATCCAAATTATAGTCATGTCAATATTTACTTATTAATTATTTAGATCTAAAATTAACATAGACTTACAGTGTTTGGATCTAGAAAAATAGAAGAAATGATTGTTGATGTTGAATCATAGATCTCTAAACTCTAATTAATTGCTGAAGTAGAAAAGGTTTGATTCAATCTAGGAAAGACAGCATCTAGTCCTCCATTATTTTCAGTGTGGAGAAACAAGAGAAATGAGGTCTTATTTATAGCCTAAAGCCAACAAACCAGGTCAAGAAAGGAGTCCACATTCAGCCAGAATAATCTGCCCAGATCTGACGTAGGGGGGTCGATCCCCCCTATAGGGTCGACCCATGGGTCGACGCCCCTGAGCGGGAAAATTCCCACCTCCCCAATTTTGCGATTTTGAACTGATTTTTGATGGTTATGCGTATGTATAATTCTCTTGCATATATAAACTTCAAATCTTAATAACTTCTCATACGGTGTCCGTTTTATTTGTCTATCTTGACCAGACTCCGAGACGAACGCAATGGCACAGTCTATTTCGCTTGATTCTGAATATTAAATTAATTATTCTTTAATTTATCGTCTTTAGTGTTGTTAAAATTATGGGGTGTTACATTCTCCCCTACTCAAAGGATTTCGTCCCCGAAATCTCCAAGTTAAGAAGAATGTCTATCCTAACATCCACATCCATTTACTCATCCACCAATCACAGGCATCCATTTTCCTTAAAAGATTTCTAATGTTTATGTGAACAAATGCAAAGGCATGTGTATATGTCCTAATACTAATGCGAAGATCAGGCGGTCTACTGATTCAGTCGACCTCCTTAATACAATGTATGTTAGTGCCATGAATCCACACGTATGAAAATAATCCTATTATGACTTGTAAGTTCTATATGTGTGCACAATCATCCGTCCAAATGCAACATCCATATGATGATACATCCATTTCCATCCATAAAAAGAAAAAAATGCACACACATCCATATGCAGTATGAGAGTGATTGAGCCGATCTAGTGCCTAATGTGTGTGTATAAGCATCCACAAGCAAACACTTGCATCCACTTGTATCCATTAAACATAACATGTTTTCAAACACATGTTTAAATCCATGGGATTCCTACCTAAAGGTCGAAGATTCGATCGATAGGATATACTCAAATGATAGAAGCAAATATAAATAAAAGCTTTGGAAAGGAAGTTAAGAACATACCCTCGAAAAGAAAAGGGTGCAAAGTACGAATCTTGTCTTCGGTCTCCTAAGTTGCATCTTCTAGGTTATCACCCCACTGAACCTTTATTAACTTGACTTATCGGTTGCGTAGCTTCTTAATTTCTGATCAAAGAATACGGGTAGGAACTTGCATAACTGTCGCCTCCCGTTCCACCTTTACTTCTTCCAATATACTCGGCTCAACTACTTTTGCAGTATCATGTAAGCACTTTCGCAAATGAGAAACATGGAAAACATCATGAACAACGGATAGTCTCTCTGGTAGCTTTACTCAATAGACCATTTGGCCATTCCTTTCTGTTATGGGAAATAGCCCTATGAATCTTGGTGCCAACTTCCCTACAGATCCAAAGCGAACCACATTCCTCAAAGGTGACACTTTAATGAAAACCATGTCTCCCACCTCAAACTCAATGTCAGTCCTTCTCTTGTCTGCATAGGACTTCTGCCTATCCTGAGTTGTCTTCATTCACCGTCTAATAAGATCAATCTTCTCGGACGTTTCTCTAACCATATATCTGGTCCAAGCAGAAGTCTTTCTGTAGGCTCCCACCAACAATTTGGTGATCTACAGGATCATCCATACAATGCTTCGAAGGGTGCCATGCCAATAATAGCATGATAACTGTTGTTGTAGGCGAACTCCATTAAAGGAAGATGCTCTTCCCAAGTCCCTCGGAAGTTTAGGATACACAACCTTAAAAGATCATCAAGAACTCTATTCACCATTTCTGTTTGTCCATCGATCTGAGGGTGATAAGCGGTGCTCAAACATAACTGTGTACCTAATGCTTCCTGCTAGCTCTTCCAAAATTGTCTGGTGAAAATCGAGTCACGATCACTTACGATGTTGGAAGGAACTCCATGAAGACAGACTATCTCACGAATTAAACTGCTGCCAACCATGATGTTGTCCTCTTACTCTTAACTGGAATGAAATAAGCGCTCTTAGTAAGTCTGTCTCTTACAACCCAAATACGGGTGTTGCCTTTCTTTGATCCAGGCAAACCATCTATGAAATTCATAGAGACACTTTCCCACTTCCACTACGGGACCTCCAAAGGATGAAGTAAACCACTGGGCTTCTTTTGCTTAGTTTTAACTTGCTGGCAAATCAATCATTAAGAAACAAACTCCACCACATCTTTCTTCATCCCAGTCCAAAAGAAAACCCTCTTCATATTCCTATACATATTATCACCACCTAGATGAATAGTCATCTTAGTATGATGGGCTTCCTCTAGGACTGTCTTCAAAAGACTCCCAATGTGGGGAACACAAAACCTCCCATCTTGTCGCAACCACCCTTATCGTCTATGGAATATTTACTGAGGTGACTAGAAGTCTCCCCTTTACTGAGCCTATCCAAGATGTCTAAAGTTTGTGGATCCTTTCGCTATGAAGCTCCTATCTGATCCATAAGAGTAGGTCCCACTTCCAGTGATGCAAATAAGCTAGACAAAAATTCGGTGGAGGGTCTAAAGTCAAAAGTTGATATAAACTCCAAGTTTTTCCTTTTCATAAACATACGAATTAAGGCCATCCTCTGCCAACTCAGTGCGTCTGCCACCACATTACCCTTGCCAGAGGTATAAGCAATCTCGAAGTCATAAGATGCTAGGAACTCCATCCACCTTTCTTGCCTTAAATTAAGATCCTTCTGCGAGAATAAATACTTGAGAGATTTATGATCGGTGTATAACTCGAACTTCTCTCCAAGCAAATAATGAAGCCATGTCTTAAGCGCGAATACTATGGAAGCTAGATCTAAGTCATGGGTAGGGTAGTTCTTCTCATGAACCCTTAATTGTCAACCCCCATAACATACTACCCTTCCTCTTGCATCAGAACCGCACCAAGCCCTGTACCACATGCATCAGTGTATGCCGTGAACACTTTATTTCCATTGGGCAAGGTCAAGACTGGGACTATTGTCGGAGCCCTCTTCAATTGCTGGAAAGCAACATCACAATCTATATCCCACGAAAACATCAGATTCTTCTTTGTCAGTCTGGTAAGCGGGGCTGATATCTTTGCGAAGTCCTTAATGAACTTCCTATAATATCCTGCCAATCCAAGGAAGCTTCGCACTTCCGTTGCATTCTTAGGAATTTTCCAATCTTGAACTGCAACTACCTTTGTAGGATCTATTGTTATCCTATCTTTAGAGACCACATGCCTTAGAAATCTCACCTCTTTTCTCCAAAAATGGCATTTGGAGAATTTCACCTTAAGCTGGTACGCATGCAAAGTTTTAAAAACCTCTCTCAAATGTTAGGCATGCTCTTCCTCGCTCTTTGAGAAGATCAAGATATCATCAACAAAAACCATGACAAATTTATTTATAAACTCCCGAAATACCCTACTCATAAGATCAACAAAATGGGTGGGTGCATTCGTCAACCCAAAAGGCATAACGAGCCATTAAAAGAAACCATCTGGAGTCTTAAAAGTGGTCTTGTCTATAATATACTCAGCTACCCTCAACTGATGAAACCTCATGGCCAAGTCTAACTGAGAGAATATTGATGCACCAACAAGTTGGTCAAACAGATCATCTATCCTCGGGAGTGCGTGCCTATTCTTCTTTGTGAGTTTGTTCAACTATCTATAATCCACACATAAGCGAAGCAAACCATCCGCCTTAGTTGCGAATACCACCGGAGTACCCCATTCAGATATACTTCGCCTAATAAACCCTTTTACAGGTAGCTCCCCTACTTGCTTACTAAGCTCCTCCCTTTCTTTTGGAGCCATATGGCGCACAGATAATGAAACTGGCTTTGCATTGTCTACCAAGTATATACAAAAATCGATCTCGCACCTCGGAGGTAATCCCCAAACCTCCTCAAAAACATCCGAATACTCACGGACTATTGGTACAGATTGCAGATTAATAGTAGATGTGTAAAGAGACTCTAGGAAACTAAGCATAACAAACCCTTTAGGATCACAAGAAATCTCGAGGGTCCTCCCATGGCAAGTCAAAAGTCTAACGACCCTCCTCTCACAATCTAGAATGGCACTATACCTGGCTAGCTAATCCATCCCTAGAATCAAAACATAGCCCATAAAACCGAGCACATATGTGTCACACTCAAACTCGATGCCTAACATAGATATTCTCAAACAGCGACAAATCATTGACAAATGAGCCGAACCACCAATAGGGTTTGAGACAACAATGGGATCCACTACCATACCAGTATTAAGGTGCAGAGACTCAACTACAGAATTAGATATAAATGAATGTGAAGTGCCAGAATAAAAAATAGTTCTAATAGGGTGATTGGAAAGGGAAATCAAACCTTCCACGGAAACTTTCCTACCTCGATCTGGAGCACTGGTCTTGAGAACATGAACTTTCCCTCTAGAAGTTCCTTCCCTTTGACCTTTTATTTGCTTCTTCGGGCACTCCTTAGAAAGGTGTCCGACCTCTCCACAACTGAAGCAAACATTCTTCCCTCTTTTGCAGTCATTGATCAAATGACCCTCGCGTCCGCAATTATGGCACTTCCTCTTATCCTTAGCCTTGTCATTCTTTCCGCCTTTCTTTTGTTGTTGTTGTTGTTGTTGTTGTCCCTTCTTAGGCCATAATTTCTTATTTTGTGTTTCCTCGACCTTAACTTCTTTCTTTTTAGCTTTATCTTCCTCATTCATCAAGGTCATATCAACGAGCCTTTCAAAAGTTGCTCCCATCGGATTATGAGATATAGCTAACCCATGGAGGGGTTCGTTCAGTCCTCTAGCAAACCGCAAAGTTTTCTTATGCGGAGTATCCACTAGCTCCAGCCTAAATCTCGTTAGTTGGTTGAATTTGTTAACATACTCTTTGACAGTCATGCCTCCTTACTTGAGCGCCAAGAACCTTTCCATTTGCATGCTTTTCTCAGCTTGAGAAAGAATTCATTTCAAACATTTGCCGAAAATCATCCCAAATCTCCACTAGACGCCCTGCTTGCATCACTTCCCACTAGAAAGAATCTTCATCTTTCAATAGCTAGGCGGCTAACTAAATCTTCCTATGATCATCCACTTCAAAAATTCTGAATAGATCCTCCGTCTCTTTGATCCAATTCCTTGCCTCTACGAACATCTCGGTTCCACGAAGTGGCCTTCCTCCCATAGCACAAAAGTCTTTGCAGATCTTAGAGAAATTATCTATACGCGGAGGAGGAGGAGGAACGACGGATGCAGATGGGGGAGGAAAATCAGCTTGACCACCGGTAGGCGCCGTAGATACCTACGGAACCAACCTGGTACTGTAAATCCCTTAGGAATATTAGGTTCCCCAGACGTGGTGAAAGAGAAAGGAAAGGGATTCAGACAAAGGATTGAAAGATATTACATATGGCTTTGGGGAATGTGTTTTTCAAAACTGACTTTTCTTTTTGAAAATGCTTTCTTTTAAGACCTTTTTGAAATAATTTTCAAAAACTTTATCTGATCTGGTAACCTTCAGCTCTGATACCAAGTGTGACACCCCACGTCCGTTAATGTCACACATTAAGAGAATGCATTAAGTTTCGTGAAGCGTTATAGGTAAATAGAAACAAAAACATTACTAGACAGATATAAAATAGCGGTGGAATTAAAAACTTTTATTAAACATAAAGCATAACTTCGTGGTTCAAAACACCATGAGTCTGAAAATACATAAACCCATTACATCATATTAAACATTTCTGTCTTTTACTTAAAATATCAGAGTACAATAAATAAAGAGCATGATTCCCCAAACAAAAACATAGCCATAGCAGGAAGGATAAGGCAATACATCTAAGCAACTCCAAGCGGATGAAAGCAGAATCCTGGTTAAGCTTGATTATTCCCACTCTAAGAACCTGAGGGGGGAACAGAAGAGAAAGAAGAGGAAACAAAATGGGTCAGACATAAAGTCTGGAGAGTCCAGTTACTTTTAGCATATAAATAAGTAAAAGTGTCATGACAGGCATATAAAGTGGATAAGAGAGATAACAACATAATAGGCAGGTATGACAAGGTAAACAGGACAAACATGATAGAGTACACTATGCTTCTCTAATGGTTTCTCTGCACTAATACTAGTGTCTTATTATCAAGATGATCCCCAACAAGTATAAGATGGTAGACTTAGGTGTACTTTCAGTGAGAGGTTTTCACCTCATACAATCAACAAGCATCTCAACATACCAAAGTTACCCCTAAGGGTATTAACGGGGTCCACAACATACCGGAGTCTAGATGTACCCTAATTACCACCCTAATCAGTCGGCTCCCTACTCCGTTGAAGCCATGTGCTGGGTTCACAATAGGATGTATCACTCCCTGAAGTGGCAACCCTTCGTTTTCAGGATGTACACAACCATATCTACAGGTGTCACGGCATCTAAACCTCCTCCGCCGGACCCATGCATGCACATGACCCCGTCGGAATGCGCCTCCCACACCGTCCCCTACAATTGGATCTCTTACAATCAGCCCAGTATACGTGCCTCGACTCCGACCTTGTTCGGAGTACTCGTTTGATACCTATATATGAGTTACTGTCTGAAACAGGTCCCACACACAAGATGATACAAGCTTCCCCCTACGCTTGCATCCCCACTATGTTTTCCATAGGTTATGCCATACCAGAGTAAAAGATTGTGTAACCCCACTGGTTAAGTTTGTGGGCCTATATATATATAAATATTACCCACCCGCCCAAGATTTACTTAAACCACCCACTGTTCCAAACAAGTTTACTTAACCCCTACCCAAGTTATATGTTAATCCCTATGGATTCAACTAGGTTAAGTACTCCAATTCATTACCATATTCATTTATGGTTATAATGTGCTAGACCTCCCACATTAAGCCTATCACTTATGGATGTTGGATATGTTGGTCGGTTCCGAGCAGACTTCTTCAACAAGTCGGACTTAACCTCGTGTCTTAGCACATCTCGTGTTTATGCACTTAGACCGCTCACATTAGATTCACCACTTGTGGTCGATGGGTATGTCGATCGATTCCGGGCAGACTTCCACCACAAGTGTAATCTAACCTCGTGTCTAAGTGTGGTTACAGTTTCTAATTACTGTAACTCTAGGCATTTCGATTATTAACCAATTATTCCCATGTCGTTATAGGATTTCATGCCCCTTCCCAAAGTTGTGTTCATAATGAACCATGTGCCCCAAATAAAGGTCTTTAATCACATTATGTCCCCAACTTTGTGTTCATATATTTCATCCAAGTTATGCCTAAAATTTCAATTACAAGTTATGCCCCAATTTTATCGTATTCCCCTCGTTCCCAAATTAACGCGTTCGCATATTTCAGCGACTTGCCTAGGTTCAAAGGTAGCCTGGCTATATAAAATAAAAAGGGAGAGGATAGAGGGAAGAGGACATATCATACTAACAAGGTGGACATATATTGGCAGAAATATGCATAAGCATATAGTGGCATAATGATAAGATAGGCATATAGGAGCAGATCTAATAAACATGTGACAATAGAACTGATTCTAATATAATAGGGACAGGCATGGTGAGATCTAAACAATGAATTAGATATCCCACTAATAACAGATCATATTTAGCCACAAACATAATAGAAACAGTCATGAGGTTATCTAAACAGTGAATTAGATCTATAAACAATGGTAGATCTGACATGATAAATAGGTATAAGTTCAAATCTAGCTTCATAGTCCTATCAGAACAACTTAGAAAAACAGGTTATAGCAGATTTGATATGATTCACATAGTTACAAGCATAGATCCAAATTATAGTCATGTCAATATTTACTTTTTAATTATTTAGATCTAAAATTAACATAGACTCACAGTGTTTGGATCTAGAAAAATAGAAGAAAGGATTGTTGATGTTGAATCACAAATCTCTAAACTCTAGTTGATTGCTGAAGAAGAAAAGTTTTGATTCAATTTGGGCAGAGACAACATCTAGTCCTCCATTATTTTCAGTGCGGAGAAACAAGAGAAATGGGGTCTTATTTATAGCCTAAAGCTAACGAACCAGGTCAAGAAAGGAGTCCACATTTAATCAGAATAATCTGCCTAGATCCGATGTAGGGGGTCGAACCCCCCCCCCCTTTATGGGGTCGACCAATGCGTTGACACCCTCCTTGAGGGGTCGACACCCAACTTATGGATCGACACCCCTGAGCGGGAAAATTCCTGGCTCGCCAATTCTGCGATTTTGAACTGATTTTTGATGGTTATGCATATATATAATTCTCTTGCGCGTTTATAAACTTCAAACCTTAATAACTTCTTCATACGGTGTCCGTTTTATGCAAACCAGGTAACTATCTTAACCAGAATTTCGAGGCGAACGCAATGGCACAGTCCGTTTCACTTAATTCTGGATATTAAATTAATTATTCTTAAGTTTATCGTCTTTAGTGTTGTTAAAATTACGGGGTGTTACAATAGTTCAAATTTGTAACCAGTCGGAAGGGTGAATAAATTGTAACTTGTATCTAAGGGTAAACAAAATAAAAATGTGACAGCTAAAACTAGATAAAATGAGAAAAATAAGAAGAACAATTAGTGTGCAATGAAAAAAATTATAGAGATAATAAGGAATTAGATAATGACATTGAGGAGAGAGAAATAAATCCAAAAGATGTAGAGTGCAACGGTCATACAGATAAAAATATTCAAACTGAGACAGTTGGCATACCTGTGACTGGAAATGAAACAGGAGTTACTCTTGAAACTTCAAATTATAAGATGAAATAAAATCTTGTTATTTTTAATAAGCTTCAAGTCCTTTATGATGAAATGGGAGAGGTGGGAGTGATTTCTTAAATGAATTGGTGAATGATGATGAAATAGAAAGGTTGGAAAGCAATGTGTTACCTTAGAAATAACAATAATGTGTGATGATGATTAGGAAAAGTAAATTAATGTTGCTCCTAATGACCATGGTTTGAAACAAAATAATGATGTTCTAAAAATAAATGAAGTGCAATTAGTAAAAAAATTGTGCAATTGAGTAATGCCAATATGCAAAATTTTAGTGCACAACTAGTGCATGGCTGTGTGAATGACCTAGAACCCACCATCTCGATCAATTGTAATATTTTAGCTATCCAATCACAAACCCTACTCACCGATCAACCAAACCAACTTTTTCTATGCCCTCCTTACTAGATCACCTTACTCCTCCTGACATTCAATTAAATGCCAAGTTGCTCATGTGTAAACAATAATGACTAGTTACGACTTCCATCAGACCTCTTTCAACACCCAAGCCTCAATATACACACCAACCTAACGCTACTTCCACTAACCCAAAACATAACCCCTCATGCAATAGAAATTACTTAAAACCCATCTTACTAACCATGCAAAGCAACCTCTTCCACTTCACCTCCTTGATTCTTAACTAACCAAAATGCTCCCTTTACCAACCCAGACCTAGAGAAATAATCATCCTCGCCACCCAAATATGATCATATAGTTGAACCACCTGACCAGTTTGATCCACCCACTCTTTCTACTCACATTAACATAATCCTCGAAACACAAAAAGTGTCAAATGCAAAACTAATAATTAGTGATCAGAATTACAACTCAAATGATGATCTTATTGTTTCTTCTCCTAGATCCACAATTTTCCATGAAGTTCAAGAAGTAAAGACTCCTATGACTAGGAGTAAGTCAATCAAGTCAAACCAAGGTAAGTTGTTAAATCAATGTTGAACAAAATTAGTGCATGGTACAAAGCGGTGCTCACTATGATTCTAAGTTGAATTAGTGTAAATAATTAATTCAAATCCAAAATTTAAGCCTTCTCGCCATCCTCGAATCCATACTTAATTTTTCCTTCACCTTGAGACTTCCAAGTACATAAACCCTAAATCGCATCTTTTACATAACCTAATGGAATCTCACTTGGGTTGAATTACCTCATCCATGACCCTATAGTCTATACTCTCACCATTATTCTCTCAACTAGACAATTCACACACTACCATGCTATACACTACCCCACCACTACCTCTTTGTATATCATTATAGTTTATCCTAATAATACCATATCATCGGATGCTACTTACTTCAAACACTTCCTTCCCTAAGGCAAAACACCCATCCATGGCTCTTTTTTTGCTGACTTCACTACTCATTGACACTCTTTGATACATACAGAGACAATGCTTCCTCGGATGAAATAAGACCACTTAATAATGCTATAAATGACTCCTCTCTTATTGAAATCGTTACCATTGGTGCTAAATATTCTTGGAATAATTGCAGTAGGTAAAGATCTAGAATCTAATCCAAAACAGACTTTGCCTTTTGTAACCAATCTACTCTGACCAAATGCTTTAATATCCACAACTTTCTGCCATGCCAAGCATTGCTGAAAACATGATTTCAGTGTTTTGATGATAATAGTTATAAGAAAATGCTACTAATAATTTTTTTTCCAGTTATTTCAGATCAGGTAGCGAATTCATAGGATGATACAAATATAGGAGTTGCGCAGAACAATAAAAAAAGCATGTAGTACAAGTAAAAGTAAGAACGATGGAAAAGGCTAAGTTAGAACTGGTCTCACAACCATGCCCAAGGAAGTGCACAACAAAAAGGATGAATTCAATATACAGAAAAGAAAAAGATAAATAAATCAATGTTGAACAACATTAGTGCATGGTATATAAGCGATGCTCACTGTCGTTGAATCAGCGTAAAGAATTAATTCAAATCCACAATTTAAGCTTTCTTGCAAACCTTGAATCCAAACTTAATTTCCCCCTTACCTTGAGAGCTTCCAAATACATAAACCATAGCTCGCTTCTTTCACATAACCAAATGGAGTATCCCCATGGTAGAATTACCTCATGCATGACGATATAGTCTACACTCTCACCAATATTCTCTCACTAGACCATTTATACACTACCTTTCTATACATTCCCCCACCACTACCTCTTTGTGTATCACCATAGTTTATCCTAATAAAACCATATCATCAGGATGCTCCTTACTTCAAACACTTTCTTCACCAAGGAAAAACACCCATCCACAGTTTGTATTTTGGTGACTTGACTGCTCATTGATAGCCTTTGATAGACACGGAGACAATGCTTCCCCGGCTGATATAAGACCACTTAATAATGTTATAAATGACTTCTTATTATTTAAATTGTTACCATCGGTGCTAAATATTCTTAGAATAATTGCAGCAGACAAAGATCTAGAATCTACTCTGAATAGGCTTTGCCTTTTGTAACCAATTTACTCAGACCAAATGGCCTGATATCCAAAACATTTTACCCATGCTATGCTTTATTGAAAACATAATTTCAATGTTTTGATGGTAACAATTACATGACAATGCTAGTAATAATTTTGTTGAGTTACTTCAGATCAAGTAGAAAATTCATAGGATGATAAAAATATAGGAGCTGCATAGAACAATAAAAAAGCATGTAGTACAAAAAAATGAATTGAAAAGGCTAAGTTGGAACTACTCTCACAACCATACCCAAGGAAGTGCACAACAAAAAGGTTGAATTCAATATATAGAAAGGAAAAAGATAAATAAATCAATGTTGAACAACATTAGTGCATGGTACATAACCGGTTCTCACTATGATTTCAAGTTTAATTGGCATAAAGAATTAATTCAAATCCACAATTTAATCTTTCTTACCATCCTCGAATCCAAACTTAATCTTTCCTCACCTTGGGAGCTTCCAAGTACATAAACCCTAACTCGCATCTTTCACATAAGCTAATGGAATCTCCCTTTGGTAGAATTACCTCATCCATAACCCTATAGGGTACACTCTCACCGCTATTCTCTCAACTAGACAATTCATACACAAATGTGTTATACACTACCCCACCACTACCTATTTATATATCACCATAGTTTATCCTAATCACACCATATCATATGAATGCTCCTTACTTTAAACACTTCCTTCTCTAAGGCAAAACACTCATCCATGGCCTACTTTTTGGTGACTTCACTGCTCATTGACACTCTATGATAGACACAGAGATAATGCATCCCTGTTAGGATTCCTCTATGCATACATTTTGGATGCATGGCACCGACATAAATTGCACAAAAGGAGGTCGACAGAATCAGTAGGCCGCCTAATTTTTTGCATTAGTCACGGACATATACATTATCGCATATTTTTATGAAATATCATTAAAAATCCTAAGGACAATGGATGCCTGTGATTGATGAATGAGTAGATGAATGAAGATGATGTTGTGATAATATTTATGACATTCTTGTAGCCTTGGAGATTTCAAGGATGAAATCCTTTAAGGAGGGAAGAATGTAACAACTAGGAAATTAATATAGCAAATTTATTTAAAAGATTAATAAGGTAAATATTAATCAAAAAATATTGGGAAATGGGAAATGAGGGTTGCTACATTGAGTGTATTACAAAATTCTGGCTAGGACCGACTTTTTGTTTATCAAAATCGGACTTAAAACAAAGAAAATACAAATCAAACAAGTTTAAAACTCTAATTCTTAAAATATAGCAATGTTCGAATGAAATAAGATAAAGTGCAAATTACGTTAGCTGGGCCGGCCCAGCGCTTAACTTGATCAACCTGAGGGTCGGCTCAAACCCCAAGTGGGTCGACCCAGGGGTCGACCTATCCAGTGTATGGGCTGACCCAACATGGGCAGCGTGAGCGCCCTGCACGCACATGGTCAATTGATTTTTGTTGGCTCTTGGGTGCGTTCTTCTAAAGAGTTCTGAGATATAATGGCCAGGAATCTTAACCTAAAATGTAATGCATCTAAATGCCCTAGCTCTATTATAAATAGCCTCCAAAACCTAACCTAAACTAAACCTCACTACTCCATTTCTCTACCTCCTCCTCAAGTAACCCTTTTCTTAGTTTAAATTCTGATGGAGTATTAAGGCTTGATTCTACATATATTTTTGGAGGATATTCATAGATAAAGACTATCTACCGGGGCTTGATTTGGATTGCTTAGAATTTGTGAGTATATTTTAGTTATTTCAAGATAAGTACAAATTGAGATTTCTTCTTGACAGTACAATAAGTTATAGATTCTCTATTCTCTTTTCTGTCTGTAATCTATGAAAATCTAAATATGCTTTTATCTTCCTTTTGTTTATTTTTAGTAAATCCCTTACTTTATTTTTATTCAGTTGTCTGTACGCCTTTTCTCTTCATACGTAATTTTATTACAGTTATGTAGCAACCCTATATTATTTCATATCTACTCTAGTTTATCTTAGCCTGGGCCATTTTCCTTTTTATTTTTGATGTTGAGTTTAGGCCTTCTTGAGCCTAAACCTTTTATTCTTTCTTGTTTAGGTGCAAATCGGTTTAAAATATGGAATTTGACAATAACAGCGCAATTGGAGACTAATGAAAAATATTTATAAAAAGGATAAACTGGGCTTAATTGAAATTATGAAACAAGAGGCAAATTGAACTGTAACTTTGATAACTGAATAAATGACATTTGCATAGATGCAAATGACGGGGGGTTGGGTTGTACAATTAAATTAAACAAAGGAGATGTTTATAGACAACCTATATCAATCTATAAAATGACAAAAAAAGTTGCATAAAGGAAAGTAGGCTTATTAATAAACTTAAGATTGGCGTTAAGTTTAATTAAATAAATTAATAAGTAAATATATTAGGAGTCATTCCGGTAGCGACGGTTGATTAGGGAAAATAAGAGGCTCGTAGAATTGGTCGGTTCTGACAGTGAGAGTAGACTGATTAGGGATAATAAGAGACCAATTAAAATAAATAATTTTAGTGACCTAGGCGTTTGTTGACAACACAATGAGGGTCCGGGGTAGTTAGGCAGTCAACAATAACTCTATGGCGGCTTGGCGATAATAAATAAAATTCAGGACTAAGTCTAGGAATGACTTATGTCGAATTGAATATTTTTGGTTGGAGATCCGTATCAGTCAGTATTCCTTTTTATCACACTACACTGAGGTCTCACAAGGAGGAGAAGGCATGCTTATGCTGTACTGGATAGTAAGAGGTCCAAATGTGATGGGTACATGCGCATTCCGGCGAGGCGGTGAGCGTGCACCGCACCGATTTGGAAAGATAAGACACTATGATACCAGTGATATTCGCTATATCCTTAGAGCTGATGGGTTGGGTCTAATAAACGTCGGGCCACCGTCGTTATATGTTATCACAATTGTGGTTAGGAGCTGATCGACGGGTATAATTGGGTTATATCCTAATTTATGGATTGTAGCAATTGGTGCAGGAATCGAATGATTTGACAATCGACTATCTTGTAGAAATATACTCTTGTTTTTAATTACTATGTTGAGATTCAATTTATTATCCTGTCTAGATTTCCTCTTTTACCACTCATGTTAGTAATTACTGAACTCACCAGGCTTTATGTCTAACTAGTTTTGTTTTTTTTTTCTTCTTCCTTCCTTCCCCCCTACAGTTTCTAAAGGTGGAGGATCTAGTGCTTGAGAGAGCTTTGACCCAGCTCATTCCTTTGGAGATTATCATTTGTCTTGTTCTTTGTGCTTACATGTACTTTTCCACGTTTTATTTATTTTCTGTACTTGATGATGAAGGGGATACTTTTTATTTTGGTACTCTGATTTGTGTTGTTTATGAGAATGTTATGGTTTTTATGACTCATGATGTAATGACACTTGTGTTTTGTTTTAAGTGAACTTTAAATTCCGCTATGTTTATATATGTTATCTTGTGAAATTTAGCTCCAGTGATGCTATTTTATACCTATATACTTTGTATTTCTTAATGAAATTCTCATATGGGTTCCGTTAAGAACTATGGGGTGTTACATTTGGTATCAGAGCAAGGTTACAAGATCATCAAAAAGCTTTTGTTTATAAAGAAAAAGTATTTTAAAGAAAAGTGTTCTCAAAATACAAAGTTGTTTTTGAAAAACAACCCCTCAAGTCAATTGCAATATTCCCCTGATTTGGTTCTTGAATCCTTCTCTCTTTTCTGATCACAACATATCTGGGGATCCCAATTTTCCAGACGGAACTCACATTCCTACTTGCATCCGTAAGTATGTAGAAACCACGACACTCGTTGAAGGGTGCCCAAGATCCCCCTCCATCCATGGTGATTCCTCTTAATCCACCACCAACGGTTGGCTTCTCTAAGCTTTGTAAGGATTTTACTTCTCTTGGTGACAAGATTTTCCATAATAAAGAGAATTTTGTTGAGGCTTGAGCATATTTGGACTCTTGGAGCTTGATGATGAGAGGAGAGTGCGGTTGGCTGCATGATAATTAAAGGACGAGGCTATATAACAGTGGGAAATTGCACAGGAAGAGAGTCTCTTTGAGATTTGGAATAATGTTTCTACCTCAAGCAAAAGAGGGCATTTAGTTTGAAAATTTTCTAGTGCTGAAACAGAGAGATATTTCAATTAAGGAGTATGTCAATCAGTTTAATGAGCTTACAAGATTTGGGATGTTGGTGAATACTTCCCACAAGAAAGCAGTGAGATTTGCTAGAGGTTTGAACCAACCTCTACACGGAATAGCATTGACACATATTATGATGGGTGCTACATTTGAAAATCTTGTGGAGATGGAACGCATGCACGAGGAGGCAAAAGGTGATCTTATGGAAAAGAAAGTTGAGGTGGCTAAGGAAAACGTTGGAAAGAAGAAGTGGTGGTCGAAGAAGGCTAATAAGAAGAAGGATGGGAAACCTTATAACGCTTTGATCGAGAAGGATGTTAAATTCCATAGTTGCAGTATGTTAGGACACTTTGTGAGGGACTGCAAGAAAACAGATAAAAAAGGGAGCTGCCATCATTATGGACAGTCGGGCCACTACAGTAGGCAGTGTCTTCAGAAGCAAGGGAAAGGAGTTGGTTCGTTTAGAGAACAGATGCATGCATTAGAGGCGACTCAGGCTAATGTTGGTCAGGACAGGGGCAGCAAGGTCATAGTCGAAGGTTTGATCTCTCTTTATGACTTTCAGTTAGGATCTTATTTAGTTCTAGCTCGTCACATTCATTCACTAGTCGATTGTCTGCACCTTAGTTCTCTCTTGTTTTGATCCAGTTGTAGTTTCAAACTTTATAGGAGGTTCGGCTTATTTATCTACGATGTGTAAGGATTTGAGCCTTTCTATTATAGGCATCGAGTTTGATTGTGATGCCTATGTACTAGTGTTTTCTGTGTATAATATTATTCTATGGGTGGATTGGCTGGCCATGTATGGTGCCATTATTGAATGTGAGAGGAGGGTAGTAAGGTTAATGGTTTGTCATGGTAGAACACTCAAGATATCTTGCAACTCGCGAGGGTCTGTTATGTTGAGCTTTTTCAAGTCTCTAGATACTCCTATCAGCGAGCTCAGTACCAATGGTGAGAGATTTTCCAGATGTATTTGAGGAGGTGCGAGGACTACCTTCGAAACCAGAGATCGACTTCCGGATTTATTTGATAGAGAATACTAAGCATGTATCATTGCCTATGCATCACATGGCTCTGAGGGAAAGGAAAGGATTAAGTAAGCAAGTGGGTGAGCTATTGGCGAAAGGCTTTACTAGGCGGAGTATATCTGAGTGGGAAGCACCAGTTGTATTAACTATTAAGGAAATGACTCTCTCTGTATGTATGTGGATTACCGAGAATTAAACAAGCTCACGAAGAAGAATCGACATCTACTCCCTTGGATAGACGATTTATTTGATCAGTTGATGGGTGCATTCATTTTCTATTAGTTATATTTGGCGAGTGGGTTTCATCAGCTTCGATTGGAAGATGACAGTGTAGATAAGATAGGTTTCAGTACTCCATACAAATTCTTCGAGTGGCTGGTTATGCCTTTTGGGATAACCAATGCACCGACATATTTGGTTGATTTGATGAGCCGAGTGTTTATAAAGTTCCTAAATAAGTTTGTAGTGGTGTTCGTGGATGATATCTTGATATTCTTTAATGATAAGGATGAGCATGCATTACACTTAGGAGAGGTCCTCCATACTCTTCGTTCCCATCAGTTACAGGCGAAATTTTTTGAAATATAACTTTTGACGAAGGGAAGTTAGGTTCTAAGGGCATGTAGTTTCGGGAGATGGTATAGCGATGGATCCCGCTAAAGTACTTGCAGTGCAAGATTAGAAAGTACCTAAGAATGTGACAGTGGTAAGGAGCTTTCTAGGCTTAGCAGGATTTTATCGAAAGTTTATTAAGGATTTTTCGTGGATCCTTGCTTCGCTTACCCGCCTTATGAAGAAAAACCTAGTATTTGCTTGGGATGTGGATTGCGAGGATGCATTCTTGAGATTAAAGAAAGCTCTCACATCAGTTCTAATATTGACTCTTCTTGATGGTACGAAGATGTTTGCCATATATACGTGCGCTCACGGCATAGATTTAAGTGCGGAGCTTATGCAGGAGTGTAGGGTTGTTTGCTACGAAAGTAGGCAGTTGAGGGTATATAAGAAGAATTACCCTACCCATGATTTGGAGCTAACAGGATAGTGTTTGCACTTAAGTCTTGGAGACATTATTTATTAGGTGAGAGGTTTGAGCTATACACACAACATAAATCTCTCAAGTACTTGTTTTCACAAAAGGATCTTAATTTACGACAGCAACGCTAGATGGAGTTTCTTGCATCTTATGAATTAGAAATAGCATATCCCAGGGGAAGGGGAATGTAGTAGCGGATGCATTGAGTAGGCAGAGGATGACTTTGAGTCCATTATTCGTAGAATGGCAGAGTTTTGAGTTTATCTCATCATTCGATTTTTGACCATCTACGGATTATGCACTAAGATAATTGGCATCATTGGAGGTGCAACCTACTCTCTTAGAGTGCATTGGATCTAGTCAACGTAAGGGGCTGTAGTTAACGGATATCATGGACCAACTCAGTAGAGGAGAGACCTTTAATCGCATTGTTAGGTATTCTGTGGATGAGAGAGGGTGGCTACATCGTGTTGGGAGACTATGTGTTCATCGAGCTGATGATTTTTTGAGATCGGTTTTAGAAGAGACATCGTGATGGGAGACTATGTGGAAACCATGGTTAATCGTTTAGGTCCATCCAGGCCCTTTACTGGACGAGTTTTAGCCTATTTGGCCTTTTTCTGTGACTTTTTAGTTTCTCTGATTTGTAATTTCAGCAGCTTAATTATATTGACCTTTGATAGACTTTCAATTCATTCATGATAAACGAATTCATAATCGATATCCAACAGATTTGATTTACATTATTAAAACGTGAATTTTGAGATCGATTGTAATTACAATTGATATTTTACGAGATTTGCTACTTTAAAATACAAAGGTTTTTGTATTATTTGTAGATACCAAATCTTTTATTATAATGGTTTCTAACGCTACTTTTCATACAAAGTCATTTTATAAATCGCCTTCTAATCTAATAGTATATATTTACATAAAAAAAGTTCCTCGTTCGTGTAAGAAATCCAATTAAACGCCTTACTAAAAACGAGGACTATGAACCCTTGTGTTTGCTTCGATGGTTAATTCTTGGACTTGTTCGATTGAAAACTGTGGCGATGATCGTTTCGTATGCCTAGTGGAATATACAACTTGTTCGTAATTATTCGAGCAGAGCAAGTTGTTATGGGACATGTATCTTGACTTTTATATTTACTTGCTTGATGTAGTTTACACTATACTTGATCAATTGTGATTTTTATGATCTTCTAATCATTTCGAGAAACTTCAGTTCTGGTGGATCTTCGGATCATTTTGACGATCTTCAGATCATTTTGGCGATCTTCGGATTCGAGGATTGGAAAGTAACGTTAGCTCGACATTTTATAGACCTTGTTCAAGGCGAATCTTCTATGACAAAGTATGTCGCATCTTTCGATTCTCTCTCCAAATATGGGCTTGAGTACATTAACACCACAAAGAAGAAGAATCATACATTTGTGTATGGACTTAGTAAAAATCTCAAGAAGGCCTTACTTCTTAAATTGGTCGAACCTTTTGATGTGCTCGTGGTTATCGTGCTCCGTCTTGAGGAAGCTGATAATGTGAGCGACGACGATGATGGGGTTGCAAAGAAGAAAAAGAAGCAAGAAACTTCGACGGCAAAAACCTTTACCCGCAGTCATGGGGCATGTTTCAATTGTGGTGCTAAAGACAACTTTGTTAACGATTGTTCAAACCTCTCTTTTGTCGCTATTGCAAAAGTTTGAACCATCGTGTCTCCGCATGTAATGAACTCCAAAATTAGAGAAAGAAGCAATCCTTCTCGGCCAATGTACATTTCCTTCTATCATTAGTGTTATTTTCATTTTTCATCATTATTTTTTCAGGATTTCTTCGATTTGGGTCAAGAGGGCATGTGGACACTTTGTCCTTATATGTCACAAGTTAAGTATTTACGTATTTACCTTGAGTTTTCGTTACCCATTTATTTTGCTATCAAGACGTCTTTAGCTTTCTTTGGGTAATGATTGAGTATTCTCATTTGCTTTGAAGTATTACTTGTTTCAAACAAGTAATTTCGTCTTCTAGATTGTATAAGGAGTTTAATTTAACGTCTTGGTAAAAATGGATGGTTCGACACAATTGCATTTACTTCGTCGATCAATTTCTAGACTTAGTTAGTTGAGATTCGATTTTATTTTTGGATGAAATCTGAGGATTATGTATGATTATTTTATTTCTTCTTGTGTGTTGTATATCTTTATATACATCGATGTTGATCATTTTCGTTTGAGCTCGTGTGTAGTATATCTTTATGTACATCAAAGGGAACTTTATGTGTTGTGTATCTTTATATAAATCAATAAGGAGTTGTCTCATGTGTCGTATATCTTTATGTACATCGACGAGAGATCATTTATATACATCGATGTTGATCATTTTTTTTTGAGCTCTATCTTTATGTACATCAAGGGGAACCTTATGTGTTGTATATCTTTATATACATCAATAAGGATTTTTCTCATGTGTTGTATCTTTATATGCATATATGAGAGATAACATGTGTTGTATATCTTTATATACATCAATGTTGATCATTTTCGTTTGAGCTTGTATGTTGTATATCTTTATGTACATAGATGAGAATATTATGTGTTTTATATCTTTATATACATCGATAAGGAGTTGTCTCATGTGTTTTATATCTTTTTATACATCGATGAGAGATCACATGGGTTGTATATCTTAATATACATCGATGTTGAACATTTTCGTTTTAGCTCGTGTGTTGTATATATTTGTGTACACCGACGGGTACCTTATATGTTGTATATCTTTATATGCATCGATAAGTAGTTGTCTCATGCGTTGTATATCTTATATACATCGATAGAGATCATATGTGTTGTATATCTTTATATACATCGATGTTGATCATTTTAGTTTGAGTTCGTGTGTTGTATATTTTTATGTACATCGACGGGAACCTTATGTGTTGCGTATCTTTATATACATCAATAAGGAGTTATCTCATGTGGTGTATATCTTTATGTACATCAACGAGAGATCACATGTGTTGTATATATTTATATACATCGATGTTGATCATTTGCTTTGAGCTCGTGTGTTGTATATCTTTATGTACATCGATGGGAAACTTATGTGTTGTATATCTTTATATACATTGAAAAGGAGTTGTCTCGTGTGTTGTATATCTTTATAAACATCGACGAGAGATCACATGTGTTGTATATTTTTATATACATAGATGTTGATCAATTTCGTTTGGACTCGTGTGTTGTATATCTTTATGTACATCGACAGGAACATTATGTGTTGTATATCTTTATATGCATCGCTAAGTGTCTCACTTGTTGTATTTCGTTATAAACATCGATGAGAGATCACATGTGTTGTATATCTTTATATATATCGATGTTGATCATTTCGTTTGTGCTAATGTATTGTATATCTTTATGTACATCGACAGGAACCTTCTGTGTTATATATCTTTATATAAATTAATAAGGAGTTGTCTCATGCGTTATATATATATATATATATATATATATATATATATATATATATATATATATACACACATACACACATCGATGATAAATCACATATGTTGTATATCTTTATGAACATCGATGTTGATCATTTTCGTTTGAGATCGTGTTGTATATTTTTATGTGCATCGACGGGAATGTTATGTGTTGTATATCTTTATATACATCGATAAGGAGTTGTCTCATGTGTTGTATATATTTATATATATTGATAAGAGATCACATGTGTTGTGTATCTTTATATACATCGATGTTGATCATTTTCGATTGTTCTCGTGTGGTGTATATGTTTTTGTACATCGATGGGAACCTTATGTGTTGTATATCTTTATATACACATGGATTAGGAGTTGTCTCATGTGTTGTATATCTTTATATCCATCGATGAGAGATCACGTGTATTGTATATTTTTATATACATCGATGTTGATCGTTTTCGTTTGATTTCACGCGTCGTATATCTTTATATACATCGATGAGAGATCATATGTGTTGTATATATTTATATACATCAATATTGATCATTTTCGTTTGAGCGCGTGTGCTATATATCTTTATGTACATCGACGGGAACCTTATGTGTTGTATATATCTTTATAAACATCGATAAAAGGTTGTCTCATGTGCTGTATATATTTATATACATCGATGAGAGATCACATGTGTTGTGTATCTTTATATACATCAGTGTTGATCATTTTCGTTTGATTACATGTGTTGTATATCTTTATATACATCGATGAGAGATCGCATGTGTCATACGGCTTTACATACATCGATGTTGTGGTATTTGGTTTAGAGATGTAACTTTAGGTGCATCAATGTTCCCTTGAGTTGTATGTTTGCATACGGTTTGATGACGTAATTCCAAGTACGTCCATTCTCCATATGAGAACCATTTGTGAATCACATAATGATTTATGGATTTGTACACTCACTCTTAATATGGTTTGAGTGCCTTTCCATTTTATGTTCTACAAGATTTTTTGGGTGATTTCTAGAATTGGGGCGGTTTAAGTTTTCAGATTATCTCGAATCTTCTTTTGAAAGGTAATAAGCTATATTTGGATTGTTGGTCTTAGTCTTTTAGTTATGGATTTCACTTCTTGATCTCCGAGCTTTTGTGTTGTGGGAATCTTGTGTGATCCACATTTTTTGTCTCTTGTGTACTAAATTGAGTTTAGTGTTTATATAATTTACATTACACGTGAATTTCTACGACCTTTACACCCAGTTTAAGATGACTACCTTAATTGGGTAATTAAGTTCGAAATTGATTTTCATTTCCATGGTTCAATCTATTTGCTTATCTCCTTACTAATCGACCACTAAGGATAAATGGTAGTTGTAACAACTCACCCGAAGCGGGCCTAAATTTCGACCCAGGAAAGGTCCATCGAAACTTATAGCCACTCTAAATGGATCGTTGGTTCCTTTAAGAAATTACATTTGCATAGAATAATAGATAACATAACGTTATGTAATCTCACACGGCAGAACGAAAAAGTATAACACCAAAATAAGATGCACCATATTATAAAAAGCCACAGATTCAGATACAAATTGGCAAATACAAATTCATAATGGTACATCATCATTGTTCATAATCTAGAGTTTCCATAAGCAAAACAGCAATAATAGCTAATAATATCATAATAGTTTCATCGTCTCCTTCGGACTCCATCATCACTTCGGCCATTGAGTCGCTACCCGACCTATTGACCTGTTAAATATGTTAAGGAGAGGGGTCAGAACATAAAGTCCTGTGTGGCTAAAAATAATATTTGCTTAAAGACCATACCCTAGATTTGGCGGGTTATATATATATATATATATATATATATATATATATATATATATATATCAAGGTATGCCAACGAGACACATAAGCACACAAATACAAGAAATATTCTAATAAATGAGGCAGATATCTGAATCAATCACTTAGGACCTCTATTGATGCATTTAGGGTGAAAACCCAACGAAATGTACATTCTCGGTCACTTAAGGCCCATTCCAACATGTTTATTAAGGGTGGATTCTTATGATCTCTTACGACCCTAAGGCGGACCCTAGCCACTTAATACCCCATCCTAGCACATCAACGTTCTTATATACATATACATACATTCTCACAAGTAATATGAGATATCTCACCGCTTAGTACCGGTTTAGGGTAGGCTCATATAGAGCCCTTTTAGATCCCTTTGGCGGACGCCTCATGTTACTATTTAACTGATATTTTGGTAGAACACTTATGTTGCTAAAGAGTTGCCATAGATAGCTGGTGAAATAGTTAGCATGCGTCCCACATCTACCAATCGTCCATAGGTTGGCCAGCTCTTAGAGGAAATGGACATTTCAGTAAAGATACCTACTCCGTTATTTCCATGACTAAAGCACTTTTAAAGGAGGAGGACCCATAGACCTACTTCGAATCTAATAAGGGAGGGTCTCATGACTTTGGTCCATATCCAAGGAATAAAGCTTCGGAATTGTCCTAGTCCTAACCACTTAAGACCCAAACTAGACAAGAAGAAAGTCAACCACTTAAGACCTTCTCAAGGCGTAGTAATCCTACCTATTTACACACATAATAAGTGTGTGTGTATATATACACACACTAGACCTCTCACATTAAACCGTCTACCTGTAGACGCTGGATATGCCGGGAGATTCCGCGCAGACTTCTACTACAAGTAGGCTTAACCTCGTGTCATAATCTACTAAAGTAAATGGCCTATGGCACCTAGACCTCTTACATTAGCCGAACCCACTTATGATTTTTGGATTTTCCAGTCGGTTCCGGACAGACTTCTACCACAAATGGCGATTAACCTCGTGTCTATATGTCGTTATTTAATCTAAATAAACCATTTTATATACACACACAAACAATAATTTATATGGAGGCATTTCAAATTCCTAACCTTATCCTAATCGTATTTATTACGTCATTATTACATTGAATTACGTTAATTACTCTATATAAATAGAATATTTAACACGTATAATAAACATTAATTTTCGTACATATAAAAAACACAAATTTTCGTATGGCGTAAATTGTCAATTTGATCTATATTAAAGGCATAAAAGTTAATTCCCACATCATACTGCTAAACACATGGCATAATGGCATAATTAATGATAGCAGTAATGAGAAAATGCAACGTAACTATTAAAATTTGCATCATAGGCTTGTTAGAATAATTCAAGCGATGAATCAAGAACAAGTGTAAATTTCATACAAAATATATACATATATATACACATACATAAACATAGACCTCTATTTAATCTACTTTACCTTTTTCAATGTTATACATAAAAATGTTTATATTTGATTTGTTTCAAATCTGAATACGTTCGAATTATCCATTTAGAATGGAAATCCAAACCTATTCAAATAATAAAACTAAATCAAATCCGAACCTTTTTACATCACAAACACTTTTAAATAAAAATGATAAATCAAATCGAACAAAAGAAAATCACCCAAAATTGTTCTTCATCCATAACCCAAACATTTCATTGACAATTCTTGCGGAACATATATAAAAATAGGAGATTTAGGGGTTTTACAATTTGATATTATTGTTAATCCAAATCTCCCAAGGCATACTAATCAATACACAATTATACAAAATATAGAATATGCCTAAACAGTTATTATTTCACTCACAATGATTTGACTATATGGAAATGTTATAGATTTGATGATGTTTTCCTATTAGATCTGAAAACCTTCAAGAATGAACACAAATATGAACTGTAGTCCCTTAAAATCTCTATATATAAGAATTAAATAGTTAGAATTCTTGTATATATAAATATTATGGTTACAGATTCAGATCTTATTCAAATTCTATAAGAAAAGGGATTAGAAAAGAAAATAGATTTAAGGGAGAAAGAAGAAAACCTATAATATATTTCTCTGGAATCAATGGCAGAGTGGAGGCTGGGAAAGAGAAGAATATTAGGTTTAGGGTGTTATTTATAGGTGTGTGAGCATATAATAGCCACAGGATTATTTAGATTAAACCTCGGCTGTCCATTTATAAGAAAACACCCAAAAAGCTAACCAAAACCAGCCCGAATTGGGCATTGGCCGCACCAAGCGGTCGATCACTACCCTAGAAGGGCGATCGACACACCTTATAGAGGGTGGTTGACCTCCTGGTCGTAAAATAGGCCAGTGGCCTGCGTTATTGGCAGAGAGATAATTTTATAACGTTTATTAATTTCATTTATTTCTTGCCTTATAAACATTATTTTTGTCCCTTCGTATACTTATATATACGCACAAATTCAAATTTGATGGAATATTCCAATCACTCTATTAGTCGTATATTATTCCATATATTTATATTATAATTTGGATTTCAAACATTGTTGCATATGTATTTAACATACAACTTCTTTTAAGTGTAGTTATTTCATATGGGCTTAGAATCTGACATTTTATATATGAAACATTGATCAAAATTTGCCACGAATATAACTACGATATTTTTGTGGCTAATTACCTAATGTTGCAAAATTCCACTTTTCAACCCATTGATATATTATTACTTTATTTTTAATTTTCATTATTTATTATTATTGACTTGTTTTAGGTTTATTTTTACGGCTGTTACATTCTCCTCTTTTAAAATAGATTTAATCCGGAAATCTGTCTAAAGGGACGAAAAACACAACTCGCTCTAAACATCCATGTTGTACACCCATTTTATTTTTTAATTCGTCTATAAACATTCACGAGTCGTAGTGATTATGAAACGCAAACACACTAAAGTGAGCTAAATCCAAACGCGTACGTGAAATAAGTGATGTGGTATGTGTACAAAACATTTTAATATGCATATATTTCTATATGAGTGTGTTGTGCAAATGTGTTGCATCCATTTCCCTAACATCCAATCTAGCAACCACAATGCATTCATTAACGTAATTTAGAGGAAAATTATCCGAGAAAAGATCTAAGTGGGTCTATCTCATCTTATCCTCAATCTCTCATGTGCTTTCCGCAGGATTATTCCCCTCATTATACTCGAACAAGGTGAACGGTTTTATTGTAGAGTCTCTTGATTCTGTGCTCTACAATCCTTGTTTTGGCACGGGGCACCCTGGACTCCAACTCGAGTTTTCCTTGTCCCCAATTTCATCAAGCTCAAATCTGATAGTAGAATCATGAAGGAGTTTCCTCAGATGTGATACACGAAAAACGTTATGGATTCCTGATAGACGTTCTGGGAGATCCACTCGATAGGCTAAAGATCTTATCCTCTCAATGATGCGAAAAGGCCCTACAAATATAGGATTCGATTTCCCAGTCTTTCCAAACGGAACACTCTTCTTGAGCGGAGAAACCTTTACAAATACCAACTCTCTAATTTTGAACTTAAGTTCCCTCCTCCTCTTATCCGCATACAGTTTCTGGCGGTCTTAGGTTGTCTTCATCCTCAGCATAATCAAGGAAACTTTCTCCATGGAATCACAGACAAAGTCTGGTCCGAGTATAATCTTGTTGGTAGTTTCACACCAACAAGTTGGCGATTTGCATGGCCTCCCGTAAAGCACTTCAAACAGGGTCATACCGATCGTCGCTTGAAAACTATTATTATATATAAATTCCACAAGCGGCTGGTGCTGCTCTCAAACTCCTCCAAAGTCGATAATGCAAGCTCTGAGCAAGTCTTCTAGGATCTGATTTATTCTCTCCGTCTGGCCATCAGTTTGCAATTGATAGGATTTACTTAAGTTAAGGGTCGTTCCCAATGTTCTTGTAAGCTTCTCCAAAATTCAATCATGAATAAGGGGTCTTGATCGCTCACTATACTAGATGGGATACCATGCAATTTGACTATCTCTCTGACATATAATTGGGCCAATGACGGTGTAGTCCTGTTCTTTTTTATCGGTATAAAGTGAGAACTCCTGGTCAAACATTCTACTATAACCCAAATAACCTCATTTCCTTTTTGACTTATTGGAATCCCATCCACAAAATCCATGGAAATATGTTACCATTTCCACACGGGAACTTCTAAAGGTAATAGTAATCCTTGGGGTCTTCCTTGCTCCACTTTTACTTTTTAGTAAGTTAAACACTTGGCTATGAACTTAGTTGTCTCCCTTTTTATACCTTCCCAATGGAGATTCCTCTTTATATCTTTACACAATTTATCTCCACTGGGGTGTACGGTCATCCTCGACCTATAGCATTCCTCTAAAATTTCCTTATTAACCCCTCATCTTTAGGGACGCAAAGTCATCCAACTTAAGCAAACTTTCGTCGTCGCCCAATGAATATCTTGTTGAATGGGAAAAGGTATCATTCATCCATAGGACCTGTCTAAAGTGACTTTCATGCTCTATATGGTCCTTAGAAATTATAAGGATATCATTAATGAAAACTACTACAGTTTTATTCAGAATGCCCCTAAATGCTCTACTCATGAGGTCAACAAAGAAGGTGGGTGCATTCGTCGGTTTGAAGGGCATAACTTTCCATTGGAACAATCCACCTGGCTTCCTAAACGTAGTTTTATCCTTGCTATCCTCCGAAATTCTCAGTTGGTGAAATCCAGTTGCAAGTACTAATTGAGAAAATATTCGGGCTCCTACCAAGTGGTCGAATAGATCATCAATTATGGGTAAGGGGTACCTATTTATCTTGGTCAACTTATTAAGCTCCCTTTAGTCCACACAAAGTCTTAGAGATCCATCCGCTTTAGTGGCAAACACATTAGGTGCACCCCATTTAGACGTACTTTTTCGAATGAAGCCTTTCTGTTGAAATTCCAAAATTTGTTTATTCAACTCTCTCCTTTCTTTTTGCGTCATATTCCTTAAGGGTAAAGCTACTGGCCTAGCATCTTTCTCTAGGTCAATACGAAAAGAGATTTCTCTATAGGGTGGAAGTCCCGTGACTTCCTCGAACAGGTTCAAGAACTCACATACTATAGGGACTGAAGATGGCCCTTCCGAACTAGGAAATAAGGTATATAATAGGGCTCTATCCTTGTTTCTAATGTTACAAGGAATTTTCAGACTATGTCCTCCTCAGCTCCTAAGATGAACAATTCTCTTATTGTAATCTAGGAAGGTCCCATAAAATGATAGCCAATTCATACATAGGATAAGGTCATAGCCCATAAATTCCAATGCATACGCTTCGTAGAGGAATTTGACACCTTCGATATCCAATACTAGGTCTTTACAGATCAACTCAAGATAACTTGATTCCTCCGATAGGGTTGGCCACCTTTATCGGATTACCAGTGATAAACAAGGGAAGGTTCATCAAGTTAACTAGTCTCTTATATAAAAAAGTATGGGTCGCTCCCGAGTCAAACGAGGTGTATACAGAAATTCCTAAAATAGAAGTTATACCTTCAAGCGCGGGTTGACCTTGGTCTCTTGGGGGTCGGCTCTGTATCGGCGTTGCCTTCAATACATAATTCTGACCGCTCCGAATAATCTTACGCTTTTGGCAATCCATAGACATGTGTCCTTCCTCGTGGAAATTGTAGAACTTTCTCTTAAACTCTTTCTTTGCCAAAGCAGTCTTGCAATCCTTGGCCTCGTGGCCCTTGCGGTTGCACCTCGTACAAGTCATAGCTTCTTTCTTAAACTTACCCCCTTTCTTCTTATTCTTCCACCATTGCTTCTTCTTATTTTTACTAGAACCGGAATTTCCTTCTCCCTTCTCACCATGCTTATTCTCCTTAGATCCTTCAGCTATGCATAAAATGGTCGTCTCCAATAATGTTTCAAAGGTTGCTCTGAATGTCACTTGCACCAACAAGGTGTCCTTCAATGGGGAGTTCAACCCCTTAATAAACCTCAAAGATTTTCTCATTGGGGTATCCACCAAACCCTTACCAAACTTACATAGTTCGGTGAACTTAGCCACATACTCTCGCAGACTCATATTTCCTTGTTGGAGTTGGATAAACTTCTCTAATTGGATTGTCATCTCGGCATTTGGTAGAAACCTTGCTTCAAAGTGGGTCTTGAATTCAGCCTATGTAAATACTCGAGCCTCGTTTTTTCCAGATACTAGGTTTCACCATTCAAGGTCTTCTCCTTTAGCCGCAATTATCCTTTTAACATTATCTAACCATCATGTGGCTTCAAAAATCCTTTCGCATTCCATTATCATCCTTGAGAATCCACAAAGCTTTCTGTTCTAGTTTTCCGCCAAGGCTCACGAATTATTACAGAATCGAGAAAAATCAAAGGCTACCTTACGGCAGGAGCAGCAGGCACTTCTGGGGCCGGATTAACAGTAGGGACATGTTCCATAGTATGGAGATACTGTTGGAACCATTCTGGAAAATACCAAGGTCTTGCCTGGTTTACCTGTTCGGAAGGAATACCAGTCATTCCACTATCTAAAAAAGAAAAGGAAGAATCCTTCAGCGGATACTCCTAAGATAGTATTTAAGATGGAAAGGGAAGAAAATGGAAAAGTTGCCTAGTATAGTTGTGTATGCTTATTGGGGTAAATATATATATATATATATATATATAGTTTGAAAACATTTTTCAAAATACAAATACGCCTCTCATATGTTTAATTCCCATATATTCGGGTAACCTATACTTTGATACTAAATCTAAGAACCCGCCAGAAGTGGCCAAAATTTCTTCCCAGAAAAGGCTCATCGAAACTTAGAGCCACTCTAAACGGATCATTGGTTCCTGTAAGGAATTACTTTTGCACAGAATAACAGATGACATAGTCTTATGGAATCTTACACAGCGGAACGAAAAAGTAAAATAACAAAATAGGATGCCCCATATTATTAAAAGCCACATATTCATATACAAATTGTCAAATACAATTATTTATAATGGTACATCATCATTGTTCATAATCTAGAGTTTCCATAAGCAAAACAACAAATAGCTTATAATATCATAATAGTTTCATCGTCTCCTTCGGACTCCATCATCACTTCGGCCATTGAGTCGCTACCCCACCTACTGACCTGTTAGATATGTTAAGGAGAGGCGTCAAAACATAAAGTCCCGTGTGATTGAAAATAATAATTTCTTAAAGACCACACCCTAGATTTGGCAAGTTATATATATATATATATATCAAGATATGTCTATGAAACAGATAAGCTCACACATACAAGATATATTATGATCAATGAGGTTGATATCTGAATCAATCACTTAGGACCTCTATTGACGCATTTAGGGTGAAAACCCAACGAGGTTGACATTTTCGGTCACTTAAGGACCATTCTAACATGTTTATTAAAGGTGGATTTTTATGATCTCTTATGACCCTAAGACGGACCCTAGCCACTTAAGACCCTAAAGCGGACCCTAGCCACTTAAGACCCTAAGGCAGACCCTAGCCACTTAAGACCCCATCCTAGCACGCCAACCTTCTTACATATATATATATATATATATATATATATATATTCTCACAAGTAATATGAGAAGTAGTACCTCGACGCTTAGTACCGGTTTAGGATAGGCTCGTATAGAGCCCTTTAAGACCCCTTCGGCGGACGCCTCATGTTAATACTTAACTGATATTACGATAGAACACCTATGTTGTTTAAGACTTCCCTTATACAGTTGGCGAAATATATAGCATGCTACGTCCCACGTATACCAATTTGTCCCTAGGTTGGCCCTAACAAAGCCCCTAGAAAAAGTGGGCATTCCACTAAACTACTCTACTCCATTATTGTCATGACTAAACCACTTTTAGAGGAGGAGGATCCACAGACCTACTTCGAATCTAATAAGGGAGGGTCCCATGACTTTGGTCCATATCCAAGGAATAAACGTTTGGAATGGCCCTAGTCCTAACCACTTAAGACCCAAGCTAGATAAAAAAAAAGTCAACCACTTAAGACCTTCTCAAGGCGTAGTAAGCTTACCTATTTACACACATAATAGTTATATATATATATACACTAGACCTCTCGCATAAAACCATCTACCTATAGATGCTAGATATGTCGGGCGGTTCCGTGCAGACTTCTACCATAAGAGGGCTTAACCTCATGTCATAGTGTACTAAACTAAATGGCCCATGACACCCAAACCTCTTACATTAGCCGAAGCCACTTGTGGTTGCTAGGTTTTTCGGTTGGTTCCGGGTAGACTTCTACCACAAATGATGACTAACCTCGTGTCTATGTGTCATTATTTAATATATAAATAAGCCATTTTATATGCACACACAAACAACAATTTATATGAGGACATTTCAAATTCCTAACCTTATACTAATCGTATTTATTACGCCATTATTACGTTGAACTACGTTAATTACGCAGTCTGTGAGATCACACGTCTGAGCTAAAGCCTTAGATGTCTTATGCTTATTTTCCTGTTGTTAACTAGTGGAAACCATGGTCAACAGTTTAGGTCCATCCAGCTCTTTCCCGACCGAGTTTCAGCTCGTCTGGCCTTTTTCTATGACTATTTAGTTTCTCAAATTCATGAATTTCAGCACCTTTATTATATCGGCCTTCGATGGACTTTCGATTCATTCATGATAAACAAATTCATAATCGATGCTCTTGGGATTTGATTTATGTTATTAAAATGTGAATTTTCAGATCATTGTAATTACACTCGATATTTTACGAGATTTTCCACTTTAAACTACAAAGGGTTTCATATTATTAATAGATACAAAAACTTTTATTAAATTGGTTCTAACCCTATTTTTGTACATAGTCATTTTATAAATCGTCTTTCAATCTACTAGTATATATTTACATAAACTTTTTCCTTGTTCGTATGAGAAATCCAATTAAATGTCTTAGTAAAAACAAGGACAACGAATCCTTGTGTTTGCTTCGATGGTTAATTCTTGGACTCGTTCGATTGAAAACTGTGGCGATGATCGTTTCATATTTCTATAGGAATATGCAACTTGTATGTAAATATTTGAATATAACAAGTGGTTATGGGACATTTAGCTTGACTCTTATATTTACTAGCTTGGCGTTGTCTACAGATACTTTATCAATTGTGATTTTGATAATCTTCTGCTTGTTTCGAGGAACTTCGGTTCTAGTGGACCTTCGGATCATTTTGACGATCCTCGAATCATTTTGGCAATGTTCAGATTCGTGGGGAAATTCGGTTCATCTTGTATGGCGATCTCCGGATTCGTAGGGAACTTCTGTTCATTTGATTATATCTATGATCTTCGGATCATCCTGAGGATCTTCAGATCGTTTCTTATTAATGGAATATGTGATATCATATCTTAGGAGTAGCTTTATGATTTAGAATGAGATATCCTTATATAGCACTGAGATTTCTTATACATATTGTATGGACATTTCGAGCTTTCACATTTACTTGTGAACATTGTTTTTATTGAGCATATGTCAATGTCTGCTTATACATATCAGTTTATCATGATAAGCACAACTAGATTGATTTGTTTATTTTTTATTTTTCTTATAAATAATACTTGAGTCAAACCGAGGTATTATAGGTGCTTCTCATGACTTCTAGCAGGGAACATCTCTTGACTTTTGGCAATTGTAGTATCATTTAAGTATTTTAGGTTATATATATATATATATATATATATATATATATAAGATTCCTTTGTATACCTATTATTTTGTGAAGCCTTGCACCTATTATTTTGTTGTTAAGTGGATCGAGTATGACCACTAGTTTTGTATGTACACTTATGTATTATATTCATATTTATTTCCGCCTTAGTGATGTGAATATTTATGTCCAACTCTGATTATACTGTTATGTATTTCATATTGACTCCGAATTATATATTGCCACTATTTAGTGGATTTGAGCTTGAATTAGATGTATCGGATTTCCTCCTAAGTTTTTTTTTTTTTTTAAAAGCAAGACTACATTATCTGACATGTTTAACACTCGTTCAAAGCTATTATACAGATTATCGCTCCTCAACAGCCTTATTCTTCGGGTTAGATGACATCATTACTTGTAATGACCTTGGCTAATGCGTGTATAATGGTGGAACATTACACCTCACCTTGAGCTTCCAAGTAATAAACCCTAACTCGCATCTTTCATATAGCCTAATGGAATCTCCCTTTGGTAGAATTACCTCATCCATGACCCTATAGTCCATACTCTCACCACTATTCTCTCAACTTAACAATTCATAAACTACCGTGCTATGCACTACCCAGCCACTACCTCTTTGTATATCACCATAGTTTATCCTAATAATACCATATCATTCAGATGCTCCTTAGTTCAAACACTTCCTTCCCCAAGGCAAAACACCCATCCATGGCTTGTTTTTTGGTGACTTCACTGCTCATTGACACTCTCTGATAGACACAGAGACAATGTTTCCTCGGTTGAAATAAGACCACTTCATAATGCTATAGATGAATCCTCTCTTATTGAAATTGTTATCAACGGTGCTAAATATTATTGGAAAAGATCTAGAATTTACTCTAAAATAGATTTTATCTTTTATAACCAATCTACTCTGACCAAATGGCCTAATATCCACAACTTTTTCTGCCCATGTCAAGCTTTGTTGAAAACACGATTTTAGTGCTTTGATGATAACAATTATATGACAATGCTACTAATAATTTTGTCAAGTTATTCAGACCGAGTAGCAAATTCATAGGATGATAAAATATATATAAGCTACAAAGGACAGTAAAAAAAAAGCATGGAGCACAAATAAAAGTAAGATGGATGGAAAAGGGCAAGTTGGAAGCCTCACAACCATGTCCAAGGAAGTGTATAGCAAAAAGGATGAATTCAATATACTGAAGACAAAGATAAATAAAGCTTTGGCAAGACTCGAACACAATATCTCTAAATCCCACGTAAACGTCTCAACCAATGCACCACATATGCCCTCAAGAATCAAAGAGACTGAATATCATAAATGCTGAACAAAAAAATGATGCAAATGCCAAACGGTTGCAGATGGGATTCGAACTCACATCACATGAGAGAGAGAGAAGTGCACCCCACCAACATCCTACGCGCCTAATCATGAATGAATGTCATTAAGAAATCTTATATCAGAAAGATAGACAAGTGGGAAATCAAAGTAATTCAACTAGAGCGGGACTCGAACCCTGGACCACCAACAAGGAAGGGACATGTCTCTAACAACTAAACTACACAACATTTTGGAATTCAATATAACGACTAAATTACATAAACGTTAACAAGTGATTAGTCATGGTGCTTTTCCAAGATTCTTCTCATGTGTTGCAAATATTCAAATGGTTGCATCCTCCTGAACAGAATTCATGAAGGATTGCTACTGTTTATTAACCTTCACTCCTATATAATCCCCCCAGTTCTCATTACTAATTTACTCTCATATTTCTACCAAACATTCAATTCTATATCTACTACAAAGAAAACATTAGAAGTGCTATTTCACTTCATAAAATATTCAGATTTGGTCCAAGTCCACTTTCTTACCTCTAAGCTCTCAATCTACATCATCATTGTTGAAGATTGTGGATGTTGTACTACTCTATGACTACTCGGCGTTTTGAAGACACAATATATAGTCAATCAACCAACAATGATGGGATATGTCTCTAACAACTAGACTACACAACATTTTGGAATTGAATACAATGGCTAAATTACATAGACGTTAATAAGTGAATAGTCATGGTGCTTTTTCAAGCTTCTTCCCATGTGTTGCAAATATTCAAATGGTTGCATCCCTTATGAACAGAATTCATGAAGGATGGCTACTTTCCATTAACCTCCTATCATCCGTAAACCAAATATACAATTCTCTTCTCTAATTCACTTTCATATTGCTACCAAACATTCAATTCCATATCTACTCCAAAGAAAATATTAGACCAGCGCTATTTCACTTCACAAAATATTCAGATCTGATCCAAGTCCTCTTTCTTAACTCTAAGCTCTCAATCTATATCATCATTGTTGAAGATTGTAGATGTTGTACTACTCTGTGATTACTTAGTGTTTTCAAGACACAATATATAGTGTATTGACTTACTTTGTATTTGAAGTTTCGGTGAGTATGTAGTCCGTCCAAATCAAGTTGGCAAGCTTGTGTCCTGTGAAATCAAGTGGTGTTTGTAAACTTGTTCATCCGGGTGAAGTGAGGGTTTAGTGCTATGAAGAAAGGCCAAAGGGAAACTTCAGGAACAGAGGTAGATACAAAGTCCTAACCAGTATAAAATCGAAGGTGTGATTTATATTTTTCGTTGCTATTACAATTATTTTGTTGATGTTGCGATTACAACGCTTTGAATCCCACATATATATTGACCATCATCGATCTATCGCATAGCAACTATTCAATCATTATCGCACCGACTTAACAAGCTTATCTGACCACTCTCCTCAAATAATGTCCTTTAATGATGTTGTTGTGAGAGGCAATTCAAAATTTAAATTTCATGGATCTAAGGCCTTGAGTATAATCTTGTTGTTCAAAATGCTTGGCCTAATAGTATTTTTGGCAATCCAGTGTTTATTTTTCTAAAAAAAAAAGCTAAACATAACCAAGCAAGTTTTGAGAATGTGGTCTACAAAGAAATATGGTAAAGGCTCTAAATTATCATTTAATCTAAAGCAAAAACTCGAGGCAAAATGATATGTACAACAACATGGATGATCCTAACCTCCCTACTATTGAATCTACTACTTTATTTTGCACAAAGTTGCTCTGGTAAGTGAGGCTAACATGAAAAGCCAGAATGCTTCGGTATAGGGATAGGAACATTTCTTATTTGTGGGTGCAACGGAAGTGTATCTTAAGGAAAACATAACACTAGAGAGGGGTGAATAATATGTGGAATTTGTATAAATCCTTCTGAATTACTTTAACTGTAGTTTTCTGGTAAGACTGACCGGATTTTAAAGTGATATGTAATAGTTTTATTATAACAAAAAATAAATACAAGAGGGACATAAGATTGACATAGCACCTATCTACTACAAAAGGTTTTTAGAGTGGAACGACCACTAAAATAGAACTGAATACTAGCTAGAAATATATGAGATAGACATCTATCTAATCAACCAATACTTTAATACATATAATTCTCCATAAAGTGAGACATCCGATAACAAATAACAATACTTTAATTATAGCGTTATAGGTGCAAACTATCACAGATTTATCACAGAAATCACAGAAAATGGAACAAAATCAAAAGCAATAAAAAGAAGTAAAGTAAAGGAAAGAACACCCAGAATTTTATATTGGTTCGTACTTCGTAGTTACCCTGCATCGAATCCCGCATCAAACCCTATAAGGATTTTTACTATCTTCAAATCTTTTACACTTCTTAATTTTAATGCTACAAGGAGGAACCCTCTAGAATGTTTACCTCTAGGTACAACAATCCTGTATTTCAGAGCCAACAAGACATACCTAATTTCTTTTCGGGTACAATTAGATCTAGCTTGATTTACGTTTGCTAACAGGTCACACCCTCTAGATTATATTTGAGATGGTTTTACAATGGAATGCAGACTTGATTTTTTGATCTTGATTACAACAACCCAATAACTCTGATTTACACTCTGATTTTGAGAGAGTATGAAAGGATGACAAAGAATCGAAAACTAAGTAAAAATGGTTCGATTTACTTTAGAATTTGGCAGTACGAGTAGAATTTGGTTAAAAATTAGTGGAGAAGAGAAAAGGGAAAAAGGAAGAAGAAGATGAAAAAATGAATTGAAAACTACTGCTATTTATAGAGGAATAATGGTCATGTCCATTCACAAAAGGATATAACAAATAGATACTTCTTTTGAAAATCGAAATTTGAAAATAATGGCACTATGTTGACATACTATGTATGTTATGTCGACATACTATAGTGTAAAATACTTAAAAAGAAAACTTAATTTGCAGTTTTTTTTTTTTTTGAAAATATAGAACTATATTATAAAACCTGGAATTTTTAGAAACTATTATACAAAAATTTTAACAAGTAAATTTATTTTAATCGGTAAAACTTAATTTTGATTCATTAAATTGATGCAGATTTTTTAATCGGCGTTTTTTTGGCATAGCCGACTGGTTTTTATAGTGACCTGAACACTTTTTTATTATAACCAATAATAAAAATACAGTATAATACAGGTGATTGTGGTTACAATCAACAAATTCGGTTTTTAAGGTGGACCGTCCACAGCTTACGGAGTTTATAGTGTTCCGTTCACCCTACCTATCAGGCTTACAGCACTGGAGCTAGTTAATTACTAAAGTACAACTAAGTAACATTCTACATGTAGTAGAAAATTTCATGCAATTACAACAGTACTAAGAAAAATATACAATGTACACAAGGTACAAAGGACAACAAAAGATAACTTTAGCACTATGTAAAGGTGAGGTGACTTTAATGGCAGCAAGCTGCTCCATGTTTCGCGTTGGCACTGACCAATCACATCCAGTAAAAAGATTAGGCGTAGTAGAGCTATCACAGGCTAGCTATTCCAAAAGAAAGGAACAAAACTAGCAAAATTACATAGAAGCCATCAGAAAACCAAATGCTCGAAGAAGAAACAACTCAGACAGGGAACCTTCACCAACACAGTAAGAAAAGGATCAAAGTCTAGGCTTCTCGTGGTAGCCAAACTGCCATTAATGAAAATCCCATCCAAGCAGACGTATAAAACAGAGAACACAACATAATCTAATGACTAAGCAGCCGAGACTGCATTGCATGATAATTAACCAAGAATAAGAAACCAATTACAAAATAAACCAAGCTCCAGTTCTGGAAAAACTACTACCAAACACACAACTCCCCTAACCATGTACTACCGACAAGACGAAAACAAGGGACATTGAATACCAATTAAGGAGTTACTGTACACCCTATTACTCTACGTCGAAGAAAAAATCACACAATACACCGTTCACCAGTTGAAGAACACGAAGTAGTTACCTGAAAATGAAACGAGCAGCGCGGGAGGGTAGCAAGAACCATTATCAGACAGAAGTAGGTCCAGAACTGAAGAGGCGAAGGAAATCTTTGTCTCTTTGCTCAGAAACTTTCTTGAAAAACATAAAACCTGCCGGAGCAGATCTAGTTCATGAGGAGCCAAAATTCAGTACAACAGAAAGCACAAAGACTCAACACCAAACTCGAACGAAACTTACAGCAACGACAAATCTGTCGATGCAGCTCCAAAACAAACAGCAAAACAAAGTAATCCACTTGTAGGTACAAACCAACATTGAGTTATCGGTCTAATTCAACTTGTTCACCAAAAGGTAGGGTCAGATCTGCCTTCGAAGACCATAAGCGAATACTTTTCTTTGTGGTTGCTGCAAACTGAGCTCAGGAGCTTCAGAAAGCCATGTTCTTTTTCAACGAAGCGAAATTGTGAGCATAGATTTAGGGTTAAACTGGAGATTGGAAAGCTCGATCCAGGCGACAAAGGAGAAAACTGGGTATCACGGCGGATGAGAGGAAGAGTTGGAGAAGATATGAAGAGGTGATTAGGTTTAGGTGAGGAAGAATGAAAACGAAAGAGACAACTGCGTTATCCAGTCCCCATGGCGACCCCGAATACGAACCTTATGCATCAGTTGGGATTAATTTTGATTTGACTTTAAATGATAAATTGAAATGATTCAAATTCTATTCTGAATTGGAACATGAAATCGAAAATGATTTAACGTGGATTTTGAAACTTGATTTGCGTTCAAATGGTTTGAGAGGAAACAAATTATTTATTTCAAAATATATATATTTATATTACTTTTAAATTTTGTATTATTTTCTATTAAACTATTATGTTTAAAATATTATTCCTTGTACTATTTTATTTCACACTATTCTCTAGATAACTATTTGTATTAAACTATTATATTTTAATTTTAACTATTATATATATTCACACGGTCTATTTTAATAAAAAGCTTGTTTCCAATCCAAGCTATTGACCCCAAACTATTTTAAATATAGGATTCTATTGTGTAATGATAATCATGATATGAAAGTCTAAAATCGAAATTTGAATTTCAATAATGAAGTGATTTATGATATGAAATTATGAAATTGAACTGTTGTATTCAATATTGAATTGGCTTAAGTAAACGATAATGTGAAATCCGGAATCGAACTAAATCGATTCATCACTTGAACTATGTTACTCTATTCAAACATAAATGACAACGATGTGTAGAATGATGATTGACTATTAAAGAGATCCAGACAAAATATTGACATACCTTAGAGATACTAGAACCACTTTAACAACTATGTACACAAATGATGTTTCATAATTGGTGAACGTTTACTGGAATGAAGTAAGAGGATGATAAAGGATAGCCTTGAAACTTGTGTCATAATTAAAATGACTAAAACTAAAACTAAAACATGTATTCGGCCAATGAGCTTAGCTACTTCTAGCGGATTCACATCCTCATTTACTCACTTGATTTGTGATTCGATTTGTGCACCTTAATTTAATCGGGGGTATTGAATTCGATCGGCCAAGTACGGGTTACGACTAGCCAGAAACAGGTAAACTAGTACAATCATACCTTGGGCATTGCCTTATGTGCCTTGTCATTGTCTATGTGTGTGTGTGTGTGTGTGTGTGTGTGTGTGTGTGTATACACACACACACACACGAAACCACTAAGATTCTATTTTTCATTGTACCTATAGGGGACCCTCTGACAGCTACCTGTTTGTGGTTGTGTTACGGTACCTACATAAACTACAATGTATATATAATTTTTTTAAGGGGGAATATGGATAGCCCCTTAACGCAATTTTCAATATTGATATTTTACTGATAGACATTATATATTATAACATAATCTATTATACGTAAACAGTTTAACTGATCCTTAAGAGTTTTGAAAAAAACATAACATCTCTTAAATTACCATGCACTTTGGTTTATAGATTAAGATGAGGATGCTAGTTCTAACTCGAGTGTTATGTTTCTCATTATGCTCGGGTCAGCCCTGAGTATTACAGTTGTGGATTGTTTTCGGGAGACTTTCAATTCATATATGCAGTTGTTAACTTATGTTATTTCAAATTTTTTTTATTATAAAATAAAATTGTAAACGTATATGTATTATTAATTTTTGCTGCGAAATTTTGAGTTGTATTCTATTTCAGTGTCTGTGTTCTGTTATTGATTCTATTTTATTTCATTGATTATCTACCATTTTGAGCAAGTCATGTTGTTTGAAATGGTGCATTGTCACATCCGCTACTGCCCAACAAACCAAGGCGCAACAACATAAACAAGATCACAAGCAAGAGGAGACCTCATCCAAGGTACAAGATAAAACTAGACAGATCACGTCTCGGATTGAGCCCCGATGGGAAGAAAGCATCGTCAACTTCAAAAGAAAACCGCATGTTAAGTGCAAAGAAGGCTAGTCCTAAAATGTCAATCAGAACTAACCCAAACCCTACTCCAAGCAATCACCAACCATACACAAAACCTGATCAAGCACGATAAAACAACAGACAAAGTTCACTCTATTAAAAATATAAGGACAGGTAAGTGTCAGAAATGGAAAGCAAAAAAAAGAGAAAACCCAGGAAATCCAAGGAAACCACCATAAGAAAAGTCAACCTATTCCGAAACGTGGTCTCGAGTCTAAAATGAGAGTAAGAGCACGAGCAATCGAAGTCAATAAGGGGTTAAGAAAGCCTTTGAAAGGCCTTCCTCTAAACAATAACCGGAGGTCAGCGGAAAACCTATAAATATTGGGACCTGCCGATATTGGTGATTCATCGAAAACTGTCTTGTTCAGAGCACACCAAAGTTGCCAATAGATAAGGCAGGGGACAACTCGAGAAAGGATCAAACGAAGATCTTTTCTATGCCCTTTGGCCTACCAGGACCTAAGAGCAAAAGAATCGAAGGGAAAGGAGCCATAATCTCGATAAGAGATCCGAAGTGAGTCCAGAGCATGTAAGCCAACTCGATTTCCTAAAGCAAATGCAAGTTCTATTCCATGCAACCGGCCCTGCAGCATCAGCTTCTAGGAGAAATGGGAATACCAATACGCTTCAGATTACTATATAGTGGGAGAGCATCATGAAGAACTTTCCACATAATAATAGAAACTTTAGGAGGGATACGCTTGTTCTAAATGGAAATGAAGTCAGGGTTTCTTTGCGTAAGAGTCCGAAGGGAGCACCACACAACCCTGAGAGAAGGGTCTTCCTTTCCAGGCATATCCATGACCGTTCCTATCATAAGATGATTTGACCACTTGCATCATTTCCCACATCTCACTTGCGTAAGAATGGGTCCCAAGAAGTCAAAGGAGAAAATACTTCAGTACTTAGCATGTAAGAAGGAAACCCAAGGAAAATCTTTAGCTCTAAACCCAACCCACAGCTTACAGGCATAAGCAAAGCAGACGTCTTGGGGATTACACAACCCCGAGCCACCCTCATGCCTAGGAAGACAGATGGTATCCCAAGAGACCCAATGATATTTTCGAATATCACCATTGTTACCACATAAAAAAGAAGAAGATGTCACTGATTTGTAGGGGCAAAAGAGAAAAGTCGTAGGCTTCATAACATCTAAGACATGAGACACGAGCGAATCAAGAACGGAGGACCAACCTGTCGGCCTAGGAAAGAAGGATAAAGTCCATTTGGAGATTTTCCCCTTGTCAAAAATGAGTTCAAAGCGGGGTGTTAAACTTACGTCCATGGTAAAGCTTGATGCCCAGATAGGTGAGAGGAGGAGGACAGACTGAAGCCAGTAAAGGATGAGATCCAATTAACAGAAGGAGAGCTCATGGATTGGGACGAATCAGCTCTTAGAGGCATTGATCAATTGCCCCCAAGCAACGCAAAAAGATTAAAAGATGACGGATGGACTAATGATAGTCGTTCGGGTAGATAATGATGTCATTCGCGAAAGAAAGGGATAAGATAACTGGACCTCCAATGCGATACAAAAGCGCTTAATTTGGCTTACGATTGTTAGGGAGTCCCTAACCATGGCCTCTGTCGCAATAACAAAGACTGAAGGAGAAAGAGCGTCACCTTGGCGCACACCTCTGCCAAAGAGAAAGAAACCTTTAGTCGCTCTGTTAATGAGAACGGAGAGCCAACAATTGGAAATGAGACACCAGATAACGTTAAATATGGCTTCAGGGAACCCAAAAGCTCAAAGAGCACGGATGATGAAAAACCATGACATACGATCATAAGCTTTGGCCATATCAAGCTTAATGAATAAGTAAGAGCCACGTTTTCTTTTTGATTTGAGAGATCAGTTCCTAAGTAAGAAGCACATTATTGGTAATAAGCCGACCTTTGATTAACCAGCCTTGAGAAGTCGTGACTAATAAATTCCCACACAAACCTGTAGAAATCACCATTAAGTCCATCTGGACCACCATTGTTATCCTTACTAAGTGCAAAAACTGTGGATTGGATTTCCTCAATAAAGGACTAACGTGAAAGACTGGACTTGTTCGAAGGGAGAACTAGTCGAGGAATGTAAAGAAGAACACTCGGATTAGAAGAGTTAACGGAGGGGCACTACACAAGAGAACGAAAATGAGAAATGAAGGTATCTTCCACATCAAGCAAGGAGGATGCCACCAAGGAACTCGGACGCAAAATTTGAGAAATCAAAAGAAGCTTATTCTTCTTCCTATTTGAGGAGTGGAATAAAATCGAGTTGGAGTCACCACCAACAACCCACTTGATTCTGACTTTCTGGCTAAGAAAAGCAGTATCGATTCCCAACTCGAAGTTGAAGGTGAATTGGACCTGAGCCCAATCCACTCTGCTAGAGGCAAAAGGGTCTTCATTGGAAATAGCCCCGCAAGAATGAAATCCTCTTCCGTTGAGCGGACCGATCGGAAATATTCTTAAAGATGTGAATGTTCCAGGGTTTAAAGCAAGATTTTGGGCATTTGAGTTTTTAAAAAAAGACGGCTATCGGATTCCCTGAAACTGAAATAGCCCAGGAATCCACCACCATAGAGAGGAGTGAGTGATGGGACATACACGTCATTTGGAAAGAAACGATGTGGGAGCTAAAGTGGAGTGGGGAGAGCACTTCAAAATAATGGGGGAATGATCGGAGTTAGTGTGATTTAGATGTTTGACAGAGAAAGCAAAAGGAAGCGCATACCAACCGTCATTGCCAATCACCCTGCCAAACCTAGAGAAGATTCTCATCAGTCCTTGGTTATTACACTAAGTTAAAGCTGACTGCACGAAGGAAGCCTCAGATAAACCCAAGTGAAGAACAAAGGCATTAAAATCTTCAATTACCAAGCGATTGATAGAAGAGCCTCTAAGCTTCTCCACCTGACAGACGACGACGTTGAAATTCCCTCCTAGGACGCAGATATCAAACCCACGAATTGAAGTGCAAGGATGTTCTACCACAAACCCTGACGCTCTAGCTAGTCACAATTCGTGTAAATCGCTGATAAAAGGAAGGTGAAAGGGGCAGAATGAACTGAGCAAGCCAATGAAAGGAGCTGAGGAGAATTGATAACAAGCTAAACAGAGACCTTCTTATCCTAAAGAATCCAAATTTTTTTGGAGGCGTTATGCACTCCTCCTCCAAAATTTAGATGGATAGAAAGATTGAAAAGCACCGCCGAGGCCATAAATGGTTCTTGAATACCCACAGTCCGAATAGAATAATCCTTAACATTGCACTTGAGACATGAGATAAATGCCTCGTTCCTAACCCCACGAATATTCCAAAACAAAACATTCACCACAGGAAAAAAAACTAAGACATTAACAAGCAGGATACTCAGAATAAGATAAAGATGATGGTCGGTGGATCTCACTATATGCTCTCTAGTAGATAAAGAGCAGGTACGGATGGTTCTAGAAGTAGGAAGCTTAGCGGTAGCGTCTTTACTCTTCGAAGAGGAAATACAAGGATAGGAAGGAAGCACAGGGATATGACGAACTGCTCCAGACGCGATTGAAGCGCTCCAACCGCGGGGATTCGATGAAGGGTCTCGAGAACGGGGAAGCTAGTTAAGATGGAGGCATAACTCAACATTCTTAGCTAACCAATCAAGACGAGCAATGAGGAGACTAGTCTCCTCAACGTAATGAAAAATACAAGAGCGGGCAAAGGGAGAAGGGGAGGTAAACATCGGGATGCCAAGTGAGGGCGTCACAGATGACTATTCGGTCTCTGTCACCATAGTACGATCATCGAATTGACTAGTAGGTGAAAGGATGGACGATCTGGACATACACGGGGTAACGATAGAGGTCACGACAATCGATAATAACCGAGGGATTGGAGAATAAACAAGAAAGAGAATCGAGAAAGGAAAACAAGAGGGATACCACCGAGAAAAATCATATCGGAATGGATAAGCCCACAACACAAGAAGCAGCCACCATTAACGACTCAACCCATTAACACGAGAAACAGACCCTCGAAATAAAATGCCAATAAAACAGACCCAACACTAGCCATAAGGAAAAAGCCAAGATATTGGGAAATCATCGAGATAGAAAGCAGGCAACCCAACCGAAAGGAAAACAATCGAAAAACCACATCAAAATCAACAAAATACTACGAAGGGAAATCAAACCCCACCCAAAGGCCCAAAAAAGTAGGTCTATAAGTAGACGACCACACAAGAAAGCCAAGCACCCTAGCCCAAACCACAAGCCCGCCACAAAAGCCACAGAAAAATAAACCAACAGGAACCACCAAAGGCCCACAAAACAAAAAACAAGAAGACTAGGTAAGAACAAGATGAACAAAACCCCTAGAAAAAGGAAGAAATAAGGCCAAGGTCATGCCCAGCCAAAAAACAGACTCAACCCCACATAAAACAATGATCACCAAAAACCCATGGAAGAGCTTCAAGTGGAAAAATGCATCGTTGAAGCCAAGTTCGGACAAACAAAAAAAGAAGGCGGTTGGGAATCAAAGTTACCACCAAAAAAAGGGGATATGCACCCCAAAAGCATGCACAAAGCACACAAAAATCATAGAAACAGAAGAAAGGGCAGCAGGCCAAAGCCACAAGCACATTCCCATGGCAAGGAGAATGCACAAGAGCCCAATCTGCGAGGATCCACCTACATACCTAGCAACAAAATCAAAATCACGCAAACCAGACAAACAGTCAAAATCATTAGAGAAAAGGGCAACCTAGGGAAGAGGGAATGTGATCCAGCAAAACAAAAAGAGTGAACAACCCCAATCAACAGAAAAATAACAACCAACAGCAGGTTGAAAACCCACACCTCTATAGGTTTCCATGCCATCACCTCGCTGTTAGGCTGCAACCGACGGCAAACGGCACTAGTTGGTACGCCAGTCACCTCGGTGAGAAGCTGCAACCGTGAGTCTACAACATGCGCATCACAAGACTCGGTCACTCGTCGCGAAGCCAACAAATGACAAAATTGAAGACACGGCCACACGTCGCGAAGATAACAGACGATGAAATTTAGAGCCCCTTAGCCAAACTCACTTGTTTCGAGACAAGACCGGAGGCGACAAGTGCAAAACCGAGGATGCAACGTCCCCCAGCGCCTGAAGGAAACCAAGTGGGGCAAACAGGTTAACAGTGGGAAAAGGTAGTAGTGCTCGCACATGAGCCACACCAAAACATGAGCAAGCAAGACCCACCGAGTGAGGCGAAGAGGCTTGCATAGTAGATCGGAGTCATGACTAAACTAGGGGAATCAAGGAAGCAATGACCACCAATAGGCTTAGGCCGGGAAACCAAAGATCGAATAAAAAAGGGGAAGGGTGATTCTTGCTATCAGGTGAATAACAAGAAATGGTCCGTGGAAGGAAACAGATTGCCGAAACCACGGATTCCTTACCTCCAACCACACTACGGCGCGAGTCAAAGAAATCCCTAATCCAAGCATCATTAAATTCCCAACTCTTATGAAATAACTAATCCTCAATCCCAAGGCTAAAATTAGTAAACGTAAAAAAAACTCACAAAGCTCAATAAGCATGAAGGCCTTACCAACCAACAAGTAGCGACGAAGAAGAAGAGACCACAAATCATCCAATACATCAACATGAAACATAATCGAAAAAGGCCCAGAATTGGCTGTAGAAACCCTAATACCAGTTGCGGTTGCCACCGCCTCATACACCTCCATGACATCTGGACGAGACCCATACACCTCCATGACATCTGGACGAGACCCACAAAAGGAACCAACTGCCAGAAACCCTAGAAACGGGTTATTATGAACCATACAAGGTAGTAGAGATCCCCCGATAGGAGATCCACAACCAAGAAGAGTAGACGGAAGCGAAAAAGCAACGGAAGAGTTAGCGGAGAAAGTATGGACGAAGAGAAGAGAAATCAGATAAGTGAAGAAATCGTGGTCGTTATGTATCTTCGCCTTTGTTTTGACGCCCCTGTGTGTAACCTAAAACGAATGCCAACACACATCGCTACGGCCATCACCGAGCTAATCCAACCATACCACGACATTGCCCTCCTTTTCCTCTGCCTTTTCCTGTAAAATTGTCGCCTCTAACTCCTTCAATCACCCGTGCCACCATCAAAACTGAACCCCCTTCATCATGAGATTCTGAGATCTCCAACCTCTAATCGACAGTTCAACCGCACAACTCGAAAAGCTCGTTAGGATGTGCACCTTTGTTTTGGTGTCGTGATGTCTCGATAAACAGATTAAAAGAAACAAAGGGAGGATGTTGAGCAATTTTCAGCCATTGGTTATGTGGCGACTAAGAATTAGGGTTAGGCTTTTCAATTGAGCAAAACAATATTATTTCTCGAAATGTGTGCCAACATTTATAATTGATGGTCCAAAATGGACCGAATTGACACGAACTCTAAAGGAGACATTCCAACAAGCGGTTTATATGTAAAAAGGCCATATGAACGCAATGTGAATTATCTCAATGCCCAATTCTATCATATGTGATACTTAACCATTTTTCGGATGTTCAATTTTATAAATTGAACCTTGAATTCCTAACTAAAAATCTGCTAGTCAACATATAACGATGCTTATACTTTTTCCTTACATATGGACCATCTAAACTCAATGTAAATGACCTCGAGTCTGTATTCTACCATATATGAACCCATTAACTAATTAATGACTGATATTTAAATATTCAACCATTAAAAATACAGGTCGTTACAATTACCATAATTCATCTTATTTCTCAAATACACCATCATAGTTTGTCCCAAAACTAATGGTTTTGGAATGCGTATCAAAGTAGTAACGGTGTGGTGCCCGAAATCCAAATACTCCAAACCTACCTAAATAATCTAGATTGTAGCCTTACAAATGTTTGTATGCGAAAGATACCACATCTAAAAGTATTAATATAAAGCGATCAACAAAATATATCAACAGTAGTTTAAACGTTTACACAGGGAATTCAAACAAATAAATTATATATTCCAGACATCTAAATTTCAATTTCAAATACCTAACCACTTATTCAAATGTTTAAACAAATTATTCAGATGCTCGAAACCAAACGAAATTGCAATATCACCTTTCTAATTCTACAACTCCTTGTTCAGAAATCTGAAGTACATTTGCAAACGTTCGAACTTCATTTCCAGACTTCTAAAATGTAATTTCAGACATCAGATTGTCTGTTACAAATAGACACGAAATTCAAACGCTTGCAATATCCAATCTACTCTTCAGATCGATACATCATTTCTTCTTTGTGACCATAACCACATTCTCTTCGATCTAGAAACCCAACATCTTATATTCACACAATTTCCACATGGTTATTACCCAATGTATTATGGGTACGTAGTGACATATCATCGAGATACAGAGCTCAGACACCCTTTTACCGAAATTAAGCCATTGTTTAAACCATTCAATATTTGGGCAAGTGACTTCATACTTGATAATTGACTTTAATACAATGAACAAATTTCAGAACAATTCGACTTTGATAACTCGATCAACCATTTCAACTCCACATCTCGCACTCGAATTTGTACTGTCGACTATCCATCTTGGGACGAATACCACTTGAAGGTCATTCAATGAACCAGGCTGGAAACCTAACGCTTTACGAAACATACAAGTTTAAAACTTGATCGACAATTTTAACTCAATTATTATTTCACTGACTACATCAACTACTATTCAATACAATCCTATCACACCTACCAAACACTCAATCTATAATTAACCTATGCATCCACATTAACAATATTGAGTTTGTAACACATCAATTAAAAGAATTTGTTGTTCAAACATTCATTCACAAGATTCTCTTCTCCAATACCCCAACTCAATTTCAGTATTCAAGTCACAACTAGATATTAGCATCTAAACATATAACATATCTAATGACCATAGAGTATAGAATATATCTCATCACCGAATCACTATGAAATTCGAGCTCAATGGATCCCAACTTGAAGCTGCCTTTGACTCCCAAGATTCAGGATAAATCTTCTTTAGAACATTAACTTTTTGATTGAAATTTGCAGAAAATCGTTAAACTCGAATTAGATATTTTTATTTAGACTTATCGTTTAGATTTGAAGAAGTTAAGAGGATCTGTGGTTTGGAAAAACCAAAATTTCCGTTTGTAATAAGGAGGAAGAATAACGAGGAGGTGAAGAAGAGGATGTCTATTTCAAAAATAAAGTAGACAATGACCAAAATAAAATTTTGTTCATCGATTTTTTTCCTTCTCTTTTTGTAAACTTCATCCATTTTAATGAACTTAATATGTATTTCATATGTAAACGACATTACAAACCCAGGGAAATAGATTTAAGTCATAATTCATTCATTTATAATATTATTCTATTAAGTAATTAGTTCTTGTAATCATCAATTAATCGGTTAATTCAGTTTAAATACTAAACGTTTTCAAACATATCGCCAACCCAAGGCATCGATTCGTAAGTAGTATGGATCGATACATTGTGTCTCTCTTGTTTAAAAAATTGTTCATCATATTAAACACTCTAGATCTTCAAAATCAAGATGGTATCTTCTATTGATGTGTAAGAATGGCAAGATAGAGCGTAAAGAGGGAGTAAATTGTAATTAAAAAAGAGAAGAAGTTATGATTATATAAGGGAAAGAGAAATGGTCTATGCGATGACGAAGTCAGACGCATTGATTCAATGCGTCGACCGCCAATGATCCAATTTTCTACCTTCATCTGGACAGCGTTTGTTTCAGCCTCATTCCGATCTTTGACAGGCCCGATCATCAGATGCAAAAATTCAAATAAGGAAAAAGCCGTGAACCAAAACTAACAAATAAATTGATGTCAATCCTACAAAATACGAGGTATATAACAACAATAAAACATTATTGTAATCTGATACTATCAACCCACCCTGGAATACTAGTAGTTTCCAATATTTTAATTTCTAAGTAGCAAATCGCATGTAGATATATAATTATCATACTCTAGTAATGTAAAGGTGAATGGTCACATCCAGACCCGGCCCAAACCTTAGGCAGGTTTGCCTAGGGCATCAAGCCTCCATGGGGCAACAAATTTTTCTACGCGACCGCTAACTATTTGCCTCTGCCATAATCGCAGGCCATCAACCGGATGCGAGACATCCAAGCATTTCTTCCACTTATGTCGCTGCTTCCATCACCACCTCAGGCTCTGCCAATCAACTACTACATCTGTTAATCGGATCACTCCATTTTCCTAATTTTAACTCCAACCACTGATATTGCTCTTAAATTGTCGACTGAAGACTGAAGTGTTGATCGAAACAAGAATGTAAGTTTTTAATTTAAGAATTCAATAGTTTACTAATTTAATGCAAATTAAAAATGTTCTTGTTTAAATCCCCCTCTTTTAAGCATGATTCAAAACAATTGTATGAAAAAACCAAACAGATTTCAGTGCTTGTTTTAATTCATTCCTTCTTTCTTTCTTTTTTAAAGAATATGGTGCCAATTGAAAACAGTTTCTCTATATTTGGCTATAAATGATTTAATTCGTGGCAACAAATGATTTAAACAAATACTAGAATAGCAAGTCAAAACGTTTGGAATGTTTGATAGTGTTTTCACAAATTTTATGAGTGATCTGATTGTTGTCATATATTTCAAAACATAATATTAGTTGCAAAGAGGGGGAAAGTAATTTTGATGACATTGACATAATTACAATACTACTCTATGCATCTATTATTTGCTCCTCAGTCTCGTGTTTCTCCTCTTTTGCCAATATACCAATCAAGTCATGAATTATTTATAGATACACATGCAACATACATATTATTGTGCAACATATACGATTTATCATAGTCCCTTTCACATGTAAGATTGGTCGGTGTTTATAGATTATTAGACAAGTATATATCCATAGAATTGCATGTTGCACAAAGAAAAAAAAACATTCCTTACAATACATAATTATATGTATTGCTATTTAATAAAATTAAAAATCAGAGCAATAAATTTGAAAAAAATATGGTCCAGGGCATGAAACATCTTCGAGCCTGGCCTGGTCACGTGTCAATCATTCTACTTTCTTCAGCACAATTAACGCAGAAAAAATTTCTCCGGTCCCATGAGTGAGGAGTGGTTGATTCTCTATCGATGTTGCTACTGCTTAAATCACCTACACCCCCCCCCCCCCCCCCTCTCCCCTAGAGATCTTATGTTGTTTTCAACATGCGCAAGTCCTAGCTTTTCAGGTACTTTGTGAGCTGGGTGGGCATGTCCGAGCTCACGGGATTTAGACTTCTCGCAGCTTTCAAGATGCAGCAGCCTTCAGATTCTTTGTTGCACTGCTATTGTTTTTGACCTATCACTTGTTACTGCTTGTCTTGGTTCAGGGGTGCAGCGGAGGCTTGGTTTCATCCTTGTGATAAGAGCTTTTCAGTGGGCTTGATCGGATCCACTTTGTATCGTTGTAGTACTGTCATTTCTTTGTAGTATTGTGTTCCATGTTCCATGTTTTCTGTTTGTGCACAGATTCTGTAGACTTCTCTAAGCATCTGTTTTTATGAACTGTTGGAGGACATCTGTCACCATAGCTCAAAGATTTGGAAAATATGCATGCCTCAATTTTCAAAAGTGGAAATTCTATGCGATGGTTGCACCTCAATACAAACACGGTTACCACGACATGTAAAAAGTAGCGAATTCATCAAGACTGAATCTTGGTTTTTGAACGATCCCAACATGTGTTGTCTGATGGTTTTCGATATATCTTCAAAACAAAAATGCCATAATTTTACATGAATGCAGCAGCAGACGAAACTGCACTATGAATCACTTGAACCCATGATTATCAGCTTATAGGGTCAAAATCAATAGATATCAAATCATATATAAAGCTCAAAGTACAAAAAAAAAAATCATTAAAATGAGAGACATAATGGTAAGCTGATCGATTATTTGAAAGATATTGCACCTACGGTTTCATTTTCATATAAATTCAAAACAATATAAACATAGGTAGCTGTCCAATTGGTGGCTGGGTACCCTGATTTGAGTCGTATGAACAAAAAAGTCATGAATAACCTGGTGCGCATGTACTAGATATTCAATGTATAGTATTTTTTGGTATGCCTTGGACTGATTAGGGTACTTTCTAATAATAAAATAGCAAACAAAAATGAAAATTAGACACTACTGTTTTGGATTTCAAAATTTTAAAGGCTATATTATTATTTTATTTCAAAATTTTGAATTATAGAATAGTTGGATTTCAAAATTTCAGAGTTTTAAAAAAAAAAAAAAAACACAAAGTAACTTAATATATTTGACAATTAATCTTTATAATTTACGTAATCATTTAATATTTCATATATCTCCATGTTAAATTTCACCCAATCAATCAAACATCATCAAAGTTTCTGAACACATGTTCTTTAGAAGTAGATCTATTAGAATTACCAGACCTTTCAAAACCTGATGAATTTTTAGTAGCAAAGCTTCCAAAACCATCAGCCCTTCTACAATTTGAGCTTCCAAATCCACTATTGTTCAGCCCCGATGAACTCAAACTGGAATCCCTACTTAACGAACCAAAATCATCAAAACTAGCAGGAGACCTACCAACTAATCTACCACTACTCATGCGGCCACCACTGAATCCAGCAAACATGTCTCCATCCCTACCCTCTGTTGTCATCTTCAGAAGCTGAAAATGTACATGCATGTTTGTAAAGGGGATAAAACACAAATAAACGGTAGACAATAACTACTGCTCATCAAAACATCTGAGCCAAAACCGAAGTATTTGTCAATCTACATCCGCAAGTATTAAACTATCCGGCCGTCGATTAAGCTTGATCATCTCTTAACGATTCATAAGTGGCTCATTTTGTCAATGTGTTAGTTGGGATGTGAAATATTTAAAGAATTCCATATTACCAGAACGAATTTTGCTACATCACCCGAAACTGTTTCGGCTCATTCACCCGAAGAAGAGATAAAAGGGTGGGTCCTCGGATCCTATTTTTAAAACGAAAATTCCTGAAATTCAGGGGGCCTCCATCGTTTTATCTCATAAATCGGCTGTTTTACCCGATTCCCGTTCGGGTAATCTAGCAATTTGGTACCAGAACAGATCCAAATAAAAATATGAAATGAATTAATGATTAAAAAAAAGCATGTAAAATCTATCTACTAGCAATGTGTGCGTGTTTCATAACAATTCACTAAGATAAGTTTACCTGCGTAAATTTGCAGCCAATATCAAGCTCTAAACCCCTAACAGCACGAGCCTGCTCGTATGTATGAATGAGGACTGCAATGCCTTGCTTGCCAGGTCGCCCAGTTCTACTGGACCTATGAACAAATATCTCTGAAGTTGTTGGCATCTCATAATGTACCACCTAAAGATTGGGAATATTAAATCCAAGACTGTGAGATGTATAATATGATCGTTGATCGATGGTGTTTTTCCCAACTAGATATTAAATTCAAGAATATGAGATGTATCATTAGATTGGGAATATTGAATCCAATAATAAATTACCAAGTTGAAGCGAATAGTGCAATCATCCAAAGGTGAAAACAATACATTCATTGAATGTAAATATGACATCCTCCTACTCCTTACCAGATCAACATTTGGAATATCAAGTCCCCGGGCAGCGATATCAGTAGCAATCAATATATTGAAGCGTCCATCACGGAAACCAGATAGTGTTTTTTCCTTTTGGTTTTGTGAAATATCACCATGTAATGGTTTGCACTTGACACTCTTAGACATAGCATAAGCCAATCTATCAGCATTGTGCTTTGTCTGAGTGAAAACTATACATTTTCCCTCTTTAGCATATTCCTGATATAAAGGGCAATGGATCCAAATTATCATATAAATTATATGGAGGCAATGTTTTCAAAATGAGACTTCAGTCGTAAATGGTAAATCGTATATATAAAACTTTAAATCGAAACGGGATTCAAATCATAAATTGGAAATTCAAAAGAACCATATTCTTTGAAACCGTTAATATTTCCTACAAGCTTAAAACTCGATTTCCTCTCTTATTACATTTTTATTTTGTTTTGAAAACATTGCAACTGAAATTGTGATACCCATGGTATATTAAACATGTTAGCATAAGTTGAATGTTTTTTCAATTACAGTTTTCGCAAAATTTGAAATAGAACATAGATCGAATTGTAAAAGAAGAGATCTTGAATTGGGGTTTAAATCATAAGATTATAATAATTTTAACAACAATGTTTGCTGGTATGTACTATAGCAGCGAAGTGATCCAGTATGCTACCTTCAGAAGAACCTCTAAAGTCAATGCCTTCCCATAGTTTTCTGTTGCAATGGAATAAACAGTGATTCCTTCAGCTAGTTTGCGGTAATTTTCACCAACCTAAAAATGTGTATAATGTCAAGACAAAATACATGCATCATAAGAGAATTAAGATGTGAATAAATATGGAATGCAATTAACAAGAACTTTTTTGATTGTACAATGAAAGAAAAAAAACATTATGACAAGATCAAAAACAAAGAATTTGAAAGGAAATGCTTAAAAACGTTCGGAAGGAAGACTGCATCATGTAGTTTAGATAGGTCGCCATTGACAGCTATGTATTACAGTCACTAAATTTCCTATATGACTGTTGCACACGAATTGGCTACTGAAATGAAGGTTTGACCGGTCACTTGAAATTATGAGCGTTTACGTTTCGGTCCAGAGATTCTGGAAAATCCGTTTATTTACATTTCTGATTTTGGAGCTTCTCTGGAACCTTTATTTATATGAATATGTCATATTATATCAAAGGACAAATTTTCCAATGGGGCTACTTTTCAAAACAATTTCGCGTTTAGGACTGATTTTCAAACTTATTACCAAAAAGGGCTGGTTTGTGCACAGTCAGCAACACAGTCAACAATTTCGTAACAGCTTCGTCTGGGCGCAACTCATAGTTGCGCCCAGATTTTTTTTCTTTTTTCATTGGTGTTGTGGCTAAGCCACATTTTTTTATGGATTAAAAAAAAATACAAAGTCTGAAGTGGCGCAACTATGAGTTGCGCCACATGAGACATGCATTTGGGCAAAAGACATTGTGCCCACTTGGTTTTTTTTTGTTTAATATGGGCGCAACTATGAGTTGCGCCCACTCACTTTTTTTTTTTTTTTTTAAATCTGGGCGCAACTATGAGTTGCGTCCAGACAAGGCAGTTACGAAACTGCTGACTGTGTTGCTGACTGTGCACAAACCAGCCCTGTTTGGTAATAAGTTTGAAAATCAGCCCTAAACGCGAAATAGTTTTTAAAACAAGCCTCGAAAGAAAATTTGTCCTATATGAAATTGTGCCATTACTTAAAACTGCTATTGAATATAATTGTGATCTAATAAGCAAAGCCTTCAAATAAACAAGACCTATCGTTATTATTTTTCAGCTCATCCCACTATAACAAAAGCCCAGAAAGAAAAAGCCCAACAACAAGACACGCTTGTTCTTCACTATCAGAATAAAACCTTAAACCTGCTAACAAAACAGCTATGGTCAAAAACAAAGTAAACCCAATAGCACAGCTCGTTAATTCTTCTTCATCAGAATAAAATCCTAAATAGATATTCCTTAATTATTCATACTCTCTATTAGCGCTTAATTAAAGTCGGTGTTGCCATCTCTTTATAAGTTCAATCCATGCCTCTACGCTAAACACAGAACAAGTGATTTGAGTTTTTTTCGTTTTCTTTTTATCTACTTTTTCGAAACAGGTTTTTGAGAGGATTCCGGCCCGGTCAATGCTGGAGCCGGACCGGAATGGTTGGAATTCCAGCATGTCGGCTGGAATCTCGAACCATGATTGAAACTCAACATGGTAACATACTCGAGTACCCTCAAATTTTGTTAGACCAGCAGTCCCACGTATTTGGTTGTTTTTAGTTAATCAATTGTTCTATTAAGAGCACCAAGAATGAAAGATGCAGTTCTTTGTACCAGATGAAAACACCCACGAGGGCACAAGGTATAGAGTTTCAATGGGATATCAGCATACTCATTACTCACCAGGTCTATAGTTTCTGGATCTTCCATATATTTCTGTGTTAGCTTTCCTAGCCAACTTGGCATTGTGGCTGAAAACATCATACTTTGACGCTTCTTGGGTAATTTATCTAATATGACCTCTACATCCTCATCGAAACCCACGGCAAACATTTGATCAATTTCATCCAGAACAACAAACTGGACCTCTGATAAAATCAAAGAACTTCTTTTGATTAATTCAATGACACGACCTGGAGTACCAACTACAAGATCAACGCCACATCGGAGAGTATTGATTTGTGACTTTATTGGAACTCCTCCATATACACAAATTGTATCCAAAGAAGAAGATTCTCTAAATTCCTTTTCCACCTGCCTCGCATGTTCTCTTGTTGGAGCCAATATCAAAGCCAAAGGTTTCCTCCCTCGACTGTTATGTTAAAAACGATGCAAGCTCATATCAGACCATTATTCCAAAATGCCCCTCACACAACACAAATTTTGTTTCACAATATCACCGATTAATGTTTCTTTCCATGATCACATTTCCTTCACATAAACATTATTTGATATTTGTGTTAGTTAAGATGTTTACACATATATTGGATCTAAATTGAAAGCCTGACAGCAATAATCAATTAAAATGTAAATTTATCATTCCCTATTATATGACAAAAGAAATAATTAATTTAAAAAACATATATTTTATAAAATATTTGCAGCATAACCCATTCTAATAGTAGGAAATGTTGGAATCACATATTTTACAAAGATAAAACTACATATACAAATACAATTTTACCCATGTTTTGCATTGAATTGCAATATTTTGTCCATAATTGGAATTCCAAAGGCAAGAGTTTTTCCAGTCCCTGTTTTTGCACACCCTACCATGTCGCGGCCCTGCATTGCTGATTCGAGAACAGCTCTCTACATGGTTAGCAAGAGAAAGTTAATTGACAAGTTACTGATACAAGTTTAGCTTTTTACCATTAGAACAGTACCTTGCAATACAATAACCCAGGAATATTACAGCTTTAAAGTGCTCATATTATAGGGTGTAGTTAACAAAAGTTGCAATTTTGAATCGAGGATGGAAAAGTAGTTGAGCAAAATCAACAGTCTAACACAAATGAAAAATTAAACATATTCTCTCACCCCACACCCCCCTTGTCTCTTTTCCCTCTATTACAGTTTAGAATATAATCAGAACATATAATAACATCAAATATTAATTTCGTTAGCTTTGTAGTGCCTATGACGCTCTATGCCAAGTCGATCAATACTATCTACCTTAATAGATTCATTAAGGGAATCCACAAGGGCCACTAACTGACCCACAGCACTCCTAAATGCACGCATTTGTTAAAGAATAACGTAGTGCTGGTAATCGACATAACAACATGTGCAACCAAAACCCTCATCTCCTTTATGGTCACTATGTTCTCATTGATGGTGGTGCATTAGTGCGACATCGTAGCCAAAAGTCTACCATGGTATAAAATATAAACTACCAACCAATTTTGGCAAATCATCATGCGTATTGTTTATTAGCAACAGGGCAAGCAATTATAACCGAGAACAGCAACACCGACTCGACCAAGAAAACCCATACCCGAAACCAGCCCGACGGATATTGAGTCGGATCTGGATGATGAAAAATACCATAGATATCTATTAAAACCGAATCTTAAGACCTAAAAGCCCTTGACCAAAAACTATAAAGATAAATGCATGTTTAGCGTTATTATCCACTCTGGCCTGAAAGCTAAGATTTAGTTTCTGAAATGTATAGTTTGTACTCAACAAAACTTGACCCACCTAAAATCCAAACACGATGGATTGGGTCCGCATCCATCAGATTTGGTCTAATTGCAACCCCTAATCAGTAAACATATTTGGCCAACGAACAACTTAGTGTTAGAAGTTGTGCTTAGGTTCTAATAAGTCAGTGATTTAACATATGTTCATAATCATGTGTCCTGCTGATTAAATAAGATCCAAGTTATTTGGCTTATAAATAGTGCTTTGTATCCCATATTTATAAAATAATCTTTTTACCTCAGTAAAATACAACACTCTGTTCTAAAATATTCCAACATCCACTATTATAGTGTGTCCTTAGATACATGTGTTTTTCATCTTCCATGGCAGGTACTATTGCCGGTTGGATGCCATACTACCCAAGGTATGACGGCGGATTTTGATAGCACTGATAGGAAGAAAATGAAATACTTTAGGATTCATGAAAGGATTATACGAATATATAGATTAGGCTAGGCGGTGTATGTTGTTACTTTCAATCCAGAGGGAAACGTTATAGATGCCAAAGAAGCTTATTGTAAAGAAGAGTCATGTTCTTATCAACAGATTCTATTATCTTGAGAGCCACCTGATGAAGAAGGCATGGAAGATAAGGATCTCCAATCTTCAAATGGAAGCTTTGAAATATAAATACTGATCAAGTTCAAAACCTACTCCCACAATTTACATTATTCTTCATATTTTGCTGTTTATTTTTATTGAGCTGCATAAAAATTTCAAATTTAATTAGTAAAGCTTTATAAGCATGTTCATTGCACGTGCCAAAATTCTTGTATAAAATATGTGGTAGTTGTGCAGGTTGAGCAAACAGCAAGTGGAAAGGTGATGGATAAAAAATCCATCAAAGATGCATTATAGTAAATCACAATTTTCAAAGATGAAAATCATGCATGAAAACATAGGTGCTTGTTAATTTGGAATAATGAGGTGGAGATATGGCAGCACAATAGGCACTAAGACGCTTCAAGAGGAAAACCAAAAGCGAAGTTTTGTACACAGGCTAATATTCATATATAAAATGCTACTACGACAAAAAGATGTTTTTGTCAAATTATATACTAGACCCATAAAATGAATTACCATACTACCTCCTGAATTCGTCCAACTCTCCAAAATGCACTATTCTCACATTTTGACAAACAATATATTTTTATCATAATAGCAAAACCATTCATATAAGATGTTGATTTGAAGTGTACTTGGAAACTGTTGAGTATAACTGAAATTTGTATGAATAGAAGCTAACATGTATGATTTCACATTTGTCAACCAGTCACAGATCTGGCTTCTTGAAAATGAGATAAAGATACAGGAGTATCGGGTATGACCAAAATGCAAGTGCTAAATGAGGTCTTATCTGGTGGTTAAAGACTGCATTCGTAAACTAAAAAACAAATCCCTGTGCACTTCCAACCATGAGGAAGATCAGTGTCAACGGAAAGACGTTTAATCAACAAGTACTAACTTCAAACATGAATAGCTTTGTAAACTAAATTTTAGCACATCCACTTTAAGGGAATTCAGAAGTTTGTACGTAGATTCTAATTAATCAAATTGTTATTAAACATGTATTCATGCTTGTTTGCACCAAAAATGGTAAGAACGCCCAAGATAGGGATCCTAAAGAAAGAAATATGAAAAAATATTAAACAGAGAAATTAACACAAACAAATCAAGTGAATATACACATTTATAACGGTTCTGCTTTTAATCGCCTACATCCATTTTGGAGTTTGAATCGCTTTATTGCTGGAAATTGATGACTACAAAAGCTCAGATCGATAATACGTTGGTGAATACAATTTACTTAGAGAAAACCAAGAGCTAAAAGATCCCTTTTCCTGCAAGGACAGTAGTATTTATAGGCGGAGGCGATCTCGGATCGCGCTAAAATTTCATCGCTAGAATCTCAAACCAAAGACGACGTTTTCACAGAAATTTAAACCCCAATTAATGTTCGATTTTGGGAGTGCGATCCAGGGGCGGGCTCCCTTATTTGCTAGTATTATGTTGCTGAAGTTAGTTTGTTTAATCGCCTTGGCATTTGCTAGATAATGGGTGATCTTCGTTAAACTTGAACTCATGTCAGCTGAGTACCAAAACGGTACTGATCCTTTCATCGGGGTATGTACCGATTCATAGTTAGAGCATATAGGGATGTCATTATGTTGGGTACGCTTTACTGTTGCCTTAAAGTCTTGTATGTACTTGATATCCGAACTTTTGGATCATTAATATGTGCAGCTTACCTCGGAATTTGCTAAGTCGCACTTGCTAGGATATCCATATATAGACAGATCAAAAAGTTGTGTAATGCTCGACCCTAAGTACGTCTTGTTATAAACACGATGTGCTTTGAACCAGAACACGTTAAAACTGCCAGAAAGAGTTCCATTCCGCTTGGATAACAGTAGTTATCCTTCCGGTGAGTTGCTTTTTGTGTGGAGTTAATATCTCTTGTGATTCATAGCATTGCTTGGTCGATATCTGATTGTACAAGTACGAGATCGCAGTTTGCCAATAATCAACTTTACTCGGTTCAATCTAGCTAATGGCGGGGTTGGTATGCCTCGACAATCTAAACTGAATTATCACTCCGGAGCTCATGGGTAAATAACTATCTTCGCCGATTCAAGAAATTAGATGTTGTATACACGTGCCCGTTTGTTCATGTATATACTTTACTTGTCGACTTTAAAGTACGCTCAACCGTAAATAAATTGTTGTCGAGCTGAGTTACATACACACATATGAGCAGAGTTACTTTTAAAGTACCTTCCTCTACCCCTTCATTTTATTTGCTTCCGATCCGAACCCATCTCCTTCACCAGCGTTGAAACTTCTAAATCGACTTCATCTCATCAACTCTCGATCAACGATCCCGTCACCAGCCTATAGCGCCTCGCACACACCAAAGAATATCGTTCAAATGCTTGCCCCTAAACCTTAATTCAAATCGTGTTCAAACCAATTCAATTTGGTGGGTTCAATTTTTCTATTATATGTGACTTGATTTGTGATTTGATGATGAGATTTGACGGCTGTAGTCGCAGACGATTATGAAGGTGGTGGAATGGCAGTGAGCAGAAGACGACAAAATGGTTGGCAACACGACGTTGGCATACGAGCAGATGAAGGAACTTGATGGTTGGGATCAACATGGGTAGTCGAAACGGGAAAAATGGTCGACGGATCGATTATGGTTTGATGGAATGAAAAATTGGATTGGGTTCAAGATCGAATATGTATTCTTAGGCTTGGAGAAATGCGAGTCTACCAAGGTGATGGGATCGTGACCAATCTGATCCCCGAGCTTTAAAAAATTACAAACGAACCCTCGCATTCACATACGAACGCAAACTATCGAACTTGCACATTCACATAAAATAGAATATTGCCTTCGAGACAAAAGCATACTCGAATATTCCAAAATAGAACTCGGATTGGAACGAGTTCTCTATCTGAACACATTTGATTGCATATACAAACTTGAATTTGAATTCAAAGCTTCTAAATTTCAATTAAAGCTTATATTCACAATCACCAATGTGAAGGCTGGTAAGGATGTCAATAATGACAGTCGTTTCGGTCTAATTCTAAATCTCATCATCAACGCCGCTCTACTTATGAATTTCACAGCACTACACACACCGCACCGGCTTACACTCTGCGCTTGGGGGTATAGGTTAATTGCATTAAGTGTAATTATTTATTGAATTTCATGGCCAGTGGGACCTGAACACTTCGATCACGTAGCAACGATTGCTGCTGAAAAAACTGCCCAAGCTGATGCATACTTCCGATGTTAAGTTCAAGTTCACAATTCAGCAACGGTTTCAACTAGGCTCTCAATGGACCACTAAGTTGATCAACCAGAAGGTTCACACCAAGCACAAGAATTTCCTCATGATACTGAAGAGGGTATGATAGAAGGCATTCCTCCAGCACTTGATACTCTGGAAGGAGTTGCAATCCTGAAAGATCTGCTCAACTTTGTACCGTCAAGAATAGACGAACAAATCTTGAAAAGAATTTTGGACAAGCACAAAATGTCATTTACGGTATGAGTCTCAAACTATGCAGGTAGAGCACACATGCCTCCAGAAGGGTACACGACTTGTAATAGATACGTGTCTGGTTGGATGTGTCATGCCATTCAACCTGTATATTCGTGAGATATTGCACTACATGAGATTGGCTTCCCCCAAACTGCAACCAAATAGCTACAACTTTCTTCTTGGGACATATACGCTCATTCTTTCTCGAGTACCTCCAGTGCAAGCTCATAGGAGAGGACATTCGGTATATGTTGAACTTCAAGCAACTAAAGAACACTCTGTTATTATTAACATATTTCGCGGAAACCCCAAACAGTCAAGTCATCGCCGAGGTATGAAATAAACTTAGCAATTTTAAACATGTCTGGCTCTATGCCTATTGTCCACCTAATTTCGTTAGCCGCTAGATTAAAGAACGAGAGTGTCGTTCTCAATCCCATCACATATTTCTACTGTAATCAAGTAACATCTCTCGACTAAATTGATTCTCTAAATGGTATAGAAAATACAAGGAGGCCAGTGGTTAAGGAATACAAATCTTCCAAGGCAACCCTCAAATGAGTCTGTGACACGCTTACAGAAGTACAGCTTTCTCATCACCGATGAACGCTTGCATGACTTTGATCTATTTGATGACAACCGAAGCGTCGGTCACGATGACCTTAGAGCTCATGTTGGCGCTAAAGCTGAAGGAGAAGAAAAAGAAGAAGAGGAAGAAGACGATGTTAGCCATGGCATGCCTCAGTCGTACGTATGGACTTGAGGAGACTCAGAAAGACATTAAAGGAGGAGAGATGGATGGTAGTGATAAGGTGGTCGGTCATGACGATGCAGCTCTGAGTCATGGGCCATAAATTAGACCAGAAGGAAGGGTTAGTCATCCACTTTGAAAACGTCGATGGACGTCAAACATAAGACGACACATACATCTAAACGACCGGTTTCTACCTTAGCAGCAAAGGGGGAAGCTTCACTTGCTACAGAAGCAATATCTAATGGTCTCAATGACCTGCAGCTCGAGACTATGCTAGTTTACTTTGAAAGGGTTAATTCTGATAGCTTCTTCCCAACTCTAAAGGAAATTTTGCCCTCATTAACATGAGAGTGGTTACTCCATCTAGCAAAGCTCTTAAGCTTAGTTTGTCGAGGTAACAGTAGTACATTCACAACACAAGTGCTACACCACACAGCACTTGCTTGCATCTCAATTCATCAATTTTGATCTAGACAGGTTTCTCTTGCAGGTAAAATGAGATGAAAGAATGATCACTTCAAATACCTTGGTAGCAACCTGCCCGGGTGTAGGAGGTGGACTAAGTACTACTATAAGCCTCAACATTAAAGTGACCGCACGTTTAACTAGTTGTAATAGAAGAGAGCGAATATCGCAAAATAAATTTGGCCCTGAATGCCAGCCTAAGTCTTCATCTCCTCGCGGATGTTCCAATAGATCAGACAGTCGCTGTGAAGAATCACATGGTAGTCACCAATTCCGAGTTCATCTTCCGTCTCCTACAAGATCTAGATAGACCCGTTCTGACCTAAAAGGGAAGCTACCAGCCACTCATGCACAACTATCCGAAAAGTGGGTTAGAAGAAGATTCGCTGGGGGTTGCTTTGGCAACCCCTCAAGGTTGCCAGAGCAACCATTCGATTGCTTGGCAACCTATACCTTAGCTGGCTTTATAAAAGCCGACTAAGGGCAACGGTCATTTCAGTATGGAGAAAGGAGAGGAAGGGGAAGAAGATTTGGCGTAGGAGAATGACCCATAGTCGGCCTATTTATAACCGACTACGGGTACCTCAGCCGGCTTTCTAAAAGTCGGCTAAGGTGACGGTATGGATTTAACTCCAGACCATCACGTGGATTACAATCCAATGGACTAGGCGATTTAGAATTAGACCTCGTTTGGGTTGACATATATAAATCGTCTTGACTTTGAAGTCAAAATGAACTGGTTTTTGGTTAGAAAAAGTAAAAAAAAATTTAAAAAAAATGACATTTTAATCATTCCAAACAAAGCCTTACGGTCAGGAGGATGCGAAGGTGGAGTAGGTTATATACTCATAGTCAAAGGAAAAAAAGGCCAATGCAGCAATACATTATTCATTACCACATGTACGCGGGGTATAATCCTTTCATTCCCAATATTTAGTCAAGCATGGCTTGTATTTGTCCTTGATGCTTGAATGTGGCTTGTATATTTTTTCTTTTTTATTTGAAATTATTTAAGAGCATCTCCAATTGCTTAGCATTGTGAAGTGCAAAAATTTAAGTGACACTGGTTGCTTGACAATAATACGCATATGTGGCAACATTTCAATTATAGAAAAGTTGAGTTTTCCCCAGTGCAATCATATTACAAATTTAACATTTCTCACGTATCAATACAATAATGGTGGTCTTACTCGGTGTTTTAAAAGATGCAAGTGAGGTGCGCCTCTAAGGCGTCACCAAAAAGCACTGAGACACAACCATTGAGGCGTTTTTATTTAAAAAAAGGTAAGCCTCAATCATTTGGAGTGCAAAAAAAAAACGTGAAATGCGTAAAAAACATAAAAAAACGTCTATTTTGACAATATTACTCTTTATATTATTTGGTTTTCTATGTGGTGATTATTAACATAAAAACTCTGAATTGTAAATTTCATTTGTTGATATGTTGAAGTATGGATAAAATTAATTTTGAAAGTACACGTATTTTTGGTAACTCGAACAGATAGTTATTTGAAAGTATAAAATTTCGAGAGATTTAAATTTCTTATATTTCAAGATTTTAGTTTTCAAAAAATTGAATTAGCATGAATTAAGTTTCCAGAAATTCAATTTAAAAAAAAAATCAAACCTTAAAAATTATGTAATTCAAAAATTTGTAGTTTCCGATATTTTCATCAAAAAAATACTATACGATCTGATTTCCTTTGTTTTTATTTTTGAAAATGAGTTCCATTTTGAAAAGTAATAAAAATTATAACTTGAAATGTTTGGAATCCAAGTAAAATGGATTTTCAAAAAAAATTGAATGTGTAGTTTTTTTTTTTTTACCGTAACGTAAAAAATATAACTAAGGGTATATACAAAAGAAAGTATCATTGAGCATCTAGAATCAAAAACAAAAATTTATCGAAGTGCTTAATACTTTTCCGCTAAATAATTGTTTCAGTTCTGAACACTTATCCAAGACAAAAAACTTTGATGTGCTTATTCATCGGTAAGTTGGTCAAACAAGTGATCACTTATTCTAAACAAACGGTAACTCAACTCCATACGATAAAAAAGAACAAAACAATTAATTCTTTTTAAAACTCGATCGATTCAAGTTTTGGAATCGAAATCGATTCCTAAACATCGATTTCAAGTCAGGAATTGGTTTCATTTCCTAATAGTGAAACCAATTTTGGTTTCGTTCAATTACATGTTTATATTTCTTGATTTTACATATATTCTACTGCTTTTATCACTTTCTCACACTACCCCTCCTCAATGGATCTTATATCGTTTGCTAGTTGTGCAGATCCCGGTTTATAGGTTGTTGGATTTGGTCTGCTTGGAGCTGGATGGTGCATTCATTTCTTCAACCTAGGTGGGATTACTGGAGCAGGTACAGTTGGAGCTTTTGGTGGATCAGGAGATTTGATGCTTTTCACTGGCTTTGCCAGCCGCCTAGGATTTGACGGAGCATGTGGAGCAGAAGAATTCAGAGGCTCACGGCCGTCAGTTTGGTTTTCCCAGCCTTTGCTAGTTGCATTTCTGAGAGGGCTTGTCGTTGCTATAGCTCTATGCACGTTTCATGTGGAGCTAGGGGTTTTCATCGCCGGTCTTCGCTTTGGTGTCCGTCTGCTGAGGCTTCCTCTGCCTTGTCTGATGCATTGCTTGCGCTAGGCAGTAGTCCGCCTTTTTGTTTTACATGTTTTTGTTTCGTTTCTTTTGTTCGTGTGTGTGCACAGTTTCTGCATTCTGTGGAATCTGTTTTTGTGAGCCGTTAGCGAATGGCTAGATTCTCCCTTTTGTTATATTATATTTTCCTTTCTGTTAAAAAAAAATAAAATAAATTGTTGCTCATGTAGCTTGGACGATACCATGCTTACGTATTCACTTATTTCAGTTTGATCTTAGACTATACTTCGAATGTTTTTGGACAACTATATTTTTGTTTGAATTGCTTGAAGTAATTTATGTCTATTTAACGCTATTTTATGTCTATTTTCATTATATGATTTACGGTTTTTTCTCTGAAAGGCTTACACCTCAACATTTCGAGGCTTATGCCTCACCTTACGCGCATGAAAACGTCACATGTACACTTCCGCATTTTAAAATTATTGGTTTCACTTCTTTTTTTAGGGAAAAGTAGTGATGATTTTTCAATTATAATGATAAGTACATCGTCCAGAGCTAGACGTTGCATTCACAATATCTAGCAAAAATCATGGCGTGTCATGCTCAACATTTGCCAAGATTGTTGCTAGGAAGGCGGACTAAAATACACTTGTCAAATGCAAGGTTTAAATTAAAGCCAAACTCCAACCATTTGGGTAAGTTATGTTCCCATTCGATGACAACCAAGATGGAATTCGATCAATTTTTTTGTAGCGGTCTAAATTCCAAATTTATTATTCAATTGGTGAAAAAATAAAATAACAAAAAACGAGGAAAAAATGCAATAAACGCGAAAAAGAACTAAAAACACAACAAGACATAAAAAATGAACAAATGATAAAAGAATTAATTTAAAAGAATGTTGACACATATATCAATCTTGAGCCAATCAATAGAAATAACATGAAAAACAGTAAAAAATCAATAATCGAATTAAATTTTTTATTTCTGCAAATACATGGATGAACTATCCAATTAAGTATTTTTGATATAAAATAGTACTATAACTAAAACGGAAATAGAACCAAAAGCTTTTGAAATTTTAGTTATAGTATAAATTCCAAATTTGTTATTCAAAACGTTGAAAAAATAAAACAGCAAAAAATGAGAAAATAATTTGTTGTAAACCCGAAAGAGAACTAAAAAGACAGATTAAAAAGAGAACAAATGATTAAATGATTTTTATTAAAAAAAATACTTTTCTATATTCGCCAACTCGATAGAAACAATATGAAAAAGGTTAAAAAAATCAATAATCTAATGAAAAAAATAGGTGTATTACATATTTTATTTCCACAGATAGTAGATACAAGTATGAACCATCCCATGAAGAATTTCAATAGAAAATTGTACTATAATCCAAAATGGGCATAGAACCAGAATTACCGCAATTGCTTCAGATATTTTATACGAACTAAACCGGCTAGAATCTAAAATCTTTAACCTTAATCAAATGTCTTTGTGGAGTTAACTTCATAGTTACGTTAGAGGTGGAGATACACTAAAAAACAATGGGTCTAATGTTTTTCAAACTACAACTTACTTTTATCCCAAAAGCAATTTGGACAAATGGATAAAAAGGGCAAATATATTATAAGCGTTTCGATTTTTAGAAAGCAAACTAATAAATTTTGCAAAAATTACAAGCCTTATAAAATATTTTCGACATTTGTTGAAAAATAACAAAAAATTCAAAAGTTAGTTTAGCCTAATTAACCGCAAATAAGAAAAAAGTAAACCACTATACTAGTGCGTACCCAGAGCGTTGCAGACGTCAAAAGTTGTAAAAAAAAATATTATATTAACAAGTATAAATAAAAGGAGCGAGAATTTTTGTAGCATATGATAATATGTTGTGTTATCATTTATAAATCAAAATTTTATCATTCTTTATGTAAGAAACTTTTGTCAAGTGATTTATATAAGAGCATTTTCCTTTAAAGGACAAAGTTAACAAATTCTTTGGCCAAAAGTATGGAAAGTTTGGTTTTTGGCCAAAAGTCCACATTTTAGTGCAAATGTGAAATTCAGGGGGCCCACTGTCATTTCCACTTTACACTAAAATGTGTCCTTTTGGCCAAAAACCAAACTTTCCATACTTTTGGCCAAAAGTTTTGTTAAGTTTGGCCTTCTCACTATTTTCCACTTTATATAATATATATTCGATCTAAAATTTAATTTATTGATTTAATTAATAAGAACACAATATGCGTATGAAAATTGGCAGCTTTCAAGATTTACTAGACAAAACAATATAGTTGCCCAAATTTATTTAAAATATATATTTAATTTGGACTAAATAATTTATTTAAATATTGGACTTAAGTGCAATATAGTAAGATCAAATCGTAGAAAACTTTCTACTATCATAATTATAAAACATAGGTATTTGAGTGTAAATTCATGAAAATAATTAGTAAACATTATGTATAATTATGAAAATGATAACTTGCACAATTTTAAATATATGAAAGAACCAAACAGAAGGGATACAACTTCAATAACTAACTTTCATAACTAATGAGAGGGTTGTAGGTTTTCAACCCTACTATTATTTATTTATTAGATAATTCGTTAAGAAAAGTAAAATATAAATTCAAATTCTTTTCCAACGTTTATGCATGTATTGTTTATCATTTAATATATTCTTACATTTGAACAAACAAAGTCTATTCTAGTTAACATAAATATAACATGCATACTAAAGATGTTTCTTGTGATAAAATAGACAAAACAATAAATGTATTGAGTTTAAATGTAAAACATTATAGAAAACTAGGTAAAAAAATTTAATTATAGAAATTACAATTTATATTTATATTTTGCAAAAACACTAATTTGGTTTTTAAACTATGGTTTCATACCTCATAAATCTTAATTTGTAATAAATATATTAACATCTACTTCAAAAAGACAATAAAACATAAAAGAAAAAATAACTGTAATCGAAATATATCATATTTTAGTCTATTAATTAACGTAAATTGTAAATATACATAAGTAATAATTAACATTTTCAGAAAAGATATTAACTAAAAATATTCATTTATTTCAAAATTATAAAATACGGTATCCATCACTTACAGCTAATTTAATGTTATTCTTAACAAAAACAAATTTTATTGATGATAAAGAATTGATTTGATATATGAATTTTAGACAGAAATAATATCGTCTATGTTTGTAATGACATACCAAGTTTAGCAAGAAATTTTATGTGTATTTTTCTTGGTAATAAAGCACTAATTTTGTAAAGAAATAAGTATTGTGAATGTAAAATACTTTAAAAGGACCAAAGATTGTCTTTTATATGATTGTGGAAACGTTATGATAAATGAGCTTAAATAAAATATTAGTTTAATAATTTCTGTCAATACAAGTGAGGTAAATAATATGCTGATTTATTATGCCTATTATACCAAATAGTTATCTAGATTTATTTTAAGGTTCAATTTTTAGATCATTATACAAACCTAAATGTGAAATAACATAGTTAAACTTAAGAAAAGTTAAAACGTTATTGAAGAAATTATTACTTATTGATATTTAATTGTAAAGTGAAAATGAATATAATTAGAAGAACTTTGTAATGATTATCATACCAAATAATGAGAAGTAGTTATTTGGATTTATTTAAGGTTCAAATTTTAGATCATTAATTAATTAAAATATATAAACTTAAATGTGAAATGACATTATAAAACTTAAAAGAACGTTAAAAGATAACTGAAGAAATTACTAGCTATTGATATTTAAATATAAAATGATAATGAAGAGAATTAGTAGAACTTTGTAAAAATTATTATATTGATAAACTATAGAGATTTGAAAATAAAATATCTGAAGAGAATTAAGGCAGGAAGGAGAAATGCCTAAAATTAATAAGAGAGTAAGGAATGCCTCTATCGTAGTATTGTTTAATAAATGTGTCATTCATTTGAGTATTGTTATTACACTCCAAAAATGATTAAGGGGAGACATGTTTGAAAATAAAATTTGGTATACACGCACCATTTTTCATATATTTTTTTCCATTTTCGGCGGCTCTTTATCGAATTTAAGGGTGAAACTCAACCATATCCCTGCTAAATTCCGTGAATAAATGCGGCAGAGCCTTTCCGAATTTCACCCGTGCCCTTCCTTGACCAATTTTGGAATATCAATAACAATGCTCATTCATTTTATTCTAAAATACCCAATTTTAGAGTATCAATAACAATACTCAACCACATCCCACGTCTCTATCCATTAGTGATTGTAGTTCCACTGCATAAGAATAGGGACGCATACCCAATAAGCCCTATCTTTGCAAATAGAATATGGAAGAAAGAACAAAACCTGAATTGGAAACAGTGTTGTGATCCCTCTCTTTGCAAGACAAGAAACAATCTCCGTTGCAATCCCTAATTTTGCAATCACCAAGCCTTCTTTCTTAGAGCTTATGCTATTTTCCTCTTCAAAAACGCTATCTTCAATCGGATATTGCTGTGTAATAGCATCCGATTCCCTAACTTCCAAACTTTTTGTCCCATAATGGAACTTCCTGATCCCAGTGTCGGGAGATCCATTGTTTTCAGCGCGATATAGATACGACAATGATTTAAATTGATGAACTGAAGATGAAGCAACCGATTCTACTGATATCGAGTGGGAAAGCGCTGCTGAGATTTGCTTGGTAGCTGACTGTTTAAGAAGCATGTTCATGGTTCTAAACTTTAAGAAGATTCTGAGAGCAGTGAGATTAGGGTTTTAATATGGTATTACTACCTCAGGGTTTTGGCATTGCAGTGCAGGGTCCTGCGCAAGGTCCTCGTCCTGCACTCTTCGATCGGTTTAACATCTAATATTACAAAAAACCGACCATTATGTTCAATATGAAATACAAAATTATTCAGGGAATTGTTAAAGGGACTCCACATTTGGTTGAGGGGAGAACCAATTTTTATTTATTGTATAATTGTTATGGTAAGGACAAAATAAATTAGCCTCCCCTTAAACATATAAATTAAATTTTCAATATTAACCCCCTATAATCCTCATTAATATAAACTATAAAGCTTAAAACTTAATTATTGGTTACAATTTAATGTTGCACATAAAGACAAACAATGGATATAGTTAATGTAATAGAGACACAAGAAAATTTCATGGCTACTTAGAAGGCATCGGATTACGTAATTAATTATAATTTCATATTGGAATTAGTATGATTAATTTTAAATGCAAAAACGAAAATTTTGTTCTAATATGTTGTATCGAGTTTTTGTAAGGCAAATTATGTTCAATCACAGAAAATTACTTTATGTATACCACTATTTTGCTAAAAATGTATATTACTAAATTACCCTTCTTTTTTATTGCTTTTTTTTTACTTTATTAATGATAACTCATCAAACTAAAGCATTGTAACTAACGATATTTGATTGAATCTATGTAAACCAATTTGAAGAATATAATGTATTTTTAAACATGAAACCTAAAATTTGAATTGCGTGAACTTTTATAAGTAAGTGATAATTCAGAGTTATTTAATTTAAAAGTAGGGTCTCTTTTGCTGAAATTAAGAATTTTTTTGTAGCATAATAAATTGTATACCTTACACTCAAAAATTTTAAAATCCGTTTTACTGAATTTAAACTTTATTTAGTGCTATAGGTTTCCTATTTTATGTAAATAACTTTAAAGTTTTAGAAAGGTAAGAGGAAGAAAAATATAAGTCTAGTATTGTAAAAAAAAAAAAAAAATGTATTAAAAGTAATTTTTAGTGTATAGTAGTTTATTTTATTTTATGATGTATGTAAAGATGTTATTGATGTATGAATATAAGTAGCCTTTTTGTAATTGAGATGTTTTGTAATTTGCACGTTTGTTGGTTGCGCTGAATTTAGTAAGTTGGTGTTTAACATAAGTGATGAATCAAGGGTAGTTAGGTCTTTTTTTTTTCTTTTTTTTAAATAAATCAGACCCCCCTTAACAAAAAAATATTAAGCTAGAGTTCCCTTAAAATTATCTTTCCCTTAACCAAATTTGGAGTCCCTTTAACAATCCTCATTATTTATTGAAACTTATTTTAAGCAATATTTTAATAAAAAATTATAACATAGCTTAAGGGGAAATGAAGTAACTAAAAAAAGGAAATCCAATTAAATTGAGTTTCACATGTAAACCAACTTGAGACTAAGTATATGTTATAAATGTATTGATTTGAATCGATAACAAACACATACATACAAATTTATTATACATCAAATAGAATCGATGTTTAATTAAAACTAAAAAAATACAATTGTAGATATAATAAATAAATCATAAATTGTTGAACATTTAAATAAATCACTTAAAAAGTATCGTTGTTATTTCAAAAACTGAAAATATTGAAATAAAAATATTGAAGATAAAAAAAACTAAATGTTGGACTTCATCTGTTTTGATGTTTTTACCAACAAAAGCTTGATTCGGCTGAATAATCGATGGTTGGTTTTTGTTTTGACAACCAACTAAACAAAGAATGCTCAAAAACTGATTTCCAATTTAGCTTTTACCGCTAAACCAATTTTCTACTTATAGTTTTTTTTCTAATCAAAATTTATAGCTGACTAGAAATGTGAATGATTTAGCTCTAAATTTATTGCTATAAACAATAAGATATTAAGTATGCAGCTTTATGATTATTCATGTATACATGGACAACATTTTGCTATCATTTTCGAGAATGTTGCTATCTTATAGTGGAATAATGCTAATTGGTAATAATACTTATCGAAGGTTTAATTCCTTGGAGTATTGTTTTCAATTTATTTTCAACATATCCAGTTATAAATACAAACATCTAAACCTGCTAAGTTACTTCATTTAATATTATGAATACTTTCCTAGTTGATTATAATAATTCATATTTATGAAACAATAGTTTAAAATTACTTCTACAGCGCTTGCAGTTCATATCTATAAAGATTCAATTGATACTTCATATATTTTAAGCTACAAAATGTAAAGAGTAAGTAATAGCGCACACGACCCTCTGTCATTTCTTTTAAGATGGTAATAGGACATATACGTCAACTTAATTATATAAATTTCATACCAGAAAGAGGATAAGTAAGACTCACTTTCTAGTTTCTAATAACCAGTGCATTAAACAACCAATCAGCGAAGAACCATATCCAATTTAACACAAATTTAGGTAATCTTAAGTCATAATGGTAACCTTTTCCAATTCCAATGGTCACTCATTCCAATAATCAAGAAAGGAGAATTAGGCTATTGAGAAAAATCGTTAACAAACAAAAACATACTAAAGACAGAAATGTGTAACATGCTTTAAGTCAGTGAATATCAAAAGGGGAAAAAACTTAAATGCCATAATGTGGCATTTTAACATAGGAAATGGATTTATTTATTTATTCTACCAAGACCAGTCTAAAACTTTGAATAAGAAGAGATTAGTAGTAAACATCAACAAACCAACCCGAAAACTGACTTATTTTTCAACAACACATGCAGATACCATACAAAAACAAACAACTCATACATGGAGGCATTAAAAAGACAAACGGAGATAACCAATAGTTACAACATATAAGTACACAGAAAAACTACCAAGTATTCATAGATTAGACAATAAAATAAATGAAGTTTAAGTTTCATAATTCAAAGAAGATGCTATTCCAACATTTTATGTAGCCTTGTTATTTGCTCTTCTTGGTTGATATCCTTGAATTCTTTCTGGAAATCTTATATGCTTTGAAACCGTAACAATCGGATGCTAGGACAGTGTTAAACATGGCATCACATGCACGACATTGCACTAAGACACTAATCCTCTTTTTTTAATTTTTGTTGTGACTCTCAGAAAAGGACATTATACATATTTACATGTGTGTTTGTGTGTATATACTCAAAGCACTTTTAACGTAAATTCGTTAAAAAAATTGCACAGCAAAAGTTGGAATATTTCCCAAAAGGGTACTTTCTTAAATTATGTTGTAAGATTGCAGATGCTGCCTGAGATTGTAGCATGCAAGTATTGCCTGAGACGTGGTATCAAACCCCATTAAGTACCAATTATAAACTGAAAATGAGTTGCAAACAAGAGCAAATTCCCAGAACTTTGATTAATATGGAACCGGCGTCAGATGTCAATGCAACATAAATTGTGTGTTTATCAAAATATGATGGCCTGTATATAACCCAATTTCAATACGAAAATATCTACGCAATTCATCCGATTTTCTCCTAGTCGGTTTGGTCGAAACTGTGGGCACCGCCCAATTCATCCGATTTTCTCCATGCCGGAAGCTCAGATTCTTTTACTTCGGACTAGCTAAATGATGGATTCCTTCACTTCGTGCTGAGGATCTTCGACGCCCCAAAAGAACCAACATTCCGCGCCAACGAACCTCGGCCATGTCCCCTCCAAACAAACTTCGCACCCTGCCAAGGTGCGAAATTTCGTACCTCCACCCAGGTACGAATTTTCCTAACAGGTACGAAATTTCATACCTGGGAGGTGCGAAATTTCCGTGGCCGACAGCTGGAAGCGCGAATTTCCTGAAGATGGTCCCCATTTCTACCTACTCCTACCTAAACCCCTACCTAACCACTTCCTATAAATACCCCACTACCTCACACTTCAAATGAGAGGGATTGTTGGGCTTTGAGACCTCGATAAAGCTTCATTAATGGCATCTCCTCTTTAAGGAAGAAGAAGGGCAAACTTGTCCATTTTACTATTTCTTGCAAATATGACTATTGTAGCTTCATATATCATAGTCAATGAATGTAATGAGAGGATCTCGACCTTGTAATCTTTCAAATGATCAATAAAATTCCTACAACTCTTCAAAGTGGACATAGGCCCTCCCTGAGGCCGGACCACTATAAATCTCTTGTGTTATTTACTGTTTATGTTCTATAATACGTTCTTGTCTATGCGACCATATTTATAATTCCTAGTAATTAGGAATCTTGGGTGTTTGCGACATTTTTTGCCATCAACATTACCTGACATAATTCTTTTTACCATTTTTGTGGTCAATTTAGATAGCATTATTTAGTGCGTGAATGGAACTTACATTGTATGTCATACGGTGCACGTTCCATACGCGCATATAATTTGCTGCTGCCTTATGTTGATTTCACAAGTGATTTTATATTGTTTTGATGAGTTTTTGCACACGACGCATGGCTTTTGTAAATTTTATTTTAAAGATTATATATATATATATATATAGACACACACACACACACACACACATATATATATATATATATATATATATATAGGTGCTTGAGACAAAATAAATTTTTATATATTTCGGGTTTTCAGAAAAACTGTCTCAAGGGCGAATATATATATTTATATTTTCCCAATTATGGCTAATTTCTTACAATAACAACTCAAATGATTTCAAAACTATTTTTCTAAATGGTTTCCAAAATTATTATTTTCCATGCTAAAAAACACATTTTTGCACCTTCGAGATATCAAGAAAGAGATTTAAACAATATAATAAACCACATAGTATGAGACGCGAAGGTTAATTATATCGGTTAATTCTGGACTTGTATATCGGAGCAATTTCTTCTTTATTTACGCGTAGTTGGCAAACTTGTAGTAAACCGACATGTGAGAACGGGTGGAATGGGACACATTGTTACTACTGTTTGTGTTACTACTAAATAGTTGATGGCGTTTATAAACCATTGCATATACTGAGAAGTCCTGAGCGACTATCTCGTTACCAGTACTAGATAGCCCTGAGCGGCTATCAAGGTAGTCCTGAGTGACTATCCTACATAAGACCTGAGAATCTGACTCATAGTGATCTGAGTATCTTCTATTATAGGCGCCGAAAATTGCTTAGTACTGGTATATGATATTTCAATTGCACGTGCGAGGTTGCTGAGTCTCGCCAATATAGTTATGGATCGATATGATCTTTTATGATCTTCTTTTATTTTGATGTGATTTACATATATGATTCTTATTTATGATTTCACCATGTTACGGTATTTTGATGGCCTGTGAACTATCATGCGTTTGTGATATTTTGATGATTCATAACACATTATGACTCTTGAATGAGATTCACCTGAATAAGATTATGTTGTCATTTGCATATTATGATAAAACTTCCATAATATCTAGCCATGAGGCATGAATTATTAATGCTAATATTTGAATGAACCTAATAATTAGGTTATGCCTTGAATGATCGTTTCTATTGCCTATAACTTATACATATATGCTTCACTCCCGTACTTATCTTTGCTTCGTTGAGTAAATAAATTTATCGCATCGTAAATGTTTCATATTCTAACTTTCTTCTATAGTCTAAACTGACCCGTGTTATGCAATATACTCGGTCGGACCGAGTTGCAGTTTAGGTTTGTCACTTATTCTGGATGGATCTTTTCGGACTTATAATCTCACTTTTGGCTGGATATTGCATAGTTTTGGTTTTGCTCCGGTTAGATGCAGACTCTGATATGTATATGTTATTTTCAGAGACGATGTTATATGTGTATTGTAGTACATTTGACTACATGTATATTCTGCTATGTATGCACTTTGATTGCACTTGCATTGTGATATAAATGTAGTTTTGTGATATGTGATAATGTTTTGATTTGTTCTGAATACGATCCAGAGCCATTGTGGTTTTGTTTTAATCTTGTATTGAATACGTCAATCGAGTTCAAATTTTGGCGTGTTTAATACTCGGTTAAGACAAAACTACGAATGGTGGCCCTAGCAAGTCGTATTCTCCGTGCTATTAGACAATATTCCTCATGAATGTTCTTTAATAACATGGTTATAGCGGTAGAGACGTTACACTGTTGTATCAGAGCTGTGTTCAGAACAAACCATAATAAACAAAGAACAACAATCACAATACAATACAAACAAGTGTACTACAAGTGGAAAATCGTACCCAATCAGAGTATGCGCCAAACGGATTCTTATCATTCATTTCTCAAGAGTAGATGTTAATAGGAATACTTCTAGGAATGCATTTTAATTCCGTAGTATTCAAAGTTGAAATTGTATTATAATATATTACGCTGTTAATAATCTCTATCTTATTTTAACTTTAAGGTTATGGCTGGAAGAGGAAGAGACACTGAGTCATCCATACCTCTAACTGTTGAGTCGTCCAATGACACATAGCTTAGTGAGATTTTATGTCTACCGATCAGATTCTTGAGCTTATTAGGAGCAACCAGCCTCTTCCACCAACCTGATCTTCTCCTCCGCGCAAGTCAGCTTTTGTGTGCACGTGTAGCGACTTTATTCATCCCGGGGGCAAGCCATTCAAAGGCTCCGAGACAGTTCTTGAGGTTCAGGCATGGCTTCGTACATGCGAGCGCATCTTTATTCGCATGGAGATTTCAAGTCACCACTGCGTTCTTGTTGCGTCTAGTATGTTGCAAGAACGTGCATTGCATTGGTACGAGCTCCTTGTGGAAAAATTGGACGAGGCCACCTTAGAGTGGTCCCAATTTAAGGAGCGATTTGAGCTTAAGTTTGTTACATAGTCAAAGAATGCCATTCTTGCTCGACGTTTCCTTGAGCTTAAGCAAGAAAATTCATCTGTTTCAGAGTATGTTGCATCCTTTGAGACCTTGTCTAAGTATGGCCTTGAGCATATTAGCACTTCCTACAAGAAGAATCTTAAGTTTTTTTTGGGGTTTGAAGAAATGTTTGTAGAAGTCTCTCATGTTACAGCTTAAGTTATCATTTGAAGAGTTGGTTGATACAGCCTTGCATTTAGAGGTCGTGGAGAAGGAGAAAGATAGCAGTGATGAAGCTGATGTTCGTCGTAACCCTCTTAAGAAGAAGTTTCCATTCAAAAAGTCCAAGTCCTTGCCTCCTAAGAAGAAGCAACATGCTAGCTATAGTTCTCAGCCTAAAGCAACACCTCAGACTCATACTTCATCTCAGTGAGCATGCTTCAATTGTGGAGCTTCAGACCATTTTATTCGTGAGTGTCGCAAGCCACTTTTCTGCCGCAAATGCAAGTAAGAGGGACATTGGGGCAACTAATGTCCAAAGTTTTTGAAAGGGCCGAAAGTTGGAAAACTCAGTGTGGATGATGCTTCTGAAGGTTCTTCGCGAGCCCAAGTATTTCTCCATCTATTCTTGAAGCTTCTATGTTACTTCATGATCGTTCTATACGGGTTTTCTTCGATACGGGTGCGTTGCATTCTTTCGTATCGAAGCAACTCATCGGTGATTGTCAGTTGGATGTTTCTTGCTTAGTGACTTCACTGGAGATTGCTAATCCTATTGGGGGATCAGCGGCCCTTAGTTTATTATGTGAGGATATAGAAATTATCTATGTGGTTTCTTTTTCCATGTGAATCTGCACGTGATTTAGTATTTGGAGTTTGATATGATTTTGGGCATGGACTGGCTCATACAATACGAGGCCAGGATTCTTTGTTTAGAGCGGATATTACTTCTTCATCATCCAGATTCTTCTTCTCAATTATCTCTAGTACTTGGGGATATCGATAAAGATTCTGAAGCATCTTTGTTCGCTCTTAAGTCATAAGACAACATTGATATTTCTCAGATTCTAGTTGTATGCGACTTTGCCAATGTCTTCGAGCCTGTTTCGGGTTTACCACCCAAGCGGGCCATAGAGTTCCGTATTGATCTTGTGCCTGGTGCACAACCTGTAAGTCGACCGCCTACTAGAATGTCGACTAAGGAGAATGAGGAACTCAAGAGGCAACTTCTCAAGCTTGATTCCAAGCAGTTCATCCAGTCCAGTTCTTCACAGTGGGGTGTCGCAGTTGGGTTTGTAAGGAAGTCTGATGGGACTCTTAGGCTTTGCGTCGATTATCGCAAGCTTAACAAGTTAACCATTAAGAACCGCTATCCGTTGCCTAGGACAAACGATTTGTTTGATTAGCTTAATGGCGCCAAGATCTTTTCTCGGATTGACTTGGCTACTAGTTTCCATTGGCTACGAGTTGCGGAGGACAACATTCCTCTCACAACATTCTGCACTCGCTATGGTTCTTATGAGTGGCTCGTCTTATGAGTGGCTCGTCATGCCGTTCGGTTTGACGAACGCCTCGACTTTCTTTGTTGATTTGATGAATCGAGTATTCAGGGAATACCTCGATAAGTTTGTCTTTGTGTTTATTGATGATATTCTTGTTTATTCTAAGTGTGAAGTTGAAAATGCAAATCATTTGCGTATAGTTTTGGGCACGCTCCGTCATCATCAGCTAAAGGCTAAGTTGTCAAAATGCCACTTCTGGGAGAGGCAAGTCCGCTTTCTTGGACATGTTGTTTCTACCGAGGGTATCTCTATTGATCCATTTAAGATCGAGGCTATTCAGAACTGGAAAAGGCCCAAAAATGTCCATGAGATTCGCAGCTTTCTTCTCTTGGCTGGTTATTACTGCCGTTTTATCCAGGACTACTCTCGTATTGCATTATCTTTGACGAGTTTAACTCGCAAAGGCGTTTGGTTCATTTGGTTTGATAAGTGTGAGACTTCTTTTCAAAAATTGAAGAACCTCCTCACACATGCTCCTATTTTAATGGTTCCCGAGGGGAACCAATATCTTACTATGTATACTGATGTCAGCCATAGTGATCTCGGTGTCGTGTTAATGCTGAGAGACTGTGTTGTTGCCTATGCTTCAAGATAGCTATGTCCGAACGAAGTTCGGTAGTGATCCATGATCTAGAGCTTGCAGTCATTGTCTTCGCTTTGAAGATACAGCGTCATTATCTTTTGGGAGAACGATTCACATTATACACCGATCACAAGTCTCTCAAGCATCTTTTCTCGCAGAAAGAGCTAAATATGAGGCAACAATGGTGGTTGGAGTTCCTTACCTCATATGACTTCAAGATCCAGTACACCTCGGGCAAAGGGAATCGAGTTGCAGATGCGCTTAGCTGCAACACTCAGCAGTGGTATCGATGATGTTAGCCGAGTGGGATACTCTAGAGACTCTTTCTTAGTTCGATGCTTGTATTCGAGCCCCGTCATCTGATTCCCTTGCTCTATTATTAAGTATAGAAGCTCGTCCATCTTTGCTTGATCGTATTCATGAGGCTCAGAGACGTGATGACGATTTAGTGCGCCTTATTCGTTCGTGTGAGGCTGATTCCCAGGATGGTGAGTTGAGGGATTACAGCCTAGATTCTCATGGTTGTCTTCGCGTGAAGAACCGTCTGGTTGTGTCAGTTGATTCTTCTCTTAGACGTGACATTCTTGATGAGTGTCATCACACTAAGTATTCTATCCCCCCCGACAACAGTAAAACGTATGCCGATATGTCTTGTCTATATTACTGGAAGGGCTCGAAGTGTGGTACTGCAAGGTATGTTAGCAAGTGTAAGACTTGTTAGTTAATGAAGGTTGAGCATCAGCGGCCTTCAGGTCTGTTACAGCCTCTAGAAATCCCTGTATGGAAATGGGATCAGATCTCTATGAATTTCGTTGATGGACTACCTCATTCGAGGTTGGGTCATTCTAGTGTCTGGGTTATCGTTGATCGACTTACTAAATCTGCTCATTTCATTCCCATTAAGTCTAATAGGGATGTTCCACTTCTTACCAAGTTGTACGTTAAAGAAGTCGTTTTTCTCCATGGTATTCCCTTATCTATTGTCTGTGATCGGGACCCCATTTTTACCAGCCATTTTTGGAGTAGTTTGCAGCAAGCTTTGGGTAAAAAGCTTAAATTTTCTATAGCCTATCACCCGCAGTCTGACGGACAGACCGAGCGAGTTAACCATATTTTAGAAGACCTTCTTCGTGTTTGTATTCTTGACTTTAGTGGTTCTTGGGAGAACCACCTGCCTCTTATAGAGTTCTCTTATAATAACAGTTTTCAGGCATCTATTGGCATGGCATCGTTCGAAGCTCTATATAGTAGACCATTCCGGTCTCCTTCTTGTTGGCTAGAGTTAAGGGAGAAGTTTATTCTTAGTCCTGACTCCATTCGTGATTCTTCCGAGAAGCTTTCCATTATTAGACAAAGGATGAGAGAGGCACAAAGCAGGCAGAAATCCTACGCGGACAACCATAGGAAGCCTCTCAAGTTTTCTATTGCTGATCTCGTCTTTATTTGAGTTTCTCCGCTGAAGGGAGTTATGCGTTTCAGTTCAACAGGGAAGTTGGCTCCTCGATTTATTGGGCAATTTCCTATCACTAAGCGCATCGGATCTGTTGCTTACCAAGTTTCTCTTCTTGCTCATCTGTCGGGTATTCATGATGTATTCCACGTATCCCAGCTCAAAAAGTGTTTAAGAGAGTCAGATTCTGTTATTGGTTCTTCTAAGCAGTTAGATCTTGAGATTTCTCCCGATCTATCAGTTTCTCAGCAGACAATTCGAGTTCTTGATTCAGAGGTGAGGCGCCTTCAAAACAAGAATATTCCTCTTGTGAAAGTGCAATGGTCGCAAAATCCAAAAGACTAGACCTGGGAAACCAGGGAATCTATTGAGCGGCTATATCCTGATTTGCTTGCCTCTCACGGCGAAGTTGAGAATTTGTCTAATATTCTTATGCTTCTCTTATCTTGTGTCATGTACATGTTAACGCCATGCATGTTCAAATATTGGATACTTGTGTTTTGAATTCGTTATTTAGACTAATCCCTAAGGAAATTGCGGGGACGCAATTTTTGTAAGGGGAAAGTCTATAACTAACCCTGATTTTTGGGATTACATGTTGAAATAATTAAAATAATTATCATATTTGAATTGGGGATTGAATGATGACTTAAAAATATAAATAAGCCTAAACTATTTAATCCTTGGTGATTAAATAGAAAAGTTTGGTTATATGGTATGTTATGACCATTTAAATAATAATGTTTGAATGACATAAACTATGGAATTTCTTGGTTTGTAATTAACGCAATGAAATAGTTGATACTAAAATTAATGTTTAAAATTTCACAAAATACGTTAGAATTATGTTTGTAAATTTGTATAAGCTTAAGTATGTTTGAAAAAAAAAGATTTGGGTTGAAAACATGTTTTTATATGTTAAATATAAGCTAATATACGTAAATTAGTGTTAAAATAAGTAATTAAGGGTTTATTTGATACGAAATAAAAGCCTAGGGGCTTAATGACAGTTTTCCAGGAAATATCTGGAAACTAAGAAAGAGGAAAAAAAGATACGATGTTTTCATTTCTTCTTCTCGTAGCTTTCTTTTGTAAAATCAGTAAAACATGGAAAACAAAAATTGCCGATCTCCACTTCAAATCAGGTTATAATCTGAAAATCCACCCCAAAATTAAAGAGTTACGCTTTAATTCAACTTCTCCTACAGGTAATCTCAGAGAATCATGAAAATTGCATCAAATTTTGTATATTTTGTTTATTATAATGTTTATCTTTGCTTGCATGTCTTCTTTCTTGTTTCAGCCGGCTCTTGAAAATAATTCTACCGCAAGAAGCTTTCGAATTTCTTCCAATCCGAACCTAATTGTTGCTAAAATCAAAGTTGAGTTATATGCATAAACTCAGTCTTCTAGACTATGATTATTTTGATGCGTATAATGTTGTAAACAAAAATTGCTAGCATGAAATGAAACTACTATGTAAAATGTTGTAAAATTCATGTATATTGAATTTGCTGAAATACACAGTAGTAAAATGTCCACAAATTCCATGTTTCTTATCCGATTGAGCTCAAATTTTTTCTGTGGGAATTAGATTCAATAAGGAACAATTCTTCTTCAGGTCATATTTTGATATTTTGCTATTTGATAGACCTAAAATCGAATTGAAAATAGAAGTACGATTCTGTCTCGTTTTCTGGAAATAGGCTGTAGTAAAACAAGCATATCTCTCTCATTTCTTATCCGATTGAGCTCAATTTTTTTCTATTAAAACTAGGTTCAATAAGAAACAATTTTTGTTTAGGTCACTTTTTGATATTCCGTCGTTTGATTGACCTGAAACAGGTTTCAAAGTAGAAGTATAATTTTGTCTTTGACATAATTTTCTTAATGTAAACCTGAAACCATTTTGATTTTAACTTCTTCATTTCCTAACGAAATTCGAAGTTTTATAATGTTTCGGAAAGCCTAGACTTAGTACTACAGGTTTCATTCATTGAGTTTTCTGAAATTTAGGCATTTGTTTGGTCGAAATTGTCCTGTTTGTGGACTTGGTATTTCACGGTTGCCATATTATGTGGTGTGCCAACTTCTTTGCTAAAATTTGTTCGGTTCCTTTTCAGTTAAATACACACCTTACCTAACATAATTTTTTTTAACCATTTTTGCGGTCAATTTAGATAGCGTTATTTAGTGCGTGAATGGAACTTGCATTGTATGCCATACGTTGCACGTTCCATACGCGCATATAATTTGTTGCTCTCTTATATTGATTTCACAAGTGATTTTATATTGTTTTGATGAGTTTTTGCACACGATGCACGACTTTTGTAAATTTTATTTTAAAGATTTTTTAAATACAGATATATATATATATATATACACACAAACACACACACACACACACACACACATATATATATATTTATATATATATATATATATATATATATATAGGCGCTTAAGACAAAATAATTTTTTATATATTTTGGTTTTTCAAAAAAAAAGTCTCAAAGCCGACTATATATATTTATATTTTCCCAATTGCAGCTAATTTCTAACAATAACAACTCAAATGATTTCAAAACTATTTTTCTAACTGATTTGCAAAGTTAATATTTTTCATGCATAAAAAATACACATTTTTGCACCTTCGAGATATCGAGAAAGAGATTTAAACGACATAATAGACCACGTGGTATGGGACATGAAGGTTAATTATATCGGTTAATTCTGGACTTGTATATCGAAGCGATTTCTTCTTTATTTACGCGTAGTTGGCAAACTTGTAGTAAATCAATGTGCAAGAACATGTGGAATGGATGCGTATTTACCACTGTTTGGTTTACTACTTGTAAGTTGATGGCGTTTATGAACCATTGTCTATACTGAGAAGTCCTGAGCGACTGTCTTATTACCAGTACTAGATAGCCCTTAGTGGCTATCAAGGTAGTCCTGAGTGACTATCCTACATAAGACCTGAGAATCTGACTTATGGTGATCTGAGTATCTTCTATTATAGGCGCCAAAAATTGCTTAGTACTGGTATATGATATTTCAATTGCACGTGCGAGGTTGCTGAGTCTCGCCAATATAGTTATGGATCGATATGATCTTTTATGATCTTCTTTTATTTTGATGTGATTTACATATATGATTCTTGTTTATGATTTCACCATGTTACGGTATTTTGATGGCCAGTGAGCTATCATATGTTTGTGATATTTTGATGATTCATAACACATTATAACTCTTGAATGAGATTCACCTGAATAAGATTATGTTGTCATTTGCATATGTTCATATATGGTAAAACTTTCATAATATCTAGCCATGAGGCATGAATTATTAATGCTAATATTTGAGTGAACCTAACAATTAGGTTATGCCTTGAATGATCTTTTATGTTACCTACAACTTATACATATATGCTTCACTCCCGTACTTATCTTTGCTTCGTTGAGTAAAGAAATTTATCGCATCGTGAATGTTTCATATCATATTCTAACTTTCTTCTATAGTCTAGACTGACCGTGTAATGTAATATACTCGGTCAGGCCGAGTTGCAGGTTAGGTTTGTCTCTTGTTCTCAATGGATATTTTTGGACTTATCATCTCACTTTTGGTTGGATATTGCATAGTTTTGGTTTTGCTCCAGTTAGACGCAGACTCTGATATGCATACGTATATTTTGGGATATCGTAGTACATTTGACTACAAGTATATTCTGCTATGTATGCACTCTGATTGCACTTGTATCGTGATATGAATGTAGTTCTGTGATATGTGATGATGTTTTGATTTGTTCTGAATACGATCTAGAGCCGTTGTAGTTTTGTTTTAATCTTGTATTGAATACGCCAATCGAGTTCAAATTTTGGCATGTTTAATACTCGGTTAAGACAAAATTACGAATGGTCGCCCTAACAAGTCGTATTCTCCGTGCTATTAAATAATATTTTCTCGGGAATATTCTTTAATAGCATGGGTATAGTGGTGGGGACGTTACATAAACCTTTTGATTCGACGTGAATTTCAAAAAATAATACTGTGATTTTACTAGAAAATTAAAAAAATCTCCTCCGATTAATTTAAATGTATTATAATGTAAATGTTGATTTGAATTATGTAAAGTAGAATTTTTTTAAATATAAGTTCAACTTGCATAATTAAACCAATACATTTAATAATAATATCTTTAGTGTCTCACCGCTTTTGTATCAGCGTGAACTACGAAAATTGTCTTCTTCATATCATTTAAATACATGGTCTTACTAAACATATTTTTTACAAATTCAAATTGTTTTTCAACATATATTACCAAATTTTAATATCATTTAAAAGTAATATTTAACATGTAAAGTTCATTTACAAGTTCGTTCTTTGTTACTAATAGTACAACTAAAGATTAACACAACAATAAAAAATTGATTTTGCAATTTCTTTAAGTATTGAAAAATTTTATTATCACTTAAAAATAAGATGTAACAAATACATATTTCTTAATACATCGTTCTTTATCTACTAATAATACAAATAAAATTAAATTAATATGAAAAAATAGATATTGGAACTTAATAATCTAAAATTAAAATCCATATAATTATGCTAACATTTTTAAATTACAATTCATGCGCAAAATATATTTCATGGTCAGGTGCGAAGTGCATGTCGTAATACTCTTATATGATAAATAAAATTTATTCACATAGCTAAACTAGTCTAAAAAATAGTCAAAATTAGTAATGTTATCAATATAATAAAATTCGATTAATTTTTTAAAACCAATAACTGAACTAAATTATTTTATGAGTTGATTTTAAGTCAATTCGATATTAAAACAAAACAAACTGATTGAAATAAATTGGTTAGGCTTGTCCATTTTGGGTTTAACCAAAGTTTGTTCACCCTTTTTCCTGGTCCAAGTTAGTAAAATTAGTTAATTACCCATTGAGTTTTTCCTTCTTTTTTTTTGAAATAGGCATGTGATTTATAAAAAAAAACTGAAAGAGACCCCTAGCTAATTTTTCATACTCATATGGATGTATGCCCAAAAGTTTTACATTTTAAACAGATTAAAGCCAAACGATTGCTTGGTCCATTTTGTTCGATATTGTTAGTGCTAATTGGTTTTGTCTCTTGTTTTCACCACTATTTTGCATTTTTCCTCAATATCTATTTCCCTTTTTTGTTAATTCTGGTTGATATTTTGTATTAGAAAATTTGTGGTTCAAGACGATTCTGATGAAGATAATGCTGCATTTCTTATTTAAAGGATCTATGAAATAGATTAATTCGGACAATAGTCCAGCCTGCCAGGTACAGAAGAGTTATCAAATTGTTGATTTAGGATTCAATAAAGCATTAGAATAGCATAACTAAGTTTAAAATTTATATGATTTTGATATAGCAAATAAAACTTTAATTTGGTTTTTGATGATGCAAGATTACAGAGGCAAAACAGTGTGGAGAAGAGGAAGAGTTTTGCAATGATTCTGAATTTGCAACACATTGATGGTGTTGCTTCTTAGGTGCTTTCAACTTTGTAAATCTATGAGGAAGGAGAAAGAGTTGATAATAATGATCATCAGTTTTTGGGTTTCTCTATTTGTATAGTATGAGGAGGTGTCCATTTGCCGGGTGTCGCTTCAATTCCCTATGTCCAAAACCGAAATATTTGCGAATTTGTCACCCCTCTTATTTGAATTTGATATCTGGGTTGGGTCTATAATGAGAAGAAATTTGACCATTACTATTTTCATATCTTATCCAAAAATATGTTACTAAATCCGGACCCAAAATCGGTACTTGACCCGATTCGGTAGGACAGACGACGGGGACGACGTGCACATGTGTGGTGGTTGTGCATGACTTTCCTTCGCACAATAAAGCAAACATTTAGGTGCTTTAAAGCCTGAACCCCTTCATGAGAATCCATTATTTAAATAAATATGGTCTCTTATTCCCTGTGATGTGGGACAATTGTTTGTTCTTTCTTCCTTCTTCCCTTTTCCCTCTTTCCTCTTCTTTTCTCTTTAAACACAAAACAATTGAGAAAACTTGAAAATATCCAACACTCTCCCCTTATTTTTAAGATTGGGCAATTTTAAAAAAAATAAGTCTAAAAACTAATAGCTGCATCACTTGAGTGGTTGCGTACGTACCCAAGTGGGATAAAGCTAAACATAGTTCAAAAACAAAATTTTCATTATTGTGAAAACTAACACATAAATAAGAGGTATCTTTTGGGTTTGGACATTTACTTATTTTGAATTTGAACTTTTATTTGATGTAAACCATCCAAAGCCTTACTGAGATTCTAAAGTGAACGGATCTTGAACCAAGTATCTCTAATGATAAAACCAGAACAACCACACATGTTTATTTTCTTAGGTAAAGTGTTTTGTATTGCTCAGCACGTTAATGACCATGTGTATTTAATCATAGGTTCATGAGTCTGCTTTAGAAAGTGGTTTTACAGTCTTGGAAATGACCTAATTTCCATGCACATATACGTAAGTCTCTTAAGCTGTTTCTGTGATACATCTTTATGGGTATCTATACTTATTAAGGATATTTATTTATTCTTTGTTCTTCCAGATTCCAACACTAAATATTATAGGAATTTTTGACTTAGTCTTGTTTCGTAATCATTTTATTATCTTGTTGGTACACATTGAACTTTTTCTATCCTTTTTAAAACATAATTTGGGTTTTTGTTATGGATGATCAACCTTCATTCATAGACCTTAGTCTCATTTACTTTGACTTTATAGAAGCCATTGCCTTTGGAAGACTATTAGTAAGTGGATTAGCTAAATTTTCCTTTGTTTCTATGTAATCAACAATTATTACTCCACTTTTGAGCAACTACCTTATAATTTGATGTCTTAGAATGTCATGCATAGACATGTCATTATGTGTTTTGTTTTAGACATTGTATATCGTAGCCTAAACATCACAAATAATCAAGGCTGCTGGAGATGGCTTCTTCTATAATGGAATTTCTATTAATAAGTTCCTAAATCATTTTGCTTCCTTACATGCATCTGCTAATGCTATCAATTCTAACAACATGTTGAACCAGATCTATAGGCATGCTTCTTGGAATTCTAAGACACAACAACTCTTCCTAATGTAGATATCCATACAATCGCAGATTTAGCCTTGGTATCTATATTGTTTCAGGTCGCATCGCTATATCCTTCTATTACAATAGAATATCTTTTATGAGATAAACCATAGTTAATGCTTCCTTTCAAATAAGCTAGAGCTCCATAATTGCCTTTCTAATGTTAGAAATCTGAAATACTCATAAATCGACATGACACACTAATAACGTGTGCAATATTGGATCTAGTACAATGGATAAAATGCATAAGACTTCAATAACATTGGAATACTCAGGTTGATAAATGGTATGTTTTGTCTTATAAAGCTAGAAGGGGTTACCTTTTGGAGATAGCTGAAAGGGGTTACCTTTCGAAATTTCTGAAGTAATTGATTGTTAAACTTGGTAGGACACCATTGAAAGTTGCACGTGTTATTTGGTGGATAACCATGGACACGATTTATGCATTTGTGTGAACGTTATAGTTACTAATGGGTGAAATAAATTGGGGGTACCAATTAATTTAAATAATTAAGTTTTTGATTCTGTTGTTTGCGGGGAGATACCCTACGAAGCATGGAAGGGGGATCATAAGGCTCTGTTGCGTAACAAGGGATTACCTTGAGTTGCATAGTACATATACCAGTAATAAAGAGATTGGAGTTACCAATTCAACCTAAAGATAATGCATCTGGACCCATTGCTTCGCGCAGTTTGGGAGGTGTTTTGATTTTGAAGCTTAGCAGGTGTTTATGTTGTTACACCTAGTACGGAAACCAAAAGAAAGAACAAAAATAAAGGATAATCGTTCAAAGCCTGGAATAATGGGGATGGGTAATCCATTGTGTGATGCTTATTACACATTTTTGTTGTCACTTATGTTGTTGTGGCTTTTGTTCTAACCATTGAAGTGCAAGAGCAAAGGGTTGCTTCCGGAAGGGATTTCGAAGATGACTTGATACTAGCATGGGGGAACCGGTTTTGCTATATGGCGTGGTCTCACTATTTATCTTTATGTTGGGTATAAAGGATTATTATTCACATTAGTCTATTGATTATCCCGAAGTTTTTGCTTTCTCCTTTAGCTCTCGGGTGCTCGTTTGAGTAGACTAAGGGTTAAGGTATTTCAGTTATTTTCTTCGAATAGCTTCCGTGGGCAAGTAGGAGGTTATAGCTATTTAGGTTTTCTACTATTTTGTTTCTTCTTTTGTGTATGTACCGACGAAGTTGTAATTGCCTATATATTTAGACTCTAGTCAACCGTGAGAGCATCGACATATGTTTCTCTCGTAATATATTTTGTACTAATTTATTCTCTAAATGGGTTATACAAAAGGGATGTATGAATGAAATGAATATCAATGAATGTTTTGTGAAGTTTTTCACACTCCCATGTCTCCGGATATTATTGCTTACAGTTTTCTATCACTGAAAACCAATACTGGAGATGACTGCAGCTCCTATCAGGTTGTACCTTCGATCTTGGGGAACATGGCATTACAAATTCAGTATCAGAGCATGGTTTTATGCAAATTTAGAAGAATGCTTTCCTTATAAGGATTTTCAATTAAAACTCAAAGTTCAGATAAATATTCTAATAGTTGGGATAATGAAACTATAATGTATTTGTATTTGTATTTGCATTTGCATTTGTTTTATATAAGTACATATATATGTGCGCGGTTTTAAGGTTATCCTTCAGTATCTTGTTAAGGTATATCTATATAAAAGGCAAGTAAGATATTAGGAGAAGGAGTGCAATACTGAATATTGGTGGTCTAAACACACAATTAATGGAAATATTCCACTTTTAGAGGGAGGACATGGACGGAGGGCCAACAAGAACCAAGGTGTTGTATACATGTTAGTGAATATGGGGAAGTCGATCCATATGTTCATCCAGATGTTACAAGCCGGAGTTATTGCTGGTCTCAGATGAGTGAATCCTGAAGCGCAAGTTGGAAACAACTATGCGAAGTTGACTAGAGATTAAACCAGCTTAGGAGGAAAGCCAGTTTTTAGAACGAAGGATGTTGTTGTTGATACTTGGTTGTTGCATTGCGAAAGAATCTTTGGGGACTTAGGCATGACTGATGAGTAGTAGAGAAGATTGGCTTTGTGACATCTATAGAGCAATGTGTTGCATTGGTGAAACAGTGTTATACTACCACACCAGAGGAAAAAATCACCTGGTAAGACTTTCAGAGTAGGCTTAAAGCAAAGTTTATGTCGAAAGCTGCCTAATCTATGATGATGAGGAAACTTGATAATTTGAAGCAAGGAGGGATGACAGTGGTGGTGTATGCCGCTAGGTTCGATGAAATATCTCTTTATGCCCAAGGGACAGTTGGTACTATCATTTTGAGAAATGAGAAATTCATTAACGGGCTAAGGTTTGAGATTATGAAAGCAACAATGACTCATTTATGAGACACTTGTGATGTTGTGGTGGAGTTGGCTATTTATAATGAAGAGATGCTTAGGGAAGGTGAAAACCAGGGATATCAGGGAAAGAAAAGGAAATTTTCTAAGAGCGGGAAGGCTCGGAAAGAAGGAAAGCCAAAGAGTAATCATGCAAAAATTGTTTACATTAAGTGTCACCGAAAGGGTTGCTATTCGACAGAATCCAAGGCAGGGGAAGCTAAGACCACTATCAAAAGGCAGAATGTCTTGTGCTTTAATTACAGTCTACTTAGGCATTATAAGGACAGATGTTGGGAGGAAGCCAAGGGTAAATTAATGGTTGTGGAACCTTCATTTCTAGATCTACCATGGCGGAGAAAGTGAAGATCATGTTGGAAGGTACACTTTTGTTTTATTGCATACTTGTTAGAGTTTCATTTAACATTGGTGCATCACATTTATTTATCTCTAAAAGTGTAATAAAATAAATTATGTTTACAACCATCATACCTAGTTACTTCCTCTAGGGTGGTTAATCCTATCGGAAGGAACGCAACTCTGGGGTTGAGATGCGGTAACCTACAATTTCAGTTGCCAGGTTATGCATTTGTTTATAACTTGTATGCGTTTGGTTTTAAGGGTATCAGAATTATTTTGGGTATGGACTGGTTAAGTTGTTATGATGCGAGCGTATTGTGTCGAAGTAGAGAATTATCTTTGAAGCATCCCAATAGAAGCAATAATATTGTGTTCTTGGTGGAAAGAACAGTTCCACAGATGCCTTCATGGATGAGTGTTTTGGGATTGGAGGTTGAGCTAAGTAGCATTCTAGTTATAGGAACTGGCCAACATCTTCAAACAAGTAGAGATTTCCAATCTATCGAGTTCCAGATCGATCTCATATCGGGAGCAGAGCCAGTGAGTAGAATACCTAGCCGAATGACCCCTTCAGAGATGAAAGAGTTGAAGGTGCAGCTTGTCGGATTGGAAGCTAAAAACTGTATTCCTCTATGTAGTTCGCTTTGGGGGGCACGTCGATATTATTCATAAAGAAGCCCAATGGGCCGTTGAGAATGTGTATTGATTACCGAAGGCTCAACGAAAGGATAATGAAGAATAATTATCATTTACCTTTTATCGATGATCTATTTGATCAATTGCGCCCAACAAAAGTGTCTTTGCTATTGGATTTGGCTACTGGGTTTCAATGGTTGAGGGTAGTAGAAGAGAGTGTTTCGTTGACTATGTTTCATGCCATATATGCATCATATGAATGGATAGTTATGCCATTCGGATTGACGAACACGCCATCTTTCTTCATGGATTTGATGAACTGAATATTTCAATAATATATAGACAGATTTGTGTTGGTTTTCGTTGATGATATATTAGTTTATTCGAAGGATGCGAAAGAGCATGTGACTCACCCTTTGGATAGTGCGGGAGACTTTGCGGAAGCACTGCTTGAAGGCCAAGTTTTCTAAGTGTCGGTTTTGGAAAAGAAAAGTGAAGTTCCTTGGTCACACAGTTTCAGGAGAAGGATTGTCAGTAGATCCAGCAAAGATGGATGCTCTTATTAGTTGGAAGAGGCCTAAAATGTTATGGAGGTCTAAAGCTTTCTAGGATTGGCCAGATACTACTGAAGGTTTATTAAGGACTTTTCGCAGATAGCAACGTCACTCACTTAGATAACCCGGATGTTAAGTTTATGTGGTCTAATAAGTGTAAGGATGCATTCTAGAATTTCAAGCGCTTGTTAGCCAACACATCGATGTTGGTGGTACCAAATGGAAACCAAGATTTACTTGTTTATGTTGATGCTTGGGAACAAGGTTAGGTGTTGTTCAGATGCAAAAGGGGAAGGCTATATCTTGTGCTTTCGACAGTTGAGACCTCATGAAGTCCGATACCCAACTCATGATCCTAAGTTAGTTGATGTTGTTTTTGCCTTGAAGATTTGAAGGCATTACTTATTGGGAGAAAGGTTCGAGTTGTTCACGCAACATAAGTCATTGAGATGCTTGTTTTCTCAGAAATGATTGAACATGCGATAACAGAGATGGTTGGAATTCTCGGCAACTTATGACTTTGGCATAGATCATACCATTGAGGGAGGAAATAAGCTTGTTGATGTCCTTGGTTGGAAACACCAAGGGATGGTGCCCATTATGTTGAATGAATGGAAAGACTTAGAAGCTTTAGTCACATACAATGTGAGAATCAGGTCGATAACTAGTTCTAGTGGAAGCACATCGATTGTGTCATGTTTAGAAGTTTGATCAGCTTTGATAGAGAATATTGCTATTAGATAAGGAGAGGATCCTTTGTTGGTTGAAAGGATCAGAGGGCATAGAGCTGTAATATAAGGGAATAGCCTTTGAGAGTTCACTTATGACCGGAAGGGCTGATTACGGAAAAATGAAAGCTTATGTATTCCGATGGTTGGTGACATAAGAAAGGAAGTTCTTAGAGAATGCCATCGTTATAAGTTCTCGATACCATCCTGGAGCAACCAAGATGTACCGTGATATGAAGCGATACATCCCAGAGGAACCAACATATACCATGACATGAAAAGAAGCTTCTTCCAGGATGGAATAAAGAGGGATGTTGGCTTGTGGGTGAAGAAATGTATAAACTGCTAGCAAGTTAAAGAAGAGCACCAGAAGCCTAGTGGTTTTTTACAACCATTATATATTCCATTTGGAAATGAGTTTCGATATCCATAGATTTTGTCCTTGGACTATCAAGATCAAGGAAGAGGGAACGAAATCATATAGGTTGTCATGGATAGACTAACCAAGAGTGCCTATTTCATTCTTATGAAGCCTATCAGGATGACACCTGATATGCTTGAGTTGTTCATGAAGAATATAGTAAGGCCTCATAGAGTTCCCGGTAGTATCATAAACAATAGGGATCCATTGTTTATAAGTGAGTTTTGAAAAGGTTTAAAAAAGGAAATGGGACGAAGATGAAGATGAGTTTAGGTTATCACCGACGGATGAATGGGAAAATTGAAAGGTGAACAAGGTACTAGAAAATTTGTTGAGAACTTGTGTTCTGGACTTTGGTTGTTTGTGGGAGGACCATTTGAACTTAATGGAATGTTCCTATAACAATGACTTTCAAGATGCAACAAGAATGTCGCCTTTCGAAGCTTTATATGAAAGACTGTATAAATCGTCATTGTGTTAGTTAGAGGTCGGCGACATGATAATTCTTGGTCTATAATTATAAAGGAAGCAACATATAAGATTGATGTCATTCAAGGCCGAATGAAGGAATCTCAATCTAGGCAAAAAAAATGTGGACAAAAGACCTAACAATTTGGAGTTCTCTATTGGAGCAAAGATTTTCATTAAAGTATCATCGAAGCGTGTTCCATCTCAGAAAAGTAGGGAAGTTTGTACTAAGATTTGTTGGACCTTTTTAGATGTTGGAAAGGATTGGAAAGCTAGCCTAACGGGTGGAGCTACTGGATGGACTTGTGGGAGTCCATAATATGTTTCATGTGTCACATTTGCAGAAGTATGTACATGGTCCTAACACTACTATTGATCCAAAGGCATTGAAGGAGTTGGTAATAGTGATTTGACTATCATGAGGCAACTGGTTCTCCTTGTAGATAGAGATAAAAGGAATTTAGAACCAAGACGGTGAAACTGGTGAAAGTTCAGTGGAGCACTGACGAAAGAAACAATACTTGGGAGATGGAAGAAAGGATTAGAGGAGCTTTTCTAGATTTGCTTCTGGTATGATATATATTGCTTTTTAAATTAGTTATTAGTGGGGTACACTAGCATATATTTTGATCACATCGCTTGCTAGTTGTTGTAATTGCTTTACTTGTTTAGTGCTTGACTAAATTTCGAGGACGAAACTCATTTAAGAAGGGAAGGATGTAATAATCCTAAATTTGATAGCGTTATTCATGAAATTCATTGGTTAGGTTAAATAGGAATAATGAGGATGAGGTGGAAAATGAGATTTTTGTTTAATAAAATAACTAGTAGGTTGGCTTTAGAAACAAATTAACTAAAATATGCCATAGGAAGGGTATATGAGAGGGGTAAAGTGATAAATTTCGGCTTATATTTATATCTTATGTTCGACCACTTTTGTTTCACTTTTCATTCATCTTTAAAAAATAAAAGAATATAAGGTTGTTGACCATTAAAATTAAGAAAAAATAAGAAGAAGAAGAAGAAAAGTAAAGGAAAGAAAGCTTGGATTTTAAGCTTGAAAACAACATCAATAAATCTCATCAACTCTTTTAATCAAGGTGAGTAATACTCTTACCTTTGTGTTTAGGTTATTGGGTAAATATTTGAAAGTGTTGTGTGAATTCATGGTGGGTTTCCATGGTAGAAATGATGTTATGTGGTGGTTAACCAATAGCTTTGTTTGACATGTTCATATGGTTAATATACACATGAAAGTGGGTATTTGTAGAGAAAAACCTTTAGATAGAAATCTCTGAATGCCATATAATTTTGGTATGTTGATTGTTATATGATTTTAGAGATGGATTTTGAATTCCAAAATTTTACTTGCTTGTATGAATTTCCCAATTTTGAATTGCTTGGGGAAAAGATTTTGTATTAATTTAAATGCTTAAAGTCATATAAATATTTTATACATGGCTCGTACAAAAGTACTGCAAAAGCCTTGTATACTGGCAATATTGATTTTATAAGCCAATGGAAAACATGGCAGAGTGGGTATAAATTGTTACTTTTAAGGAAATAAGTCAGTATTTTTTGTATTCACTATAGGTGCCATTGCCTTACCCAGAAATAACATTTTGATGCTTTCAGAATCCATCTATCGGTAGTACAAGATACTTAAAATATCACAAGTATGGTATAAAAGTATTTAGGGATCCGCATCTTACCTTCTGGATAGGTCTGGGATTTGTCACTTATATGGTTTGAAAGTGACTACACCACCAGAGGATTTCACCTCTAAAACACCCACACCCCTTAGCGTTACCCAAAGTAGGGTCCCACTAAAGAATACAAAGCATAATAGGTATAAAGAAATAAAACATCATAGAGACTAAGATTTATAAGACAAAAATATTTAAAAATAGCGGAAGAAGTAGACAATTTACATAAACGATAAAACCATTTATTTTTAATAAAACCAACCGCCACAAAATACCATGTCTCATGAAGATAAAATCTCAGTCACGGAATATTAGAGTACATAGATAATACCCTCCCCACCCCCCCCCCCCCCCCCGCAAAACAAAAATAATAGTTATAGATACAACTAAACCATGGAAAAGAAATGAACTAAAAAGAGAATAATACATCTGCACAAAGAAAATCCTCTAAGACAAATTCAGCTGAATAATTCGAACTATGCACTTCCTCCTTGCAAGCCTGAGGGGAAGTAAAGAGGAAAGAAGAAAGGAAAAATGGGTCAGACATAAATTCTGGTGAGCTGTCATAATTACTAGCACAATTGATAAGCAACTAAAAAGAGACATAATAGTAGTTACAGTGTCATATATGGCAAGTGTTCGTGTATGACTAACGTGAACATATAGGATGACACGAAAGGTTTTAAATAGGATTAACTGTTGTCATTCACTTTCAACTTTTGACTGTTTGCACAACAACGAATTCAGAACATAATATAATAAGGAAAAATATTCCTAATACTACCCATTGATCGATTGCTTATACCCAGAGTAATAACATTATGCTCACTGTGCGCCTTGGGCTTATAAGGCATAAGCCACCAGCTAAAGACATAGCAATTATCACAGTGTCTTATTTTCTGCAATCGGGTCAATGCATGCACATTGAACCACCGGAATGCACCCATACACAACTTCATTAGACCAACATACTGCCACCTCACAAAATAGTGTGCGCCCTAGCCTCCTAACTGAGACCGTATGTGATAAGAAGAGTATGCTGCATGGTATGGATCCCCGACAAGCAATTTATGCTTGGCCCAAATCCCCCTTAATTTGGCCCTTACATAGTATTTTGGTTTTAGACTCATAAGTCAACCCCTATAAGTCAATATGCTCATATTAAAGCCTTTTACTTATAACTTGACACTTTAAAGTCAATATGTTAATATTAAAGCATAATGCCTAACGTAGACTCGTAACTTAACCTTTTAAGGAAATATGTTCATATTAAAGGCTAACACTAACTTTTAGACTCGTAATTTTAACCCTTTGTAAATCAATATGTACGTATTAAAAGTCTAACGCCAAATTTTAAAGCTACCATAGGATTTTAGTTTTAGGCTCGGGACTTAAGCCTATAAGTCAATATGTCCATATTAAAGCCAAACGCCTTTTTAGGCTCATAATTTAACCGCTTGTAAATCAATACATCCATATTAAGGCCTAACTGCCCTTTTTAACCATTTCCTGTCATGTTTATGTTTGAAAATAAACTATGTTTGTTTACTTTGATCTCATAATCATCATATTTGTGCAAATATAAGTTATAGTTCATTTTTTTGTCTAAATCCTACGTCATAGTCATTTTACAAACTTTAATCGAGTTTGCATACTATCAACCCAACGTTCCCTTTTTATTACAGTTCAAGTTTTAAGAAAATTACATGTTTTGTTCCAATAAATTAAACATATGTATGTATAGTTATATGAAGAAAGAACAACGAAAACCAAAACCGAATCCAGAATTGAAATTTCTAAAATTATGAATCAAGAAGAAATTCTTAAATTTACAGAAGACCGAAACCTAGATCTGGAACTTTGGTGATACTGACCTTAAATGATGGAGATATCAATCAACTATCCTTATTCTGAATGATACTGACTTAAAATGATGGAGATATCAATCGACTATCCTTATTATTTCTAGATTTTTTTTCTATGAACTTGTATCAATATGAAGACTATTTTCGATAAGCCTATTAGGTATCCAAGAAACAAGGCAATGAAGTTTATTATGATGTTTTACATAATGATGGAAAATAAATGGTTCAAATCATAGGTAATGCCGACTTGGAACAAAGAAGTTATGGTTGATCATCCTTGTCTCTAATTTGTTTTAATGGGTCATAACAGGTTAATAAGTATTGAGTGATAGGTACCGAACCGATCAATCACTACCAGTTGATAGGTACAGTTCATAGGAATATACTACTACAATTAGCCCCAATTTTATTCAATTATCCAAATTCAATCAAATTTCCCAAATGTGGCATAATAAAGGATAATAATCTGTCGTAGGCAACTAGGCATATTAATCTATACCTAAATCAATTGTGTGTATATATATATATGCCTTTTAGATACAATTATGCCCAAATAATTTGTAAAAATCCGATGAAGAATAAGGGAAAGAAGATTAAGAATAATTTACAATAATTTAAATATTAATTAAATAGAAACTGTAAGAAAAGGCAGAAAAATTACAAAAACCACTTACAGAAAGAAATTACGGATACCAGGAATAAATGTAAGTTGTAAATAACTATAAGCAAAAAAGAAATGTAAATAAACTACAACTACTATTATCCTTATTTAACCCAGAACTAAATCAAAAATATAAATAATCATAAATACTCACCTTAAAGTTTTTCCCAATGTGGATCCGGTAGAACCTCCTCCTAGAAGAAAATAAATATAAATTATTTTAATTTTATCTCAACCCCTAAAATTTAGATTAAGGTGACTTATCCTCAAAAAGAGGATTGGTCCAAAATTTTGAATTAGGTTGCCTGTCTCTAGAAGAAGACTAACCTGGGAGGGGAAAAGATGTGTTGTGAGGAAATTGGGAGGGGGTTAGGGGTTTATTTATAGGTGGAGCTAAAGACCCTCAGCCGTTAGACTTAGGTTTTAAATATGAACCACTATGTCCTTGGGTCAATCCGAATTAACCACATCAGCCTATAGGATCAAAACACGTCAGCTCAAAAATCCCAATTAAATCTCGTCCGTCCTCGATTTCGTGCTAGGCATGAAATCATGTTTGGCAACAAGCTGAGTCGACCCAGTACCCAACTGGGTTGACACAAGGGTCGACCCACCCATAGACTTGGTCAACGATGCGTCGACCTGGCAATGTGCTGGGTTGTCCCGACACGTAATGTCGTTTTTATTGGAATTCTAGTTTTTATTTCAAGTTTCGAATGGCCATTACTCCTTTGTTTTAAGTCTGCTTCTCGCAAAACAAAATGCATCTAAACTTGAAAATCATAACAGGCCCGATGGAGCAATTCACGTTGCCGAATTCCCATTATTTTCCAACTTACTATTTAATCAATAAATTTGTTTATTAATTACTATTTGTAAAAATTTGGGTTGTTTCAACCTCTTCTCCTTCGATAGGGACGAGGGGTGTCTTTTATAAGAAAGAACCATTTTGGATAAAGGAATTACAACTTTGGAGGGAATTGAAAGGGACTATTATAAAGGCGGGAGGGGTTATCTTTCAGAGATGATTAGTGTCCATGTCTTGATTAATTGCTTAATTGCATGTATCAAGAAGGGGTGCCTTTCAGGGAAGTTGTGCAGTGCTAGTAGGGTTACCTTCTAAGTAAATGATTGTTTGTCTTATAAAGCCAGAATTGATTACCTTTTGGAAATAGCAGAATAGGGGTTACCTTTTGGAATTTCAAAATTTATTGATAATTAAACTTGAAAGGACGCCATTGAAAGTTGCACATGTTATTTGGTTGATAACCATGGACACAATATGCATTTGTGTGTACCAATAAGTGAAATAAATAAGGGGTACACATTAAATTAAATAACTAAAAATTCTAGTTCATTGTTAGCGAGGGGCTACCCTACGAAGCATGGGAGGGGGTCAGAAGGGTTTTTTGCCTAGCAAAGAGTTACCTTGAGCTGTACAGTGCGAATACCAGTAAGAAAGGGATTGAGGTTACTAACTCAACCAAAATAAAATGCATCTAGATCCATTGCTTCATGCAATTTAGGTGGTTCATTGATTTTGAAGGTTAGCGGGGGTTACCTTGCTACAACAGGGATGGGAACTGAAAGAGAAAACGAAAATGATGGGTAATCATTTAGAAACTGTTAAGGTGGGTGACCCAAAATAACAGGGATGTGTAATCCATTGTTTGTTGCATATTACACATTTTCATTGAAACTAATGTTATTGTGGCTTTTGTTCCAACCGTTGAAGTGCAGGAGCACAGGGTTGGTTCCGGAAGGGGTTCCGGGGGTGACTTGATCTAACGTGAGGGAAACCCATTCCTCTATACATTGTGCTCCCGCTAGTTATTTTTTTGTTCGCTATAAAGGATTATTGTTCACACCAGTTTATTGAATGACCCAAGGTTTTTTCTTTCCCTTTAACTCCCGAGTGCTCATTTGAGTAGGCCGAGGGTTAAGGTCTTTTAGGTATCTTCTTCGAATAGCTTCCGGGGGCGAGCAAGATGCTATTTGTTGATGCTCCTTTTTACCAAGGCTGTCACAACTTGGATTTCTATCAGAAGGGGTGTTAATCTTTGGTTAAATCAATTTACTTAGATACGATACTATATTACCAAGCTTTGGTACGACCCATGTTTCGGGTCGACTTAGGTCGGTTCGACCTGAGTTTGCACCTCCAGGCCTTATAGCTAAAACCCACTTTCAGGTCGAAATACCCTAGGTCAGCCTGACGCGGGTGGACATGGCCTTTCTCTTCCTTTGCTAATATTTCGGGTCGAAGCTTCCTCGGTCGGTCATACCGAACCGACTCAGACCATCTCGAAATTTGGAGACATTCAAAATCTACAAACTTGGTTAATTCTGGGCTACTCTATATCCTTAAAACCCAGATCAAATAACATGTATGTTGCGCAATACGAGAGGACAGTGTCTCACGTGAAGAGTAGGCCTGGCCAACTAGCCTTGATTATATGCATCGCTTGACATGTGCCCGACCCAACCTGAGATTGCCACCACGTGGTCGGTCGAGCTGACCTGGAGCTCATATATAAATACTCAGTTCAAAGGCTGAAGAAAGGACTTTCTGAACATTTTAGCTCTCTACTTCCCACACAAGGACATTGCATGAAGAAAGGCCGAATACATCACCGAATACACAAGGATTTTGTGTATAATTCATCTTCTTTCTCTACGTTCTTGCAAATCAAATAATTGTAACCTATAATTGATAGTAGATTCAAAGATTATAAGTGGACAAAGGCTTACATTTGGCCGAACCACCATAAAACTGTTGCTTGTTCTGTGTGTTTGTTTATTTTCTTACATACTGTGATTGATATTGTGAGAATATTATGTTATTTGTGTGTGGATTATGCACTATGAAGGTTGATTATCAAGAGTCCCACTTTTTGACATCAATGTTTAGCGCACCTGGAAGGGGGCGCACGCACCTTCAGCAATTCTAGCTCGAAAGGCTTCGGATAGCTCATTTTTTGTTCAAAAATGGTAAAGCAGAAGAAGGATGGAATGTCTTCCCAAGCATAGGACGCAGACAATGAGGCAAGCCAGGAGGCTTCCTCCTGTGGGGACCCCTTTCTATGCTTGACGAGGGAAAAGATGGACAACGTTCTCAAAGAATTGAGAACGAGGATGGATCATCAGAGTGAACTCCTTTGCAAGCAATAGGAGATGATAGAGAGTTTCTTTGTCCGGATGGGTGGAAGGCCAGCCAACCCACCATCACTCCCTGAAAATAGCACTGTTGGAGAAAAGGCGGCACTACAACTCGGGTCGACCCAAGTTCCATCTCGACCCAAAATCTTACCATAAATGGAATTTATGCAACCCCCGGTTCGGCCTACTGTTCATGCCAACTCGAGCATAACTGGGGGAAATCATCCTCCACTCCTCGAGTAAAGCAATACGACATCAGCTCCCGAATGCTAATGCAAACCAAGCTAATGTATCCCCAATTAGGGGCTGCCCAGGGATAAGAACTGGTAACGGTATCCCGGGTCGGCTTGGCCATACCGACCTAAGAAGGCAGGTCGACTTTTATTCCAACCCGAGAGCTAGGGGACATACGAGGCGCACCGTAGTGCGCAAAACAAGCTTCCGCCATCTTTGGAGATTCGCACTGAAGTCCCCAGCACTGGATTGCACAATTGGCAACAAACTATTAGAGACAAGCAACAAATTTCCTATTTGATTTGGCCATTTTCCAAGGGTGGTACTTCTCAAGGCGATGTAGATAACGTCAATCGCAGCCCTTTCACACGGGACACCAGGAACTCCCGCAACCTTCCTGGCTTCAAGCTTACATCTTTGGAGACATACAACGGCAGGACCGCTACCACTGTGCATCTAATGCACTACATGAGTCATATGAAAGTGTTATCAGCATTATATAATGTCATGGCTAAGTGTTTCCCCATGTTCTTGACCGACATCACTACTATGTGGTTCCAACCGCTAGTTGGTCAGCAACTGAAACACGTTGATTGCTCGCTTCATAGAGCAATTCAGGGTCCATATATCTCGGCCTAAGAATGTCATAACCCTCATCTCCATTAAAAAAAGGTCCAACGAGACCTTACGCTCATACTTGGAAAGGTTTAATGCAGCAATGGCATCAGCAGACTGACCAAACCCTTCTATGGTATACCATGGCAGCCGTCTCCGATATTCAAAATCTCTTTACAACAAGATCTGCCCAGAGACCTTGTTGAATTCTTCTTTGAGGCCGACCGGTTCTTACGGCAAAAGGATGCTAATATCGAGGTGGATGACCCCGATGTTTACTTAGTAGAGGATGGGGGAGCTTCCAAGTTTGAAAAGAACAAAGGAAAGGGAAAGTCCGCATAGAAGAATGAGAGGAATGTGCAGTTCCAGAGAGAACCCAAGTAAGATAATTATAATGAGCTCAATTCTTGAGGAGCTATTCCTTTCCCTAAGCCTTCCAGGATGAGCTAACTAGAAGGATCAGGATTCTAGGTTGCCATGCATGTTTCATGATAAGGCAAGCCATGCCACCAACGATTGTAGGCACTTGCATAACCTTATCAAAGAGCGGATCAGACATAGAGAGCTGCCCGATTATATTAAACAACCAGTAGCGCCTACACGGAACTTCCACCTTCCCATGCTCCACGGAATGGGAGTGATCCAATACCGAGCAACTGCATGATCGTCATTAGCTGATCTGGATTAGATCACCATGGATTTTTACTTTCTTAAGAATAAGATGTGTATCTGCTTGTATTTGATTTCAGGATTACCATGCCGACTAAAATGTGCACGGGGATTAGGATTTAATCCTCGGACATACTTTGTTCTCAACAATAAAATCATCCGATGAATAAGTGGTTAAGTTGGAGTACGCACGTATGAGATTAGGATTTAGTTCCTAGGCATTCTTTGGATTCAATAACGAACCAATCAGGCTTTCTTTTGGTTATGTAATAAATCTGGATTCAATAATTTTTTTTCAAGCATGGATTATATTTGACTCTGCATAAGTATCTTGTCACGATGTGGCAAGATTGCTCAATCACGAATCTAAGTATGGATTATACTCATTTCTAAACTCTAGATATGGACTATAACTAGGGATGGATTATGTTGTTAGGTTATGGAAAGCATAGTTCCACCATGACATGAATATGGTTTCTACTCGATTTGGATTTTAAAGTATGGTTTATACTCGGTTTAAAACTCCCGGTATGGTTTATAAACATGAAGATGGATTAACTTGTCGGGATATGATAATAGAGCTCAATTATGACTTGAGTATGGCTTATGCTCAAGTTTGGATTTCTGGGGATGGTTTATTCCCGAAGGTTTGAGCTTTCTTGTTAGGTTGTGACAAGGAAATTCAGTTATTGGTCGAGTATGTACTATACTTACTAGGATATCAAAGCATGATTTATGCTTGAAAGAGCTAAGCGGTAACTATAAGGATTTGGCACAACTGTTTATTTGGTCTCTTTGCGGGAATGGATTATACTGACGCATGGATAGGCTCGACAAGGCCATAGTTTTCTTGGATTTCTTCTGTAATATGATCCAAAGCGTCGATGGATTTCTTGTTCTCTTGGATTTCTATGGGTAACGGATCATCCAGAACATACCTTCCTTCATCAAGAAAGATATGTTCAGAATGGCAAAGTGTTGACGTGCCTTTTTACCAAGGTTGTCATAACTCGGATTTCAATCAGAATAGATGTGTAGGATGCAAGCATAATCTTTTGTTAAATCTATCTACTTTGATATGATACCACATTATCAAGCTTCGGTTCGACCCATATTTGGGTCAACTTAGGTCGGTTCGTCCCGAATTTGCACCTCCAGGCCTTAAAACTAAAACCCACTTTTAGGTTAAAACACCCTGCGTCGGCCTGACCCGGGTCGACATGGATCTTCTCTTCCTCAACTAATATTTCAGGTCAAAGCTTCTCGGGTCGGTCATACCGATCTGACCTGCACCGACTCGAAATCCGAAGACATTCAAAAGCTGCAAACTTGGTCAACTCTAGCCTACCTGTGTCCTTAATACCCGGATCAAATAACACGTGTGCTACAAAATGCGTGGATGATTTTGTCTCACGTGAAAACTAGATTTGGCCTCCTAGCCCTGATTACATGCATCTCCTGACACATGGCCGACCCGACCTGGGATGGCTGCCATGTGGTAGGTCGAGCCGACCTGGAGCTCTTCTATAAATACTTAGTTCAAAGGTTGTAGATAAGACTTTCAGAACTTTTTGGCTCTCTACTTCCTATGCAAGGACATTGCATCAAGGGTGGTCAAATACATCACCGAAAAACCAAGAATTTTTTGTATAATTAATCCATTTTCTCTACTTTCTTATAAATCAAACAATTGTAACCAATAATCGACAGTATAAATAGAGACAATAAGTGGACGTAATCTTGGATTTGGCTGTACCACTATAAACTTATTGTGTGTTCCCTGTGTTTGTTTATTTTCTTGCATTATATGATTGAGATTGTGAGAGTATTCTATGATTTATTTGTGGATTACAAAGTTTGGGAGTTGATTTGTCAAGAGTCCCTCCTTTTGACATCAACACTTATTATTTAGAAATTTCGCTATTTTGTTTCGTCCTTTGTGTATGTATCAGCAAAATTGTAATTGCCTATGTGTTTTGACCTTGGTCGGCTAGGAGGCATCTTCATATGTTGCTCTTGGAATATATTTGTAATAATATATTTTTTTCTGAACTGGTTATATGAAAAGGATGAGTGAATAGAATGATTATCAACAAATGTTTTATGAAGTTTTCATACTTCTGTGTCTCATGATGTTATGGTTTATTAACATCCTATTTTCTGTCAACGAAAACCGACACTAGAGATGACTACAACTGCCATAGGGTTGTGTTTTTGGTCTTGGGAAGTGGGCATTACAAATTTTGTAGTAGATCATAAATTTATGCAAATTTAAAAGAGTGTTTTCCTTACAAGGATTTTTTATTAAAACTCAAAGATCAAATAAATATTCTAAGGGTTGGGATAACAAAACTATAACGTATTTGTATTTGTATTTGCATTATATAAGTACATATATACCCCCACGGTCTCAATGCCACCCTATGGTATCTTATTAAGATTTATCTGCCGAAAAAGGAAATAAGATATGGAGAGAAGGTGTGCAAGACTAAACACTGGTGGCGGAAGCACCACAACCAATGGAAATATTCCATCCGAAATGGAAGGACAGGGCAAGAGGGAAAATGAGAACCAATGTGCTGCAAACACGCTAATATATATAAGGAACTTGTTCCAAGCCTTTATCTATATGTTGCAAGCCGGAGCCATTGTTAGTCCTCGAGGAGTGAATCTAGAAGCGCAAGTTGGAAACCACTATGCAAAGTTGAGTAGAGATTACACTAGCTTGTGATGAAAGCCATTTCTTGGAACGAAGGATGATGTTTCTGTTAATACTTGGTTGTTGCATTGTGAAATAATCTTCAAAGACATAGGATTTACTGATGAGCAGAATAAAAGATTGCTTTGAGACAGATGCAGAGCAATGCTTGAATTGGTGGAACGGTGTTATGACTAAGACATGAGGAAGAAATCACTTGGGAAGAATTTCGGAGGAGGCTTAGGGTAACGTTTGCATCAGAAGTTGCCTAGTCTATGACGATGAAGAAATTTTCTTAGTTGAAGCAAGGAAAGATGACGATGTTAGTGTATGCTGTTAGGTTCAACGAATTATCTTGTTATGTCTGAGGGATGATTGATACTGCCATTTTGAGAAATGAGAAATTCATCAAGGGGCTAAGGTTCGAGATTGCGAAAGCAACGATGCCTCATCTGCGTGACACCCGTGATGTTATAGTGGAGATGGACATTTGTAACCAAGAAATGCTTATGGAATATGGAAACTAGGGCAACCAGGAAAAGAAAATTATTTTTTTCTAAGGAGAGAAGGCTTAGAAAGAAGGAAAACCCAGGGGGAATAAGGTGGAAATTTTGTGCATTAAGTGTCACCGGAAGGGAAGGATTGCTATCCGACATAGTGTAAGGCAATGTAAGTTGTGACCACTGTCAAGAAGCTGAATATTAGGTGCTTTAATCATCTTGGATATTATAAGGACAGATGTCCGGCAGAAGGCAAGTGCAAAATAATGGTCGTGGAGCCTTCATCTTCTAGAGTACTACTATGGAGCAAGGGAAGATGGTATTCGAAGGTACGCTTTTATTTCCTAACATACTTATTAGAGTTTTGTTTGACACTGTTGCATTACATTCATCTAACTCTAGACGTGTAGTAAATTAATTATCTTTAGAACCATCATACCTTGTTACTTCCTTTAGGATAATTAATCCTGTCGGACAGTATGCAATTCTGGGGTTAAGTTGTGATAACCTACAATTTCAGTTGCTAGGTTATACATACGGTTGTAACTTATATGTGTTTGGTTTTAAGGGTTTCAGAATTAATTTGGGTATGGATTGATTAAGCTGTTATGATGCAAGATTATTGTGTCGAAGCACAGAAGTATCGTTGAAGCATCTCGAGGAAAAAACAATTCCGTAGAAATCTTCAAGGATGAGTGTTTTGGAATTGGAAGAAGAGCTAAGTGGCGTTCCAATTTTTAAGGAATTTGCTATCATCTTCAAAACAGTGGAACGGTTGCCATTGAAAAGAGATGTCGAGTTTCGAATTGATCTGGTGCTGGGAGTGGAGTTAGTGATTATAGCACCTAGTCGAATTACCCTTCGGAAATAAAGGAGTTGAAGGTGCAACTTGTCGAGTTAGAAGGTGAAAACTTTATTCATCCAAGTAGTTTTCCTTGATGTGCGTCAGAAGTATTAATGAAGAATCCAATGGATCATTGAGAATGTGTATTAATTACCAAAGGCTCAACGAAAGGGCAGTGAAGAATAATCGTCCTCTACCTCATATCGATGATCTTGTTGGGGAACGAAGAATAAGGATCTTAAGGCAAATTAAACACTAGAGGGGGTGAATAATGTTTTTTTTGGAATTTATAGATTTCTTTAAATCTTTTTAAGTGTGTCATAATGTTATGCAAATCATAGATATCAATAATGAAAAAATCAATTGTAGCTTTAGATTATAATAATAAGCAGTAAAAGAAAGAACACACCGGGATTTTATACTGGTTCGGAGTTACCCTACGTCTAGTCCCACAAAATAGGTAGATGCGGGTTTCTTTTCAAATAATATCAAAATTACAATTCCTGATTTCCAGGCTACAAGGGCACACCCCAACTGATATCTAGAGTACAGCGAGACTCGGTTGATTTCCGAGCCACAACCTACACCTAATTAATTTCCAAGACACAATCACACCCAATCGATTTATACGGGACACGACCACACCTTTTTCAATATCAGTTTTGAAGGATATACTTGATAAAACTTGATCTTACGACCTTTGATTATAAAAAGCCTATAAATCTTGAATAGAACTTGAATCTTTGAGAAAGTTTGATAGAGAAATGAAATCTGAAGAGATTAATATGATTCTCTTTGAAAATAGGCAGAGTATAAGTATATAATTTGAGAAGTTAAGAATATTAATGGAGAGAGAAGAAACGAAGAAGAAGATGATTGAAAATTAGCATAAAAAACAAATTTAGAAGCCTATTTATAGTATCCTAATAGTCAAATCCTTTTAGAAAAGTTTTGAATTCAAAAGTCATAAATTTTCAAATTTTGAATTTGAAAACATCTGCCACTATGTCAATATACCTCAGAAATTTCTCAAAAAAATAATTTTTGAATTAAAGAAAATAATGGTTGAATAAATTATGATGATTCTTGAGTTAAACAAAAATATATTCCTTTATATTAAAATAAAAAATTTCAAGTACAGATATATATATATATATATTGAAAACATATACTATGATAATTTAAAAAATGATTAAAAACTATATATAAAATGATATTAAAGCATGTGTGTGTATATATATACACAAAACTATAGATACAAGAAATACTTTAGAACTTAATATAAATATAAGTAAGGAAAATTAAAACTTAATTACCATAATAAATCTAAATTTATAAATTAGTATATAAATATAAATAAGAAATATTTGAATCAGGAGTTAAAAAGTATTTAGGAAATAAAATATATTTTAGAAAACAATAGTTAAAATAAATTTGAAATAAGGAACTGATTTTGAAATCATTAAAATAGGAATATTTAAAAATAGTAAGAAAAGATTGAAATAAAGATTTAGTACTAACCAGAGTTTTAAAAAAATCTAGACTCGATTACTTTTACTTCTTGAACTCTTGTTACTCATGAGTCTTGGTTCCTGAGCTCTTCTTCTTTGAAATCCTGATTCTCTAAATTGTACAGTCTTCAATAATCAGTACCTGCATATATCTCCTATACACACACACACACACACACATGTATATATATTTATTTACTCTAGATAGTAGTTTTAGTATATAATTTATAACTATAGTAGTTAAAACAAGGTTATTGTCATCAAAACTATCATTACAACCATCTCAATCCCTAACAATCTCCCCCTTTTTGATGATGACAACCTTGGTTTATAAAATATTTTATACCTAATGTCTTGATTCTCTAGTTATTCCCCCATGATCCATTATATTCTTTTGAAACTACTAACCCCCCCTTAATCTAAGCCCTATTTTGTAATTCATCCTCTTTGTCATCGACAAAAGCTATATATTCCTAACTAGACTATAATACTCCCCCTAAAACAAAGACATAGTTCTAAAACTAACATGGTCGTAATGTTTTAAATCAATCAAAACCAAGATAATATCTAACATCTAATACTACTCTTAAGTTAATAAACTAGAAAACAACCTTAACAATCTTATTAAGACTATAATTTAAACACATGAACATAAACCTTATTATAAATTATTATTACAAATTCAATATACTAGAACATATGATGAATATTTACACGAGTAATTTCGAACACTAGCGAATATACGATGTTGGACTACTAAGTGTTTTTGATAATTGGGGACTTGAATTGGATAATTAGGGTAATAGAGGCAGAATTCTTCATTTTATCTAATCATATTTCCTTCCTTATCGAAACACACTTCGCCGACTCAAATGACTTAATCGTCTTCTTCCATTTTTTTGATCTTGTTCTTATACTTTTTCTTCTTATTCTTTCATGGGGTTATTGAATTGAATATTGGATGAATCATCTTCAATAATGATTGGATTAGACTGGTTATCCATTACGAACTTCTAGAGATTCCTAACGATCTTCCCTTGTTTTTCTTGTTCCCTTTCTATACAATGTTGCAAAAGTTACATTTTAGCGAGTAATTGCAGGGTATCTTTCATAGATTCCTCTAATTTGATAACCCTTGCATGCGTAGATCATTGAAAAGGGTTGTGAGTAGGAGTAGGAAACGAAAAGGAGTTGTTTTGGTTGTTGTTTGAAGTGGAAGCCATTATTTATTTATTTCATAATTTTAATACAGAGAAAAATGGGTGGGAAGAGAAGAACTTTTGAAGTGGAGAGTTTAAATAAATGTAATAACTAATTTTGGAGGTATTTTAAATTTTGAAATTTTATTGTTATATGTCGGCATAGTATTTTGGTATGTCGATATACCTCTTATAATTTTGAACATTTTGATTTTTTCTATATTTTATTATACATTGTCTTTTTATTTTACTTCGGTTAATGAAATGCCTAATTCTCTTCTTAATTCAAAAAACGTTGCTTCGTTTAGTGGTTTAGTTTATATATCTGCAATTTGATTTTCTGTTTTAACAAAGTCTAGTGGAATATTTTCTTTATTTATGTTATATCTAAGAAAATGGTGTCTAACATCAATATGTTTTGTTCTAGAATAATGTGTAGGATTTTTGTATAGATTTATAACACTCGTATTATCATAGTAAATTAGTGATTTAGTTATTTTTAATCCTAAATCTCGTAGAGTTTGTTGCATATATATTACTAGAGAACATGCCAAAACAGCAGATATATACTTTGCTTCAGTTGTTGACAAGGAAATAATAATCTACTTTTACTAAATCAGGAAACCAGAGAATGACCCAAAAAGTGACAAGTTTCACTTGTACTTTTTTTCGTATGATTTACAACCAGCATAGTTTACATCACAATATGAAATTAAATTGAATGAATCATTTTTAGGATAAAATAAACCAAAGTCTAATGTATGTTTAACATATCGTAGAATACATTTTATGGCTTTTAAGTGAGTTTTCATAGGATGTGATTGATATCTTGCGTAGAGACAAATGCTCTGCATTATGTCATGTCTACTCGTAGTTATATGTAATAAAGAACCTATCATACCTATATATACTTTATGATCTACATCTTTTAAAGAGTCATCTTTATTTAAGGCTTCATTGGTTGCCATGGGTGTTGGTTTTCCTTTGGTATTAGCCATGTTAAATTTATTAATTAAATCTCTAGAATATTTTTCTCGATTAGTAAATATTCCATTGTCTAGTTGTCTTATTTGTAATCCTAAAAAGAAAGTGAGTTATCCAATGTGACTCTTTTTAAATTATTTCATCATGATTGGAAATTTCTTGATTCATTTTATTATTTGTTGATCCAAAAATGATATCGTCTACATAGATTTGTACTAATTGAATATCACTTTTGTTTTTTTAATAATTAGAGTATTATCTACTTTACTAATTTTAAAATTCGATTATGATAAATAAGTTCTTAGTCGATCATACCAGGCTCTAGGAGCTTGTTTTAATCTATATAAAGCGTTCTTTAACTTATAAACATGTTTGAAAACTTTTCATCTTTAAATAATGGGGGTTGTTCAACATAAACATCTTCTTTAATAAATCCATTTAGAAAATCACTTTTTACGTCCATTGGAAATAGTTTGAAATTATTATAACTAGCGAAAGCAAATAAAATTATAATAGCCTCTAATCTTGCCACAAGCGCAAAGGTTTAGTTGTAATCTATTCTTTCTTTTTGAAGTATGCAACAAGTTGAGCTTTATTTCTAGTGGCCTCACCAAATTCATTCATTTTATTTTTATAACCTATTTTGTTCCTACTATAGTTTTATCCTCTGGTTTAGGAACAAATTCTCATACATTATTTCTGGTGATCTGATTCAATTCTTCTTGCATAGCAAGTATCCATGAATCATCAATGATGCTTCCTTTGGATTATTAAGTTTAATAATTGATATAAATGCTACATTACTCATGTTATTCAATTGATTTCTAGTTCTAACTGTATATTCAAATATCTCCAAGTATATTTACTAAAGGATGATTTCTTAGAAGTCTAATTCTTTTATAAGGTTGATTAATTTCATTATTTATTTCATTTAATTCATTACCATAATCACATTCATCTTCATTATGTTTTGGATTTAAATCTTTAAGATTTTCATCAAAAGATACATTTAAAGTTTCTTCAATAGTATTAGTTTATAAATTAAAAACTCTATCGCTTTACTTCTATTTGAGTATCCAATCAAAATTCCTCTATCAGATTTAGAATCAAATTTATCTAAATTTTCTTTAGTACTTAAAGTAAAACATTTACTTCCAAAAATTCTAAAATAAGATACCTTTGGTTTCTTATTATAAATAAGTTCCTATGGAGTTTTGTTGGTTAATGGTCTATTTAAAATTCTATTTAAGATACAACAAGCTATAGCAACCACTTCAGCACAAAAGCTCTTGGTAAATTACTATCAGGAAGCATAGTTCTTGCACATTCTTAAATCGTCCTTGTTAACAATATTTTTCGTAACACCGAAGAAGGGAAGGGGACCTAAGGGGAAAATAATGTTATTTAGTGTTCGTGAGTCTGATTTAGTTCACCGTTTCCTTGATATCAAGGTTTAAAGCCCAAAAGATTAATTACTCTTTCTCAGTAGGGTGAGTATCACGCTTAAGCAACTTAAGAACCAACAACTATCTTGGGAAAAGGGTTCCCTAAGCACAACCCCCAATAGAAGGCTAAATGGCTTGTAGAAAGGGGTTTTGCCATAACTTTGCGGAAGGGTCTAAACTTGAATAGGAACCCATTACCATGTAGAAGCATATAGCTTGTTATGTAAGCGATAACTAAGAAACCACATAAGAAACTCATAAGAAATATGCTAAATGTTGATTCACTTTTTATTGATCTTGGATTTGGAGTACATAAGTGATTATAATGGAAATTCCCAAATTGATTTAGAAATTAGGGTTTACTCTAGAGGAAAAGAGTACAAGAATTAGAAAATAAAAGTTCGTCATGAAAATGTGACCCCTGAGGTCTTATTTATAGACAAATTGGGGTCCCTTTTGCTATTGGGGCAATAAAAGCCCCTTTCTGCCGCTTTTCCCTTTGGTTCCGGTTGCTTTGGCTCTCAGCACCTCTTTTGCCTCTACTTGTTGCTCTTTAGGGTGCCAATTCCGGCTCTTGGAAGGATGGTCTCGGTCCTTGGTACTCCTTGTCTACTTTGTATCGATACCAAGCCTGTCAATATGGATAATTTTAGGAAGGCTTACTTTAGTGATTTCAGTGTGTTGTATAGGGAACCGCGATGCTTTTCGGTATCAACACTAAGCAGATCAATGTGGATAGCTTGTCTCTTTAGAATCTTTAGCTTACCTCTCGCCATATTCTGGAAGTGGGCTTCTATCTACCCAAGAGGTGCTTCTGGCGTCCTATCTAGTGATTGCTAAAATTGCCTTTCGTTTATTAATAAGCTTGGTTCCCGGCAGTTGGCTTCCGATAAGCTTCCTTTGATGCTTACGTCTCTTTTTGTATCGGCATTAAGCAAATTAATACCGATAGCCCTTTCATCCCTCTGGGTCTGGGGTTGTTGTAGTCTTGGTCTTTCTCTTCGTTAGCTTTCGGTCTTAGGCAGCTTGTTGGTTACCCTTCATGCTAGAACTACCAACCAGTATTCTTTCTTCATGTCAGATATAAGGTACATTCTTTGATGATGGTATCGGTTGCTCTCCCTTTCGGATACTTCCCTTATGCTCTCGGTTTTACTCTGTGCTTGATCTTTGCTTATGGATCGTTCTTCTATACTTGTGTCGGTCCATTACCCTTCACCGTTAGTCTGTCTTGGTGTAAATTTTGGTAGTAACATATGCCCCCTTATGAAGGCTTATTTTCGACTTTTCAAGTCAAACTTTGACTTTCCCTGGGCATTTTGACTTCTCGCCTTTAGGTACCCTTCAATATTATTCGTTCGTTCGTACTCGTCTATACAGTTGAGATTAAAGGACCTTTTTAGCACAAAATCCTTTTTCCTTCTTTTCTGTCTTACCACCTGCAAATTCACCGCTTAAACAAGATCATCATTCCTCGATAATTGTACGAGCTTATCAGAGCTTCAAATTCGATATTTTTGTAAGTACTTTTAATTATATTTTTCTTCTTAAGAAACTGGAAGGGCATCATTTTCGCTTAATTCATGGATTCTGATTAGATCCCATAAGTTTTAGCTTCACAGTAATCTATGAAAAGGAAAGCTGAATTGATCAATCATGGTGGATTGTGTGAAAATAGCCTATACTTCCTTACCATATCTAAGAAGCTTCATGCATACATTTTACCTCTACCATGGGGATGAAATTGAAAACCGTTTTTTAAGTCCAATAGACCCGATGTTGACACTATCGATTCTTTTCTGTTTCGGTTTCCTTATCACTGACACCGAGGTATGCTTTAGACCTAGAATTGGGTGTTATCGAAACTTTTAACATTTGAGTATTCTAATTCTAGTACTAGCAGTATGCCACTTCTGATTCTTATGTCTCTAGTATGGTTTTTGATTATGATCAATTGGCATAACTAAAGTTAAATTTCAGATAGTACCATAGATATGCATGCATGATATACATGCGATCTATAATAAAAGGTATTAACTGTCAAAACTTACGGTATTTTCCTGACTTTTTAAAAAGGGAAACAGCGGGTTTGCGTTATACAACAATATTAGTTTGCCAGATGAATATTAAGATATCAATAGTGGAATAACTTCACTTGGCTGTATTGAGCTTAAGCAACCTTCTTTGTGATCTCTATATGGAAAGCTTTCCAGGTGTATTCACGTGTTCGTTCTCATGATTCGGTAAGGTCCATCCTTGATTTCTAGATAGAATTGGCTTCTTATGGATGATAGGCATGTGGGATTGTTGTGGTTGATTGTGTTTGCTTGGAATTTCGGGGGCAAAATTCTTAAAGGGGGAAGAATGTAACAGCCCGCTTTACGTATTGGAAGATAGTAAATATTTTTATTTTATCACTGAGGGCATTCTTATATTTTAAAATTTTATTTATGGGGATGTGAGACATGTCCATAATTTTTACCAATTTTGTTTATGACCATTTTGCCCCTGTCAGTCTTCTACTTGGCATAACTTTTGATTCAGGTTGAATAAGGTGGTGAGGCCTGTTCCATTGGAAAGGAAATGATGATTGCCTTTCCGTAGAGTGGTTACATTAAGGATTTGGCTCAGCGGTTTGGGAGGAATCGCTGTTTTAAGATTTTCCAGTCGATTGTTCAGCTTTTGGGAGCCTAATGGGCTGATTTTGAGAGGCCCATTAGTGGGTTGGTGGAATGCTATAAATAAGGGGTGGGATTTATGGGAAATAGTTTACTTCCCCATTCTCTCATTTGGTGGCCTTGTGCTTCTCCTTCCTCTAACACCTTTCCACCATTAAAAATCAAAATCTAAGGAGGGAAATCATAGATCTGCACCATTGTAGGCTAGATCTACATCAATTGAAGCAAGAATTCATCGAATCAAGGGGATTGGTGCGAAGTGCTTGCTATACGGAATCTTGTTGCATTGATTTTAGCTTATTTTGGAGAACCGGTGAGTGATTTGCATCTCTCACATGGATTCAATGAAGTATATAATTGTTTGATCATGTTTTTCATCTAATTTAAGTGTTTTACAATAGATCTGCACCTTGTTAAGTCCATTTTCATATGAATCACCTTATGATTGAATTTAGTAGTCTAAACTGGTAATTTCTATGATATTCCATAAGATTATGCAAGTCAGATCTATAATTTTGTTCATATGTTCATTTGTCATGATTTTGGAGTGATTTGCATAATTTTGGTGAGAATTGTAATATTCATGTTGTTAGTGATTCCATGACATGCTTATGATGGTATTAGATGAATTAAACGAGTATATTTCATTGATTTAATGGATTAGCGAAGTTTTAGTCGAGTTTGCTCGAATTGGAATGTGCAGGAAAGTGGGTCGGTCGCGCATGGAGATGCTGGTCTGTCGGTTGGTCTCGTTTGGTTGGGCCGAAAAGCATGTCTTGGGGAACAAGTCAGACCTGGTTGGTCGGTCTCCCCTTGGGTTAGTTGGTCATGTGGATTGAGGTTGTGCAGGTTGGGTCGGTCTCGTATCAGCCTAGGAAGGTCATTCGTACTCAAGGGCAGTGGGTCGGTCGAGTGTGCCTAAGGGAGAGCAAAGGGTGTATCGCTCCTGAATGATGGGAACGTTCCAGATATTAAAGTGGCGAAGGCTTTCCCCTGGTTGGTCATGCATCCTTCCCTGGTCGATCGTGCATCTTTGCCTGGTCGATTGTTCATGAAGTTGGAGTGATAAAGCGGGGGGAGGGGGGTCGGTTGCTCCTGGTTGTATGGGTCTGGTCGGTCGTTCAGATGTGTTGAGGGATTGAGGTGGAGACTAGTTGGTCGTGCGAAACTGGTCGGGTCGGTCTCCATATTGAAGGGCGAGTCGGTCCTATCCTGGCCGGTCGTGATGAACTTTTAGCAGTGCTTTTAAACGCTGTGGTGGATGGCTTAAGTGTTATGGTTGGTTTTCTTTAGCAAATTTAGGTGATGCTATGAACTATTTCGGACCTTATGATTTATATTTTCTTTGGTTCGAGAGTGGTGATAACTTCAAGGTGAATTCAATGGAGAATATTGAAGTGAGGTGACGTGTACGTTGCCAGTCATAGTGCAGCGGGTGAAACTAACTCAAAGGTGATCCGAGTTAGGTGATAATGGTGGGATAGTCACCGTTAATGATGACTAGAGATACTGGAGGCTGAGAGATTATTGTTGTCGTAGGTTCTAGCGGGATCAAAGCAGTGGTTACATGATTTTGTCGTATGGTCTAGTACCCTAGGTTTCATGTATGACCTAGACACATTTCATCGTATGGTGTGTGGGGCTTTAGCTAGAACCAGGTTCACCATTGGCCCTTGACGGACGACAAATTGTTTGGTCGGTCATACGATTTACGGTGATTTCAAAGCAAGGTTGGTAGTGATAGCCAAAGTCAGTCATGGACGTTTGAATGCTTGTTGAGACGATGGTTGAGTTGCTATTGCTATTGATGAATGGTTGTTCTGATTTCCATGGCTGAATTGTTATATGTTTTGGATCGTAAAGTCTATCACTGTCAGGTGTGGGGAAGGCAGTTGTGAGTTCTTCTCTGGAGTTGGGTAGATTAGTTCGTCTATTTACCCATTCTCATATACTTTATTGATGAAGTTGTTAGCTATTTTATCGCTCACTAAGACTGTAGTCTGATTCAAGGTTTTTGTTTCCCTCTTATTACCTTTGGCTATTCATCCGATTGTTTGGATGGGCAGACTGAGTAGCTGGTGACAGGTGATAGCTTGGTGAGACGGTGTTGCTGATCGATGGCGAGCTAGAGGCTTACATACTAGTTTTATTACTATATAATATTTGGATTTCCGCCGACTTGCTATTTTCTCTGGGTGTTGTAACGAGGAAAATTGTATAAACACTATTATTGTAATCCGAGAGTATGGATATTACTTTCTAGTTGTATTGAAAGTTTGGTGTTTTCCTGTTTCATTATTAATACCTATTGTATATGTTCTATTATATTTTATCCTTACACTGTGAGTTTACGACAGGTTCTGATGATATTTACCTATCCTGATGATCATCCATAGCTGTCGTGCACATCTTTCAATGCATTATTACTCTTGTATAGTGCAGGGGTTATGGGTGGTAATCACATTTGGTATCAGAGCCAAGTTAACGATTTTGGCCAAAGTTCAAAGTCGTAATTACGTATGAGAGACGTATTTGTAGATTTCAGTTGGATGCTTACTATATATATTGGCATATATAATAGTAGTAGCAGTTGTATCTCTTTAGTAAAAAATTTTCTTGGAAGTGGCTAATTATTCTAAATTTCAGATTTAGAATGAGTAGATGACCATCAAGACATGTTGCTAGGGGAGCTAATACCGGAGAGGGAAATGGCGGTGAACTAGACTATCGTACTATGTTTGAAGCCATGATGGGGCATTCATGCGAAGGGTGCCCACTCCAGTGGTAGCCACAGTAGATGTAGGTGTTCAGTTGCCTAGGGTTGTGGATTTTGCAAAGCCGCGCAAGGACTTTACATCTTTAGGAGGTAAACCATTCAAAGGAACTGAGCCACATGAAGAGGTTCAGAGGTGGAAGGATTATAGTGTCCTAATTTTTGTAGACTTGGGTATGGATGATGCAAATAAGAGGAAGCTTGCATCAAGGCAGCTACAAGGCATGGCCATGGAACGGTGGAATTCAGTTACACTTGAAATTCCAGAGGAAGAGATTTCATGGGAACAATTCCAAGCTAAGTTTGAAGCCAAATTCATTTCCACGGCTTAGAAATCCGTTCTCTTCAAGAAATTTGTAGAATGGAAGCAAAATGGTAGACCAGTGCTATATTACATTTCTGATTTCGAGGCCTTGTCCAAATATGCCCGTTCATACATTGATACTCCTTACCAGAAGAACGAGAATTTCGTCATGGGTATGGATACCTATATCGGGAGGTCGCTGGTGGATCATCTTGACAATCCATTTCAGAAGCTTGTGGAAAAAGCTGAGAGCTTGTTTCCTAAGAAGCAAATGTTGTCGCTGCAACCAAGGAAGCTCAGAAACCGCAGCAGGGCGGTAATAATAAGAAAAGGAACCAGTAGCAACAGAAAGGAAAGGATGGACAGAAAAAGAAGAAAAGCGAAGTGAATTGCTTTAATTGCTTGCAGAAGGGCCGTTATTCCAAGGATTGTAAAAATCCCAAAGCTGAAAGGAGGTGCTTCAAGTGTGGAAAGCCTGGGCACGAAAGGAAGGATTGTTCAAAATCAGCTCAAGGGAAACAAGTGATTAAGGCATATGCTTTGGGGGTGTGCCGTCTTCTTCAAGAGCTCTTACTGCAGAGGAGAAGGGAAAGGGTGTCATGGTGCAAAGTACTCTTTCTGTTAATGGAATTTCAGTTCGCGTGCTTTTTGATACCGGAGTATCGCATTCATTCATTTTCAATGAGCTTGTGTACGTTTGGGTTTGGAACCCGAGATTTGTGATAGACCTTTCGTAGTGACTAATTCAGTTGGGGTTTCGTCAAATCTCTACATGATTTTTCATGGTCTAGTGGTGTCGAGTCATGGTTTCTCTTTTGTGTGTGATTGCTTTGTTCTTAACTTCGTTGGGTTTGGGATCATCTTGGGCATGGATTGACTCAAGAGGTATGCGGCAAGAGTGAATTGCGAGAAGCTAGAGGTGAGAGTCGGGGATGTGGAACGGCGAAAGGTGTTGATACGGTGTAAGCGCAAAGAGGGTGTCTTCGTTAGCTATCTATATTCGTTTGTGATTCCACAAGATGACTTGTCATCTGTGTAACATCCCGCATTTTACGTATCGGAGGATCGTAATTTTTTTTTCCATTCCCTGAGGATTAGATCATTCTCATCTTTTGATATGTTGCTTAAGGGGATGTGAGACATGTCCATTATTTTTTCCAATTTTGTTTGTGACCATTTTGCCCCTATCAGTCTTGTACAGGGCATAACTTTTGACTCAGGTCGATTAGAGGCTGAGACTTGTGCCACTGGAAAGGAATTGATGGTTGCCTTTCCGTAGAGTGGTAACATTAAAGATTTGGCTCAGCGGTTTGGGAGGAATTGCTGTTTTAAGGTTTTGCAGTTGGCTGTTTAGGTTTGGAGAGCCACAATGGGCTGATTTGGGAAGGCCCATTGGAAGGCTATTGGAAGGGTATAAATAAGGGGTAAGAGATATGGGAAATGGTTTTAGTCTTCCATTCTCTCATTTTGGTGCCTTGTGCTCCTCTTTTCTCTAAAACCTTTCCACCATTAAAAATCATAATCCACGGAGGGAAATTGAAGATTTATACCATTAGAGGCTGGATCTACATTAATTGAGGCAATGATTCATTGGATCAAGGTGTTTGGTTCGAGGTGCTTGTTGTCCAGATTCATATTTCTATCATTTTAGCTTGTTTTAGAGAATTATTGAGTGATTTACATCTCTCACATGGATGCAATGAAGTATATGAATGTTTGCTCATGTTTTCATCATATTTAAGTGTTTTATCATCGACCTTTCCCATATTAAGTTCATTTTCACACGAATCGCCTTATGATCTGATTCAACAAGTTTAGGTAAGTAATTTTAATGCTGTTTCATGTGTATATGCAAGTTAGATTTGTAGTTTTGTTTATATTGACATGTATGATGATTTTGGTGGATTTTACATGATTATTGGTGAATTGGTCAAATCGGTGATGTTAGTGGTTTCATAACATGTTCATGATGGTGTTGAATGGACTGCTTGAGTTAGTTTCGTCGAATGAATTGTTTTGGTCGAAATTGGAGGATGTAGATTTTGGGTCGAACATGGTGTGGATCGATCGAACTATGGGAAGATTTTCTTGGAAGAGAAGAAATGGGTCGAGTTGGTCCATGCCTGGTCGGTCCTCTTCTGGGTCGATCGATCTAGAGTGGGTCAGTCGTAATATATGAAGGTGGGGTCGAGCAAGGTGGGTCGGTCCTTCATGAAGAAATGGGGTCGGTCTGTCTAACATTGGGAGTTGGTTTCTGGTCGGTTTGCATGGAGACAGTAATTGGTGCGACTTCTACCTAGAGTGGGTCGGGTCGGTCACTGGAGTGTGGTCGGTCGAACATGGCTGGGGGTCGGTCACAGGGTCGTTTTATGAAAATTTATATTTTCGGGTACGACTCAGATTTGAACAAAAAGGTCGGGAAAAAATATTTTTTGGGGGCAACGTTTCCTCGAGCCCTAGCCGCAGTGCAGTGATAATTAGCTCGATGATGGTGTGACTTCGAAGTAAATTCAAGTAGGAAGGTTCGAAGTGTTGAAAGGTGATCGTTGATCGGTGTAGATCAGCGAATGAGATGACAACTCAAAGGTCTTGAGTTGGTGGATAATGGTTGCTTGAGAGGGTTGCTTGAGCTATAAAGAGTCGTCAGGTTGGATGACTGGGGATGCATAGACCGAGAGATTATCGTTGTCGTAAGTTCTAGCAGGATCAATGCAGGGGTACGATAGGGGCACCCAAAAGACCGTTTGTAGGGCGAGTACCCTGGGTATTGTTGAAAGGCCTAGTTGTCAAGGTTGGACATACATACGTATCGTTGAAAGGCATATGGAGTTATGCTAGAATTAGGGTTACCATTAGCCCTTGACATAAGGCAAGGTTGGTCGTCATACGATTAACGATGGTTTCAAAGCAGGATTGGCGGTGATAGCCAGAGCCAGTCATGGATGATTAGTTGTTCTGTTTGTACCGTCTTATGTAGGTTGTCTAATGTCAAAGTAGATGTTCCTTGAGTGCTTGTCTGATATTAGTTTAGGCCTCTGGGGCTTGCGCTCGAGGGATGTTGAGTTCGATTCAGACGGTTTACATAATATATATATAATATGGATGTTATGAGTGTTTACCATGATTTAATGGATGTTCTGGTTTCCATGGATGAGTGGTTGAATTGTTTATCGTAAAGGCTAGCACTGTCCGATGTAGGGAAGATAGGGCTGAGTTCTTCTCTGGTGTTGTGGGTCGATTGGTATGTTTATCTATCCATTCTCATATACTTTATTGTTTAAGTTTGTTAGTTGTTTTATCGCACACTAAGACTATTGTCTGACTCAATATTTTATGTCTCCTCTTATTACCTTGGGTTGTTCATCCGGTTGTGGATGGGCAGACTAAGTGGTAGGTCACAGGTGATTAGTGAGGACGATGCTGCTGTGCGGAGGCGAGCAGGAGGCTGGAGTAGTTTTATTACTATCTAGTATTTCTATTTCGGCTGTTGAGTGCTATATGAGTGTTGCTGTGAGGCTTTATGTACAGACCTTTATATTTCCTATGATGTTCGGATAATCTTTCAGGATGTTGTGAAAGTTTCAAAAGTCTGTTGTATGATGCTTCACTTCTATTACCTGTTGTGTATGTTCTATTATATTTTATCCTTGTGCTGTGAGTTTTACGACAAGTTTCAATGATGTTTACCTACTCTGATGATCGTCTATAACTACCTAGCACACCTTTCAGTGCATTATTCCTCTTATTTAGTGAAGGGGTTATGGGCAGTCGTCACATTTGGTATCAGAGCCAAGTTAACAATTTTAGCCAAAGTTCAAAGACGTAATCACATATGAGAAACGTACTTGTAGATTTCAGTTGGATGTATACTATATGACACTATATAGTATAATAGCTTTTGTACTTCTTTAGCAGTTTATCTTGTATATGTCTAATTATTCTAATTTGCAGATTTAGAATGAGTCGATGTTATACGAGACATTCTGCTTGGGAAGAAGACGTGCCTGGGGGGGGGGGCAATGGCGGGGCACCTGATTAACCGGCCATGCTTGAAGCTATGATAGAAGCACGCCTACAAAGGGCCCCCACTCCAGTGGCAGCTGCGGTTGATGTTGGAGTCCAAGTGCCTAGAGCTGTGAAATTTGCAAAGCTATGCAACGACTTTACATCATTGAAAGGGAAATAGTTCAAGGGCACCGAACAAGAAAAAGAGGTTCAAAGGTGGTTGGACACTTATGTTCATATCTTCAAGGACATGGGCAATGATGATGCAACAAAAAGGAAGCTTGCATCAAGGCAGTTAGAGGGTAGAACAATGGACTTGTAACAACCCGTATTCCGACATGCCTTTTTTTCTTCAAAATTCCAATCTATTGAAACTCGGATTGGTTTGCTTTGGTATCCTGCAGAAAAGTCAGAGACATAAAATATGTCAGAGATCAGAAAATATCTCACAGCAGAATGGATAAAATATAATATAATCAAAGTATAGCCTTACTATATTAATAATACTGTCCAACCAGTATCCAAAGCTATAACGTCTCATGTCTCTGCTGTTGTATATAACGGTGTTGTATACACAATTATATGATTTTTGTTTGATGATAACAACCAAATATTTATTATTTTAAATGTGTTTGTTACTGTACTGTTTTCATATATCATCACAGATAGGAATATATTATTTATATTCAAACAAAATACAACTGTACAGACATTCAGATATTTACACAGTATTTTGTTTAAATATAATATTTTATTTCAATTTTCAAATAGTATAGTTTTACAACTCCACTATTTGTACACTTCACTAATATTTCACATTTCATATTCGTTCACATGATATTGTACTTGTATATAAACTGAATGCGATAGATAAATTTGTTTGAACACAATAAAATAATATTTTATTTCAATCAAATTTGTTTATTACAAATATCAGTACAATTTTTTCTCATTCTATACATTTGTTCCTCGCTACAAACGCTCATCACAAATACAGTCATTGTCTCACTACAGCATTTCACTCATTCACATTACAATTATGGAACACAAAAAAGGAGGAACAACATTTTTTTTCTGTCCAAGGAGCTCACAATGATACTAATACAAATTATCAAGCCAAAGAACAAAGCAAGAAACCAAGTATGCAAGCAAGTGACGTTCACAAGTGTACAACAGTGAAAAAGGGCATGTTTCAATTATTATTTTTTGAACATGTGAAAATTTGGCAACTACAAAGCGATCTTCATTTCAAGCAAGATGTTAAAAAAAGGGCCAAAAGCAACAGTGTACAACATGCATCAACATGCAAGGCTCAAGTGAACTAATTTGATGAAAATATACATGCAGAGGTTCAGTGGAGCAACAAAGAATTCTTTTCATGTTCAAATGGGTAAAAAAAGGGAATCTCTTTTGAAATTTGAAAAGAAAAGTCACAGGTTCAAAAGAAGGAAAGAGATTAAGCTTGCAACCTTGGCAAATGTAAAATTTGACAAGAAAAGATTTGGATAAAACATCTTTTTTATCATGCATGTATTCATAATTGCATGGTGCAATAATACACAATCAAAAAGCAGTTTCCTGGTTTGAAAAATCTAGCACATGCAGAATCTAACTAAGAAAACGTTTTTATTTTGTAGGAACATACATGCAGAGGATAAGCCAACAAGCATGAATGCAACATCATGTTAGGGTGATACCTCAAGTCAACATGAACCAATATGATCAAGTATGGTCAAGCAAGTACAAAATAATGGACCAGTGAAAAACATGGAAGGTTTACACAAATATGTGTACGAGCAATTCAGAAAGTATACAAGGGAAGTTTCATTTTAACATTTTCAATGATCATTTCTTTTGGGGAAAGAAGTAAAGTTTGCAATTCAAGATGTTTCCAGTTTTGTGTAAGTGTGGTCATGACAAGGATAATGTGTGCATACACATGTACAAGGTGAATGGTGCAGAGCATAACTTTAAAGTGGCACACAACAATGCATAGTAATGTTGAATTCATTTTTGACAAAGTGTGACTGGTTTATGTGTTTCCAGATATTGGAAATGTTTAAATCATTCCAGAAATCATTCAATTTTTTCCAAATATACAATGGCAGGGATAAATTCGAATGACCTATAGAAATCAACCAAGGAAAGCAGTTAATTCTTTCCTGAATTCAACCCCTTATTTTTTGGCAAAGAGATGATTTTCTGCAAACATTTTTTGGTCATTAAAACAGTTTTGTTTTAAACTGTATCAATCTTGGAAATACAAATTTGGCAAGCTTTTAAAAGGCATTCAAGAAGCAAGCATACAAGATTTCAACAATATATGTATATGGAATGCTAATTTTTTTTCTTCCTGAAACATATTTTACATTTAAGGTAGTGGACAAATTGATTATGGACAAGAAGTTGATTTCCAGTGTTAGCCAAAACATTTAAATATTTCCAGAAATGAAGAAAAGTATTTGGCAACAATTTTCAATCAAATAAATATTTCCAAACATGACAAGATTTCATATTTCCAGGTTTTGCTGAAATACTGGACATAAAAACATTCCTACTTTAGACCACAAAATCAAGTCAAAGACAACATGGAACAAAACAAATCAAATCTTTTTAGTTTTTCATCTCATAAATCAGTAAAGTTGTGTCATCAGTAAAGAGCATGATTGAAGCTTAGTTTGTTCGCATAAGGTATCGGGAAATTAAAGGGGCAAATTCGAGCAATCAAGGCAGCTACAAAATCGAGTGTGAACAAACATATATGTGGCAAGCATTCATGGACAAGCAATAATCAGCTATTGACCAGAATCATAAAGGGGCAAATTCGAGCAATCAAGGCAGCTACAAATCACTACACCAGAAAATGTCTTTAGCAGCGTTTAAAAAACGCTACCAAAGCCTTTAGCAGCGTTTTAGAGAACGCTACTACAGGTCCCGCAACTAAAAATCAGTTTTTTTCTGTTGCGTTTCCATAAACGCTGCCAAACTAAAGCAACCAAAAATTTTCTGCAGCGTTTAAAAAATCCAACCAAAACTTACATTTTTTGGTTGCGTTTTTAATTGGTCCATTTCTTTGATTTTCTGTAGCGTTTATTTTATGTAACTAAAAACTTTTTGTTGCATTTATTTTATGCCACTATAAATTCAGATAATAATTTACGTTTGTTTCAGTAGCATTTCAAAAATGCTGCTGAAATGTATTGATTGTTTTGTAGCATTTTTTAAGTGCTACCATATACTGTCAATGGCTTACATTGTTTCCAGTAACCAGCTTTGTAATAGTATTGCCAAAATCGGCAACAATCATATAATTATCATATTCAAACCAACAATGAACCAATCATAAAGTCAACATATTCAAATAATTGATAACACGTTAATTACATAAGTATTATCCATACCCATTTACATAATAGTTGTTTGACAAAATGAACAAGTTCACATACCACAAGCATTCCCAAAGAGTTTTACTTAGGTACCGACTAATATCATAATACATATAACAATTTAAGTCACGTCCATTGTTGATGGTGGTCTTTACTCCGAAAAAGCTAATTACCTGTAAACACATTCAAAAAATCATCAATAAGTATTTGTCATGAATTATCAAATAACATTCAAATAACATTCGGACGATATTGTACGTTATGACGATACATATGGTGCATTTAAAATATGGTGCATTTAAAATATGGTGTTCCCATGTGTTCCTCTGATTTAAAATAGCAGCTCCCGCTGTGCTCCAGCCGGCAGATGATAATCTGTAGTTTTATCATGACAAGTTACACGACCAATTTTGGACTAGGTTTTATTTTTTCACACTCACCATCTGTTCTAACACAGACCATTTAGGTACATTAACTTGAACTCATGACAAGTTACACGGCTTCGTATGATCATATCTGGCGGGCCAGAAAAAGGTATATTCTTTTTACTGCAAATGCATGTTGACTATTGGGAGGTAAATATACTGTACCAATATGGTGGCAAAATATACATGGATGTCTAACTGAATATTGAGAGGTAAATATATTTCACATGTAACTGAAAATACTGCTATTTTACTTTAACATTATGCCTTGCGCTTATACGTTCGATTTCAGGAACCTGCAGACCAAACGGCTGCTGGCCCAATCTCTAGATGCAAGTGCAAGCCAAAGAGACGCAGGTTGAACTAATAAACACAGTGACGTGGGTTGAACTAATAAACACAGTGACTTAACATTCACAGTGACGCAGGTTGAACTGATAAACACAGTGACGCAGGTTCAAACCAACCAAAAGAAGAACAGAACACTCATGCAGCCCAAACTGATTTCCTCATTTCTTCTTTTTGAAGAACAACCAGAAGTAAAAAATAGAAAAAATAATGGCTTCTGTCACAGAATGCATATTGCCCACAAATGCATATTGCTCGCAGACCATGTTCTTCTTCCCACTTAAAAATTGGGTTTACTACTGAAAACGCATTTGTAAATTGATACGCTAGGAGTAGCACTCATTCAACTTTAATAATTTACTACTAAAAACTCATTTGTAAATTAATATGCTGGGAATATAGCATATGTAGATTGACATTTTAAACCAATCAAAAAACGTTGGAAACGAAACCAAATTGTAAATAATTTTTACAAGGAACAAAGGATTGCAGCTAGAATAAAATTACAGATTATCATCTGCGTCATAACCAACAACTTTTAACTGTCTAATAGCATTTCGAAATAGAAATTTCCCTTCAGCAGTTTAAAATAGCAGCTCCCGCTGTGCTGCAGCCGGCAGCAGCATTTTCATGTTTTTTTTTGTTATGCAGTGGCAGCCGCTGCTGCCACGGATGCTGCAGCCACTGTTGTTGGCGGCAGCAGCCTTGCTGCTGCTACTGACAACAGCTTTCTCATGTAATAGCAGCGATACTGCTGCTGCTCAGTTTTTCGTACTTAAGATCAAAATTTTAATTAGTTAAGTTCATCTAAATTTGCAGCGGAAAGGGTTTATGAAATTGATTGCGATCAACTTTATTTAAAATGGCCGTAGTTTGTTGAACATAAGTAAAACTCTGATAAATGTTTATAAAACATACTTGCTCCTGCGGATGTATAGATTTTTAATGCAGTGGATCCACAAAGTATACACCCTTATAAGAAGACCCTATCGAAATAAAGGAACCTCTTTTTTCAAATAATATCCAAACTTACAAATTCATATTCTTACCATGGATGCTTTCCTCCAACATTTACAAAATTTAAGGTAATTATAATGTTGCCGTAGAGGGTAGAATGATAAGAAAATGAAGTTTCTTTGTATTAAAGGTTTCTCCGGTTTCAGTTTGGCCATGCTTATTCCTTGTAACAAATACAATGATTTCATTGTTGAACCTTACACATACCTCAGTCAAGAGTTGCATTGGTTAAGCTTAACATCTGATTTCCTGAAAAAATTGATCATTCCCCTTAAGTTTCATATTTTAACAACAAATGCTAAATTCATATCATTTGTAAGTTTCAAAACACACATATTCTTACATTCTTCAATTTAAAATAGAACTAAAATTTCAACTAGGATACTAATGAACCTAAGTATATATTGTATCCATATGTAATATTCCGACAACCATTTGAACTCACTAAAATTCTCATTTTCAACATTAGCATTTCAAGTTCACAAATGTTTTGAACATTGAAGTTTCCTTACTATGTAGTTTATAAATTCACAAACATATAAGTCGCTACATTTATCTCAATAGTATTTTACTTTTCCATGACCATCAAGAATTCAACTAAAATTAAATTTTCTTACAAGTTCTTATCTAAATTCTTTAATATATTATTTATTTGTTCATCATCATATAATTCATTTGTCATTAAAATGCTATTTATTAAGGTTCAATTATCTTGAGAATTTATGATATAAGCCTCCCACATTGTTAGTCTGATTAATTAAATTCAAGTATTCAAATGTTAACGCTTTAATTGCTTATTCATGCAAAATTTAATCTTTAACTTAATTAGTGTTGACTTCGGCTCACATGGATCTAGGTCTGTCTAGAATTTCTAACACCAACAACTTATTTGTGCTAGGTTGCTAACATTACAGTCGGCTCAACACAGTAATATATCCAACATGATAAAAGGAGCAAAAAGGATATTAATCAGTTTTTCAGAGCATTTCTTGAAGCTATTCGCCATGACTTTGTACAAATATCGTCCTTTGTTATATATTTTTTGGTACAACCTATTCAGTTCAACATATTGTTTAATATGGTCAAAATAGAATATATACTTACTTGAACTTGATTCCCCAATGACACATGCCGTCGGCCAAGCTACGGTAGTTCCAAAAGCATCTTCCATGTATGTACACTCCGATGTAGGTCTCCATAGTAATGCGTCGTTAACTCGCACAAAGTTTACCCAAACTTTTACCGCATCATCTCCTAAAGGAACACAGTGAACCGTTGATGCCGGATCAGTTGAAGCGATAGTTCCTTCGGCCACTACTCGTCCCGTTTCAGCCACATCAAGCAGCTTGCATTTATTATTTGCTACCAGAATCGAGCTTTTCTGGATAATTAAACCAAAGTAACATTTTTTACAAAATAGAGCAGTCAAAATATCATGTAATCACCTAGAAGAATATTATGTTTAGCTTACAAATTACTCATATAGTCTGTTATAATTAGTTATGAAAACAGAAATGAAGCATTTACAACTTGCTCTTACAGTCTGTATAAATGTGTTGTGATCTATTTTAAATTCATATTTATTGTTATATCCGTGAATATTTAGATGGATGCACGTAGAGGTTAAGCATACATTACCACATTCTTGTCAATGTTGGTATACTAAGCATGTGCTAATGTGTTAAGCATGAGATCAATTTTTTTTTGAAAAATGAGCATATGTACATAATGGAGTACTCGCCCATGTAAACAATATAAATACAATTTATTTTACTTCTTTATCATGATAATTCAGTGTCAAATAAATTACCTGACGAGTTGATTTAGCCTTGCAAGGAGAAGTTGAAATGTTCGTTGTAGCCTTGGAAGGATTAGCCGAGATGCTTGCTTTTTCAGCTATAACTTTTGACTTTGGCCATGCTATTTTATTGCCAACGGCCTCTTTAATACATGACATATCTATTGTGGGGCGCCACAAATAAGCATCCTCTTTTTTTGCACAGTCTACCCAAACCACTACGGCCTACGGACCAAGCGGAATACCGTTCACAATCATTTTTGAATCACTCGGGCAAAGTCTTCCTTCGGCAACCAACGTCTCATCCTCATTCCAATCATAAAGTTTGCATTTGTTATTTGTGCTACTAGTTTTACTCTATAAAGAACAATAACTGTGTTTAATGGAAAAAAATATATACAACTACAAATAGTTACCGTGAATCATAAATTTTACCGTAATGTCTTCTATCATGTGTCCTCCCAGCGGAACAACACGATTTGCAGGCCATGCCACTGACTTATCCTTGGCTTCTCCTAATACCGATAAACTAGATGTAGGCCTCCATAAATAAGTGTCTGGTCTCTTTACGCAATCTATAACAACTTTCACAGCATTTGGTCCAATACGAATGTCATTGACAACTTCATTTGGATCGGTGGACACCACTCTCCCTTCAGCAACAATTTCATCGGTTCCATCCCAATTCAACATCTCACATGTGTTGTCATTATTCTACAATCATTCAGTCAAAAATTATGCTGATTATTGGATTTAAAACTAAACTTGAAATGGTGTTATATCAATACAAGTGATTTATACCATTTCAGGTGTGCTTCCTTCTTTCGAACATTCGTTACCCTGCCAAATTGTCAAGGTAAAATACATGTTAACATTCATTGAGCAGTGCATCAGGGAACTATTTTACAAGATATAAGAGTGGCCGAACTAAGTTAAAATGACCATAATTTCATGGAATATTGGAATATCAAATAAATACTGAGAACTGATTAGGGAATTCTTGTGTTATATTTATTTGTTGATGAACAAAATACGCTAGCTGCTGCCCCAATTTAATGGCTGCGAGCCTTTTCATGAACATATAGTTTTATTATCCATTACTTATATTTTATATAATACAAGTTATTTTTTATCTAACATATTATTGCTATGAGGTTAACAGAAATTTTATCTATTACTTATATTATTATTTTTTCACCGCTGTTCAGTATTTACATTAATTTTATCTTTTTTTCCAAAACCCTCAGTATTTGGGTGTTGGACCATGAAACTTTTGGACAATCTCGTCTACTCCGTAATATTCATTTGAGAGATCTTTATGCTGTTGTTTCACTTGAACTTCATGGTATGCCAAAATCTAATCTGACCCTTTGTAATAAAAAATAAGCAATAAAATCATTAAAATCCTTCAAATGTTACGGCAAAGCCCTAAACTTTTGTGTCTCTAGTTGTTTTCTGATGTTTATGCTCTTCTTCTCATTCAATTCTCTATATACAATTCTTGTGACTGCTTTTATTGCAAACAAAAGTGTTTTTGCTGCGAACATGAGTTGACAATTATGAGAAAATGGAACTTCACTTCATACAATTTGAAGGAAAACAAAAAAGAAGGTTAAATTCATTGCCTGCTGCAACGATCAGTAAAAGGAATAATTTTGATTTTGAATAAACAAATAGGTTCTGATTCCTACTGGTTTCTTTACTTTAACAGATGTACAAAAACCGGCTCCACTTCTATTCATATACTCACTGATCTTGATATTAAACTATGTGTATATGGATTATGTCGATTTTCTTTCATCCTAATGTAGATTAAAACTAAAGTGCATTACAAATTGGTTAAATGTCCAGAGTATTGGACAAAGCAGTTGTTATCATTACCTAATGTAGATTCAAAACAATCTGACAGACCAACATACAAAAAAGATGAACTTACAGTGAAATGATTCAGTATCTACTTCTTCTTCTTTTTTTCATGAAAAAGGAGAAATATATATAAAAAATGATTCACTATCACAATCCATCAAGAGGACCTCGTGTTCAACAAATGCACGTCGAGTCTTTCTCGATCAAGTTGAATATTGACGATGGACGTGATTTTTTTTCTTTGTTATGGATCAGCTGCAACTAATTTTGTGGAGAAATGAATTTTACAGAGTGTGTAACAATGTAATTTGGGATGCAGAATGATTGAATGAAGATGATGCACCAATTCATACATTAAAGGGTATTTTGTGAATTCTTAAAACATACGGTTGAAATTTATAGTTGAATTTAGATTACTAATATAGTAAATATATAGAACATATCATAAACTTTGAATGTGCTTCAATTTATGTTTGTATATAATGCATCATCTGGAAAAGGATACTGGCAGCATGTCTTCCAATATGATATGTATCAAACTGCATATTCGTATGAATCTCAAAACTGACACTAAAATGAATTTTGCTTGCAAAACTTTTATAGATATTCAAAAATCTTCATACTCGTGGAATTATATGTTCAACAAGCATATATCGAAGAACTTAGGTATTAATCAAATCTCACATATGTAGATATAATGTGCACTTAAAATATGCGTACATCAGAAAACAAAACCATATATACTTAGTGCTTTAAAGCTTGGACAGACATGAACTTGACAGTTAAAAGCTTCTACAATTACAGATTGGTGCAAAGTATATTTTGTCTGCTCTTTAGCTTTGCTCTTGGCTGCAAGACATTTAGTTTTTAAGTTGCACATCACATAAATATTGAAGAGCGTATATTAGAAAAATATAACTCATGTAGCAAGACATTTAGTTTTTAAGTTTTTAAGCTGCAAGACATTTAGTTTTTAACCAACTTTAGTTTTAATCTACATTAGGTAATGATAACATTTTCTAAAGCTGTACATGACCATTTCTGGATTTTTCTTCTTTAGAATAGTCCAATGCATCATACTACTCATGTAGCACTAAGACTGGAGCATGGGAACAAATACAGTGACATGATGTCCATATTCAATTACTATACAGTCTGAACACAAAATGCATAAATTAATATATTGCGCACTAAAATGTATACCTGTTTGTTTATTAGAGAGCGAACCACATTCTCCAATTCTGAAATTCTTTTGTGACACCGAGTTATCTGAGTATCCCTCGATTGTGCCAAAGCTAACTTGGTTTTAGTATACCCCCTTCCAAGCGCTCTTAACCTTCCTGGTTTATCTTGTCCCAAAATTTGTACAATTGCATCTTCTTGGATATTCTTTATCGAGTCGGACGGTTTCGCATTTTCAATTTTTTTAATCTCTTCCTATTTAAATTAACATACGTGTATGTTATATATAATGATAAAAATGTCACAATATTCAATTAGTGACAAAAAATAAAATACTTACAATAACATTGGCAACATCCGTATTCACTGGTTCACCATTCTTTTTAGTATGAGATTTAACCCAAATATCTGTTCTAGATATGGAAGATGAATCTTGACTATGCTTTTTCTAAATTTAAAAACACAAAAAAAAATCAGTTGATATTTATTAGCTAGCTAGAAAAATAACGCTACGATTAATTAACTAACCAAATCGTCGGTAAATCGAGCCATTCCTCTACGTCCAGTTGTGTGCGGCAATTGTTTTTGCCTAATGGATCTATATTTCTCACTTTTTGCCTGAAAATACATAATTTAGCCTTAGACTCTAAACTTGTGTAATCCACAATTTAGCTTTAGAGCAAATAATTTTGAATAAAATATATAAGCATACCTTAAATTCCAAACTTAATTTCTCCTTTACAAACGATCTCCACTCGCTCATGTTTTTTATATTGTAAGGTTTCAAGCTAAGTCTTTCCTCTTCCGTCGTTGCATTAACTAATTTTCGGACCAATTTGCTTTTTGATGATCTTCAAATAGTTCCCATTTGTTGAAATATGGAAGTTTTTTGCCATTCTTCCACGTTGAATCTAGCCTACAAGTAAAAAATAAGAAGAAAAATAAGCAAGCAATTTGATAACATGCATTATTTTCAGTTTACTGACTATTAGTGACTGAAATAAGAAAGCAATTTCATATTAAAAGAATCTAGTAATATCTAAACTTAACTAAATTGGTGACTGAAATAAATATGAAGTCATAAACTATAATCGACTAAGTTTGGTGTTTCAGTCAGGTGTTTCATCACGTACATTGTTTCAGTCAGGTGTTTCATTGTTTCAGTCAGGTGTTTCATGTATGAAGTCATAAACTATAGCGTCATCTGCAGCAAACAAGTTCAACAGCATAATCAGAAAATAAAAGGTGGAGAGATAATCAGAAATTTGCTAAATGGAGCATCTAAAGTGTTTGTGAATTGCCTACCCAAATTATTAAGCAAAGCAATCATTAAGATCTCATACCTGAATCGATTCCCACAATACGACTTTCAATTCAAGGCTTAGAAACCTCCAATCGGCAAGTGTAACCGGTACATGTTCTCGTACAAGCGGCCCAAGATAAGAAGATAAATGTACTGAGCCCTCTCCTATGGGTATGGCTACCTCATTGACTTATATTTTAATTCGATTCGCAAGACTTAACGGAAGTTTTTTTGCTCTTGTTGGACCTCTAGGACGTTTTTTCACATCGATGTTTGCAATTTTAACTTCATTTGATCCATTGATTTCCTCTTCGGCATCAACATTTTCTTCGGAAGCTATTTCAACTTCTTCACGTATTTCATTTTCTTCACGTATTTCATTTTCTTCATGGAGCATATCAGTTTCCTCGTGCATTTCATTTTCTTCACAAGCCATTTCAATTTCCGCACATGGCATTTGTATTTTCCTGTGCCGTAATTCTTGTTCTTTGTCTACATTGCAAGCTTCAACGGTTGGTTTGTTATATTTGGCTTTTAGCTTACACTTTCGGGATTTCTCGTTCTTCGACTGTTGGCGAGTACGTACTAAGCTTCTGTGCATATCCATATCCTTTTCCTGTGAAAACAATATCAACAAACACAACAAATTTAGATGAGCGCTCAATTAACATTTTAATATTGATAAAAACTCAAAAATATGCTTAAATATAATACAACTTCACATTTTGAATTAAATATCACGGAAGATTAAAAACATTTGTATCATCACTCAGATGCCTTTTGCTCAGATATTCATAAACATAAATTAAAAAGATCATTTTCTCAACGTCATTCCATAGATGGCAAATCGAAACAAAGGTGATGGTTAAGACAGGCAAATTGATGCAGTCTTTTTCATGAGAGCTTAAATGCGTACTTTCCTTGTACATATTGACTACTACATGAAAAAGAACCTACTGTACAAGTTGGCAATTATTTCCGCTTGTAGATTGCAACTTCATTTGAATCTTTCATTAAAAGTGTACGTTGGGGATTCCAAGGGCATTTCCAGTCGAAGATCGGTTGGAAATTGATCGGCTTCTAGCTTAGCCGATTAAAAGAAAGCCGGTTAAATCGACTTGTTCTTAACGAACTCTTAACCGGCTAAACTTCAGGTTGGAATTGACCATTCTCAACCTGTTCCATTGGGAATGTTCTTATATGTAATTGGTAGAAAATTGATGTATGAGGCCAGTATCATATTAATTTATATTTGACACACATGGACCGTCACACTTGTGCATTTTACCATGTTATGCCCAGTTAATTGTAAACTGTCAAGGCCTATACATACTCGTGTTTTCTTACTTTTCAAATTGTTAAGTTGGTGTTTGATTTATCCTTTTTAGTTTTGTGTGTTCCCTCGTACAAACATGCAAACAATGCATGTTTATCGTGAAAAACGAACGTTTTAGAAATTCTCTTTTTGGGAAGCATTGGAAAAATCAATATTGTACCATTATTAGTGGGTTTGATTTTCAGAGCTCGGACGCCTCGTCCAGTTTGACAAAGAATTCTTTCTACGAAAGCGCTGCGTGTATTTTAAAATCAAGTGCCGTGCGTTTTAGTTTCTTTTTCTTTGCAGATGGTTCTACCCTTAATTCCTTCTAATAAAAATCTTGAATATTCATTTTCCCAAAATCACTGTCTTTTCGTTCGTATTTTCGAAATCACTGTCTAATAAAATTATTTACTTCATTCATGCAAATATTGATTTAATCTTCTTATTAACCTGGTAATAAAAAATCATGGCTTTGTGATTATTTGAAACGGTCATCGTAATGCCCTATCTTTTTAATCTTCAAAACAAAGTGTGTGTAAATTGTAGAATAAAAACTGAAGGTAGAAAGCATTAGTTCAGAAATTTGAAACGGTCATCGTAATGCCCAAAATTTATCAAGAATAGCTAAAAATTCATTAGAAAGCCTATCATCATACATCGATACAAACGAAATGAAATTGCCGATTCATGGCACTACTGGACCATTGCAGTACTTTGGCTAAAAAATAATGCCAGTTGCTAAAAAATAATGTCAGTACTCTGGCCAACTGAACTTGTTTACTTGCTTGTGCAGGTATATATGACCTGTTTTATTTTCTCAAGCATTAATGGCACTTATTACTTCTCTAACTGGAAATAACTAATCATTTAAATATATTTTCCAAAAGGACGTAAATTTTTCTTGATTTCATCCCTTTACGTAACCCATTAATTTTGTTCATGAATAATCTAATACGTTCATCTACACCATAAGGAAACAAATTAACAATTCAAACATAAATACACTTTAACTTGCTTATTTGGTTCATTCACAAATCACAAGAGTAAATACACACAACGCGCAAACGCTCACACTATTCCATCGTTTAAAGCAGATACGAGTTCTCATGTTAATATCTTTTCCTTTTAGGGAACATGATACAGAAATAATTTTCCTAGTTATAAATAACTTACCATTTAAAAAAAAAACAAATGAACCTGATTTTTCCTGAATTCATATTTGTACAGCTAATTCATTAAATAAATAACGAATAAATTGACCAAAACACTCATTCATACCTTAATTGCGATGATTAACCGATATGTGAATTGGGTTTTCAATGCATTTACAAAATATTTACAAAAATATACCACTTTTGACTACGTGTGCAGCTGAATATGAATTTTTAGTTGGTGATTTTTCAAAAATCGTCAACTAATTTTAATTTTTGTGTTGGCGATTTCTGAATTACCAACAAATTGCAAACGTGGCCTAAAATGGTTTATTTTTGTAAATATTTTTAAAACTGACTTAAACACGTAATAATTTCTTAAAATTGGCTTACACCTTAAAATTTTCCTTGTTTAACTGGACAGACAAAACGAGGAAAGAAATTTATGGGTTATGTCATGATGAGGTGCATGCAGCATGTTGGCTTACACCACAATTATCATCTCTGCATGCTAAGTCTAATAAAAATGTGGTAAAGATTAATTTTTGATAACTAACTTGACATATTTCACCGGGACAAAAGTGATTTAAAGCTAACTTCATTCATACCTTCATGATCAAGATTATGAGCGTCTTCAAATATGAAAAACTCTATGATAATCAATAACTTGATGCCTGCATATAAGAAATAACAAATTTTATGAGATATATAACTCAATGACTCTTCTAATGATCACCAACTATTCATAATTAAATGTATCTTGTTGATTTAGATATTGAAATGGAAAAGATGATGTCAAAATCATTTATATAAATCAACACATATCAAACACAATAATTATTGCAAAAAAAATAAAATAGTCAAATATAACTAAGCAAAAAATGTCTTGCGTGAAGGGTACCTATACCTCTTTTAACTAATGCATGTAACAATATTTATTGACTATCCATAGGATAACAAATTCAACAATATTGTGTTATTCGAGTATGCCTTCGCAGTCCTCTCTAACATAGCTAACATCGTCAACTTCCATATCGGTTACATCGAGATCTTCTGGAATATTGATAGTTTCTTCCACATAATCATTTGTTTCCGAATCAAGAAAACCTCTTGGCGGTGCTTTCATTACAACGTACCAACTTGAAGAATCGTTTTCTTTTGAATAAAATACTTGTTTCGCTTGAGATGCAAGGATGTATGGATCTTTTGAAAATGATGTTTGGTTTTGATGTAAATTGACAAGAGTGAAACCATCTTCATCAACTTTTACTCCATTTCCAACATGCGCCCAATGACACTTAAAAATGGGAATATAAAACACGTGATAATCTAATAAAATTATATCGGTCAATATTCCATAATAAGTGACCACATCGGCTACTTGAGAATTATCTTTAGCACTTGCTCTACACAAAGTAGTCGCATCGTAAATCACTCCACTATTCTGAGTTTGTCTCGCTACATCTTTTATGTGAAATCGTTGTCCATTGATGATATATCCTTTGTAAGACAAAGCATCATTCTTCGGACCATATGCAATCCACTTCAGCATCTCATCTTGATCATTGGAGTTAATAGGTATCTATAAAAAAGTTTGATTTTCATTGGTTATTTTAGAATAATATTCTTTAAAAAAATGAGTGTATTTAAAAAAAAATCGTTTAACCTTTTTTTTAATCCAATCAGCAAAAAATTTTGTATGTGTTTGCCAAAGCAAAGCTGAATTTCTCTCCATGCGCTTGTTTGAATTTTGTAATTCCTCTAAGTGCAAACTAGTATAAAACAAGAAACGTAAAGTTATATTTACTAGCAGAAATACAGTAAAATAATTGAAACATAATATAATATATACTTACTCTAAAAATGGTTCAACCACGGCCATATTCATTAATACGGCTAAATGAGCACTTTCTTTCTCATTTGGGGATAATGTAATTGTCTTAGACGCTGAAATTGGGCGTCCCTCAAGTATTACATTGCTTTCGTAATCTTCATTTCGAGCATCTGTCTCCTCAATGTGCCCTGATTTTTTCAAGAATTCACTAAAAAAATTCATGCATTCCTCCGCAAGATAAGATTCAGCAATACATCCCTCGGGTCGTGAGTAGTTTCTTACATAATCTTTGAGTGTTTTCATATATCTTTCAAAAGGATACATCCAGCGAAATTGAACTGGTCCACATATAAGTGCTTCTCTACCTAGATGAATTGACAAATGCACCATTATGTCAAAAAATGAGGGTGGAAAATATTTTTCAAGCTCACATAGAATTTCTATAATCTCAATGTTCATTTGTTGCAATTTTTCTCTGTCAAGGATACGTTAACATAATTTGTTGAAAAATGAACATAAGCGAATTATTGCTTTTCTTGCCTTCTTTGACAATAACCCTCTTACTGCTACAGGTAATAAGTGTTGCATTAAAACATGATAATCATGCGATTTCAAGCCACCAATTTTACAATTCTCCAACGATATACGATTTTTCAAATTTGAGCAGTAACCATCGGGTCCTTTGAAATCATACAGTCTTTTGCAAAATATATTTTTCTCAGAACTTGACAGCGTATAAGGAGCCGGCGGAAGATATGTTTTCTTCCCACGAGGTTGTGCATGAAGCTCATGTCGAATTCCCCAATCCTCTAAATCCTTTCTGGAGTTCGTTCCATCTTTTGATTTGTTATCATGCAACATTGATCCTAAGATGCTTTCACCGATGTTTTTCTCAACATGCATTACATCTAAATTATGTCGTAACGGAAGTTCCTATAAAATAAATAATGTAACTCATAATTATATTATATTATAATTTTAAATTATTAAAAAATAAAAAAACTACCACCAACCTTCCAATATGGCAAATCAAAGAAAATCGATCTCTTTTTCCACCTTGTTAACTCCAATTTAATAGGATCTTTATCTTCATCATATTCGTCTTCCGTATCATGGACAATCTTCATCTTTCTCTTCTTCAACTTGATGGATTTTATTTTAATGGCCTTTTTCTTATTATTCCTTTTCTTCTTCTTTTTCTTTTCTTTCTCTTTTCCAAAATTATTTGGAAAATCTTTTAACAATTCAAAAATATTTCTTCCAGTTAAAATTCTAGGTGCGTTACCATTTTCCACGGTGTTATCAAACCAAGTCTTTTGTTTCCTCCGTGCATCATATACAGGTAGATATCTTCTGTGACCCATGTAGACATTCTTTCGACTATAATTCAACCAACGACGATGAGTATTAACACCACATGATGGGCAAGCTTTTTCTCCTTTCACACAACATCCAGCTAAATTTCCATAGGCTGGAAAATCGTTTATTGTCCAAAGCAAGATTGCGTGCAGTTTAAACAACGTTTTACTAAATGCATCATAAGCATCAATTCCATCACTCCACAAGTAATGCAAGTCTTCAATCAAAGGTGCCAAATATACATCAATATCGTTTCCGGGCTGTTTCGGGCCGGGAATAAGTAATGTTAACAAAATATTTTCCTTCTTCATACACAATGTAGATGAGAGGTTGTATGTCACAAGCATTACTGGCCAACAACTATACTTAGAATTTAACATAGAAAATGGATTAAATCCATCTGTAATAAGACCAAGTCTAAGATTTCGTGGATCGGCAGAAAAAGATTTCCATCGTTCATCCACCATATTCCATGCCATAGAATCCGCAGGATGACGCATTTTTCCATCATTGCTTTTATTATTGAAATGCCATCTTAAATCTTCTGCCATTTTCTGAGATCTAAACATTCTTCTAAATCTTGGAATTATCGGAAAATATCTCAAGACTTTAGCTGGAACACCTTCTACAATCTCCTTGGTATCTTGATTTATTTTCCATCTTGAAGAACCACATTTTGGACAAGCATCTAAATCTTTGTATTCTTTTCTGAAAAGACAACAGTCATTCTCTCAAGCATGTATCTTCTCAAAACCCATGTCAAATTCTTTAAGAAATTTTTTTACTTCGTATAAGGTCTTAGGAAGTACGTTGTCTTTCGGCAAAAACAATTGTTGCACATTTAGAAGCTTGTCGAACCCACTATCTGATAGACCGGTCTCACATTTAAGATTATACAAGACAGTGATGGCTGATAATTTTGTATGATCTGCACAGCCAGGATATAATGGAGTTTCCGCATCTTTCAAATTTTTAAGCAACTCATCCTCTCTTCTTTGAAAATCAACATAATCTTCATCATCAGCAAGAAAATCATGATCCACAAAATCTTCATCTTCATAGTGAATCATCTTGAATAAATCATACGTGTCGTACGAATTTGTCTTTTCATCTACATTTATTTGTTCTCCATGGCTATACCACCTACTGCTCTTGTATTTAGGATCCATTCCTTTTATAACTAAATGCTCAACGATGATGTGGTCATCATGACGCCTAAGATTTCGACAATCCCTGCATGGGCACAAAATTTTCTCCACATTTCTCAGATTTGTCTTTGCCACACGCACGAAATTCAAAGCTCCTTGTCGATACTCTACACTAGTCCTATGAAAAAAATTAAAAACATAAAAAAATTAAGTTTTAATATTAACGTATATGTGTTAATTCTTAAAATAAATTTTACGTATTATATACTTACCTGTTTAAATTCACCCAATCTTTTTCCATCGGCGATATAGGCAGTCAAGCAATTACTCAAGCTTTGATGTAGAATATGTTTTTCTGTTTTAATCAAACAAAATACTACATGTTTCATAATTCAAATTTATATTTTCCACTTTAAGATTCATATTGGGATTTTTAAAAAAAATTAAATGATAAATCATGAGCCGCTATAAAAGATAAAAGATAATCATGTTAAAATTACTAATTATACATACAACATATCTCTAATTATACATTCAACATATCACTAGTCCTATGATAAAAGATAATCATGAGCCGCTATAAAAGTTGGCATACACTCATAGTTCAAATTACTAATGATACATACAACATATCACTAATTATTATTGATGTTTCAAAATAAAAGATAATCATGTTAAACTATAAAATGTCTTCTTTATTTGTGAAGTTAACCATATTTACAGATCTTCTAAATATTCAAAAACAATTATGTTTCCTTTTGTATGAGGACAATCCTTAAATTTTAATGTCAGTCAAGACATTTGATTTAATTCAGTTTATCCTTCTTAAGGATCGATCATAATGATAAATTATTAGTGTTATTTTCTTTTTAATATCTATACTTGCAATATTATATATGTCCTATCATGCAAAAGAATACATTCTAGGTCCAGTATTATAAAATTATATTTCAGGGTCCAAATGATTTCCATATTTAAGCATTTAAATTCAAACATAATGAGCTACTTATCCATGATAATTATACACTCAGGTATATTCACAAGCACTTATAAAGCCAAAGGAATGTACACAAGCTATACTTGCAATATTATATATGTCCTGGTCAAATATTTATATCAATCCTATTTGCTAAACCAGATTAGAATTATATATCTCAATTGGGTTTTTAAAAGCCTATGTCGTGATATAGGTAGAGACATGCAGTAAAAAAATCATAATACATACTTAATTGGGCTTTTAAAATCCTATGTCGTGATATAGGTAGAGACATGCAGTAAAATTCATAATTCGTAGCTCTCACAAGCTATCATACAAATATATATAATATACGACAGTGTGATGTTTCAACAGTTTAGGTGTTAACCATATATAACATATCATGCATGCTAATATATAATCAACCAACAGTTTATCTATATAGAAAACAATTCTGGTTCAGGCAGATATATCCTAATTTTACATACACATTTAGCCTGCTACATGAATCCAGGCATTAACACATATAAACAACAGTTCTAATATTAATTCAATGCCCCATATTCTACATTGTAAGTAAAAACGACATGAAAGCCAGAGCAGGTCATACTTGCTTAAGCTTTCAAAACATTTGTAGCAAGAATTAAAATATAAATATCAGCATTACAAAGTAGATGATCAAATGCATGTTTTGTTAAACTACAACCCATCATGTATATTCATCAAACAACATGTTATATATACTCATACAGTAGAGCATTTATACATGTACAAATGATGCAGCTATGTGCTGCAAACATATAGCAATGTATATGTATAGGCATACAATAAAAATAGGGTGTCTCATGCTTATCTGAATGGTGACATATAAAGCAATTTTTAGGTTGAGGCTGGCCCAAAAACATACATATAAATATAAATAAATATATATATATATATATATATATATGTGTGTGTGTGTGTGTGTGTGTGTGCCTACATGAGTGTAGAGTACATTTCACCAGTCTTATTACTACCTATATATACTCTGTGATATAGGTTCAAACTGGCCCTTAGTACATCTACATACAAGGATTTACTTGCAGAATATACAAGTAATAGGATAAACAACCACATTACTTATATATCTTCAACAACTCATTGAATATCGCATACACATCATATATACATTGAGACATATATATTACCAAGAGACACATGTGCATACACAGGTATATACACATGCACTTACACACTGATTTATATAAAGTATGTATAAAACTATGCAAATGGATAAATATTTATTTGCTTCAGTAACTAAAAAAACAATTTTGCACCAAAATGTCCATTATAATGTACACATTAGATTCAGTCATACTGACCCATGCAGCATTATTTTAAAAAAACAGGTCTCTTAAAAAAGACAATATCTTGAAGTTAACAAGTACATGTAACTAGTGTTCCTAATCCATGTCAAATACAGATATACTATTATACATGAAGCGATAAATTAAAATGTCTTGCAGTCCAGTGTATATATCATAATACATACTATGAAACTTTGAAATTGCAAATCACATTTGCACCAAAACAATCATCAATTTATATATTTGCATATAGACTGACCATTTGCATGGATTCAAGCATCAAAACATAATTCAGTTTTAAGAATAACTTTAACAGTATTGGTAATACTGGAACCCATACATTACAAATAATCTATACGATATTCAAGTACACATTTGTACTACTTAGTAGTGGATAAAACACAAAGTTAGAGTAAAATAGTTTTGAGCTTTGATCTTCTATAAACACAACCCATCTTGAACAATAAAATATCAATTAGACCAATTTGTTACCTTAATCTGAATCGCTTGAACAAAAATCTATATTTGAAAGCAGAGCTGTAGATCTGTGAATCAAAAAACAAAATTAGTTAGAAAACTATACGTGGATCTAAAAGAAATCGAAGAGGAGAAGGAGCAAACGTGGATCTGTCGGTTGAAGGAGAAGGAGCGAACGTGACGAGGAGGAGACCGATCTAAGTGGACAGAACGTTCAGAAGATTGGATTGAAGGAGAAGCTTGGGATTTCTCGCTGGATTGAAGGAGAAGCTAGGGATTTCTCGCTGGAATGAAAGGAAACGATACAGTAACGAGGAAAGTAATCCAGGCTTTGGGGGGGAAACGAAAAAAATGGGGGGAAAGAAATGAACGCAACGGAATCCGTGGAAATAAAAAATTGGCTGCAGTTTTACATGAACGCAACCATCTTTAGCAACCGTATCCACATTTTCTTGTAGTGAATTCAACAAATTAGGGCAAGTCATTATCACGAAATAAGAGGTTTTAGGATTTCTAAAATCCTATATAAACACCATTACACCATTGGCAATAGGCAGTCGAAACCAACAAATCAATTCAAGCATTTCAAAGCAAGAAAATTCAGAAAAATCATAGTTTCGATCGAGCCAGAGAACAATCCCAAATCAGACGAGCAAAGCAATCGAAGAATCAAGCATCAGAGTTTTATTCCATCAACATCCAAGAATTCAGTTTGGGATAAAAGAGAGAAACCCTAGCTAAATTCTCCAGCCGCCATTGTTTCAATGAGAAAGACATTGGGTGCAAATAAAAGAAGAATAGGCCGACCAATTCTGTTTGAAGGCCTTAGTTTGGTTTATTTTTAAAAGGGGGGTTTTTACTTTTTAGTTTTTATTTTGATTTGTATTGTTTTTTTATATACTCCATCTGTAATCATTCTGAATCAGTTTCTAGAGTCTGTAAAATTCTAGGGGAATCCAGTTAGGGTGTTAACTGGCAGTTTACTAGTGTCTGTAAAACTAGGGGAAATCTGGTCTAGGGAATATAGACCAGTCTAGAGTTTTGAGCGTAGAGTTAGAATAGGAGCGAGGGGTTCGCAAGTGTACGTGGTCTTGTATGCGGGATCTGTTCTATCATCTTAGGAATGCAGCAGTAGGCAGGATTTTGCCGAAGCTGGGTATATCTTTTGTCATTTACTTTTCTGCATTTCTATTTCTGCTATCTATGATCTTTGAATGTTTTAATATCCTGTGATATTTGAACTCTGCGATAATTTGCAATAAACCCTATTCACCCCCTCTAGGGTTAATCTAGATCCAACAAGTGGTATCAGAGCAGGTTATTTCTTTAACTCTAGAGTCATGGGTTATTCTTGTTGTCAGTCCTTAGAGAGTCAGTCCAGTCGCATTCCATCTATTTTTAATGGTTCAGATTTTTCAAATTGGAAGTCAGAAATGGAATCCTTTTTAAAATCTATTAATTTTAAATGTTGGGATGTTGTTATTAATGGTTATGATAAGGAAGATAAATGTTTTAATAATCATGCTATACATATCTTTTATTCCCATATTGATGATGTTCAGTATGGCCTTATCTCCCATTGTTTAACTGCGCAGGAAATATGGAATACTCTCAATACGAGGTATGGAAAAATTGACAAAAACAGCTCAAAACCCAAAAAGATCAACTCAGATTCGGATCTATGCTGGGAAGAAGAAACAGATGAAAATTCAAGTAGATCAGACGATAGAGACTCAACAGACGATGAAAATGAAAGCTTCTCATATGAAGATTTGGTTTATATGTGTACTGATTTGACAAAAATCGTTGATAAACTCCGTCGTAAAAATAAATCTTTAAAATCTAAAAATCACGAGTTATATAGCGAAATTAACTGTTTGGAATCAGAAGTTACAAATGTCGTGAAATTAGAAAGTTCTAACTGTGAAAGTTGTTTGAAGTTGAAAACTGACGTCGTTCATCTCAATAAAAACATTCAAAGGCTTAAAGAGGAAATTTTGATTTTAAAAGATAACGAGGTTGAGTTAAAAGATTCAAACAATTCTTTGCAAAAAGAATTCAATAATTTAAGGCCATCAAAAATTCCAAACATGAAATTGCTGAAAAAGAAAGCTTGTTGAAAAGTGATTTGATTTTAAATGAGCTTGAAAAAGAGATTGAAAATTTCAAGAAAGTTGAATTTGAAAAACAAATTAATTTTGAATCTGAGATTCTTGAATCCAAGACCAAAATCAAGTTCCTTGAAAATGAAAATTTGCTTTTGAAACAGAAAGATACTGAAAAGAGAAAGATTAGCATTAATCGTTGTTCGAATCTAATGAAAGAGAATTCTGACCTTAAATCTAAAATTCAACAACTTGAATTAACTCTAATAAAATTCTCTAACGGAGAAAAATCTTTAAATATTTTATTGAAAAATCAACAATTTTCAGAAAATAAAAAGGGTATTGGTTTTGGGAAAGGAAATGATTTTTTGAGCTCGCGTGATTTTAAAAATCCTTCAAACTGCTTCAAGATGGGTCATTCTGAAAATTTGAATTGTGAAAATTCCAAAAGGTTTTTAAATCACAAACAAGATAAGAATTGGTTTGATAACAATCCAGCTGAACAGTTGTGGACCCCAAAAAGAAATAAAATGATTTTTGGAAAAACTAAACATGTTTGGGTTACCAAAGGCACAAAGGTAGATTTAAATGGATTGTTATACAAACAAGTTTGGGTACTGAAAGATGTTAACAAAACTATGAGTGGTTTTACAAATTTTGTTAGACCACTCGATCCTTTCAACTGTTAGGTACCGAAGAAGGTTGAGGAACTGCTGTGCTGAAAAGAGATTGATTTCATGCTGTTCTATATTTCTGTATTCTTTATAGTGCCTTGGCCAAGATTTGTTGAGTTAGAGATTCTGATTTACATTGGATTCTGGTATGATCTCTAAACTCACCTTTGTGAATATTCTCTGTCTTTATTTTCTTTGTTTATTTCTCCTTCTGTCCCTTTTGTTTATTTTTCTTTGCTTTCTGTTTTGATTTGTCACTGTTATATCATTGTAACTTCTTTTGGGCTTCATTAACTTCCAATTGCATAACTCTTGATTTTCTGGAAATGCGCTTCACTTGAATGAAAATATGATGTTTTAGTCTTTTTCAGATCTTGAATATAAATTTGTAAATATCTGCAATTGTTTTGAAGTTTATTTTCTATTTTTTGAATTCATAACAGTGTTGATGTATTCTTGTTATATCTTGAACAATGTTAATGTGAATTCTAAATTTTTGAAGTTCTGAAAATTAGATGGAAATTCACACACCTCTGCTGTTTTGAGTTTCATCTAATTCATTTTAGAAAAGCTTGAAATATTATAGTCATTACAGCACACTACTACTTCTCAGTTGTGAAAATTTCATTGTTTTTCAAATTGGCTCAGATATTTTGAAATGTCTTGAATTACAGTGATACATCTAGAAATTCTTCTTATATTCATGATCATTTTATGGTTGAAATCTGTTTGTTTGAAATCATCTGAAATAGTTGATATTCTGAATCTCACATACCTCTTAAATTTGAAATTCTCAATCTTGTGTGACTGATTTATTATATCTCAAAACTTGACATTGATTCAAGTGATTTCAAATAAATTATTTTTTAATTTTCTGGATCATGAATATCTCTTAAGTTTGATGTAAATGATCTGAAATTACTCATGTGCTTGTCAGAAATTGTTTTGAAAAATTCCTTGAAAAATTTGGGTCTTGAAATTTATTGGTATTTCATAATTATTTGATTTGAATATATGTTTGTTTAAAATCATTTGAAGGTATTGATTTATTGAATCACACACATATCTTGAATCTGAAATTTACATTCTGGTGTGACTGATTCACTGAATCTTAAGAGTTTCATATTTCTCAAATGATTTCAAATAAACTGTATTTTAATCTTGGATCATGAATCATCTTATGTGACCATCATCTTGACAAGTCTGCTTTAAAATTGGTTATCATGCTGTTCTGATTATAAGATCATGATTTGAAAAATGCTTTAAATGACTGCTTGTTTTGAGAAAAACTGTTTGCTGCTCTGATTAAAAAAAAACCCTGATTTGTTAGTCTTGTCTATTTGGGCTTTGTGCTTAAAATTCTTTTGTTTGTGATATCCTTGTTTGTCTCCAGTGTCTCGTTACAATCCTCATTAATAGAGACATAAAGTGGAGGTACTGAATTTGTTTTGCTGTATATATTTTTAATCTCTCATGTCTTGTATAGATCTTTCAAATCCCTCTTGTAATTGATTTTCAATTTTAAAATTATTTATTGACTATTCATTCAGAAATTGAAATCAATATCCAAATTGAACTATATTTTTAATTCATCAAAATTATTATTAGATTTTGAAACTGTGATGAATTGTGACTGCAGTATATTTCACATCAAGAGGAGATTTTATTTAGATTTTCATGATGGTTGAATAATTATTATAATATCTTTGAATTGGCAATTATTTCACGACTTTCTTCTTTATCTACCATTATTCTGTCATCCGTCATGTTTTTTATATTAATGTGGAGAGTTTAATATTTAAAAAAAAAACTTTTTAAATAAACAGTGAAGATATTTGTGATAGAAATTGGACTATGTTATTTTTCAGAATTAGTGATAATTGAAAATTTTCAATGATCCCGGTACAGTCGAGCATATTTCATAATATAATTAATTTAGAAATTTATTTCATAGTCCATTTCTGCACCTACCACATTTCTATCATTCATATTGGTTGTATATACCGAGGAGTTTTTTCTTTTGAAGCTGAAAACGATAAATATATAATTAATACATAAGTGTGTCTCAAACCTCATTTAAAAATCCAAGCTCTAGTCATGCATGGTTATAAGACAACTTATAATTTAAGCTGCGACTGACCTCATTTAAAAATCCAAGCTCTGGTTATGCGTGATCAGTGTGCTCTTAAATAAAATAAAAAGAAAAAGGAAATATTGTGCTATAAATTGAAATTAATCTGAAATTCTCCTTGGTGTACAAAAACCAGCCTATCAATCCATCTTTCTAATATGTGAAATGTGTTGAAATCTTGTGAAGTATTATGATTTGTTGATTGATAGCTATTGGGATTTGAGATTATACGAATTTGTCACTTAAATTGAATTATTAACTATAGTCCAAATCCGTCACTGTTTTTGTGCTAAATTTTACAAAATAATTGGAAATCATATTTTTGTAAATCTCTTCATTTTATATAAAATTCATCGTAAATCCGTCATTCTCTACAATGTGAAATATGCCACCAGTTCTTAGTTTATTATGATTTTTGTTTGACTGATTGAGATTTATGATGACCGTTCTTCCTCTTAAGCTGATATTGTATTTGTTATTCATTTATCATCTATATATTAAATTCTATATCCTTTTGATGATAACAAAAGGGGGAGAATGGGTTGAGATTTTGATTTATGAGTGAATATTTTATAAATATTTTTAATTTTGAAAATTCATTATTATTCAAATTTTTTCACTCATGCACGGTTATAGGGGGAGTTTTTTTGCTGTAGGGGGAGCTAATAAATAGGGGGAGTTCAGTATTCACTGTCAAACACATTTATTATGCTCAAAATCTTATATTTGTTTGTCATCATCAAAAGGGGGAGATTGTTGTATATAACAGTGTTGTATACACAATTATATGATTTTTGTTTGATGATAACAACCAAATATTTATTATTTTAAATGTGTTTGTTACTGTACTGTTTTCATATATCATCACAGATAGGAATATATTATTTATATTCAAACAAAATACAACTGTACAGACATTCAGATATTTACACAGTATTTTGTTTAAATATAATATTTTATTTCAATTTTCAAATAGTACAGTTTTACAACTCCACTATTTGTACACTTCACTAATATTTCACATTTCATATTCGTTCACATGATATTATACTTGTATATAAACTGAATACGATAGATAAATTTGTTTGAACACAATAAAATAATATTTTATTTCAATCAAATTTGTTTATTACAAATATCAGTACAATTTTTTCTCATTCTATACATTTGTTCCTCGCTACAAACGCTCATCACAAATACAGTCATTGTCTCACTATAGCATTTCACTCATTCACATTACAATTATGGAACACAAAAAAGGAGGAACAACATTTTTTTTTTCTTTCCAAGTAGCTCACAATGATACTAATACAAATTATCAAGCCAAAGAACAAAGCAAGAAACCAAGTATGCAAGCAGGTGATGTTCACAAGTGTACAACAGTGAAAAAGGGCATGTTTCAATTATTATTTTTTGAACATGTGAAAATTTGGCAACTACAAAGCGATCTTCATTTCAAGCAAGATGTTAAAAAAAAGGGCCAAAAGCAACAGTGTACAACATGCATCAACATGCAAGGCTCAAGTGAACTAATTTGACGAAAATATACATGCAGAGGTTCAGTGGAGCAACAAAGAATTCTTTTCATGTTCAAATGGGTAAAAAAAAAAAGGGAATCTCTTTTGAAATTTGAAAAGAAAAGTCACAGGTTCAAAAGAAGGAAAGAGATTAAGCTTGCAACCTTGGCAAATGTAAAATTTGACAAGAAAAGATTTTGATAAAACATCTTTTTTATCATGCATGTATTCATAATTGCATGGTGCAATAATACACAATCAAAAAGCAGTTTCCTGGTTTGAAAAATCTAGCACATGCAGAATCTAACTTAGAAAACATTTTTATTTTGTAGGAACATACATGCAGAGGATAAGCCAACAAGCATGCATGCAACATCATGTTAGGGTGATACCTCAAGTCAACATGAACCGGTATGATCAAGTATGGTCAAGCAAGTACAAAATAATGGACCACTGAAAAACATGGAAGGTTTACACAAATATGTGTACGAGCAATTCAGAAAGTATACAAGGGAAGTTTCATTTTAACATTTTCAATGATCATTTCTTTTGGGGAAAGAAGTAAAGTTTGCAATTCAAGATGTTTCCAGTTTTGTGTAAGTGTGGTCATGACAAGGATAATGTGTGCATACACATGTACAAGGTGAATGGTGCAGAGCTTAACTTTAAAGTGGCACACAACAATGCATAGTAATGTTGAATTCATTTTTGACAAAGTGTGACTGGTTTATGTGTTTCCAGAAATTGGAAATGTTTAAATCATTCCAGAAATCATTCAATTTTTTCCAAATATACAATGGCAGTGATAAATTCGAATGACCTATAGAAATCAACCAAGGAAAGCAATTAATTCTTTCCTGAATTCAACCCCTTATTTTTTGGCAAAGAGATGATTTTTTGCAAACATTTTTTGGTCATTAAAACAGTTTTGTTTTAGACTGTATCAATCTTGGAAATACAAATTTGGCATGCTTTTAAAAGGCATTCAAGAAGCAAGCATACAAGATTTCAACAATATATGTATATGGAATGCTAATTTTTTTTCTTCCTGAAACATATTTTACATTTAAGGTAGTGGACAAATTGATTATGGACAAGAAGTTGATTTCCAGTGTTAGCCAAAACATTTAAATATTTCCAGAAATAAAGAAATGTATTTGGCAACAATTTTCAATCAAATAAATATTTCCAAGCATGACAAGATTTCATATTTCCAGGTTTTGCTGAAATACTGGACATAAAAACATTCCTACTTTAGACCACAAAATCAAGTCAAAGACAGCATGAAATAAAACAAATCAAATCTTTTTAGTTTTTCATCTCACAAATCAGTAAAGTTGTGTCATCAGTAAATAGCATGATTGAAGCTTAGTTTAATCGCATATGGTATCAGGAAATTAAAGGGGCAAATTCGAGCAATCAAGGCAACTACAAAATCGAGTGTGAACAAACATATATGTGGCAAGCATTCATGGACAAGCAACAGCTATTGACCAGAATCATAAAGGGGCAAATTCGAGCAATCAAGGCAGCTACAAATTCAACAAATTAGGGCAAGTCATTATCACGAAATAAGAGGTTTTAGGATTTCTAAAATCCTATATAAACACCATTACACCATTGGCAATAGGCAGTTGAAACCAATAAAACAATTCAAGCATTTCAAAGCAAGAAAATTCAGAAAAATCATAGTTTCGATCGAGCCAGAGAACAATCCCAAATCGGACGAGCAAAGCAATCGAAGAATCAAGCATCAGAGTTTTATTCCATCAACATCCAAGAATTCAGTTTGGGATAAAAGAGAGAAACGCTAGCCAAATTCTCCAGCCGCCATTGTTTCAATGAGAAAGACATTGGGTGCAAATAAAAGAAGAATAGGCCGACCAATTCTGTTTGAAGGCCTTAGTTTGGTTTATTTTTAAAAGGGGGGGGGGTTACTTTTTAGTTTTTATTTTGATTTGTATTGTTTTTTTTATGTACTCCATCTGTAATCATTCTGAATAAGTTTCTAGAGTCTGTAAAATTCTAGAGGAATCCAGTTAGGGTGTTAACTGGCAGTTTACTAGTGTCTGTAAAACTAGGGGAAATCTGGTCTAGGGAATATAGACCAGTCTAGAGTTTTGAGCGTAGAGTTAGAATAGGAGCGAGGGGTTCGCAAGTGTACGTGGTCTTGTATGCGGGATCTGTTCTATCATCTTAGGAATGCAGCAGTAGGCAGGATTTTGCCGAAGCTGGGTATATCTTTTGTCATTTACTTTTCTGCATTTCTATTTCTGCTATCTATGATCTTTGAATGTTTTAATATCCTGTGATATTTGAACTCTGCGATAATTTGCAATAAACCCTATTCACCCCCCCTCTGGGGTTAATCTAGATCCAACATCTGCTACAAATCTAACATGCGAGCGTGTTATGAGGAGGGGGTCAGAACACAAGTTCTGGTGATTGGATTTAAATTATACACTTTGGATAATCCTACATATACCATTCAATCATATTTTCTTATCGTTAATAGCACTCAAGGCTTACACACACATCGTACCCATTTACTTCCCAGTGGATTAACATAATACAGTATATATGTAGCTATCCCTCAATATTGAGGTACACCCCATGGTACCCCACTCGCACGGTCCCCACCGTAATGCCACAGAAGTGAACACATTCCCTCATCCTATGCCGGAGTGATGTACGGATCTCCCATAACAATGTTATGTTCCGCATATACCTGTCATTACTATGCTACGTAAGCGTATGGACTGCCATCGTCAATCGAATCAGAATTCATATCGGAGTAATACCCTCAAGTCTACGATACACCAACCAAAGCCGACATGCATGAATCTAGACTGCCCCACATACGTATCTTCAATTGTAGCTTGATGCTTTAACCCCACGTCCTCTATTGTGCACCGAGTTACGTGGAAGGGCGATACAAGAAACATGGAACTCGGTTGGGTGCTTTTCCATATTTGTACAGGCCCGTCTTTAAGAGCCTCTATATACAGATATTCCTAGGGTCTGTTTTCATGGTGGCTATGGCCCCACCTCGGCCCCTCCCTCAACTAGTAAAGACTAAAAGTGCAAAACGATTGCCCCTAAAAAAAGCAATCAAAACATCCATTTGGAGTCTTCCCTCAACCACCGCACCTCGATAGTGAAAGGTGAATGGTCTATTGGTTTTAGCTCTAGTCTTTCCACATCCCACTGGCTGCCGATGACGGACATCCGACAGTCTACTAACCTTGTTGGTCGTGACCCTTCGCCTTCTAGTTAAGGCGACCGCCTAATCACCATAGTGTCACAACGTCACAACATTCTGACTGCAATGCTACTTTTGCAGTCAAGGCCCACCCACCTAGTAGTTACGCGTAGACCCAACCTCTGCGAGCACAGCCTAAACATCTGCCACCACACAGAGGAATACTTGGAGCACCTTACGTATCTCAGGAAGTCGCGTGCTTCCCCTTCTGGTCCTTCGAAGCCGACAAAATAATCAGATGAATGTATGCTCCTCTGGTGCCTTATACCACCACGATGATCTACCCCGTTGGGTTATTTACCCTCAAATGTGCAGACTGGTCCAAGCACCTTACTTTAATATGTTGTTAGAACCTATGTCTAAACATTATTTTACGCGCTTGCCTTACCTCATCAGGTTTCCATTTAACTTGGTTATTCTCATTCATATTGAATTCTTAATCAAGTTACCAAGATTCTCTTGCTTATTAATTTCAGTTATATAACTTAACCGATTTAAGTTTATTAACAAGCCCACAACATGTTATTCTCTAGATTGTGGCCCTAGGTTTGTAATCCACGATCTCTTTTGTACTTTTGCTTGATTTCATCATTACAATAACATGTTCTACTTAATATGTAATTAAGTATATCTCAATTCACATGTTTTCCGGTTAATATGTCAGTCATTATTTATGATTAAATATAACTTATTTCATAAGTTTTCCTCATTCTTTCTTATTTAATCATAATTTCATTTTACACCGTTACTACAACTTATCATTGTTTACTAATTAACTTAGCTCTTTTAACTAAGGTCCTTTAATAAGTTTCTCTACCCATTCATTATAACCTATATTATAATTTCCTCTAGTCCCAAGGACAAGCCCAAACATGTTATTCTTCTCAGCCGGTTTCAGACTTCCAAGTTTACAGATTACTTAATTTATAATTAAGTGCAACTTCTTATATTTCATATATTTCCCCCTTTTCCCAACTGGTTTCCGGTTTTCCCCATTTACTGATTACTTAATTTTCCATTAAGTGTCCCTTATCTCATTTCACCAGTTATCCCATTTCCATACTAGTTTATTATAACCTAAGTTATAATCGTCACTTGCCCCTAGGACAAGTCTACCTATTATACAACATTTTCATTAATGTTATTTATTTATAATAGGTTAATATCATTCCCCGTTTAAACCATTTACCATTGTAATCCATTATTCTTCATTCACTGTAATATCTGTTCCTTATTTTATTAAGAAAAACACTTCATGCACCTTATCAATTTGATTTATAGAAGGAATCGGTGATTTTTTTTCATAACGTATTCCGATCTGAATTCGCGGTGGCAAGTAATTTCTTTCCTCTTTCTTACTTTATTCACTGTGGCTTACTTGCAACTACGTTCTTAGAAATAGGCCAGTTAAGGAAATACATCACTTTTCCTTCGCATCACACTAAATCATCCCAATACATCCCTTCCTTTCTTATTTTCGGAGTTAGACATTTAATTACCATCATTGTCATTTATTCGTATCTTGTTATATACATATATTTATATATATGCACAAGACCTCTCACATTAAGCCTACACTTGTGGACGTTGGATTTGCCGGGCGGGTCCGGGCAGACTTCAACCACAAGTTGACTTAACCTCATGTCTTAGCACCATTACATGTTTTATTTATGCACTTAGACCCCTCACATTAGATTTACCACTTGTGAATGCTGGATATGCCGGGAGGTTCCGGGCAGAATTCTATCACAAGTGCAATCTAACCTTATGTCCAAGAGCGTTGCAGTGTTGAATTACTGTGAATCTAGGCATGTTCGTTCTTTAATAATTTTTCCTATTTCGTGTAAATTTTAGGCATAATCTCGTTTTCGTATGTTTACTATAATCTAATTTACATATCGCCAAATTATGCCTCTATTTTGTCGCATGTCCTTTTTAACATGTGTTTAATTCTATTTTGGCATGCAAACATTTAATCGGGTAATTGTTCAAATCCAACAAGTTAAACATGTCATTTATTCAATAATATACCACAAGTGAATCATGTGATTATAACAACAGTAGTCATTACCCATTTTCTAGCAAGTTTGTTTTCAACATATAATCATTCCCACACTTTAACTGATCCAACATATGAATTATTCATATTAACATCTCAACTTGTTATAACAGTAATTCTTAATTATTACGGCAAATTCAATTATACAAAATGGGGAATGGTAAACGATCTAAAATGTTATAGGTTAAACCCATTCACCTTAAACGCTTTCCCAATTCTGGAGCTGATCCAGTTTTAGCATCCATGGTTTTTTCCCTTAATAGAATTCAAAACCTAACAACCATGGATTGACTAATTTTTACTAAAATAGAAAGAAAAAGAAAGAGGAGGAAAATTGAATAGATCGGATCTAGAAAGTTACCTTACTTTGATTGGATCTAAGAAATAGAAGAGTAATTGCAGAGGTCGAATCACAGATCTCTGAATCAGTCTAACTCTTGATTGTTGAAGAAGAAAAAGGCTAGATCAAACTACGTCGGAGCTGCACCTTGTCGTCGCCATTGAATTAGATGAATAAAACAATGGGTCTAGGGTCCTATTTATAGCCTAGAATCAACGAATTTGGCCAAGAAGGTGTCCACGTTCAAAAAATGTATTCTACCTCGGATCTGACGGGGGGTCGAACCCCCCTTAGGGGTCGATACCTATGGGCGAGAAATCTGCCGCCTTCCCAAAAATTAAAATTTTGAACCGATTTGTGAATTTCTGAACCTATTTTTGAATTTTTGATCCTAATATGCATATATATATATATATATATATATATATATATATATATATATATATATATATATATATGTTCTTCATGCATGTATACAAACTGCAAACCTTAATAATTTCTTCACACGATGCCCGTTTTACGCAAACTAGGTGTCTATCTTGACAAGAATTTCGAGATGGACGCAATAGCGCAGTCCGTTTTACTCAATTCTGAATATTTAATTAAGTTATTCTTATTTTATTATCTTGATTTGAAAATGTGAGGTGTCTCGAAATTTGATAAGGGTAAAATCAATTAACCCCTCACATAATATACATCCACCATGTATGCATCCAACTTTTGCAAACATCGTGCACTTGTGCAAAGTGAAATACAACATAATAATGCATGTATGCCTAAGCGATACCTCCTATGTGTATGCAAAATTTTCAAAAATCCTTTTAAAAACATGATGCTCACATCCTAAACATACTGGCAGTTCTACATGAATGCAATATTTTGAAAACGAAAATACTTTTTCATCCAAATTTTCCCACACTCTTACTATGTAAGAACGTAGTTCATCCAATTGTTGCATCCATAATCCTACCAACCAACTTTATTTTTCGAATTTCAGAAAAAAATTATTTTCTAAGTTTGACTTCTTATGTTACAAAAAGGTGGAAAACAGAAAACTTCGCATCTTCCATTTTTCCTTTTTAACCTTTTTCTAATCGTACTTGGCTTTTATGTAACTATTTATAAAGATTCCCTTATTTTTCCTATCTAAGCACAACTCACATAAGAAAATTTTCTTCGTTACTGATTTTCTTTTCATCTTATCCTAGAAACTTCTATTCTTATCCGTCTTTTCTCATAATTTGTCAAGTTTTTTGCTTTACTGAATTTACTGTTTCCTTTTCAGTTGTACCATTTCTCTTTTCTTAGTTATTTAATCATCTGATCTAAGTTTAGTTTTTAAATAAGCCTTCTAGTCTTTCAACTAAAATAGGAGAACATACACCTTACACAGCTACTACTAAGGGCCAAGAATCTCAGGACTATGTCTCTCTCAGACAGAAAAGTCCAAACTATGGGATCCACGGTAGATTTAGGTGTTACCCTAACTACCCAACAAGAATGATCCCAACAGAAATGTAATAACGGTTTTACCCCTAACATGAAAATTAACAACAGGATCTAAACACTTACTTTCCCTTTACTATCTAGTAGTCACTACTAATTCTAGCTATGTAGCAATAATTATTTTCAAGCAACACCCTAGGCTTTTCAATGCTTACGCATTCTACGGGAACTTACTATTATTCAAAGACAATTCTTGCTATCTGCTTTATAGCCTCAAAAATTTTCCCGTCTTCCCTAGACACAAATCCTCACCTACTCCATACTTTAAAACACGGTTTGGCCTTTTCGTTTAAACTTTCCTCCAAAAATTTAAAAATGTTAAAACCTTATTTTCCTCATCAAAACTTGCTTTTTCCAAACCATATAAAAAAACATGTTATCTTAAAAAAAATGTAAACCATTTTTTTTCAAATCACAAAAACTGGAGTCAACTATTTTCTCAATCGGGTTTATGACTTGTTCATACCTATAAGGTCAGCTCAGTCTCTTACTACAAGGTGCAAACATCCACTCTATTCTTAATTTCTACACTTATTTTGTCCACCCAACAAAATTCTCTTTTTAACAATTTATCAAAAATGATCATCAAAAAAATAGAGACTTCAAAACTTTCTTTATTAAAAATACTTGTATGAAATATAATAAGAAAATTAGCGAGCTATATATATGATCTATAATATGCACCTTTTATTGAGAGAATTTTTTTTAGACAAAGTTTTCACAAGAAATCACTATTTACAAAATATACCCCATTTTACTTTAGAACCCAATATTTACTTCCTTACATATTTTAAAACTACAACTTTTAAGATTAAAACTTGAAAACACCATAAACCATTTTCCCAAAACTTTTATAATTTCTAGTTCTTAAAAGTTAACAATGGGGCTAGACTCAATGAGGGTTTCCAAATTTCTAGGCTTTCCTAGACACTTCCCAACGTCAATTCTCTCAACTATATATGTTTCTAATCCATTTTTCTCTTTTCAACCTTTTCCTATTTATAAGGTTTTCGGGCCCACTAACCCGAAATACTAATCATATGGGATTCCCTTTCCTTCCATACAAAGTACATTGTACACTTTCCACCCAAATTACCTAAGGGTCTCCGATTTCCACATTCATTCCTTTAGTGTACAAAATAAATATCCTATTTCATATCATATTATACTCTTTATATTTAGTGGGTTTCTCTATGGATCTAGGTACATATATATATAATATATATATATATATACATTTTTAAAAATACAAATACGTTCACTCACTATCTATACAGGAATCATAAACCTAAGCTTTGATACCAGATGGAACAACTGAATTCCGACAGACAATTTTTATTTTCAAAATTCCAATCTATCGAAACTCAGATTGGTATAGTCTGGTATCCTGTGGAAAAGACAGAGACATAAAATATGTTAGAGATCAGAAAATATCTCACACTGGAATGAATAAAATATAATATAATCAAAGTACAGTCTTACCGCATTAATAATATTGTCTAACCAGTATCCAAAGCTATAGTGTCTCATGTCTCTGCTACAAATTTAACCTACAAGCATGTTACGAGGAGGGGGTCAGAACACAAGTTCTGGTGACTGGATTTAAATTATACACTTTGGATAATCCTACATATACCGTTCAATCATAATTTCTTATTTCTTAGGTTACTTGGGTTAACATCACTCAAGACTTACACATGCATCATACCCATTTACTTCCCAGTGAATTAACCTGATACAGTACATATGTAGTTACCCCTCAATACTGAGGTACACCCCATGGTACCCTACTCGCACGGTCTTAACCGTAATGCCACAAAAGTGAACGCAGTCTCTCATCCTACGCCAGAGTGACGTATGGATCTCTACATAACAATGTTACGTTCTACATATATCTATCATTACTACGCTACGTAAGCGTACGGACTGCCATCGTCAATCGACCGGAGTAGTGCCCTCAAGTCTACGATACACCACCCAGAGCCGACATGCACGTATCTAGACTTTCCCACATACGTATCTTCAATTGTAGCTCGATGCCTTAACTGCATGTCCTCTAATGTGCACTGAGTTCCGTGGAAGGGCGATACAAGAAACACGGAAATCGGTTAGGACTTTTCGATATCCGTACAGGCCCGCCTTTAAGAGCCTCTATATACAAATATTCCTAGGGTATGTTTTCACTGTGGCTATGACCCCACCTCGGCCCCTCCCTCAACTAGTAAAGACTACAAGAGCTAAATGTTTGCCTCTAAAAAACAATCTAAACATCCATTTGGCGTCTTCCCTCAACTACTGTATCCCGATAGTGAAAGGTGAATGGTTTATTGGTTTTAGCTCTAGTCTTTCCGCATCCCACTGGCTGCCAATGATGGGTATCCGACAATCTACTATCGTTGCTTGTCGTGACCCTTCGCCTCCCAGTTGAGGCGACTGGCGAATCACCCTGGTGTCACTACATCATAACATTCTGACTGCAATGCTACTTTTGTAGTTAAGACCCACCCACCTAATAGTTACGCGCAGACCCAACCTCTGTGAGCATAGCCTAAACATCTGCCACCACCCAGAGGACTACTCGGAGAACCTTACGTATCTTAGGAAGTCGCGTGCTTCCCCTTCCAGTCCTTTGGAGCCGACAAAATTATCAGATAAAAGTACGCTTCCCTCGTGCCTTATACCACCACGATGATCTACCCTGTTGGGTTATTTATCCTGAAACGTGTGGACTGGTCCTAGTGCCTTAGTTTAATATGTTGTTAGACCCTATGTCTAAACATTCTTTTATGTGCTTCCCTTACCTCACTAGGTTTCCATTTAACTTGGTTATTCTCATTCATATTGAATTCTTAATCAAGTTACCAAGCTCCTCTTGGTTATTAATTTCAGTTATATAACTTAACCCATTTAAGTTTATTAACAAGCCCACAACATGTTATTCTCTAAATTATGGCCCTAGGTTTGTAATCCACAATCTCTTTTATATTCTAGCTTGATTTCATCATTACAATAACATGTTCTACTTAATATGTAATTAAGTATATCTCAATTCACATGTTTTCTGGTTAACATGTCATTCATTATTTATGATTAAATATAACTTATTTCATAAGTTTTCCTCATTCTTTCTTATTTAATCATAATTCCATTTTACACCGTTACTACAACTTGTCATTGTTTACTTATTAACTTAGCTCTCCTAATTAATGTCCATTAATAAGTTTCTCTACCCATTTATTAAAACCTATGCTATAATTTCCTTTTGTCCCTAGGACAAGTCCAAACATGTTATTCTTATCAGCGGGTTTCAGACTTCCAAATTTACAGATTACTTAATTTATAATTAAGTACAACTTCTTATATTTCATATATTTTCCCCTTTTCCCAACTGGTTTCCGGTTTTCTCCATTTACTGATTACTTAATTTACCATTAAGTGTCCCTTATCTCATTTCTCCAGTTATTCCATTTCCATAATAGTTTATTATAACCTAAGTTATAATCTTCACTTGTCCCTAGGACAAGTCTACCTATTATACAACATTTTCATTAATGTTATTTATTTATAATACGTTATTATCATTCCCCATTTAAACCATTTACAGTTGTAATCCATTATTCTTCATTCACTGTAATACCTATTCCTTATTTTATTAAGGAAAACACTTCATGCACCTTATCAGTTTGATTTATAGAAAGAATCAGTTATTTATTTTCATAATGTATTCCCATCTAAATTCGTGGTGACAAGTAATTTCTTTCCTCTTTCTTACTTTATTCGATGTGGCTTACTTGCATCCACGTTCTCAGAAATAGGTCATTTAGGGAAATACATCACTTTTCCTTCGCATCACACTAACTAAGCCCATTATATCTCTTCCTTTCTTATTTTCTGAGTTAGACATCTAATTACCATCATTGCCATTTATTCATATCTTGTTGTGTGTGTGTATATATATATGCATTAGACCTCTTACATTAAGCCTACACTTGTGGACGCTGGATTTGCCAGCCTGGTCCGTGCAGACTTCTACCACAAGTTGACTTAACGTCGTTTCTTAGCACCATTACATATTTTATTTATGCAATTAGACCCCTCACATTAGATTTACAACTTGTGAATGCTGGATATGCCGAGCGGTTCCGGGCATACTTCTATTACAAGTGCAATCTAACCTCGTGTCTAAGAGCGTTACGGTGTCGAATTACTGTGAATCTAGGTATGTTCGTTCTTTAACAATTATTCCTATTTCATATAAATTTTAGGCATAATCTCCTTTTCATATGTCTACTCTAATCTAATTTACATGTCATCAAATTATGTCTCTATTTTGTCGCATGTCCTTTTTAACGTTTATTTAATTCTATTTTGACATGTAAACATTTAATCGGGTAATTGTTCAAATCCAACAAGTTAAACATGTCATTTACTAAATAATATATTATAAGTGAATCATGTGATTATAACAACAGTAGTCATTACCCATTTTCTAACCAGTTTGTTTTCAACATGTAATCATTCCCACACTTTAGCTGATCTAACATATGAATTATTTATATTAACATCTCAACTTGTTAAAACAGTAATTCTTAATTATTCTGGGAAATTCAATTATAAAAAATGGGGAATGGTAAACGATAACTTATTATTATCTAAAATGCTATAACTTAAACCCACTCACCTCGAACGTTTTCCCAATTCTGGATCTGATCCAGTTTTAGCATCCATGGTTTTTTTCCGTTAATCGAATTCAAAACCTAATAACCATGGATTGGCTAAAAAATAGAAAGAAAGAAAAGGAGGAAAATTGAATAGATCGGATCTAGAAAGTTATGTTACTTTGATTGGATCTAAGAAATAGAACTGTAATTGCAGAGATCGAATCACAGATCTCTAAATCAGTCTAAATCTTTATTGTTGAAGAAGATAAAGGCTAGATCAAACTACTTTGGAGTAGCACCTTGTTGTCGCCATTGAATTGGACGAATAAAACAATGGGTCTACGGTCCTATTTATAGCCTAGAATTAATGAATTTGGTCAAGAAAGGTGTCCACGTTCAGAAGAATGTATTCTACTTCGGATCTGATGGGGGGTCGACCCCTCCTTAGGGGTTTTACCCATGGGTCGACCCCCCTTAGTGGATCGACCCACCCCTTACGGGGTCGACCTAGGGGTCGACACCCCTGGGCGGTAAATCTGTCGCCTTCCCAAAATTCGAATTTTGAACCGATTTCTGAATTTCTGAACCTATTTTTGAATTTCTGATCCTAATATATATATTCTTCCTACGCGTATACAAACTTCAAACCTTAATAACTTCTTCACACGATGTCCGTTTTACACAAACCAGGTGTCTATCTTGATAAGAATTTTGAGATAGACGCAATGGCATAGTCCGTTTTACTCAATTCTAAATATATAATTAAGTTATTCTTATTTTATTATCTTGAGCTAAAAATGCGGTGTGTTACAGGACTGGTGGAACTCTTCACACTAGAGATCCCTGAAGAGGATATTTCATGGGACCTGTTCCAAGTTAAGTTTGAAGCAAAGATTATCTCCACCGTGCAAAAGTCAATTCGGTTTAAGAGATTTGTGGAGCTTAAGCAGAATGGTCGCCCAGTTCTTGACTATGTTTCTAACTTCCAGGCTTTGTCGAAGTATGCACGTTCATATATGGATACACCTTATCAAAAGAACGAGAATTTTGTTATGGGTCTGGATACCTATATTGGAAGGCCGCTGGTGGATCATCTTGACGATTCATTTGAGAAGACTGTGGAAAAAGCTGTTCGCCATGAGAGCTTGTTTCCTAAGGAAGAAAATGTTGCCGCTGCAACCAAAGAAGTCTAGAAACCACAACACGGTGGTAATAATAAGAAAAGGGAGCAGCAATAGCAGAAAGGAAAGGATGTCCAAAAGAAGCCTAAGAGTGAGGTAGTTTGCTTTAATTGCCAACAGAAAGGCCATTTTGCTAGTGAATGCAAAAATCCAAAAGCTGAGAAGAAGTGCTTCAAGTGTGGAAGGCCTGTGCATGAGAAGAAAGATTGTCCAGAATCAGCTAAGGGAAAGTTGGTTGTGAAGGCATATGCTTTGGAAGTCCTTCCAACATCTTCGAGAGCTCCTACTACAGAGGAAAAGGGAAAGATGTCGTGGTGTAAGGTACTCTTTCTGTTAATGGTGTTTCAGTTTGTGTGCTTTTTGATATTGGAGCATCGCATTCATTCATTTGCAATGAGCTTGTGTGCCGCTTGAGTTTAGAATCCGAGATTTGTGATAGACCATTGATCGTGACTAATCCAGTTGGGGGTTCATCCAATATTTGCACGATTTTCCATGGTCTAGTGTTGTCGAGTCATAGTTGCTCTTTTGTGTGTGATTGCTTTGTTCTTAACTTCACTGGGTTTGGGATCATCTTGGGCATGGATTGCCTCAAGAGGTATGCGACAAAGGTGAATTGTGAGAAACTAGAGGTGAGGGTCGGGGATGTGGAAGGGTGAAAGGTATTGATTAGATGTAAGCGCGAAGAGGGTGTCTTCGTGAGCTATCTATATTCGCTTGGGATTCCACAGGAAAAATTGTCATCTGTGTTGATCGCTAATGAGTATGTCTTTGACAAGGTCAAAGGGTTGCCTCCGCATCGTGAGATCGAGTTTAGGATCGACTTGTTCGAGGGTGCTAGACCAATGGTTATGCCTCTTAGGCGGATGGCGCCTGAGGAATAGCGAGAGTTGGAGGTGCAAGTTAGAGAACTTTTGGGAAAAGGATTCATTCGAAGGAGTGTATCTGAATGGGGTGCACTGATCATATTTGCAACTAAGGCGGATGGTTTGTTAAGATTGTGTGTGGACTATCGTGAGCTGAATAAGGTGACTAAAAAGAATAAGTATCTGTTGCCAAGGATTAATGACTTGCTCGATCAGCTTCACGAAGCCAAAGTGTTTTCTCAGATGGATTTGGCAACGGAATTTCAGCAGTTAAGGGTGGCAAAGGATAGTGTACAAAAGACTGCTTTTGTGACACCATCCGCTTTCTTCGAATGGTTTGTAATGCCAATCGATTTGACTAACAAGCTAGCGTATCTTGTGGATCGTATGAATAGGGTTTTTAGAGATCATTTGAACAAGTTCGTGCTCGTGTTCGTGGATGATATTCTGGTTTACCCTCGGAATGAGAAAGAGCACAAGATGCACTTGAGAGTTGTGTTGGAAATCTTGCGAAAGCATTAGCTGAGAGCTAAGTTTTCAAAGTGTCACTTCTGGAAGAGTGAAGTGAGGTTCTTAGGCCATCTTGTTTTTGAAATGGGATAGCGATTGACCCCGCTAAAGTGGCAGCGATCCAGGACTGGGATAAGCTTAAGAATGCGACGGATGTTCGAAGTTTTCTTGGATTGGCCAATTATTACCGACGGTTTATCACGGATTTCTCCAAGGTAGCTGCACCGCTGACAGGATTGACGAAGAAGAACCAAGTGTTCACATGGGATGCAAAATGTGAACAAGCGTTCGAGATCCTGAAAAAGAAACTAATGAGTGCTCTTGTATTGACCATTCCAAGTGAGAATGAAGAGATGGTTGTGTATACCGATGCGTGTGGTACTGGACTTGGAGCGGTACTGATGTAGAAGGATAAGGTTGTGGCCTACGCAAGTTGACAGCTAAAGCCGCATGAGAAGAACTACCCAACTCATGATTTGGAGTTGGCGGTGGTTATCTTTGCTCTGAAGATGTGGAGACATTACCTATTGGGAGTTCGATCCGAGTTGTTTACGGATCACAATTCTTTGAAGTTCCTTTTCTCCCAAAAGGATTTGAATCTTCGGCAGTAACGATGGTTAGAGTTTCTGGCGTCATATGATTTTGGTATAGCCTATACTCCTGGCAAAGGTAGCGCAGTTGCAGATGCATTGAGTCAAAGACACGCAAGTTTGGGAGCGATGTTTTCGAAATGGAAGAGCCTTGAGTATTTGGCAAGATTCAATTTCCGGCCAAGGTGTGAATCAGAACCTGAAATGTTGGCAAGCTTATCGATAAGACCTACTCTTATCGAAAGGATTGGCGAAAGTCAAAAGAGAGATGCGAAGCTTGTCGAGTTTGTCCAGAAACTGGAAACAGAAATTAAAGAGTTCGAAGTTGATCAAGAAGGTTGGCTTTGAAAGAAAGGGTGACTGGTTGTTCCTGATATTGACAGATTGAGAGACAAGGTTCTAAGAGAATGTCATCACTCGAAGATGATGATTCATCCTGGTGGCAATAAGATACAGTAGGACATGAAGCGAGTCTACTACTGGGAGGGGATGAAGCGGGATATTGGAAAGTTCATTTCCGAGTGCATGAACTGTCAATTAGTGAAAGCTGAACAAAGAAAACCAAGTGGATTACTTCAGCCATTGGAAGTTCCTACATGGAAGTGGGAGCAGATATATCACTACAACACCTATTATACATCGGAACGCCGTTGTAATATACATTTAACAACAGTGGGCAAACCGTCGTGTATTAAGAAGTTGTAATAGACTCATATCTTTTACAACTTTTTTGCACTGTTGTAACACCATTGTAATATGTATATTTTACAACTTTTTTCCACCATTGTAATAAACTTTATTACAACAATTATGCATCGTCGTAATAAAATCTACTACAACTGTTATGCACCGTTGTGATTGACATTTGGTTTTTTTTAAAAATAAACATCTTCTGCAACTGAAAAGAACAATACACTAAATATAACAATACTCTATAAGCAAATCCGATATTATAGTTTTTTTGAAACTAATTTATTAAAATACTCAAATATTCAGGATTACAAACAATAAGTTTTAGACAACATTTCGTACATTATTACATACTTGACCGTTACAAAGCAACTTAGTACAAGCACAAGTTATCCACAAAAAAGGCATATCCTACGGGAGTACACTAGTCAAAGACAAGGAAATCTTTACGCCATTTATCTTTTGGTGCAAGTTCACTGCAGTGATCAAACTTATTGCATAAGAATATGTCTGTTGTTAGAAAAAAGAACAAAAAGTGTTTATTTAAGCCAATAATACCAAAACTTAGCTTAACGTCCCTGATAGCATGAACTGCATGTGGTCCAAAGCCCCTTTTTAAACAACTGGATGTTGCACAACTTCTTAAAAAAAAAAGCATCTACACTTGGACATTCAGAAAACAAATTAGTAGATGATAATATTGACATGGTAGTTAAATCCATTAATAAACAGAGTAGTCATTTAATCCAAACTTTCTAACCTGTGAATGAAACATTGCAAAACTAAAACAGTAACATGTAAACTCCAAAAATTATCCTTTATTCTTCATGTTCATCAGCCCCCACTATCAGTCGCCTTACTTATATTCTTCTCAAAGATATTCATTTACTTATTAATGGCTTTTGGAGCTTGTATCCCTTTCTCTGCAAAGGAGGTAAATTTTTATAAATATCTAATCAACATCGGTTATCCATATCTACTTCATTCCACAATTTGAAATAAAAAACCCGTATAGGTTTGTTTAATGTAACTAGAACTTGTAGTACAAATAAATGGTTGTTCTAACTTTATAATAACAGTACATAATACAGAGCAATAAAATCTGAAAATAGCAATGAAATGCAATTTTTTTAAAGTCACATGGAACCAAATGCCGAGTTATGCATGTGGATACTCATGCTGAGATATGTACCCAACGCCTAAACATCAGACACGTCAACAATCCAAAAACAGAGGGATCTTCCAATAAGTCACTTCCAAGAAGGATTTAGCAAGAGACCAGACTATGTAAAAGAATGTCCAAATAGACAAAATGTTATAAATTAATTAACATGTGTACACAAACATGTAGCGTTATATAATTCTAATTTATGTCTATTGAAATTACGTACAAAATCAAAATCTAATACAATAAGATATGTTTGTTTACATGCATGTTTACCGCACATAACAAAGATCTCTTCTTAATAACCGTTCTACAAATTGTGCATTTTATATGCCACCCAGAAAAAATGTTACAGAAGACTGCTAATTAATATTTACGAAACTGAGAGTGACTCAATACATGTTCAAATGATCATATTGAGTTTAGATCTGTGTAAGAAAACCATATATACAGGAACAGTGGTATGATATTAACATTTAATAAGAAAGATACAAATCCAATGTGAATAGGTAATACAAGGTAGATGCATACCTTTTTGAAGGGTTCGTTGTCAATGCTTGGTTGTTCACCTTCACATGTCCTATGTGTTTCCTATTAAAAATATTTCCACAAATTGTTGAAGAATTTGAATCAATACTTGTTTACATTAACATCTAAGTTATCAGACATTGTAAGCTGAATCAAAATCTCCAGCTATAGAAAGTGGATTTTTTGAATAAGAATTAATCCAAACACTTCTTATGCAACCAACATAAACATCTAAGCCACAGGAAATTTTGACAACTTCATTACATCCAACCGCCCAGACGTTATCACAGCCTTTACCATTATAATTCAACACATCCAATAGATCACTATGATGTATTCTTAAAAAGAAAACAACGAAATGTAATTCATAAAAGAACCAAATGGAAAGAAAAAAAAATAGCAGCAATGTTATTCTGAAAAGCCACAAGCTTTTACACAGACACACCCAATGTAATGTAATTTTGAAAAGATTCACCTTCAAATCCTCAAGCAAGTAGCCAAAACCTTTCTGCATCGATTTGGAGCTAGACTTAGATGCGATAAAGGATTCACCTTCAAATCCTCACCGACAAGCAGTATCTCCTCTTTTCACGAGGAAAACAGGTGTGGAAAGTAAAGGATCGGAGATACAAGAGTAAGGAGAGTGGATTTGAGGGCGAAAATAGATGATGGGAAGATAAGATAAAGAAACTTAAATCCAGATCTCATTTTTCTTCATAGGAGTAAGTTTTTCTGAGGATGGAGGAAATGGGAATCGACTCAAACATACAGAAAAGAATAGGGTAGGTTGGCCCCATAGAAGGCACTGGAAATACGAAATGCGAATTACTTGGGAGCCAATTTTTGAACTTACCACCTTCATTTTCATCATTTTGAAATACTGCGCCAGTTTTCCGTGGGGTCACAATCAAAGTTTCACTAAATTTTAAAGAAATAAAAAAAATAAGTAAGAATTAATAAGTTAAAGTAAGAGTTAATAAGTTAAACTTTATTTTTAATATAATATGAATTTATCAATGCTAATAGAAAAAATAGTTGTTAAAAATGCGCATTTATTACAACTAAAAAAAAGATTGTAATAACATCTATTACAATTGGTAAAAAATATAATTGTAGTGCCACATTTCATTATTGTTTTCTAATAATGTACGTAACATTAGTTATTGTAGTGATCGGTTGAACACTTTTGACATTTGGATCATTACATTATAATAAGTCACGTTGTAATATATATGTAATAGAATATTATATAAATTGCTTGAAATTTTTATTAAAACATTTAAAACTAATTATTTAATTATTACTTCTTAATTAGTGATTCTTACTTCTTATTTATTGATCACTAAAATTAATTATTCATTACTAAAACCTAATTTTTATTTATTTATTTTCAATTTCTAATAATAATACATAATTATTAATTATTATATAGCGAAAAGAAATTATTAATATTAGTTATTACATATTTTCAAATAAACTATTTATTATTATTAAACAATAGTTATTGAGTATTAATATTTTTATTAATTATCGGATTTTTATTAATTATTAATATGGTATTTTTGTTGTAGTGTAGTCATATATTACAACAGTTAAAAAATAAAAGTTGTGATTTGCTTTTATTACAACTGTCATAATAACACAGTTGTTAAAAATAAGTTTATTACAACTTTTTTGGAAAAAAATTGTAAAAAAACATTTATTACAATGGTGATTTTACCACCATTGTAAAATTAAAGTTGTAATATGGTGTTTTTGTTGTAGTGATATTGATGTAATTTATTGATGGACTACCTAGAACCAGGGCAGGAAATGAAGGAATTTGGGTAATTGTGGATTGCTTGACCAAAATGCGAGATTCATTCTTGTCAAATCGACTAGGATGACATCAAAATTGGCCGAACTTTATGTGAAATGGATAGTTCAATTCCATGGTGTCCCAAAGTGTATAGTGAGTGACCGAGATCCATTATTCATGAGTGGATTTTAGAAAAGTTTGCAATAATCTTTGGGAACCGAGTTGTGCTTGAGTACGGCATATCATCCCCAAACTGATGGTCAGACCGAGAGAGTCAATCGTGTTTTAGAAGATCTCCTGAGGGCTTGTGTGTTAGACTTTGGAGGATCATGGGAAGACCATCTACATTTGGTTAAGTTTTCATATAATAATAGCTACCAATCCAGCATTGGGATGGTACCATACGAGGCATTGCATGGGAGGTCGTGCAATTCTCCATCTTGTTGGTTAGAAACTGGAGATAAGTCGATACTTGGGCTAGAGATGATTAGATAAACCTCGGATTGTATTGAGTTCGTTCAACAACGAATGAAGGCAGCCCAAAATCGTCAAAAGAGTTATGCCGATAAGCATTGAAAGGATTTGGAATTCGTTGGCGATATGGTTTTTGTGAAGATTTCGGCATTGAATCATGTGGTACGATTCAGAAACAAAGGAAAGTTAGCTCCAAGATTCGTTGGACCATTTCCGATAGTCGAGCGAATTGGAAAGCTCGCATATAGATTGGAGTTACCTGAGAAGATGTCGAGTGTGCATAATGTGTTCCATGTGTCATTTCTACGGAAGTTTGTGCATGATTCGAATGTCGTGGTACCTCCAGTGCAGTACGGAGACCTTGAAGTGGAGACCGTAGTTACGAGACCTCGTAAGCCACTTCATGTTGTAGGGGATGACACGAAACAACTTAGGAGAAAGACGGTTAAGCTAGTCAAGGTACAATGGAGTGAAGATAACGACGATTGTACATGGGAGACGAAAGAGAGCATGAGAGCGACTCATCCAGAACTCTTCGTCGGTAGGACCCTTTGATCATATCATTGTTGTTTGATAGAATTCCACGTGCTAGGATAAGGCTATGGGTGCATGGCTTGATGGTTGCTAGTTTGGATGATAAAATTAGCTTCTCATGGAAGATAGACATGCAGAATTATTATGGTTGCCTATGTTTACTTGAAATTTCAGGGGCGAAATTCTTAAGAGGGGAGATTGTAACAGCCCGCATTTTATGTATCAGAGGATCGTAAAATAATTTTATCTCATTCTCTGAGGGTTGAATCATTCTCATCTTTTGATATGTTGTTTATAGGATGCAAGACATGTCCATAATTTTTACCAATTTTATTTATGACCATTTTGTCCCTATTAGTCTTGTACAGGGCATAACTTTTGATTCAGGTCAAATCAGAGGGTAAGACCTGTGCCATTGGAAAGGAATCGATGGTTTTCTTTCCGTAGAGTGGTTACATTAGAGATCTGGCTCAGCGGTTTGGAAGGAATCGCTGTTTTAAGGTTTTTCAGTTGGTTGTTCAGGTTTGGAAAGCCACAATAGGATGATTTGGGAAGGCCCATTGGTGGCTATTGGAAGGGTATAAATAGGGGGTAAGAGATATGGGAAATGGTTTTAGTCTTCCATTCTCTCAATTTGGTGCCTTACGCTTCTCCTTTCTCTAACACCTTTCCACTATTAAAAATCATAATCCAAGGAGGGAAATTGAAGATCTACACCATTGGTGTAACACCCCGTAATTTGAACATAAAAATTCACAAATTAAAGTATACTTAATTAAGTGAAATGGGTTGCGCAGAGAAATATATATATATATATATATATATATTGATATATATATATATATATAATTGAAAATTAAATAAATAAATATGCAAAAATGTTCAAAACAGCGAATTGGGAGAGGGGAATAACCGAACCTGCCGATTTTTGAGGTCGACCCGAGCCTGCTGGGTCGACTAGGGGTTAATCCAGGGTGTTTGGCTGTCAACTCGTGGGCTGATTCGCTCAAATGCAGATTTTGCATTTGAATGGTTCTCATGGTTCAGCTTTAATCTAAAGGCCCTAGATGGTTCCTACACTTGACTTCTTCCCCAAGACATGCTTTGATGGCTAGGATCTAAACTAAGGTTTATCCTATGGCTAAAACTATCCTAGTCTTCTATAAAAAGACCCCTAACCTAAACCTAAATGCTCATTATTCAATCCTGTAGCTAAACTATGCCAAAATGTTCTCTCATGGCCTCCACCCTCATCCTCTTGTCATAATCTCCATCTCTAATCATATGAGAGAGTTTCTAAAGAAGTATAAGAGTTCCTAAGCTTGCTTAAGTGTTTCTAAGTTTGATTGAAGGCTTTTCTTCATCAAAGCTAGGATCTTTATTATTGATTTGGCTCAAGGGTTTTCATTTGGAGCATTCTTATTTGGAGTTTTTGAGTTGATAGCTTAGTGGCTTCGTCTCAATCTTTTAATATATTCATAAGAAGGCTAATCAACAAGTTGTGAGTTTTCTATAGCCTTAATGACCAATTATTGAAGTGATTATGATAGGATATGATGAGGTTATGGCTATGAATGTGGATCAATGCATGTTATGCAAGTTATATGCTATGTGTTAATGATGTTATGCATGTTATGCAAGTTATGTTCTATATGTTCATGAAGTTATGCAAGTTATGCAAGTCATATGATACATGTTCATGATGTTATGCAAGTTATGCAAGTCATATGCTATGTGTTTGAGGTATTATGCAAGTTATGCAAGTCATATGATATATGTTCATGACGTTATGCATGTCATATGATACATGTTCATGATGTTATACAAGTTATGCAAGTCATATGCTAAGTGTTTATGATGTTATGCAAGATATGCAAGTCATATGAGAAACATTGATCCATTATGACACCATGATATGCAAGTTTGGTGTATGATTATATGCTAGTTCATACATGATATGTTATGCAAGTTTGGTGTATGATTATATGCTAGTTCATACATGATATGTTATGCAAGTTTGGTGTATGATTATATGCAAGTTCATCTATGATATGTATGCAAGTTTGGTGTATGATTATATGCAAGTTCACATATGACATGTTATGCAAGTTTGGTGTTTGAAGATATGCAAGTAACATGTGCAAGTTTACACCTTAGTATGATATGCATACATATGCAAGTTAACCCCTTTGTATGTCATACATACATATGCAAGTTTACCCCTTTGAATGATATAAGACACTTATGCAAGTTAACCTCTTTATGACATATGTGATTCATGCAAGTTTGGGTTGATTATTTATGCTAGTTGGGTTGATGCTATATGCATGTTGACACCCTTTAACCCATGTTGATGCTAATGTTATGCAAGTTGAACCCATTGTATTTGTGATGAATCTTCCCTTTTATGTCATGTTGGCGAATTACGTGGGGAACGATGGGGTTAATAAACATGTTAATGAAATGGTGTGAAGTTGGTATGATTATGCATACCATAAAGTGGATGGACATAATTGAGTCAATTATGTACATCGTTAAATTTGTAATTAATTAGGGATAATTAATACAAATTATGGGGGTGATTAATTAGGTGTAATTAATCGACTAAGACACGAGGTTGGACCCTTTTGTAGCATAAGACTGCCCGTAACCGACCGGCATATCCAGCGGCTACAAATGATTGGCCCAATGTGAGAGGTCTTAGGCACAAACTATATACGTGACAAGTGTAAAGACACGATGTTAGACTCGGTTATGGCGTAAGGCTGCCCGGACCCGACCGGCAAATCCAGCTGCCATGAGAGATAGTCTAATGTGAGAGGTCTCTACAACGGTTACGTTCTTAATCAATTAAGAAACACTTAACCATATTAGCGTGTAGAGGACATGGGGGGGTTAAGTGGGTGCCTTGGGTGGCATGTGGAAAAATCTAGTAGTTGCCTTGGGTGGCAATAGAAAATACGATTAGAATACTTAACCGAAGTGGAACATGTAATTAAACATGATTAAAGGGTTAAGCAAGTGCCTTGGGTGGCATGGGAAAATCTAGTGGTTGCCTTGGGTGGCAATAGAAGATAAGATTAGAATACTTAACCAAAGGGGAACATGTAACTAAACATGATTAAAGGGTTAAGTGGGTGCCTTGGGTGGCATGTAGAAATCTAGTGGGTGCCTTGAGTGGAAATTAAAATGTGATTAGATGACTTAACCAAACCTTAACATGTAGGTGGGCATGATTATGAAAAAGGGGTTAAGTGGGATGCACTAGATTAAATGACAAGCTTAAGTAGTAGCTTGTGGGGGCCTTGAGTGGCAATTGAAATAAGATTAAATGACAAGCTTAAGTAGTAGCTTGTGGGGGCCTTGAGTGGCAAATTGAAATAAGATTAAATGACAAGCTTAAGTAGTAGCTTGTGGGGGCCTTGAGTGGCAATTAAAATATGATTAGATGACTTAACCAAACCTTAACATGTAAGTGGGCATGATTATAAAAAGGGGTTAAGTGGGACGCACTAGATAAAATGACAAGCTTAAGTAGTAGCTTGTGGGGGCCCATTTCAACCAGTAACCCATATGTATCTTATTGGGCTCGACCCAAGTCGAGGAAGGGACACACGTACTAGGCTTGACTGTAAGAGGCCAAAACGGGGTAGCGGTGGAAACGCGAGTCCAACGGGTTTCATATGCGTGTGTGGACCCGGGCTGGTAGGTAAGACGTTGTTGCATCGTGTAGGTATAAGCCGTGCACCATTGATTATCGGGTTGCCACTTTGGGGAGTGATACACCCCACTGTGGGGCCAGCACGGGTATCTACGTTAGGGAGCCGATCGCTTGGGGAGTAGTGGGTACACCTAGTGGAGATAGGGGCAGACGACACCTATGTAGTCAGCTAGGGGTACAAGAAACTACTGGGTAAAATTACTATGTACACTTAGTGGGATCAACCTTTAAGTAGGAATTACCCTTGGTGGGTAGAACTGGTGTGGTGCAGTGTAGGAATTACCCTTGGGTGGGTAGATCTGGGGTGGTGCAATATAGTAATTATCCTTGGGTGGATAGGCGCGTCTTTACCGTTATCTTAGTTTATCCTAAGTCGAGTTGGCTACTTAGTGTAGTCATTTATCCCCAGTCGTACCGTACCAGGTTTATATCGTACCCTAATTACTTTAATGATTTTATTGTTAAGGTTATAGGGCTCACTCGGACTTATGTCTGACCCCGTTATTTTTATCTTTTTCCCCAACCCTCAGGTTCTCAGAGTGGGCCTAGCACTAGTGGGCTTTGATCAGACTTCTTTATCTATCTTCTGGAGCTTGGACCGTGATGTAAAGCCCAGCTTATCTTTTCTTTTATGGCTATTGTTTATGTAGTGGGATTATGTACTTATGTTTTTATCAGGATGGATATTTAGTACTTGACTCTTTATGGTGTTGTAACTAAACATGTTTACCTTCTGCTGCTATGAAATGATGTTTTAGATTTTTCAAGTATTTATATTTGTCTTGTGTAATTTTTCTGTTCTATATTCACTTAAAATGCTCCACCGAAGTTAAGGCATTCCCTTAATGAGTGACCTTAGCGGGTGTGGGGTGTTACACGTGGTATCAGAGCTCAAGGTTACCAGAACAGATAAAATTTTTAGAAAACTATTTTTTTAAAAACATTTTTGGAAGAAGTATTTTCAAAAACATGTCTTTTAAGAGAAAAGTTTTTGAAAGAAAAGCATAATCCCCAAATAGCCATATCTTTATCCTTCGGATTCTCCGTTTTGAATCTCTTCCTCTTTCTCTTTTTGAATTTTCCCTCCGCGAATAGATGTCTTTTTAAGATAAATAAGGACTTCCGCATGAAGGACGGAAGAACCACTTCAAGGGACTAAGACATTTGCCAGGCTAAGAAGTTAGTCCAAGGAGGTGAAGGGCTTATGGGTACCTTTAAGATGGACGAGAGAGGAAGGTTCAAATAGCTATTAGGTAAATAATGGATGAAACCTCATCGTGGTAAGAAGGCCACGAAAGGAGAATGTGAAGGGGAAGGCTAGTTGTTTTGGAAATAGGACACCTTGGGGTTGTCCAAAGAGGTAAGGACGAAGTACAGGATCTTCTGGAGGGTAGATGTATTCCCTCACGACGGGTATACCTGATGGGGGTAGGACCGTCTAAGTTGAAATTTGGTTCTCTCGATCATCCTGTTCGAACTTTATTTGACTCTGGCGCACCACATTCGTTTATCTCATCATCATTAGTTGAGTCACTGCACCTAGACACCAGTTTGGTAGATGATCCAGTGGTTGTTTCAAACCCAATTGGGAGGGCTCCACTTGTTTGTCCATGATATGTTTGGGTTTGAAGATTTCCATACTTAGCGTTGAGTGTAGAGGTGATGCTTTTGTTTGGGCTTCACGGGCTATGGGTTGATTTTGGGCATGGACTGGTTATCCAGTAATGGTGTCATTCTTGATTGCGAAAGGAGAGTTGTTAGGCCCATGACCCGCTTGGGTAACACTCTCGAGATCTTGTGATATCCCATAGATTCTGTTATGCTAAGTTATCTTGAATCGCTTGACGCTTCGGTCGAGAGTTTGCAATCTGCTAGAGTGGTCCGGGAATATTCGGATGTGTTTGAGGAGGCGGAGGGCTTACCTCCGAAGCGGGAGATAGACCTCCGAATATATCTGGAAGATGATGCTAAACCAATATCTTTGTCAGTGCGCCACATGGCTCCTCGTGAGAGGAGGGAACTCCATAAGCAAGTAGGGGAGTTGCTTGAGAAGGGGTTCATAAGGCGAAGTATATCGGAGTAGGGTGCTCCAGTAGTTTTTGCTACGAAGGCGGATGGGTCCCTCAGACTTTGTGTAGACTATAGAGAACTCAACGAGCTCACAAAGAAGAATAGACACCCATTGCCAAGGATTGATGATCTTTTTGATCGGTTGGTTGGCGCCTCAGTGTTTCGCAGTGGGACTTGGCCACGGAGTTTCATCAGTTGGGAGTGACTGAGGATAGTATAGAGAAGACCGCCTTTAGGACTCCGGATGGTTTCTATGAGTGGCTTGTGATGCCATTTGGTTTGACGAACGCCCCCGCATATTTTGTTGATTTGATGAGTAGGGTGTTCAGGGAGTACCTAAACAACTTCGTAGTGGTATTTGTGGATGACATCTTGGACTTTTCTAAAAGCGAAATAAGTTTTCGTGTGTGCTGAATAGGTTAAGTGAAGCCAGTTATTTGATCAACGGTGGTTTTGGAGCAAGATTAGCAAGGACATCCAGAGTTGGACAAAGACTTAATTATTCAGCCGTTTTTGCTAGTATCATCTCACGTAGGTCGTCTGAATTCGAAGGAGGTGTCCCTTGGGTGTTTGTCTGATATTGGTTTAGGCCTTTGGGGCTTGCACTTGGGGGATGTCGAGTTCGACTAGGATGGTCTGCGTCAGAGATGGATAGTTATGATGATTTTGTATGGGAGAATATCCTGGTTTTCTCCAGAAGTGGAGAAAAGCATGCCCTACATCTTAGGGAAGTGTTGGAGACTCTTCAAGCGCATAGTCTTGAGACAGAAAAGGTGAATGGAGTTCTTAGCATCCTATGATTTCGAGATAGCATATACCCCTGGCAAGGGTAACATGGTGGCGGACGCCTTGAGCAGAAAAAGGTTGTCTTTGAGTCCATTGTTCGTGGAACAACGAAGCTTGGAATCTATCTCGATGTTTGATTTCAGACCTTCCGTTGACTATATACCCGGTTTATTAGCATCCTTGGAGGTTAGACCTACTCTTTTGGGGCGGATTGGAGAAGCACAGAGGGACGACCCATAGTTGGTTGAGTCGGTAGAGAGGCTCATAAGGGGGGGGGGGGAGTCGTCCAGCCATTTGAGTAGGTACACCATAGACGATAGGGGGTGCTTGCGTAGAGACGGTAGACTTTGTGTACCGCAAGACGAGGGTTTAAGGAAGACTATTCTTGATGATGTGCATCGTTCTAGGATAACCATTTATCCCGGTGGGGACAGAATGTACCAAAACATGAAGCGAGTTTTCATTTGGGCCGGTATGAAGAAAGATGTGGCCGAGTATGTCGCCAGATGCTTGGTGTGTCAACAGGTGAAAGCGGAGCAAAAGAAACCCGGTGGGTTTTTCACCCATTGGAAGTTCCGCAATGGAAGCGGGGTAGCGTCTCGATGGATTTTATTGATGGGTTACCTAGATCGAGGAAGGGTAATACGGGAATTTGGGTTGTGGTAGATAGACTTACTAAGAGTGCCCATTTCATACCCGTGAAGAGCAAGAGGACTGTTCCATGTCTAGCTTCAGTTTATATTCGAGAGATAGTTCAGTTGCATAGGGAACAGGACGTATTCCATGTGTCACATTTGAGGAAGTGCCTACATGAGACCGCAGAGGCGGTAGAGCCGAGCTTGCTAAAAGAAGTAAAGGTAGAGCGTGATGCGATTATTCGACGAGCTCCTACCCGCATCCTTGGGTCAGAGATTAGGAAGTTGAGAAACAGAGAGGTTCGACTAGTCAAAGTGAAAAGGGGAGAAGGTGAGAGCAATGCTACTTGGGAGACAGAAGCGAAGATGCGTTCGTTATACCCATTCCTTTTTGAGGGTATGTCCTTTAAACGTCTCCTTTATCGTTTGACTAGTGCTTATCTTATCTTTAGTATGTCCTCTCATTAGTACCTTTGACCTTTAGATAGGGTAAACCTATGGTTGAAACATGTGTTTGAGACATGTTATGTTTGATGGATGCGTGTGGATGCAAGTGGTTGCTCGTGGATGCATATATACACACTCTAGGCACTAGATCGGCTCAATCACTTCATATTGCATATTGCATAAAATTGTGTGTAGGTAGCTATATTAATGGATGTATAATGGTTGTGTTATCACATGGATGATGCATTTTGGTGAATGATTGTGCACTCATGTAGAAATAGTATGTGTCGATAGGGATCTTTCGCATACATATTGGATGCATGGCACTATCATGGTTTGCATTAAGGAGGTCAACTGAATCAGTAGACCGCCGGATTTAGCATTAGTATACGGGCATATACACACACTTTTTGCATATGTTCATACGTCATTAGAAATTTTAAGGACAATGGATGCCAGTGTTTGATGGTTTAGTAGATGGTTGTTTGGTTGGTAGGAAACGTTCTTCTTGACTTAGAGATTTCGGGGACGAAATCCTTTAAGGAGGGGAGTATGTAACACCCCGTAATTTGAACATAAAAATTCACAAATTAAAGTATACTTAATTAAGTGAAATGGGTTGCGCAGAGAAATATATATATATATATTGATATATATATATATATATAATTGAAAATTAAATAAATAAATATGCAAAAATGTTCAAAACAGCGAATTGGGAGAGGGGAATAACCGAACCGGCCGATTTTTGAGGTCGACCCGAGCTCGCTGGGTCGACTAGGGGTTAATCCAGGGTGTTTGGCTGTCAACCCGTGGGCCGATTCGCTCAAATGCAGATTTTGCATTTGAATGGTTCTCATGGTTCAGCTTTAATCTAAAGGCCCTAGATGGTTCCTACACTTGACTTCTTCCCCAAGACATGCTTTGATGGCTAGGATCTAAACTAAGGTTTATCCTATGGCTAAAACTATCATAGTCTTCTATAAAAAGACCCCTAACCTAAACCTAAATGCTCATTATTCAATCCTATAGCTAAACTATGCCAAAATGTTCTCTCATGGCCTCCACCCTCATCCTCTTGTCATAATCTCCATCTCTAATCATATGAGAGAGTTTCTAAAGAAGTATAAGAGTTCCTAAGCTTACTTAAGTGTTTCTAAGTTTGATTCAAGGCTTTTCTTCATCAAAGCTAGGATCTTTATTATTGATTTGGCTCAAGGGTTTTCATTTGGAGCATTCTTATTTGGAGTTTTTGAGTTGATAGCTTAGTGGCTTCGTCTCAATCTTTTAATATATTCATAAGAAGGCTAATCAACAAGTTGTGAGTTTTCTATAGCCTTAATGACCAATTATTGAAGTGATTATGATAGGATATGATGAGGTTATGGCTATGAATGTGGATCAATGCATGTTATGCAAGTTATATGCTATGTGTTAATGATGTTATGCATGTTATGCAAGTTATGTTCTATATGTTCATGAAGTTATGCAAGTTATGCAAGTCATATGATACATGTTCATGATGTTATGCAAGTTATGCAAGTCATATGCTATGTGTTTGAGGTATTATGCAAGTTATGCAAGTCATATGATATATGTTCATGAAGTTATGCAAGTCATATGATACATGTTCATGATGTTATACAAGTTATGCAAGTCATATGCTAGGTGTTTATGATGTTATGCAAGATATGCAAGTCATATGAGAAACATTGATCCATTATGACACCATGATATGCAAGTTTGGTGTATGATTATATGCTAGTTCATACATGATATGTTATGCAAGTTTGGTGTATGATTATATGCTAGTTCATACATGATATGTTATGCAAGTTTGGTGTATGATTATATGCAAGTTCATCTATGATATGTATGCAAGTTTGGTGTATGATTATATGCAAGTTCACATATGACATGTTATGCAAGTTTGGTGTTTGAAGATATGCAAGTAACATGTGCAAGTTTACACCTTAGTATGATATGCATACATATGCAAGTTAACCCTTTTGTATGTTACATACATATGCAAGTTTACCCCTTTGAATGATATAAGACACTTATGCAAGTTAACCTCTTTATGACAAATGTGATTCATGCAAGTTTGGGTTGATTATTTATGCTAGTTGGGTTGATGATATATGCATGTTGACACCTTTAAACCCATGTTGATGCTAATGTTATGCAAGTTGAACCCATTGTATTTGTGATGAATCTTCCCTTTTATGTCATGTTGGCGAATTACGTGGGGAACGATGGGGTTAATAAACATGTTAATGAAATGGTGTGAAGTTGGTATGATTATGCATACCATAAAGTTGATGGACATAATTGAGTCAATTATGTACATCGTTAAATTTGTAATTAATTAGGGATAATTAATACAAATTATGGGGGTGATTAATTAGGTGTAATTAATCGACTAAGACACGAGGTTGGACCCTTTTGTAGCATAAGACTGCCCGGAACCGACCGACATATCCAGCGGCTACAAATGATTGGCCCAATGTGAGAGGTCTTAGGCACAAACTATATACGTGACAAGTGTAAAGACACGATTTTAGACTCGGTTATGGCGTAAGGCTGCCCGGACCCGACCGGCAAATCCAGCTGCCATGAGAGATAGTCTAATGTGAGAGGTCTCTACAACGGTTACGTTCTTAATCAATTAAGAAACACTTAACCATATTAGCATGTAGAGGACATGGGGGGGGGGGGGGGGGTTAAGTGGGTGTCTTGGGTGGCATGTGGAAAAATCTAGTAGTTGCCTTGGGTGGCAATAGAAAATACGATTAGAATACTTAACCGAAGTGGAACATGTAATTAAACATGATTAAAGGGTTAAGTAAGTGCCTTGGGTGGCATGGGAAAATCTAGTGGTTGCCTTGGGTGGCAATAGAAGATAAGATTAGAATACTTAACCAAAGGGGAACATGTAACTAAACATGATTAAAGGGTTAAGTGGGTGCCTTGGGTGGCATGTAGAAATCTAGTGGGTGCCTTGAGTGGCAATTAAAATGTGATTAGATGACTTAACCAAACCTTAACATGTAGGTGGGCATGATTATGAAAAAGGGGTTAAGTGGGATGCACTAGATTAAATGACAAGCTTAAGTAGTAGCTTTTGGGGGCCTTGAGTGGCAATTGAAATAAGATTAAATGACAAGCTTAAGTAGTAGCTTGTGGGGGCCTTGAGTGGCAAATTGAAATAAGATTAAATGACAAGCTTAAGTAGTAGCTTGTGGGGGCCTTGAGTGGCAATTAAAATATGATTAGATGACTTAACCAAACCTTAACATGTAAGTGGGCATGATTATAAAAAGGGGTTAAGTGGGACGCACTAGATAAAATGACAAGCTTAAGTAGTAGCTTGTGGGGGCCCATTTCAACCAGTAACCCATATGTATCTTATTGGGCTCGACCCAAGTCGAGGACGGGACACACGTACTGGGCTTGACTGTAAGAGGCCAAAACGGGGTAGCGGTGGCAACGCGAGTCCAACGGGTTTCATATGCGTGTGTGGACCCGGGCTGGTAGGTAAGACGTTGTTGCATCGTGTAGGTATAAGCCGTGCACCATTGATTATCAGGTTGCCACTTTGGGGAGTGATACACCCCACTGTGGGGCCAGCACGGGTATCTACGTTAGGGAGCCGATCGCTTGGGGAGTAGTGGGTACACCTAGTGGAGATAGGGGCAGACGGCACCTATGTAGTCAGCTAGGGGTACAAGAAACTACTGGGTAAAATTACTAAGTACACTTAGTGGGATCAACCTTTAAGTAGGAATTACCCTTGGTGGGTAGAACTGGTGTGGTGCAGTGTAGGAATTACCCTTGGGTGGGTAGATCTGGGGTGGTGCAATATAGTAATTATCCTTGGGTGGATAGGCGCGTCTTTACCGTTATCTTAGTTTATCCTAAGTCGAGTTGGCTACTTAGTGTAGTCATTTATCCCCAGTCGTACCGTACCAGGTTTATATCGTACCCTAATTACTTTAATGATTGTATTGTTAAGGTTATAGGGCTCACTCAGACTTATGTCTGACCCCGTTATTTTTATCTTTTTCCCCAACCCTCAGGTTCTCAGAGTGGGCCTAGCACTAGTGGGCTTTGATCAGACTTCTTTATCTATCTTCTGGAGCTTGGACCGTGATGTAAAGCCCAGCTTATCTTTTCTTTTATGGCTATTGTTTATGTAGTGGGATTATGTACTTATGTTTTTATCAGGATGGATATTTAGTACTTGACTCTTTATGGTGTTGTAACTAAACATGTTTACCTTCTGCTGCTATGAAATGATGTTTTAGATTTTTCAAGTATTTATATTTGTCTTGTGTAATTTTTCTGTTCTATATTCACTTAAAATGCTCCACCGAAGTTAAGGCATTCCCTTAATGAGTGACCTTAGCGGGTGTGGGGTGTTACAATTGGAGGCTAGATCTACATCAATTGAGGCAAGGACTCAACGGATCAAGGTGTTTGGTGCGAGGTGCTTGCTGTCCAGATTCATTTTTCTATCATTTTACCTTGTTTTGGAGAATCGGTGAGTGATTTACATCTCTCACATGGATGCAATGAAGTATATAAATGTTTGGTCATATTTTTCATCATAGTTAAGTGTTTTATCATAGATCTATGCCATATTAAGTCTATTTACACATGAATCACCTTATGATCTGATTCAACAAGTTTAGGTAAGTAAATTCAATGTTATTTCATGTATATATGCAAGTTAGATCTATAGTTTTGTTTATATTGACATTTATGATGATTTTGGTGGATTTTACATGATTATTGGTGAAATGGTCAAATTGGTGATGTTAGTGGTTTTATAACATGTTCATGATGGTGTTGAATGGATTTGTTGATTTAGTTTCATCGAACGAATCGTTTTAGTCGAAATTGGAGGATGTAGGTTTTGGGTCGAACATGGTGTGGGTCGAACATGGTGTTGGTCGGTCGAACCATGGGAAAAGTTTCATGGAAGAGAATAAATTGTTCGGGTCAGTCCATGCCTGGTCGGTTCTCTTCTGGGTCGGTCGATCTTGAGCGGGTAGGTCATAAAGTATGAAGGTGGGGTTGAGCAAGGTGGGTTCGTCTTTCATGAAGCAACAGGGTTAGTCCATCTAACATTGGGGGTTGGTTCTGGCCGGTCTGCATGGAGGAAGGAATGAGTTGGTCTTGTACCCAAGGGTGGGTCGGGTCGGTCACTGAAGTGTGGTCAGTCGAACATGGCCAGAGGCCGGTCACAGGGTTGTTTTCTAAAAAATTATATTTTCGGGTATGACTCAGATTTGAACAAAAAGGTCTACAAAATTTTTTTTCGAGGGCAATGTTGCCTCCGAACCCTAGCCGTAGCGCGGTGATGTAATATGCTCGATGATGGTGTGACTTCGAAGTAAATTCAAGTAGGAAGGTTCGAAGTGTTGAAAGGTGATTGTTGATCAGTGTAGAACAGCAAATGAGATGACAACTCAAAGGTCGTGAGTTGGTGGATAATGGTTGCTTGAGAATGTTGCTTGAGCTATAAAGAGTCATCAGGTTGGATGACTAGGGAAGTAAAGGCCAAGAGATTATCGTTGTCATAAATTCTAGTAGGCCCAAAGCAGGAGTACGATAGGGGCACCCAAGAGACCGGTTGTAGGTGGAGTACCCTAGGTATCGTTGAAAGGCCTAGTTGTCAAGGTTGGACATACATACGTATCGTTGAAAGGCGTATGGAGTTAATGCTAGAACTGGGGTTACCATTAGCCCTTGACATGAGACAAGATTGGTCGTCATACGATTAACGATGGTTTCAAAGCAGGATTTATGGTGCTAGCCAGTGCCAGTTATGGATGATTGGTTGTTCTATTTGTACCGTCTCATGTAGGTTGTCCAATGTCGAAGTAGATGTTCCTTGAGTGCTTGTCTGATATTGGTTTAGGCCTCTGAGGCTTGTGCTTGACAGATGTTGAGTTTGATTAGGAATGTTTACATGATATATATATAATCTGGATGTTATGAGTGTTTACCATGATTGAATGGATGTTCTGGTTTCCATAGATGAGTGGTTAAATTGTTTATCGTAAAGGCTATCACTGTCCGATGTGGGGAAGATAGGGCTGAGTTCTTCTCTGGTGTTGTGGGTAGATTAGTATGTTTATCTATCCATTCTCATATACTTTATTATTGAAGTTTGTTAGTTGTTTTATAGCTTACTAAGACTGTTGTCTGACTCAAGTTTTTATGTCTCCTCTTATTACCTTGGGTTGTTCATCCGGTTGTGGATGGGCAGACTAAGTGGTAGGTTACAGGTGATTAGTGAGGACGATGCTGCTGTGCGGAGGCGAGCAGGAGGCTGGCGTATCAGTTTTATTACTATCTAGTATTTCTATTTCCGCTGTTGAGTGCTCAATGAGTGTTGTAGTGAGACTTTATGTACATACCTTGATATTTCCTATGATGTTTGGATAATCTTTCAGGATTTGTGAAAGTTTCAAAAGTCTGTTATATGACACTTCACTACTATTACCTGTTATATATGTTCTATTATATTTTATCCTTGCGTTGTTAGTTAACGAAAGGTTTCGATGATGTTTACCTACTCTGATGATCGTCCATAAATGCCTAGCACACCTTCAGCGCATTATTCCTCATGTTTAGTACAGGGGTTACGGGCGGTCATCACAATCTGTGTTGATCGCTAATGAGTATGACGATGTCTTTGACATAGTCAAAGGGTTGCCGCCACATCGTGAAATCAAGTTTATGATCGATTTGGTCGAGGGAGCTAGACCAATCGTTATGCCTCTTAGGCGGATGGTGCTTAAGGAACAATGAGAGTTGGAGGTGCGAGTTCGTGACCTTCTTGGAAGGGGATTCATTCGGAGAAGTGTTTCCGAATGGGGTGCACCAGTCATGTTTGCAACCAAGGCAGATGGCTCATTAAGATTGTATGTGGACTATCATGAGCTGAACAAGGTGACCAAAAAGAACAAGTATCCATTGCCAAGGATAGATGAATTGTTCGATCAGCTTCACGAAGCCAAAGTGTTTTCTCAGATGGATTTGGCAATGGGATTGCACCAGTTAAGGGTGGCAAAGGATAGTCATTGTTGTATATGACGTAGTTGTATACACAGTTATTCGATTTTTGTTTGATGATAACAACCAAATAAATATTATTTTAAATGTGTTTGTTACTGTACTATTATATATACATCATAAGCAGGAATATAATATTTATATTTAAATTGAATACGATTGTACAAACATTCATATATTCATACAATATTTTATTTAAATTAAATATTATATTTCAATCTTTCAAACAGTACAACTATTTATAACTCCACTATTTACAATTCACTTGAATATTTCTGACATGACACATCACACATGAAATCGTAATATAAAAGGAATTCAAATTAAAATAGACAGATTGGATTAAACACAATAAAATACTATTTTATTTCAATCAAATTTGTTTATTACAAATAAAATTACAATTTCATTCATGTCTATAATTGATTTCATACACATAGATTCCTCATACATCATTCATTCCTCAGTATATGTACATATACACACGCACTGACACTCTGTCTTCAGTCTTCTGAATCTTCACGTGCTCCAATCCAGTTCATCGTCTTCACACCTGTCACATGCAGAAGAACAAACACAGTAGACTGCAACAAAAATAAAATTAAATAAAAGAAAATAGAAAATTATTTTTAAAATTTTTTTGCCTTAGAATTACGGTGTGTTTCTCATCATTTTTCTAGACTTGGTCTGATATGCAGAGACAGAAGAATTGACTGATGGCTGCATGTACACATGTGTGTAAATATACACGTGTGCACTGCCTCGCCAATCCAGTGTGCGATTGAGGAGTAGCCACATGGACCGTCTCGACCTAGTGCACAATCAACAATGGGACAATCAAATAAAAGTTCAAGAAATAAAGTCAACACAATAAATCATGACCCAAATCAAAAGTCAAGATACAAGGCACGAGTAATCAAGCAATAGCATGGTCAAGTTCATAACAGCTAGTGGTGGTGTAGCAAGCTCATCCAAAAGGGATCATGGCAAAGTGCAAATTCAAGTGACATCTTTATCATGGAAAGTGTAAATATAAGGGCTGAGTTACATGTCAGCAAGAGGGTAAACAGTATGCAACATGGATGCTGAAGTACAAATACAAATACAGGTTCAAGCAAGTGTGAACATAAATTCAAGTTGCAACATGGTTCAGAAAATGGACACAACATGTGTTAATATGGCCAAAATAACATGGAGCATATACACAAATGAACATGTACAAAGTCAAACAAAATATGTGATTGGCAAATACAAAGTGGAAAGCAGCATATTGATAGAGATATGTATACAAGGTTCAACATCTCACCAGAGCAAGAAATGTTCAAGTGCAAGTGGAAATGGGCAGCTCGGGCACAAGGCAGAATACACAAATGCAAGAGCAGGATGAACAAAACAATTACACAAGGCATGTAGCAGCATTTAAATGAAACGAACAAGAGTAGACAAGACTGCACAATAACACTAGCATGATATATCAGCATGTCACATGTACAAGTTAAAGTGTCGGCAAGCATGTCAAAGCATATAACAGTGCAAGAGGTAAAGTGTTCAAGGTCAGGTGTAGTCATCATGGTTGATAATAAAATTCAAGTGCACAGACATACAGTGGGACAAACTAGCAGCATGTGATAAAATATTTTATTGCATGGACTCATGTGAAGGTGTGCACAAAACAGGCAAGAAATTCATATTTGCAAGTGCAAAACAATGGAGAATTGTAGGAATATGCATAACCTTTTCCAACAAGTCTTTAACGATTTCCAGAAAGTCAGTGATCCATATTAGTGGAATTAGCAATGGACATGGCATTATTTTTTGGCAAGTGTAAATCAATTTCAAGTTTTTATAGCAAATAAGTGATCAAGGCATCAATCAAGGGTGCCACAAATTGATATTGTAATCGAGGGATCAAGTACAGTATCTGTTCTTATCAAAGCATGAATAAATCGGTTAAACTAGTTATGAGAAAAAGCAAGTAATACAAAGGCATGGCAAATGTTCAGACCGTATAGCAAGCTCAAGCTCAAACAAGAAAAACAGTGAACACATTTCATGACAATTTCAATGCATTTGACAAAGCCAAAACAATTTTTCTACTTCATTATCATGGTCGAGCACAAGGTGTAAATTTATGTACAACATCAGTTTCAAGAACCCAAGATTACAAAGTGAAGTATCAATGATCAAGTATTGTTTCTATTCAATGGGAAAACTCAAGAATAGTATCAGTTCTTAAAAAGATGAAGGCAATATCATGTTTGAGCAAGAACAACAAGCCAAGACAACAAATGACATGTAATATTCATGGTGCAGCAAAAGGAAAATTACTTAAGTGAAATATCCATTCACAAGGTCAAGTATAGTATCTGTTCTTATCAAAACATATAACAACAGTTCAAAGTCAAGTATACAATGGCAAGTTCAAGTGAAGGATTTATACAAATTGTTTAATAAAGCATCTGTTCATATCAGTTTTTTTATAGAGCAGTACAACATAAACATTGCCAAGGTTCAAGTGTGAAAGTGCACAAATAGGTCATGGTGTGTATGAACAATACAAAGTAAGAATTCAAAACCATTTCAAAGTCCAAAATATATGCAAAGTTCAAGTTTTTAAATCAAATAAAATCTCCAGAATTTCAGGTGAAAACAAGCCCAAAATTTACTCATATATCACGACCAAGTTTAATACGAAATCAGAGCAAAAAATTAGAATTTTTAATCCTATAAGTTACACCTATCATCATCGGCAATCATCATCGAAAACCAACACAATAATTCAAGGAGAAAATCGAAGAAATTAGATCAGTAAAACTCACAATCTTTCAGGTTTCGATCGCCAGAGAATTCTCAATCGAAAACAAAGAGGAACACATCTGATACAAGCTTCATAAATTAGCCAATTCATCAAGTATCGAATTGATTTGGGAAATTCTTCAGAAACCCTAGTTAGAAGCCGCCGCCATGTTCAAGCTAGAAAGGAAAGTGATCGGGTGATTAAACAAAAGGGTGGAACTAATTCAAAAGAGGCCGACTAAGCAATTAAGTGAAAAAGGGGATATCGCTCTATATTTAAATCCTAGGGTATTTTTTTTGTATTTATTTTGTTTAATTGGTAAAAACAAATGAACAGTTTCTAGATCGGTTAAATCTAGGGTAGATGAATTACGGGATTTGTAATTCGGAGAAATCTGGTTTTGGGGATAGAAACCAGTGCAGGGTTTTGAGCGTAGGGTTAAGAACAGTTGGGAGCGAGTGTCGCGAGTTTACAGGGGATTGTAAGCATAGAGATTGTTTTAACCCCTAGTAGAAACTTTGGGGAATGTAGCAGTAGGCAGCGTTTTGCCGAAGCTGGGAATATCTGTGTGTTATTTATTTTCCGCATTTATTCTGATTATTATCTTTGCTGTTATTATTTAATTACTCCGTGAAAATCTGCGATAAACCCTATTTACCCCTCTAGGGTTAATTTAGATCCTACAAGTGGTATCAGGGCCATTTTTTATTTTTATTTTTAAATAACTCTACAGTCATGGATTTTCCTAACGGTGTGTTTTCTAGTTGTCAATCTAGCGAGAATTTTTCCAGTATAACCCCAACTATTTTTGATGGAACAGAATTTTTATATTGGAAATTAAAAATGGAATTTTATTTAAAATTTGTTAATACTAGATGTTGGGATATTATTAAAAATGGGTCTGATATGGTAGATAAGAATGATATTATAATTAACTCTCGTGCTACTCACATTTTATATTCTTATATTATCGATGATCAGAATAACCGTATCTCTCATTGTTTAATTGCACAGGAAATCTAGAAAACTCTCGACACGTTGTATGGAATAAAAGATAACAATAGCTCAATACCCCCGATTGCTAACTCAGTTTCAGAAATATGCTTGACAGATTTATAGAAGATGGATCGGATGATAACAGTGATGAAGAATCAACAGATGGCGACCACCGTGAATTTCCTTTTAAAAAGTTAAATTTTCTTTGTAACAAATTTACTAAAACTATTGAGAATCTCAAATTGACAAATAAAAATTTAAAATCTGAAAATGTTGAGTTGAGCAATAAAAATCATGATTTGGAATTAAAACTTGAAAACGTTAAAAAGATTGAAAACTCGAATTGCAAAAAAGGTTTAGATTTGGAAAATGATTTAGTCTATCTTAATGAAAAATTTCAAAAGCTTGAAAAAGGAATTGCTTCAAAAATTAAACGAGATTGAACTAAAAAAAAATGATTTTTTGCAAAAATAGTTGGATAAGTTTAAGAAGGCTAAAAATTCCAAATATGAAATTTTAGAGAAAGAGCGTTTATTGAAAACTAAATCGATTTTGAATGAGTTTGAAATTGAAACCGAGAAAATCAAAAATCTCAAGTGCAATAATTGTACGACTTTTCAAAAAGAATTATTTGAAATAAAAGAAAATTTCAAAGCCCTTGAAAAAGAAAATGTGATTTTGAAAAATAAAGAATTTGAAATTATTCGTATAAATCACGATTTTGAAAAAAAAATTGAAAAATTCAAGATTTTGAAAATTTTGAAATTGAAAAGCGTAAACAATTTGAAAGAGAGATTTTTGAGTCCAATGCAAAAATTGAAATGCTTGGAAACGGAAATATGGTTTTTAAAGAAAATGATTCTGAAAAGAGAAAAATCGCTATAAATCGTTGTTCGAATATAATAAAAGAAAATTGCGATCTTAAATTCAACGACTTGAGTCAATATTGGCTAAATTTTCTAAAGGAGAAAAATCGTTGAATATGTTGTTAAAAAACCATTTTTTTGTTAAGAATAAGAAAGGACTCGTTTTTGATAAATTTGATCAAATTGAAAAGTGTGATTTTAAAAATCCTTCAACCCGCTTTGGGAAAATCGATCAAGTTAAAAAACGAAATTCTAACAATTTTAAAAATCCTTTAAACGACTTTGAAAAAGGTCGATTTGAAATTTCAAACTCTAATAATTTCAATGGGTTTTTAAATCATAAACGATAGGAAAACTCATTTAGAAACAATCCAATTAAACGAATTTGGATTCCAAAAAATAACAAAATGAATTTGAATAAGTTTAAACGAATTTGGGTTCCAATGGGTACATTAATGGATAATAATGGATTGTTATATAAATGGGTTTGGGTACCAAAACGTGTAAACGAAGATAAGAGTGGTAAAACAGTTTTTGTTAGACCAATCGATCCTATAAACATTTAGGTACCAGGGATAGGCTAAGGAACAATTGTGTTTAAAAGATAAAAATTCAAATTGTTCCATTTTATTGAATTGCTTGAAGTTCCTTAGCCATAGATTCAGAGTTGGAGATTCATTGGATCACATCGATTATGGTAAGTCAGGTATGATCTCTAAACTAGTATTTTTATTTCTTTTTAGTTTATTTTCCATTTTTAGTTTTTATTTCTTTTAGTTTTTTTTTTACTTGGCTGATTTTGAAATCATTCGTTATTGATTGTTGAATTTCTTAGATTATAAAAATTTATTTTTTAAGTGATTTCAAATAATTTTCTTCAGATTTGATCGTTGACAGTTTCTAGCTCTTGTTTAAAAAATTCTCTGAAAAATTCACTTGATTCTTGCTTTAAAAATAATTTTGTGCTGCTCTGATAAGGAAAATGATTTGATTCGTTTGAATATCTTGGTGACTGGACGATAAATTGAAAAATCAATGATTAAATATCTTTAAATTCCATAGACAATTTGAATTAAATATATAAGTGGTTTTAAAATTGTCTAGGAGCAATCAGCATTAGAAATATAAGATAATTTCATATTCTACTGATTGATTTTCGAAACTGATTTTCAAACTTGCATTGATATTTTCAAAAAACTCCTCTTGAATTGATATTTTCAATTTTAAAATAATTTTTGATTATTTATTCAAAAAATTGAAATTATTGATTGATTTGAACCATTTTGTGACTCATCAAAATTATTAATAGATTTACGAATTTGTGATGAGTTGTGACTATGGTATAATTCATAACTAGAGGAGATGTTATTTTAAATCTCATGATGATTGGACAGATTTGATAATATCTTTGAATTAGAGCTTATTTCACGACCATCTTCTATATCTTCAATATTTCTGTCATTCATCACGGTTTTATTTAATTTGGGGAGTTCTAATTACTCTGGGAATTAAAAATAAAATAAAAATAATTAAATAAATAATTTATCCTTGGTATTCACTCCCATTTAAAAGTCCTCGCGGTTATGCGTGGGTGAATTACCTTAATTTCTATGTGCTTCCATTCTCACTTAAAAGACCTTTGAGCTGTGCATGGATTGAACTCATTAGAGAGGGTAAAGTTAAGTTACTACTAACCCTATTTAAAAGACCTTAGGGCTATGCGTGGTTAGCAAGTGCTTAACACATTTTTTAGCATATTTAAAATTTTCAAAAGTCATATTCAAATATTCAATTTTTATTAATGTAACAACCCACATTCTACGCATCGGAGGATCGTAGAATATTTATTTCTTTCCCATATGAAGTCGTATGGTCATGTAACTTTGGAAAACAACCATTAGGGTCATTTCCCATGTTCATGATTTTTGTTGATTTTTTAATGACCATTTTGCCCCTAGCTGATCTTGTTTTGGCCATAACTTTTGATTGGAAAGGAATTTTGACCTGAAACCACTTCCATTAGATTTGTTTGATGGTTTACCTTTCCGTAGAGTGGTCATAATAGCCAAACGGACTTACCGTTAGGGAGATATGGTTGAAATAAGGTTTGGAAGGTGAAAAAATGCTTAACCGGGCCAAATAGGGTGATTAGTGAATAGACCCATAACCCATTTCGGGATTAGGGTTATGGGGAGGCTGAAATGAGTTAGAGAATCATTCCATTTCAGTTTTCTAGCCTCCACTTACCTTTCAAGAAACCCAAAAAATGGCCTCCAACCTCTAAATCACCTCCAAATCATCTTTTAACCAAGGATTAAGCTTAGCAACATCAAATCAAGGGAGATCTACACCAAGTCAACATTGGAGCTGCTGGTTAGCATTAGGATTCGCATCAAATCAGAGATTTATTTCAGATTTTAGTTTATTTGTGGCTAAGGTGAGTGATTTGCATAGTTCCTCACTAATTATGGCTAATTAAGGGTAATTAGTGTTAATTAGCGAATTTAAACATGATAAAATTCTGGAAAAATATTCAGAAATTCTGAAATGATGTTTTAGATCTCTGATATGAATTTGGGTTAATTTGGTTAAGTTTTGCTAATCCTATCATTAGTTTCACCTAAACATGCTTAAGGGGAAATATGGGGTTTTGGGGATGTTTGATCCATTTTTAACCTATCATATTGATCACTTGATGTTTGTGGTTGATTATACATGTTGCTATGAATGTATGGTATGCTTTGTGATTGATTAGAATAGTTGGAATGGTCGAAAACGTCGTCGAATGGCGTAAAACACTTGCTGGAAAAGTTTCAGGAAACAGTGCAGGATCGGATCAGATCGGATATGGCGGCTCGGATCGGATAAGTGAACTGGGCAAGAGATTCGATCGGATCGGAACTTGGCACTTGAGAAACCTGGCAAAAAGGAAGGCCACGCTAATTGAACTGTGATCGGATCGGCTAAAAGAGGGGGATCGGATCAGAGCATATGAAGAACGAGGGAGCTGATCGGAGCGGGAGCACGATCTGGATGGAGATGGCAACCCGACCCGACCCGAAGTGGGACACCCGACCCGAACCGATGCAACGCTATGAACCCGAACCGAACCACTACTGGGGAAGATAATACACAAAAGCGATTCAAAGTAGAAGACCCGACCCGAACCGATGGCTTGAAGGGGAACCCGACCCGATCCAGTGTTGACCAATAACCCGAGATGCAAAGGTAGTCCAATATGCGAAGTTAGAGCTCAGGATCCAATTGGGAACCGATGAGTTCACTTCATGGTTGGGCTTTGCTGTGGGACGTGTGCTAAGGAGTTGTCGACGTTCATAACTTTGATTCACCACTGAAAATGGATGATGGGCTACTTACCAGTGCAGTAGAGTCACTATGACTCGAGGGGCAAGGTGATGGTAGCAAGACTACGTTATCAGTGCAGTAGAGTCATTGTGACTTGAGGGGCAAAGTGATGCGTAGTAAGACTATGAGCTAGTGCAGTGGGGTCATTGTGACTCCATGGGTCAGAGTGGACATAGTAAAAGATTGGTAAGGCTATGAGCCAGCGCAGATGGGGTGAATAACTCCATGGGGCAAATGGACATAGCGAAAGATTAGTGGCTACGTTATCAGTGTAGTGAAGCCATTTATGACTTCATGGGGGCAAAGTGATCGTAGCAAGGTATGTTGGGTGATCGAAGTGGTGAATACCGTATGCTTTACGCATTGAGTGAGAGATGTGAGGATGGTTGCTATGCTTGATTGATTGTCATCACTATGACATGCACACCCCCACCTCCGTATCTTTACACCGTTTGATATGGCACCTTAGAGTGTTGTACAGTATGTAGTGCTAATTCTTTGGTTGCAGGTCCAGGTTCAGGTATGTTTTAGTCTACCTGTTATTGTTCTGTTTAGATGCTTATCGCTCATACCAGGCTTTATGTCTGACCCAGAGTTTTATGTCTCCTCTTATTACTCTGGGTGCTCACACGAGCAGACTAGAGACAGGTTAGCTGGTGATGCGCGAGTAGCTGATTCGGAGGCGAGCAGGAGGCTTCCACGTATGATATAAAGATATTCTACCTGTGTCGTTGGTGGTCGCTACTTGGGCATTAGTAGCGTACCTCCTTTATCTTGCTTTTGCTTTTGAGACAGTTTGAAAAGTTGTAATAATGTTTAACTTTGGATCATAAGCTGTACTTGGATTTTCCGCTGCTATGTTAGTTGTTTCAGCTTATGCACTGTCTCACCTGTTTTATGTCAAGTATGTTATTATTATATTTTGTCCTATGCGCTGTGAGACATTCTACAGGTTCCTTGTTAGTTCATTCCCTTCTTCCCTTTCCTTCTGACGACCCGTTTCGTGCTAACTGGACATGTGTACAGCGCACCTTTGGAGTAAATGTCGGTTGGTGCGGGGCGGGCCGTCACATTTGGTATCAGAGCTCTAGGTTGCGTATTTATCCTAGGGAAAGACACTAGGGAGAGATAGTACGTATACGAGAGCGTGTATTTGTGATTACTTTGGTTTTCAAAAGCTATAGATGTATATACTATTGGTAGTATAAGATTGAAGTCGTACTGCACTAGCACCACTATGGGGTCGTTAATCGTTTCCCTTTTTCAGATTGACGATGAGCCGATATGCTAGAGGTGCTGGTAGGGGAGCCAATAATGGGAATGCTGCTGACATGAGGGCGATGTTTACTGACCTCATGAGAGACATGCTTAGAGAAGTGCAAGGGGCGGTTCCCAATCCCGAAATTGGTGGTGGTCCAGTAGTGCAGGCGCCTAGGGTCGATTTCGCCAAGTTGTGCAAGGATTACACTAACCTTGGTGGGAAGCCGTTCCACGGGACGGAGTCGGCCACAAATGTTCAGGATTGGATGGATAGCTGTGATCGTATCTTCGATGACTTGGGTCTTGAGGATGCGATGAAGAGAAGGCTAGCGTCTCGTCTGCTGCAAGGGAGAGCGATGAATTGGTGGAATGCCATTAGAACAGCTACTCCAGAAGATCAGGTTACTTGGGATCAGTTCAAGGCTCGCTTTAGCAAGAAGTTCATTCCAGCTGCCCAGAAGTCAGTGTTGTTTAAGTGATTCTTGGAACTCAAGCAGAGTGGTAGGGCAGTTTCTGACTATATTGCTGAGTTCGACACCTTGTTAAAGTATGGACTATCTCTTATCGATACTCCTGGGAAGAAGAATGAGAAGTTCATTACTGGTTTGGATGGATACTTGGGGGAAAGGCTTATCAACCATATCGATGAGACTTTTGAATCGATTGTGGGGAAAGCTTTGAGATCAGAGAGTCTTTACCCTAAATCAAAGACTGAGGCTGCATCTGCAGAAGGGCTGAAGCCGCAAGCAGGCGGTGGAGGCAAGAATAACTCTCAGAGTAAGAGGAAGCAGAGCCAAGCTAAGGATGGCCAGAAAAAGAGCAAGAAAGATGTTGAGTGCTTCAGCTGTGGTAAGAAGGGCCATTATGCTAAAGAATGTCGGGCCAAGCCAGCGGAAAGGAAGTGCTACAACTGTGGTCAAATGGGACATCATAAGGATAAGTGTCCGCAACCTCTTAAGGAGAAGCAGATTGTGAAAGCATATGCTATTGATGCTGTTCCTTCTTCGTCGAATGCCCCAACTGCGGCGGAGAAAGGAAAGAATGTTATTATTCAAGGTATGCTTTCTATTTATGATGTACCAGTTCGAGTTTTGTTTGATACTGGGGCTTCCCGTTCCTTCATATTTAGTGACCTGGTAGATAGGTTGGGACTGGAACCCGAGATAGTCAATAGACCATTGGTTGTGACGAACCCGATTGGTGGTTCGACTAAGCTTAGTATGATTTGCCGAGATTTGGTCTTATCGAGTCATGGATGTATGTTTGTGATTGCTTTGTTTTGGGCTTTACTGGGTATGGCATTATATTGGGAGTCGATTGGCTCCAAAGATACGGGGTGGTGGTAGACTGTGAGGGCTTTTTGGTGACAGTTAGGGCGGATGATGGGCGAAGGGTAGTGTTTGGTAGTCTACCTAGTGATGGGGTAATGACTAGTTTTGTAAATTCCCTCGACATCCCGCAGGATGAGCTGTCAGATGTGCCCGTGGTTGGCCAATATCCGGACGTCTTCGAGGAGGTGACCGGGCTTCCACCACACCGAGAGATTGAGTTCCGTATTGATTTAGTGAAAGATGCCAGACCTATAGTGATGCCACTTCGTCGTATGGCACCAAGGGAGCAGCGAGAGCTCGGGGTGCAAGTCAGCAATCTTTTGAAGAAGGGATTTATTAGAAGAAGTGTCTCCGAGTGGGGAGCACCAATTGTGTTTGCCACTGAGGCAGATGGTTCCCTTCGTTTGTGTGTGGACTATCGCGAGTTGAATAAGGCAACGAGGAAGAATAAGTATCCTTTACCGCGGATAGATGTTTTGTTTGATCAACTGGAAGGAGCAAGAGTGTTCTCCCAGTTGTACCTCGCGACATGATTTCATCAGCTCCGAGTAGCGGATGAGAGTGTTTCGAAAACGGCATTTAGGACGCCGTCTGGATTTTATGAGTGGTTGGTCATGCCATTTGGGTTGACCACTGCACCAGCCTATTTTGTGGATCTTATGAATCGACTATTCAGAGATCAGTTGAATAAGTTTGTTCTTGTGTTCGTGGACGATATCCTTGTTTACTCAAGGACAGAGGAGGAACACAAGGGGCACTTGAGGATAGTGATGGAGGTGTTGAGAAAACACCAATTGAAAGCGAAATTCTCTAAGTGTCACTTTTGGAGAAGGGAAGTGAGATTCTTGGGCCATGTTAGCTGACTTGAGGTTAGCTGGTGATGCGCGAGTAGCTGATTCGGAGGCGAGCAGGAGGCTTCCACGTATGATAAATAGATATTCTCCCTGTGTCGTTGGTGGTCGCTACTTGGGCATTAGTAGCATACCTCCTTTATCTTGCTTTTGCTTTTGAGACAGTTTGAAAAGTTGTAATAATGTTTAACTTTGGATCATAAGTTGTACTTGGATTTTCCGCTGCTATGTTAGTTGTTTCAGCTTATGCACTGTCTCACCTGTTTTATGTCAAGTATGTTATTATTATATTTTGTCCTATGCGCTGTGAGACATTCTATAGTTTCCTTGTTAGTTCATTTCCTTCTTCCCTTTCCTTCTGACGACCCGTTCCGTGCTAACTGGACATGTGTACAGCGCACCTTTGGAGTAAATGTCGGTTGGTGCGGGGCGGGCCTTCACATTTGGTATCAGAGCTAGTGCACATGTGTATAAATATACACGTGTGCACTGCCTCGCCAATCCAGTGTGCGATTGAGGAGTAGCCACATGGACCGTCTCGACCTAGTGCACAATCAACAATGGGACAATCAAATAAAAGTTCAAGAAATAAAGTCAACACAATAAATCATGACCCAAATCAAAAGTCAAGATACAAGGCACGAGTAATCAAGCAATAGCATGGTCATGTTCAGAACAGCTAGTGGTGGTGTAGCAAGCTCATCCAAAAGGGATCATGGCAAAGTGCAAATTCAAGTGACATCTTTATCATGGAAAGTGTAAATATAAGGGCTGAGTTACATGTCAGCAAGAGGGTAAACAGTATGCAACATGGATGCTGAAGTACAAATACAAATACAGGTTCAAGCAAGTGTGAACATAAATTCAAGTTGCAACATGGTTCAGAAAATGGACACAACATGTGTTAATATGGCCAAAATAACATGGAGCATATACACAAATGAACATGTACAAAGTCAAACAAAATATGTGATTGGCAAATACAAAGTGGAAAGCAACATATTGATAGAGATATGTATACAAGGTTCAACATCTCACCAGAACAAGAAATGTTCAAGTGCAAGTGGAAATGGACAGCTCGGGCACAAGGCAGAATACACAAATGCAAGAGCAGGATGAACAAAACAATTACACAAGGCATGTAGCAGCATTTAAATGAAACGCACAAGAGTAGACAAGACTGCACAATAACACTAGCATGATATATCAGCATGTCACATGTACACGTTAAAGTGTCGGCAAGCATGTCAAAGCATATAACAGTGCAAGAGGTAAAGTGTTCAAGGTCAGGTGTAGTCATCATGGTTGATAATAAAATTCAAGTGCACAGACATACAGTGGGACAAACTAGCAGCATGTGATAAAATATTTTATTGCATGGACTCATGTGAAGGTGTGCACAAAACTGGCAAGAAATTCATATTTGCAAGTGCAAAACAATGGAGAATTGTAGGAATATGCATAACCTTTTCCAACAAGTCTTTAACGATTTCTAGAAAGTCAGTGATCCATATTAGTGGAATTAGCAATGGACATGGCATTATTTTTTGGCAAGTGTAAATCAATTTCAAGTTTTATAGCAAATAAGTGATCAAGGCATCAATCAAGGGTGCCACAAATTGACATTGTAATCTAGGGATCAAGTACAGTATCTGTTCTTATCAAAGCATGAATAAATCGGTTAAACTAGTTATGGGAAAAAGGAAGTAATACAAAGGCATGGCAAATGTTCAGACCATATAGCAAGCTCAAGCTCAAACAAGAAAAATAGTGAACACATTTCATGACAATTTCAATGCATTTGACAAAGCCAAAACAATTTTTCTACTTCATTATCATGGTCGAGCACAAGGTGTAAATTTATGTACAACATCAGTTTCATGAACCCAAGATTACAAATTGAAGTATCAATGATCAAGTATTGTTTCTATTCAATGGGAAAACTCAAGAGTAGTATCAGTTCTTAACAAGATGAAGGCAATATCATGTTCGAGCAAGAACAACAAGCCAAGACAACAAATGACATGTAATATTCATGGTGCAGCAAAAGGAAAATTACTTAAGTGAAATATCCATTCACAAGGTCAAGCATAGTATCTGTTCTTATCAAAACATATAACAACAATTCAAAGTCAAGTATACAATGGCAAGTTCAAGTGAAGGATTTATACAAATTGTTTAATAAAGCATCTGTTCATATCAGATTTTTTTTATAGAGCAGTACAACATAAACATTGCCAAGGTTCAAGTGTGAAAGTGCACAAATAGGTCATGGTGTGTATGAACAATACAAAGTAAGAATTCAAGACCATTTCAAAGTCCAAAATATATGCAAAATTCAAGTTTTTAAATCGAAGAAAATCTCCAGAATTTCAGATGAAAACAAGCCCAAAATTTACTCATATATCAGGACCAAGTTTAATACGAAATCAAAGCAAAAAATTAGGATTTTTAATCCTATAAGTTACACCTATCATCATCGGTAACCATCATCGAAAACCAACACAATAATTCAAAGAGAAAATTGAAGAAATTAGATCAGTAAAACTCACAATTTTTCAGGTTTCGATCGCCAAAGAATTCTCAATCGAAGACAAAGAGGAACACATCTGATACGAGCTTCATAGATTATCCAATTCATCAAATATCGAATTGATTTGGGAAATTCTTCAGAAACCCTAGTTAGAAGCCGCCGCCATGTTCAAGCTAGAAAGGAAAGTGATCGGGTGATTAAACAAAAGGGTGGAACTAATTCAAAAGAGGCCGGCTAAGCAATTAAGTGAAAAAGGGGTTAACCCTCTATATTTAAATCCTAGGGTTTTTTCTTTTATATTTGTTTTGTTTAATTTGTAAAAACAAACGAACAGTTTCTAGATCTATAAAATCTAGGGTAGACGAATTACGGGATTTGTAATTCGGAGAAATCTGGTTTCGGGGATAGAAACCAGTGCAGGGTTTTGAGCGTAGGGTTAAGAACAGTTGGGAGCGAGTATCGCGAGTTTACAGGGGATTGTAAGCATAGTGATGGTTTTAACTCCTAGTAGAAACCTTGGGGAATGCCGCAGTAGGCAGCGTTTTGCCGAAGCTGGGTATATCTGTGTGTTATTTATTTTCGGCATTTATTCTGATCATTATCTGTGCTGTTATTATTTAATTACTTTGTGAAAATCAGCGATAAACCCTATTCACCCCCCTCTAGGGTTAATTTAGATCATACAAGTGTACCAAAGACTGCTTTTAGGACACCATCCAGTTTCTTCGAATGGTTGGTAATGCCATTCGGGTTGACTAACGCGCCAGCGTATTTTGTGGATCTTATGAATAGGGTTTTCACAGATTAGTTGAATAAGTTCGTACTTGCGTTCGTGGATGACGTTCTTGTTTATTCATGGAATAAGGAAGAGCACAAGACACACTTGAGGATCGTGTTGGAAGTCTTGCGGAAGCATCAGCTGAGTGTCAAGTTTTCAAAGTGTCACTTCTGGAAGAATGAAATGTGATTCTTAGGCCATGTAGTTTCTGGAAATGGGATAGTAGTTGACCCTGCTAAGGTGGCAACAATCCAGGATAGGGATAGACCTAAGAATGCGATGTATGTTCGAAGTTTCCTTGGGGTGGCAGGCTATTACCAACGGTTTTTCAAGGATTTCTCCAAGGTAGTTGCACTGTTGACAAGATTGACAAAAAAAAACCAAGTGTTCACTTGGGATGTGAAGTGCGAACAAGCATTTGGAATCCTGAAAGAGAGACTGACGAGTGCTCCTTTGTTGACCATTTCAAGTGGGAATGAAGAGATGATTGTATACACCGATGCATGTGGTACTGGACTTGGAATAATGCTAACGCAGAAGGATAAGGTTGCGGCCTACGCAAGTCGACAGCTAAAGCCGCATGAAATGAATTATCCAACTCATGATTTGGAGTTGGTCATGATCGTGTTTGCTTTGAAGATGTGGAGACATTACCTATTGGGAGCTTGATTCGAATTATTTACGGATTACAAGTTGTTGAAGTATCTTTTCTCCCAAAAGGATTTGAATCTTCGGCAGTAAAGATGGTTAAAGTTTCTGGCATCATTTGATTTTGGTATAACCTATACTCCTGGAAAAGGAAACGTAGTGGCTGATGCGTTAAGTCGAGGACACGTAAGTTTAGGAGCGATGTTTTCAGAATGGAAGAGCCTCGCGTACTTGACAGGATTTGATTTCAGACTAAGGTGTGAGTTGGAACCTGAAATGTTGGCAAGCTTATCGATAAGACCAACTCTCATTGAAAGGATTGGCGAGAGCCAAAAGTGAGATGCAAAGCTTGTCGAGTTTATCCAGAAGCTGGAACCAGAGAAAAAAGAGTTCGAAGTCGATCGACAAGGTTTGCTTCGAAAACAAGGGAGATTAGTTATTCCTGATATTGAAGGATTGAGAGATGTGGTTCTAAGGGAATGTCATCAGTCGAAGTTGACGATTCATCCCGGTGGTAATAAGATGTATCAGGACATGAAGCGAGCTTACTACTGGGTAGGGATGAAAAGAAATATTGGAAAGTTCATTTCCAAGTACATGAACTGTCAGTTGGTGAAACCTGAATAGAAAAAGTTGAGCAAATTGCTTTAGCAATTGGAAGTTCCTACGTGAAAGTGAGAACAAGTATCGATGGATTTTATCGATGGACTACCTAGGACGAGGGCGGGAAATGAGGGGATTTGGGTCATAGTGGATTGCTTGACCAAAAGAGCAAGGTTTATTCCTGTCAAGTCGACTAGTACAACATCAAAATTGGCTGAGCTTTATGCAAAATTGATAATTCAATTCCGTTGTATCCTGATGAGCATAGTAAGTGACCAAGATCCATTGCTCACAAGTGGATTTTGGAAGAGTTTGCAAGAAGCTTTGGGAACCAAGTTGTGTTTGAGTACGGTTTATCATTTCTAAACTAATGGTCAAACCGAGAGGGTTAAACGATTTTTGGAAGATCTCCTAAGAGCTTGTGTGTTGGATTTTGTGGGATTATGGGAAGACCATTTATATCTAGTTGAGTATGCATATAACAATAGTTACCAGTCGAGCATTGGGGTGGCATCATACGAGGCGTTGTATGGTAGGCCGTGCAATTCTCCATCTTGCTGGTTAGAAACTGGAGATAAGTTGATACTTGGGCCTGAGATGATTATAGAGACCTCGGATTGTATCGAGATAGCTCGGCTACGAATGAAGGCAGCCTAAGATTGTCAGAAGAGTTACACTGATAAGCGTCGTAAGGACTTGGAATTCGACATAGGCGATATGGTTTTCGTAAAGATTTCACCGTTGAAGCATGTGGTTCGATTTGAAAATAAAGGAAAGTTAGATCCTTGGTTCGTTGAGTCATTTATGATAGTCGAGCGAATTAGAAAGCTCGCATATTGATTGGAGTTACGAGAGAAAATATCGAATTTGCATAATGTGTTCCATGTGTCGCTTTATAGTGGTATCTCCGGAGCAGTACGGAGACCTAGAAGAAGAGATTATAGTTGAGAGACCTCGTAATCCGCTTTGTGTTGAGGGAAATGACACGAAACAGCTTAGGAGGAAGATGGTTAAGCTGGTCAAGGTACAATGGAGTAAAGATGGCGACGATTGTACGTGGGGGACGAAAGAGAACATGAAGGCAACTCATCCAGAACTCTTCGTCGGTAGGATCCTTTGATATTGCACCATCATTATATTGTTATATCTTGTTATTGTTTGGTAGAATTCTGCATGCTAGGATAAGGCTATGGATGCATGGACTGATTATTGCTAGTTTGGATGATAGAGTTGTCTTCTTATGGATGATAAGCATGCGGGATTGTTGTGGTTGATTGTGTTTGATTGGAATTTCGAGGGCAAAATTCTTAAGGGTGAGAATGTACCAACCCGCATTTTACATATCGGAAGATCGTAAAATATTTTTGTTATTCCCTGGGGGTTAGATCATTCTCATATTTTAATATGTTGCTTATGGGAATGTGAGACATGTCCATAATTTTTACCAGTTTTGTTTGTGACCATTTTGTCCCTGTCAGTCTTGTATAGGGAATAACTTTTGACTCAGGTCGAATCAGTTGGTGAGACCTGTGCCATTGGAAAGGAAATGATGATTTCCTTTCTCACTACAACATAAACATCATATTACAACTTTAATTTTACAAATGTGCGAAATGCACAGTTGTAATAAATGCTTTTTTACAACTGTGCAAAACGCACTGTTGTAATAAATGTTTTTTACAACTGTGAAAAAATCACTGTTGTAATAAACGTATATACCACAACTTTTCCTTTTTGTCTGTTGTAATTACTAATATATACTAATTAATTTCTGATAATAAATAGTTAAATTAGAAAGTTGTTTAAACTTATCAACAATTATACTAATTAATTTCTGTAATGACTAACAATTTTAAACCATCTATATGCAATTAATAATTAGGTTTAATATCAATAATTAGAATTAGTATTTAATAATTATCAACAACTATTTAATAATGACTAACAAGAATTTTCACTACAAGAAAATATTATATTAATAGCAAGTGGGATTGCATCGAAATCGTATTTGCTATAATTAAGCATTTACTGTTTATACGGGTAAAAAATACAGCGTGTTTTCTTGCAAATTTTTTCCTAATACTAAATTCGCAGTCTAAATTTTCATTTCCCTCCACGTTATTTCTCGACCGCCCAATTTTACTTTTCATTGGTACTCATATTGCTTCTTTACTCCCGATAATCCCCTTTTAATCTAAAACCTCCGCAACCCTCTCTTCCTCAAGATAATCCCCTTTTAACCTGAAACCTCTGCAATCCTCTCTTCCTTAAGTCTTCTTCGCTCACAATAACCCCCTTTTAATCTAAAACCGCGGCAACCCTCTCTTCCTCAAGGCTTGATTTCTACTAATTCTCCAAGGCGACTCAGCAACAGTGACCGAGCCCGACTTCGAATTGTACTAGACTGACTTCGAATTGTTCAAGGCTGAGCGTGAATCTTCAATGCAGCCGATGCTTCAGCACGATTATACAAGAATTAAGCTCGATTATAAGCTTGAGCACTATTATAAAAGGCAACAACGTCTGATTGTCCAAGGCGCTCATTAGGTATATTTTTTGAATCTTGGGCACGACTGTACAAGCATTGAATTATTTACAATTACTGCCTCTTTACCTATAATGAATTGTAGGTTAATTTTATAATTTTAGGTATATTTGTTGAACTACGACTGTACAAGCATTGAAGTATTTACAATTACTGCCTCTTTACCTATAAAGAATTGTTGGTTAATTTTATAATTTTAGGTATATTTGTTGAACTGATTTGTCGGAAGATGTCGGGGATTTGTGGCATGACTGTTTTGATAATTTTAATTTCAATACCTTCACTTCGATTAATTTTCGATCAGCTTACCAAGAATTTATTCAAGTATCACTGCATCATTTTTGAATTTTAGATCTTTTTCTGTTTAAAATTCCATCAATTGTATTTTTTTTAAATTCATTCCAGAATTTAGTAAAACTGTTAATTAACAAAATTAAGTTGGTTGACTCATTTGACTGGTCATAGAGATCTAAGTAAAACTGTTAATTAACAAATTCAGGAAAAAGTGAGTGGATTGACGCCCTAATTTGTAATTTAAACAAAACTGAAGGATGGACATTTGCTCTATGCTCTACGGAAAACAAGGTTCAGGAGCGTGTAAGGAAGCTTCTAGAGAAGTTCACTGGGAAGCCATTCTTTAAATCCTGCTATGGAGGATAAGTCAAGCGAATGAGCTTTTAGGATCTCCAACTAGGAACAAAATTGTTAGACAAATCCTTTTATCTGATAATGTGTGAGGATGATTGCTTACCTTCTGTTGACTAGGTTCTAACCCTAGTCAAAGCTGCAGTTCTGAGATATGGAGTTCGTGGACTTGTTATTGATCCTTACAACGAACTTGATCACCAATGCTCTCCAAGACATACTGAGACCCAATATGTGAGTCAACTGCTAGCAAAGATCAAACATTTTTCTCAGCATCATTCATGCCATGTGTGGTTTGTTGCACAAGATTCCCAGACGACTTCAAAATTGGACTGGTGGTCTACCGAGTTTATATGATATCAGTGGAAGCGCACATTTTATGAACAAATGTGATAATGACATTTTCATTCATAGGAACCAGGATAAAAATGAACGGCCTCTTGATCAAGTTCAGGTCTGTGTCACATAAAAAAAACATGCATTTTCACTCATCATTATTTATTTATTCTGAAATTCAAACCTTCCAAAAAATTATTGAAATAGTTTTGTTGCTTCAGTTAGAGAACATCAAAAAATAAATAAATAAATAAATAAATCAGGACAAGCTAGTTAGATAATATTGATTTGTTTAATGGATCGTTGTTTAAATTGTAACTGATGCATGCTGCAGGTTCTGAATTTATATATATTGTAAATAATTATTTTTTGAAAAAAATACACGCATTCTCACCCATCATTATTTATTTATTCTGAAATTCAAACCTTCCAAAAAATTATTGAAATAGTTTTGATGCTTCAGTTAGAGAACATAAAAATAATAATTCAGCTCAAGCTAGTTAGATAATATTGATTTGTTTAATGTATCATTGTTTAAATTGTAAATGGATACATGCTGCATGTTTTGATCTTATATATATTGTAAAGAATTATTTTTTGAATTATGTGCAGGTCACGTGTTAAATAATATCTTCCAATTACTGGGCTGATATTTGGATCTGAAAGGTTACTTTGTACTACTTAATTAGTTGAAAATCATTTTGTATTTACCATGCCGCTTAATTGCTATCACTGTGTACCATTTAAATTCATATTTCTTTATTACTCTTTTTTTCCCATAGTATATGTAATGTAATATACTTTGTTATTCAGTTGGAATATTGCTGAAATGGTAATTATATCCTTAAAGTTATGAGCCAGAATTATCCAAGTATATGTAATGGTAATTATATCCTTTAAATTCATATTTCTTTATTACTTTTTTTTCATAGTATATGTAATATAATATACTTTGTTATTCTTATATCCTTAAAGTTATGAGCCAGAATTATCCAAGTAAGATATAACATTGTTAGGCTTGCTGTATCTATTAATATCTTGGTGGGTGGCGTGGATGGCGGATCGTCTAAAAGTAGACTTACTTTAGCAGTCTAGTGGATAATATTTTTCTTAAGCACCTATTAGTTTGATCCATTGCTTCTATTTTGTTGGCAAAATTTAAAAAGTTATTTTTTGTAGTATTTTTCTGTTTTTTTTTTGGATTTTGTGGCCTGATGGCAGTGGGGGTGGGTTGATGTTTTGGGGGGGGGGGAGGAAGGGGTATATGTCAAAGTTGTATAGTAGGTATTCTTATGATGCTAAATGGATATCTTCTGTCAGTAGTTGACTTATTTTACAATATGCCACGTCTATAGTTATTTGTATCAAATTCGAATAGACAGTGGGTCTTACCACAGTTTGCCTTTTCTACCTCAACTATTAATTTTCTGTAGCCCATCACACAAAATAATAACTACTTTCTTATATTATTATTTTTATCCCTGACCTGACATATCAGAAGTGCGACTTGTTTCATATGTTTAGAGTCCTGCATATCGTCTTTAATATTTTTCTAACTAAAATGTTTCCTTCTTCTGTAATAACAGTCTTGCAATCCATGAGAATTGGGTGGCCAAAGTGCAATGCTTATTTGGCACTGGTTCATTGGGGGTTGATGCCGAATTTCTAGCAAGATATTATCATGAGGTAAATTACTTCCTCACATTTAATATTTCATATATGAAAGTTTTGATTACTTGATACTGACTTGAAATGTATTGTTCAGCGCACTATTTATATTCCATTACTGACATGGAGAAACCATACGAAAGTTTTTACATTAGCGGGACTTACCGTCAAGCAATACTGTTATTTTGATCCAGCTACTCGTGGGTTGGACTTCAAAGGTAACTTGGATCGTAAAAGCATATTGACTTGGTATGATGACCAAAAGATTTAATGATTACCAATAAAAGAATCTTATATATATTAATTGTTCCTTCTGTGGTGCATCTAAAAAAAAGAAGTAAAAATAGTTTGGAATAGGTTTGTTGGAAGATCTCAGTGCTGCACCTTCTGGAGCAATTGTTCTTCTTCATGCATGTGCTCATAACCCTACTGGAGTTGAACCTACCGTCGATCAGTGGGAGCAGATAAGGCAGTTGATCTGATCAAAAGGCGCGATGCCTTTCTTTGACAGTGCTTATCAGGTAGCTGTAGTTCTTTAGTCCTAAATTTATGTGTAACAGTGAATTGAGATAGCCCAATCTTTGAGTTACGTAATTTGTTTCGGGTCTATGTTATTACAGGGTTTTGCTAGTGGAAGTCTAGATGCAGATGCACAGTCTGTTCGCATATTTGTGGTAGATGGTGGAGAGTGCTTTACAACTTAAAGCTATGTAAAGAATATGGGTCTATATGGAGAACGTGTTGGTGCACTCAGTGTTGTACGTTTTTTTACCCACCTTCATCACTTCTGTTGCAATATTTGTCATTTTTCTTGTTAGTTATTAGTTGCTTTACTGGTACTTGGAACTCGACTGATTTGTGCTTTACTATACATTATTACTTATCATGTACTCAACTTGTTAGAAAACTAGATTATTTAATATATGGATATTGATTGTATTAACTGTACAAGATACTACTTAAATTTATCTTGAAATTGGTTTAGTAGATCCCTTTATCTAGTTTGAATAACATATTTGCAATATACAGCAAAAATAGCTTTGTTTACCTTGCACCAAAGGCTCAAGTATCTTGAATGTAAATATTTTGTGTGAAATGGTTCATGATTTTTTCATGTTGCTAGGGGTCTTCAGTTGTACATTGAACGTTTTTTTAGAAGATACCATATTATATTTATATCTTGCAACTCTCTTGCTTGATAGGAAAATTAATGTGTGGAGATATGCGTATGATGACTCGAGTTGGGAGCATCGTTACGAGGCCAGGTAATTGGACTCAGCTCGCTCCAATATCACATTCTAAATGAAACAATTTTTTATATTGCTAAATTTGCATGTTGTTACCCATTACAGTCTCCCCTTTTTGCTAAATTTCACTGATCATGCTTGGCCACCTCATGCTTAGTAGATTCACTTGTTTTAATATTAACTAAAGAAACTGAAATTCCAATTATCAATCAGTTAATGATATGTTAATGCCAAATAAATAGTACATTCTTTTTAGTGGCAGCCTGTTGCGGTTGTTGGCTGCTACAACAATATTTTTATGTGAAACATTAGGTAGTGTACACATTTAAAATCCCCAGCCATGCTTGAAGATATAAGCATAAATCTTTGATTACTAAAAAAAGAATAACTAGTCAGATCTTCGTTGCTATAGTTGGTTCGTTATTTCCCAAATCCAAATTGCATTAATTTAATTGCACACTCCTTGCTTGGAAGATCCTAACACTGGACTTTGCATGTTTGACAACGCACAATGACATTATTAAATATCTGATGTGATTTTTTTTAGATAGCTCTTAAAAAGAAACCTTTTGCTCTTTATATATAAAAATAAATAAAACAAAAGCCTATTTGATGTGATTTTTTTAAAATATGCATGAAGATATCTATTTGATGTTTTTGACAAATTGATATGATTTATTCAACTTTCAGTTTTATTTTTTTAACAAAAGAAAAAGCTCTTTTGTTTTCGATTGTCAGAGTCCAAACGTACTATTTGGATAAGCTATGGTTTGGTGGATCAAATGATAAAATTTACTTACCATCGCTTTTTTTTTTACGAAATCAGGACAGTGGAAGACTTCTGACTATGAACTAACTGGTCGTTTTACTGAGATGGGATTGGAGTTAAAGGAGAAGAAAGTTGTGAAGCTTAGCAGGAAGAGGAACTGGTAATTATATAATTTTACATTTCTACTGTTCAAAACTTAAATTAATTTTCAGTGCCAGAAAAAGCCAAAACTTAAATTATATTTTCCTTCCAGAATTAATACAATGCATTGAGTATATAAACTTCTAAGTAACCATATGCTCTAAACTTACATTTGAACCTTTTTGTAACTTTCATATTTTGTCTTATGTGTTTAAATTGATTTTTTCTTATTTAATTGAAGTGGAAATATTAATATAACTAATAACAAGTTCTTCGGATCTTATGGCTTTATCTTTCTTATGTTGGTTGTAATATAGCCACCACATTTCATTTACACGCTAGTGAGTTCCCAATTTTTGAATATTATGATGAGACGACCTTTTTGCAATAATAAAATAGTACATGCACCCATGCACATTCACATACACATGCGAAACAAAAAAAGAGCAACTTATTTAGGCATAAAACAACTTTGCGGACCTTCAGGGGCAATCTTATAAAATTTAGAAGTTAGCTTTAGAAAATTGCACCATAATAGACTACATTTCAAAAAAGGTAAAGTCAATATCAAATAAAGCCAATTTTGAGCAAACTATGCATACTAATAAATTTGCAAAATGCGATGTATAATTAATTAAAATAACCTTAATTTATTTTTCAACTAGAGTCATTTTGAATGCCATCTCTGTGTTTTCTGTCAGTTCTTTTTAAGATGAATTAGGCTTGGAATATTTAAGTAATTGTTGTTGATACGATAATATGCTGAAATAATATGGAAAAAACACCAAAAACCACAGCTTTGGTGGATAAAAATACAACAATAATTGCACCATGCTGGCTTTAACGTTAACCTCTCATAAAGGAGTTGTTCAAAAGCCTTTAGAAAATAAAGAAAAAAAACCTTCTAAGCAGAATCTACTTTTAAGTTTTAGCATTGTTGTCCTTTTGACATTGCAGGCTCATATTCGTACAATGCGAGGAAGGATTCTGGAGAACATTTTGAGCCTATGGTTTTTCATCTTTCAGTATGGTATAGTGTACCAATTGCATGTAACCGGAAAAAATCAGTCATTAATGGTAAAAACCTTATACTTCAGCATACAAATCAGTTCCCTAGTATTACCAGTCAAAATATATTTTATATTGTACCACCGATATTTGTACGTCAAAGACCTAGAAAAGGTTATAGTGCTGGACTGTTCAAAAACTCATCAGAAAAGGTATATATTTGTCTGTTTTATTTTCAATTTTGGCATAATATTTACCATTTATTATCAACTAAAATAATCCTGTTCTAAAAATAATCCAGGTCCCATATTTCATTTGGTTCGTCAAAGCCTTTTGCCATTCTGGTTCGGTTCTAGCACTAACCAGATCGGCAGACCTTCAGAATTGGGAAGATATATTAACCTTTTCTTTTCTTTTCCCTTTTGGATTCGAGTTTCGAAAGTGGGGCACACATTTTGGGTTTGAATTTGAGAGCAAAGAAGAAGTGAGGAGTGCATGATAGGGTTTCTTTTGGTATTATGTTGCTTTACTGGGGACTGCCATTAAATTAAATCATAAATTAGTAGTGTAGGTGAGCTTTGGGCTAAAGGGAGACAAAGTAGTTTTCTTTTTATCGAAACTGGATATTCAGAAATTAGTACATGATTGTACTACAATCTAAGTTGGTATATAGTACACAACAAGTTAGCATATGTTTAGTATTTTGAATCATCCGTTTCTCAGGATTTAACCTGTGTTCTCATGACACAGCAAGAGCATCTAACTACTGGGGTAATGATGCCAAGACATTGATGATTGATATTGGAGTAAAATAGATTATTCAGCATATGAAATACTGGAATGAAGCATAAGTCGTGCACGGATGAAAGCAACTGCAGCTACCAACATGTCATGATGAGCAGTACTTGGCTGACAGGAATCTTGAACTGAGAAAGGCAAACTGTCGCTAGCAGAGTGAAATAGGTCAACTCTCTCTTTTGCTCTTTGTTTCAACATTTAAAGCTGATTTGCAACCAAGAGTCATTGTGTTATATTTAACAATTTTCTACTCGGGAAGAAGATTTCAACTCTTTAAATTATTTGGTTTAATTACATATCTATTACTGCAGGAAAAAACTATTAACTTACTCAATGAAAGACTTTTATGCATCTTGTTTCAGCTTGAGGGTCATTCCCTTATGAAGCTTGTCCCAGTTTTAGGTCGAACTGTTATGCAGCTTGGTTCAGCTAGTTAAGTGCAGATTAATTCAGCAAGCATAAGATTAGAACATGTTACATCTTGTTCCAGTGGTAATATCCTATTATATCTATTATTCTTTTCTATCAATATTTTGTTATTTAAGCACTTGATTAGATGCAGTAAGCATATTGCATCATCTGCTATATGATGATATGAAAATCTGAACCTGTTACTCTTTATTGTTCAGGTGTAATTTGAGTTAAAAAAAAGGTAAATTTGAGTTATCAGGGGTCGATATGCAATATCTGAATTTATAATATCCAATACTTTATATCAATGTTGTGATGGGATAACCTGAACCTGTTTGACTTATATATAGGTCGAAACCGATCATTGCTTCTGAAGTGCATATAAAAAAGTGTGGATGGTTGTAGCTGGTGATGAGATGTATTAATCTTATCGGTGAGTGACTGAGTTACTTTCTGGTTGTGTGATATAAGATTTTTTTACAGTGTATATCTTTGGATTGAAGTCATATGTTATATCCATTTGTAATATTAACATGTTGGCCTTTTTTTTGTCTTTTTTATATCTATCTCTAATTTACATAGCTTGAGTGTCTGTCAACACATATATTGTATGTGGTTGTCGGTCATGGAATTGCTGATGATGCAGCATCCTTCTGACAGAAGAATCAATATTTGAAGAACTCACTTGATTCAACTTTCTTTGAAGAAGCTTCAGATTTCTTTGTTAAATTTCAGGGCATCTCATTAGAATATGACATATTTTTTGGGTATTTGTACTAGTTTCAGATGGCTAGTGTACTTTCTTATACTAAACATTAAACCCTGCATGTTCGGATGTTATGACTAATAGACGTATGTTTTTTTTGACAGTTGCCATATGATGCTCTAAGTTTACGCTATGGTGAAAGGCATGAAAAAATATGTTGGCGCAATCATTCTCCTTCAAATGTATTTTGCGTCGATGTTCATACATCTTTACCTTACTATGTATCGTTTTGGTTATCTATGGTTGTATGGATTGTTCATTTTAGTATGTATTGTTTTGGTTAGCAACAATTGTAAGAATTGTTACTTTTGATTACAAATATTAATGTTTCGAACATTGTATGACATACACTTAGTTATATATATTTATATGCTTAATATTGTGCATGAAATACTCTTGATAATGGCTATGAATACTATAGCAATATTCTAGTGCAATAAAAATATTTTGTAATGATTAAACAGCTTTCATGGCAAGTAAATAATGCTATAAGATACTAAATCAAACTTTCTATAGCATTTTTAGTTGCTATAATAATCAGGCTATGCTATTTCTGTAGCGTTTGTAGTTGCTATAATAATCGAGTAATGCTTATCTAGAGCGTTTATGGTTGCTATAAATAGCATTTAAATGACGTTATAAATACTAGTAGCATAAACCATAATTCTAGGTAAAAGTTTTATAGCAAGTAACAAACGCTATAGATAGTAATTTCTATGTTACAAATTGTCCAATTAATAGCAGTTTTGAAACGCTATGAGTAACATCGTTTATAGCATGTTTATTATAGCGATTATCAGACTGCTATTGTAGACCCCTAACATATTACAACATGTTAATATACAGCGTTTATAAAAACGCCATCGTATCCTTTTATAGCGTTTTTTAAACGCTATAAAAAGGACTTTTTCTTGTAGTGTTTTAACAACTATTTAATTTTTGCTATTGCAAACATTTATTAACTGCTATTATGTTATAACAATTTTCAAGTAAATGTTGTTAACTACAAGGAGTAATCATCAATATAACGTAACACGTTAGAGTTTTAAATAAGACCAAAAGGTGGAATTCACCTCTACTGCTTTGAACAGGGAACAAATATCAAAGGCAGACCACCCAGATCTAAAATTTTCGTTTTGGCTCCATCGCGAATATTTGGCTCCAAAGTAAAATTTTCGTTTTGGCTCCATCTGGCCTTTTTCATTTTCACGGTAATAAAATTTTAGAAATCATTTTATCTTCTTAAACTATAAACCTACCCACGCCGCCTATTATTCTCTCTCTCCGTCATCTCGTTCTTTCTTTTCTTCACAAAATAAAACAGTGATCTGGTAGTGCAATCGAAGACAAGTTTGGAGATTTCAGGTTTGGATTCGGGTATTATTGGCCGCGCAACAGATCTATGATTTCAGGTTAGAGATTTCAGGTCGGAGATGCGGGAGTCACCGGAGTTCCTGGCGTCGCAGGCATCAAAACCGATCTCTGGTATGATTTATTGCTGCTCTCTTAAGTGAAGTTCTCGAATTCTAGTTACAAGCTCTTCTTTGATTGAACGTTGAAATGAATCCTAGTTTAAATATACGGCTGACTGAATAATTTATGAATGGCAACAATGATGGTCTATTTGCTCAACACTTGGGTACCAAGTAACACGTTATTTGTGGGATCACATAACAAGGAAAAATTTGCATATAAAATCGAGTTATGCTTAATATTTTAATGCATTATCTTTGAATGGTATGATTTCTTTACAACACGATAAGAAACTGAGTTATGCTTAATATTTTAATTTAGCTTCCAGCAGCGAGAGTGCTTTTGTTTCCAATGGCTTATAAAGGGTCTTGATAATGGTCAAAGATGCATTTAAACCTAATGATTTCAACAGGGATTGTGATGAAATTAGTCTATGATATATGTTAATACACCTTTTTCGAAATGCATATCGAGCTGTAGATGGGACTCATATTGCTGTGATAGTTAGTACATTTTGATCCAATTTTATTCAAATGTCTGATTGGAGGTTGTTATGAAAACCTGTTAGTAGTGGATATCCATTGAGTTCTGTTGAAATTTAGCGTCAACGGCGTCAACATAACCTCCGTGGTAGTACTTACTCCTCTTTCGTTCATCCTCCTCATCATCGTGCTGTCGCTGGATGGTTTCTGTTCGCCGCCGCTCCCATTGGCTGGCTACCTTCCGCTTATGTCGACATTACAGACGAATTTGAACTTTGAATTCAGACGACAGTCGCCTCCGTTGTACATGACTACCCATGAACGATGCTGCTTTGTTTCTTTTACTTAAAGATCTTTTTGGTCTTTATGAGATGTGCAACTGGGTTGTTTGCTTTTATGAGATGTGGAACTGGGGTGGTTAGTAATAGTCAGAAACATCCATGAAAATCAAGCAAAAAGAATTGGAAATTTGATTCAATTGAAACAATTGAAACTGTAATCAATAATCAATGACTGACCTACACAACAGTGCACTGCAAACAAAGAATGAATACAGACACAATAGCTCACACACTTGCTCATATAGGATAACAATTTATTTAAACATGTGAACTCTGTGTTTTCTAATAAATGAATAAAAGCCTTCAAAGTTACTTATATGCACAGTTAGACTGCTGCCCTACATTACTTTGTCGAGTATAAACTGAGAGCGGGAACCTTGCTACATGACTAAAGATCTCAGTTAAAATTTTTCTTATGGATTGTTAATCCTATTTCTTCGTGTATTTGTAAACTATTTTCTTGCAAGATGCACTTGTATTTCTAGCTCATCCATTTATGTTTTGATTGTTGCAGCATGTTCACTGAAACCTGTAGGAGGCTTCGAATAATGAAAGGTCCAGACTCTATCGGACTTGGTATGCCTTAGTTTATTTCTCATTTATCGTGCTTCATAAATTTTGGAGAGGTACCACATAAATTAAGCTTTTATGTATCATTCTTGTCAAAAGATTCTGGTTAAATCTGTCAAGATACATATGCATATGCTTATTGCTGCCTTTTAGAATAACACTTAGTGGGCATTACCTTTTCATGTCTCTTCACCCACTAGTTTATGTCGATTCCCCTTTCGTCCTCATCGCATTCTACTCTTCTTTATCCTAGTCGATAATGTTTTGCACTAAACATCATAAAGGAATCCAAACAAATTGTTGCACCATAGCAAACAGCTTTTAATGCGAACATTTTAACGTCTTTACATTCATAATTCTTCTCCATTACTCTATAACATTTGTTATTCTAATAGCTATTTGTTTGCCATTTTAGCTCCAAGGGCAAGCGAGAAGAGCAAGAACCAAACCTGACCACCATTCTCGTTCTTTCAAGAGACGTCCGAGGCCAAATGGTTAGAAGGATTATTGAAAATTGTGTTGCTAGTATATTCCTTGGTTTCTTTTCCATGTGGATTCAGAAAGATTTTGGAATATGGTTGAGAATTCTGAAAGCAAGATGTCAGCTTCTAATGTACGAAATGTTGTCTAAAACTTATTGTTTGTAATACTGAATATTTGAGTATTTTAATAAATTAGTTTGCAAATAACTGTAATATCGGATTTTCTTATGGAGTATTACTATATTCAGTGTATTGTTCTTTTCAGTTGCAAAAGATGCTTATTTTTTTAAAACCCAAATGTCAATCACAACGGTGCGTAACAGTTGTAGTAGATTTTATTACAACAGTGCATAACTGTTGTAATAAAGTTTATTACAACAGTGGAAAAAAATTGTAAAATATACATATTGCAACGGTGTTGCAATAGTGCAAAAAAGTTGTAAAAGATATTAGTCTATTACAACTTCTTAATACACGAAGGTTTGCCCACCGTTGTAAAATGTAGATGGTTACATTAAGGATTTGGCCCGGCAGTTTGGGAGGAATCGTTGTTTTAAGGTTTTTCAGTTTGTTATTCAGATTTTGGGAGCCTAATGGGATGATTTGGAGAGGCCCATTAATGGGTTGGCGAAATGCTATAAATAGGGGGTGGGAGGTATAGGAAATAGTTTACTTCCCATTCTCTCATTTGGTGACCTTGTGCTCCTCCTTCCTATAACACATTTCCACCATTATAAATCAAAATATAAGGAGGGAAATCATAGATCTACATTATCGAAGGCTAGATCTACATCAATTGAAGCAAGAATTCATCAGATCAAGGGATTTGGTGCGAAGTGATTGCTGTTTGGAATCTTATTACATTGATTTTAGCTTATTTTGGAGCATAGATGAGTGATTTGCATCTCTCACATGGATTCAATGAAGTATGTGAATGTTTGATCATGTTTTTTCATCTAATTTAAGTGTTTTACCATTGATCTACACCTTGTTAAGTCCATTTTAATATGAATCACCTTATGATCCAATTTAGTAGTCTAAACCGGTAATTTCTATTATATTCCATAAGATTATGCAAGTTAGATCTATAATGTTGTTCATATGTTCATTTATCATGATTTTGGAGTGATTTTCATAATTTTGGTGAGAATCGTTATATTCATGTTGTTAGTGATTCCATGACATGCTTATGATGGTACTGGATGAATTAAATGAGTATATTTCGTCGATTTAACGAATTGGCAAAGTTTTGGTCGATATTTGCTCGAATTGGAATGTGTAGGAAAGTGGGTCGGTCGCGCATGGAGATGCTGGTCGGTCAGTCTCGTCTGGTCGGGACGAAAAGCATGTCTTGGGGACCAAGTCAGACCTGGTCAGTCGGTCTCCCCTTGGGTCAGCCGGTCATGTGGATTAAGGTGGTGCAGGCTGGGTCAGTCTCGTGTCAGCCCAGGAAGGTCATTCGTACTCAAGAGCAGTGGGTCGGTCAAATGAGCCTAGGGGCAAGGAAAGGGTCGGTCGCTCCTGAATGGTGGGGACGTTTTAGATATTAAAGTGGTGAAGGTTTTCCCTGGTCGGTCGTGCATCCTTCTTGGTCGGTTGTGCATCTTTGCCTAGTCAGTTGGTGATGAAGTTGGAGTGATAAAGTGGGGGGGGGGGTCGGACGCTCCTGGTTGTATGGGTCAGGTCGGTCGTTCAGATGTGAAGTTGAGGGATTGAGGTGGAGACTAGTAGGTCGTGCGAAGCTGGTCGGGTCGGTCTCCATATTGAATGCGGGCTGGTCATATCCTGCCCGGTCGCGATGAACTTTCAACAATGCTTTTAAACACTGTGGTGGATGACTTAAGTGTTAAGGTTGGTTTTCCTTAGCAAATTAGGATGATGCTGTGGATTGTTTCGGACCTTATGATTTATGTTTTCTTTGGTTCGAGAACTTCGAGGTGAATTCAATGGGGAATATCGAAGTGAGGTGGTATGTACGTTGCCAGTCATAGTGCAACGGGTGAAACTAACTCAAAGGTGATCTGAGTTAAGTGATAATAGAGGCATAGTCGCCATTAATGACGACTAGAGATACTGGAGGTCGAGATATTATTGTTATTGTAGGTTCTAGTGAGCTCAGAGAAGGGGTTACACGATTTCGTCGTATGGTCTAGTACCCTGAGTTTCATTGTATGTCCTAGACACATTTCATCGTTTGGTGTGTGGGGCTTTAGCTAGAACCAGGGTTCACCATTGGCCCTTGATGGACGAAAAATGGTTTGGCCTGTCATACGATTAATGGTGGTTTCAAAGCAAGGTTGGTGGTGATAGCCAAAGTCAGTCATGGACGTTGAATGCTTTTTGAGATGATGGTTGAGTTGTTATTGCTATGTATGAATGGTTGTTCTGATTGCCATGGCTGAATTGTTATTCCTTTGGATGTTTTGGATCGTAAAGGCTATCACTGTTAGGTGTGGGGAAGGCAGTTGTGTGTTCTTCTCTGGAGCTGGGTAGATTTGTTCGTTTATTTACCCATTCTCATATACTTTATTGATGAAGTTGTTAGCTGTTGTATCGCTCACTAAAACTGTTGTCGGACTCAAGGTTTTATGTTTCCCTCTTATTACCTTGGGCTATTCATTCGATCGTTTGGATGGGCAGACTGAGTAGCAGGTGATAGGTGAAAGCTTGGTGAGACGGTGTTGCTGATCGATGGCGAGATGGAGGCATACGTACCGGTTTTATTACTATATAATATTTGGATTTTCGCTAATTTGCTATTTTCTATGAGCATTGTAGTGAGGAAAATTGTATTACCATTATTGTTGTAATGCAAGAGTATGGATATTACTTTCTACTTGTTTTGAAAGTTTGGTGTTTTCCTGCTTCACTAATACTTGTTGTATATGTTCTTTTATATTTTATCCTTGTGCTATGAGTTTACGATCGGTTCCGATGATATTTACCTACCCCGACGATCGTCCATAGCTGTCGTGCACATCTTTCAGTGCATTGTTCCTCTTGTACGGTGCAGGGGTTATAGGCGGTCGTCACATTCAGGTATTGGCTCTTCAATTATTTAAACAGAAGGTTGAAGATGAGAGGGCTAGGATGGTAGCTTGTCATAATAAAAGGCTGGAGGAGAAAGACACTCAACTTTCCCGAATTCATCATAAGTTCTCCATTACGAGGCGTATTATTTATGAAACCGAGAACAAAATCACTGAATTCTTAAAAGATCATTTTCCAAGAATGGTATTGGAGTACTATGAGGATGCCCTTTTTTTTAGCATTTTCCGATAATTACAAAAGGTTTCCTGAAATAGACTGTCCTTATATTCATCCTTCTGTCCAAGGTAAGGTCATGGAGAGGATTGAGTTAGCCCGTCGAAAGGTTAAAGTTCCTCCGAAAAGCAAACCCAAACCCGAAAACTTCTTATATGTCGAGAACTTTCCGGATGACTTTGACTTGGATACAGGGGAAACCAAGTCTACATAGTCGAATTATGACTGGGATGATGATACCAATTTTGGCCCCCCGGGCAAAGAGCTTCCTAAGGATTTAAGTGGAAAGGGTGTTATTCCTCCTTTTCAAGAGGATGCTTCTGCTTTCACGGAGATATGTTCAGAACTTTTATATGTTCCCCCGGACCTGGGCTTGGCTGACATTATTTCTAAGGATGTAGCACTCTAAACTTGAGACAAGAAGAAGCCGAGCCAATTGTACTTCCTGAAGTTTCATCATCTCAGGTATGATTCTTATTTTCCTATATAATTCTAGTGCACTATTGTCTCTAGATTGTGAGTTTTCTATTTTCTTTAGGCCGGGGAAGCTCCGCTGGCACTAGCAAGACCAGGAAGCCTTTTTAAAGACACTCCTATTTCAAAATGGAAACAAATATACTATCTTCAGAAGGTGACGATTAAAAATCAGGATGAACAAATATCCTTTTTGACTGGTCAACTTAAAGAGAAGGATGAAGTCATTCTTGGGTTGCAAAGGCGACTACAAGTTACTCCTACTAGTTCAGATGAGGAAACAGGTAAATTACTTCGTAGGAAAGATGAATTAGAAACTGAACTGATAAAAACGAAGTCAGGCTATGCGTCTTTGGAGTATGCCTTAAAGCATCATGACTCTGGTTAAAGGACCTAATTATTAGGGAGCTTATTTTGTATGTCCAATGTAAGATAGGATATATATGTCCTGAATGTAAAGCACTTAATGTGGTAGTTATGTGTATGTTGTAATTCGCAAAGCAATTTTGTAAACAATATGTGATGTTTTTCCTTGGCAATGAGCAGTCTCTCTTCAAAGGCTTATTGTATCGCTCAGCACAAATTTGACACACTCTATCAGGTGTTAGCTTGTAAGATACACATGATCCATTGTTTGCTCTTTGTTGAAGTCAATCATAACATAATAACGAATGCATGATAGGATAATGGGTCTATTTACATTTTCTGCACTAGTAAAAGTCTTTTAGTGTAATAGATATTTCCATGAAACCAACCTATATGGGATTTTTTAAGAGAAGTGTAACCTTTATCCCAAGGTCCTGTTGGAGGAACCTGAGATACTTACTCGAGCTCTCCCCTGAATTTGTGTTCCAGTGTCGTGCGGTCATTTGTATTGTGTATGCATTTGGCATAGTGAATAATGACTTGATGTATGCATGAGTTAAGGAAATATCCCTAAGTAATATGGAAGACATTTGTCCTTGCTTAAAGGCCTCTTGTGTAATAGGGTCCAGCCATTAGGTTGATGGTATATATGTAACGACCTGCATTCTACGCATCGGAGGATCGTAGAATATTTATTTCATTTTCTCACAAGGTCGTATAGTGGTGTAACTTTAGGGAACGACTATTGGGGTCATTTCCCATGTTCACGATTTTTGCCGATTTTTAAATGACCGTTTTGCCCCTAGCGAATCTTGTTTCGCCTATAACTTTTGATTGGTAAGGAGTTTTGACTTGAAACCACTTCCATTGGATTCGGATGATGGTTTACCTTTCCGTCACATTAGCCAAACGGACTTACCGTTTGGGAGATATGGCTGAAACAAGGTTTAGAAGGTGAAAAACAGCTTAACCGAGCCAAATAGGGTGATTAGCAGCTAGGCCCATTGGGCGATTTCGGTATCAGGGTTGCATAAGTGCTAAAAAGGGTTGAGAAACCTTTCTTTGTCATTTTTACAGCCGCCACTTACCTCTCTTCAACCCTACCAATGGCCTCCACCTTGTAAATCACTCCCAAATCACTTTCTAATCACTTATTAGCTTAATCTACACTAATCAAGGAAGAATAGTGCCATATGTAGTTGAAGCTGCTATGTTGCATAGGAATTCGACCCAAAACAATAGTAAAGTTCAGATCTATAATTCATTTGTGGCTAAGGTGAGTGATTTGCATTATTTTTCACTAATTACGGCTAATTAGGGTGATTTTGATAATTAGCGAAATTGTGCATGATAAAATTATGGAAAAATATGTAAAAATTCTTAAATATTATTTTAGGGCTCTGATAGAAATTTGGGTTAATTTGGATATGTTTTGCTAATCCTATCATTAGTTATGGTTAAACATGATTAAGGGGAAAAACCATGGGTTTTGGGTATGTTTGATCTAAAATAACCTGTATGCTTGATGTTTTGACCCTGTTGATTGATCCTATATGTTACTATGACTGTTTGGAATGTTAGGTAATCTTGTAGAAAAGTTAGAATGGTTGAAAATGCCGTCATATGGAGAATATGGACGATATATGCTCATTGGAAATTGTGCAGGGTTTCGGATTAGGTCGGGTTAAGGGGTTCGGGTCGGAAATGGAGAACCGAGCAAGAAGTATTTCGAACTGGAATGGAATCTGGTGCAAGAGATTTTGGCGAAAAGGAAGGCCATTTGAGTTGGGTTGGGAACGGATCAGACTAGGGGCATAACATAGGATCAGAGGATACGAGTAGGACCAGACCGGAGAGTACGAACCAAAGGGAGGGGCCTGGATACTATATTCCGAGTCGAACCGAAAGCAATATACGAATCAAACTTAATGTAATAAGACGGAGCTTGAAGGACTCAAATTGAAGCACTCGAACTATGAAGTACCCGAACCGAACCGAGTTGCTTCACCCGAACCGAACCGAGTTGCTTCACTTGAACCGAACTGAGTTAGAGCCTCCATTACTATTACACGACGACTCTTCTGAAGACCAACTCTAATTCGAACAAAACCCGAGATGCAAAGGAAGTTCAAATGGGAGGTTATTACTTAGGACTCAAATAGGGATCAACGAGTTAACTTCATGAGTTGGACTTTGCTGTGGGACGTATGCTAAGGGGTTATCGATGTTTATAGCTTTGATTCACCACTGACGGACAAATTAGTGGCTATGGATCAGTGCAGTGAAGTTGTCATGACTTCATGGGGTGGAGTGATCGTAGCAGAGCTATGAGCCAGTGTAGTGGAGTTGTCATGACTCCATGGGGCAGAGTGGACATAGCAAAGGATTAGTGGCTATGGATCAGTGCAGTGGAGCCGTCATGACTCCATGGGGGCAGAGTGATCGTAGCAAAGAATTGGGTAACCAAAGTGGTAGATATCGTAAGCTTTATGTAATGAGTGAGAGATGTGAGGATGATTGCTATGCTTGATGTTTGCTATCACCATGACATGCACACTGCCTCCCCATTATTTTCACACCATGTGTTATTATCACCTTAGGGTATTGTACATCCTGTTGTGCTAACTCTTTGGTTGCAGGTCCAGGTTCAGGTATAGTTATGTATACCTGTTATTGTTCTGTTTTTGATGCTTATCGCTCATACCAGACTTTTGTCTGACCTAGAGTTTTATGTCTCTTCTTGTCACCATGGGTGCTCCTAAACGAGTAGAGTAAAGACAGGTTAGCTGGTTATGCACGAGTAGATGTCTGGAGACGAGCAAGAGGCTTACACGTGTTATTCCCATATATTCTCCCTGTGTTGTTGCTGGTCACTACTTTGGGCATTAGTAGTGCACCTTCCTATTTTGCTTTAGAGACAGTTTTAAAAGTTGTAATAATGATGGTTTGGATCATAAGCTGTATTTTGAATTTTCCGCTGCTATGATGGTTTAGTTTTCAGCTTATGCACTGTCTCGCCTATTTTATATGAAGTTATGTTATTATTGTATTTTGTTCCATGCGCTGTGAGATATAATACAGGTTCCTCGATGATTCATAGTTTCAAATTCCTTTTTCTTTGACGACCGTTCCATGCTGGTTGGAGATCGGCACAGCGCTTTTCATTGGAAATGTCGGTTTGTGCGGGATGGGCCGTCACAATATATCTTCTTTAAGGATTTGAACCTTATGACCCAGATTAGGGTATTTAAGGACAGGGTTCTAGAAATCACCTTCTGGCAGCAATAGGACTTTACTCCATATTCTGGACTAGGGTATACGACCAGGAATCTGCTTTTGGCAATGATAGAAGTTTTGACCCAACCTAGATTCAAATTAGTAAGAAGGTCAAATATCCCTTTTTTATAATAATTGAACTTCCAAACCAAACTAGATTCGGGTATTTATGATAAGATCGGAAATCCACTTTCGACAATAATTGAGATCCGAATCAACCCAAATTCGGGTATTAAAATAGGACCCGAAATCCACTTTCGGAAGTGACTGAGGTCCGAACCAACCTTGATTCAGGTACTAAGATAGGACCGGAAATCCACTTCCGACAATGATTGAGATCCGAACCAACCCAGATCTGGGTACTAAGATAGGACTGGAAATACACTTCCGACAATAATTGAGATCCAAACCAACTCAGATTCAGGTATTAAGATAGGGAACTAGAGACCCCTTCTTGTACTAGTTTCGTTACCCCTTTTTGGGTGTGATTTGTGAAGCATAGGATGTACGTGCTTCTTGAGCCACTCTCTGGGCTTTTTATTGTCAAAGAAGAGGATGTACATGGCCACTCTCTGGGCCTGTGCGTCCGATGTGCTTGACTAGCTTATCCACAAGCAGAGCCTAAGGACTTACCTGACCTCCCTCCAGGAGACGCCTTATCCTGGCCATCATAGGCGATGCTAAGTTCTTAGATGCTTAAACTGGGCCACCGTAGATGCGGAATTAAGGCTTACTCTTTCAGTGCTTTACCCTGGCCATCATAGGCGGTGATAGAGGCTTACACTCCACCCCCTCTAAGGGGTGCCTTATCCTGGACATCATAGGTGATGATAAGGGTTGGCGTTCCCTTCTGCGAGTTAAGCAGAGGTAGGACGTGCTCTTATGCGAGCAGAGGTAGGAAATTCTTATTTCATAGCAGAGGAAGGGTGTACTCTTCTGTGAGCAGAGGCAGGGAATGCTAATTAGATGCTCCGTCTCAACCATTTCTGGTGTGGATCAGAAGCTTATGCTTATGATGCTTTAACCTGGCCCTTTCTGACTTGGGCACATTGAAAGGCTTACACATCACTCCCCCTCCGAAAGGTTCCTTTCCCTGGCCAACTCGGAGGTGACAAGGGATTTTATTCGTTTTTCATTTGACCAACCTTATGTTATTACGAATTCTTGAGAGGGTGCCCATACCCTTTGTTATGTCGATAACCCTTTTCCTAAGGTTTTATTGGACTTACTTCAATCTTTTTACAGAGTCTTGTAATTGATCTTGGATGAGGAACTTGATGATAATTCCCTCGAGGGGTTTGCAGCGATTAGTTTCATGACCATTCGTCATATGATAACGACAGTAAGTCCCTCCTAGTTTCCTTTCGTATTTGGGCATCTTCTTTGCGGACGACCAATAATTGAGCTCTTTCTAGGTTAAGAAGTAAATGTTTTCCATTGATGTGATATGGTGGCACCCATCAAGCATTATTGGTATAAAGTCCCTTCCCAGTCTTCGGAGTTTAGCCCTTTTGTTATTGTATCCTATCATTGCATCTATATCCGTGCTTCTTCTTTTCAAGGTGTCTTAGGACTAAAGCATTATCGTTGTGGTCCCTTTAGAAGAAAAGTGCCTAAAATCCCTCATCATTTCTCATTTGAATACCATTCCTTTGGCTTTCTCATAGATAGCTTCTCTTACATAAGAAAAGGGGTCATACTCCTTTGGTGTGGAATCATTTAGAGTAAATATTGATGTTTATCCTACATAAGAAGGGTTGTCGTTCCAATAATCAGGATCGTATCATTTTACTTCCCTTTTCCACTTGATTATTTGCAAAGCTTCCATTCTTAACCTTTTCTCTTCCATCACTCTTAGGTCAGTAGTACCTGACATAGCCATTTGAGATCTAGAAGATTCTCGGTGGGACTTTTTCCCATAGTCTTGCTTCTTCAAAGCTTAGTCCAATGCCAGATGGAACAATACAGTTAGATATGAGGTAAGGTTAACCACAAGGTCGGAGGTTCAAGCCCTCCTAGCGCCAAAATATTAACGATATTTTTCGTCAACACCGGATATTGGTCTACGAAAGTGAACCTAAGGGAAAAGTAGGGTTATTTAGCTTTCATGAGACTGATTTAGTTCACTATTTCCTAGATATCAAGGTTTAAAGCCCAAAAGATTTGTTACTCTTCTCTCAATGGGGTGAGTATCATGGTTAAGCGACTTAAGAACCAACAGTTATCTTGGGACAAGGGTTCCCTAAGCACAACCCCCGATAGAAGGCTAAATTGCTTATAGAAAGGGGTTCTGCCATAACTTTGTGGAAGCGTTTAAACTGGAGTAGGAATCCGTGATCACATAGAAATCATATAGCCTGTTGTGTAAGAGATAACTAAGAAATCACAAAAGAAACACATAAGAAATATGCTAAGTGTTGATTCACTCTTTATTAATCCTAGATATTGAGTACATAAGTGATTACAATGGAAATCCCCAAAATTGATTTAGAAATTAGGGTTTACTATAGAGGAAAAGAGTACAAGGATGAGAAAATGCAAAATTCGTCCAGAAAATGTGACCCTTGTGGTCTTATTTATAGACAAATCGGGGCCCCTTTTGCCATTGGGCCAACATAAGCCCATGTCATCCGCTTTTCCCTTTGGTTCCGATTGCTTTGGCTCTCGGTCGCTGTAACACCCCGTAATTTTAGAACATTAAAATTCACAAATTAAAGTATACTTAATTTTTTGAAAGGAATTAAGTGAAATGGGCTGCGCAGAGAAATATATATATATATATATATTGATATATATATATATATATATATAAATTAAAAATTAAATAAATAAATATGCGAAAAAGTTCAAAACAGCGAATTGGGAGGGGGAATAACCGAACCGACCCATTTTTGAGGTCGACCCGAGTCCCGCTCGGTCGACTAGGGGTTAATCCAGGGTGTTTGGCTGTCAACCCGTGGGCCGATTCGCTAAAATGCAGATTTTGCATTTGATTGGTTCTCATGGTTCAGGGTTAATCTAATGGTCCTAAATAACTTCCTGCACCTATAAATACATCCTAATGCTAACCCAAAACCTAATTAAAATAGAATAGTTACCGTCATACCATCGCCATGGAAATCAATGGAGCCGCCGCCAACTAAGGAAGAAGAAAAGCTAATTCAATTCTAATTCTCTCAACCCTAAAGCAAAGCAAAACTCTCTCTTTTCTTCTCTAAATTGTGAGTATGATGATCTTAACAAGATTACTATCATTTTAATTAGGTTGAGTTATGAATGGATTATGAGTAGATGCTGTGAATTATCATATATGTTGTTGTAAACCCCTTTTGCTATCATGTATATTGTAAATCCAATGTTACGTGATGATGATATCTTTTATGTTGTAAATCATGCTATGATGATGTTATGTATGATGAAAGTTTCTATGCTAAATTGTGATGAATCATACATGTTAAAAAGTCCATGATGTTACCATCTATGCTAGTTAGTTCATATTAATTAAATCATCATGTTTGGGCTATGTTGATCTATATGACAAGTTACATATGCAAGTTAGATTGATTAGAAAAGCTATGAACATATGCCATGAAATCTATTATGACATCTAGAATTATGTTATGATATATGTGATATCTTATGCTAGTTCACACCATCATTATGTTGCCTAAAAAAAACCCCATATGCAAGTTTATGTATAGATTTGGGCTATGATCATATCATGTAAATTGTGACCTTTAACAAGTTGACACCTTTAGATCCTTAACATGTGTAGTTTATGCAAGTTTCACCCCTATTATGATTAGATTTATTTTAATTGTCTATATATTGTGATAATTTATCTTTGTGCTAGGTGTTAGACTATACAAGTCTAGCCCATATTATGCGTTGAATAAGCGAACGTATAAACGTGGGGTAGGGGTAATATTAAGGATTTAATATTAAAAAGTTGGGGTGCAATTGATATGATTTTGCATGCTATAAGTGGATGGCCATAATTGAGTCAATTATGGACATCATTAAAAGTTGACTTAATTAATAATTTGAATAGGGAATTATTAAAACTGGGGTAAAAGATTTTAAGTGTTAATCAGTGCTTAGGACACGAGGTTGGACTCGTTTGTGACGTAAACCTGCCCGGACCCGCCCGGAAAATCCAGTGGTCACAAATGTCAGCCCAATGTGAGAGGTCCTAGGCCTAAACTAAAGCATAACGGTTGTAAAGACACGAGGTTAGACTCTTTTATGGTGTAAGACTGCCCGGACCCGCCCGGCAAATCCAGCTGCCATAAATGCCAGTCTAATGTGAGAGGTCTTTATGAGGTTATGGCCTGAATGAATTAAGAAATACTTAACCAGATAAACATGTAAGGTGGGACATGGGGGTTAAGAAGGTTCCTTGGGTGGCATGAGGAATCTAGGGGGTGCCCTTAGTGGCATGTGAAATACGATTAGTAAGACTTAACCAAACACACATGTAAATGAACATGACTAAGAGGGTTAAGTGGGATATACTAGTGACAAGCTTAGGTGGGTTGCTTGTGGGGGCCCATTTCGACCAGTATCCCAAACGTATCTTTGTGGGCTCGACCCAAGTCGAGGATGGGACACACATGCTGGGTTTGACTGTAAGAAGCCAAAACGGGGAGCGGTGACAACACAAGTCCAACGGGTTTCATATGCGTGTGTGGACCCGGGCTGGTAGATAAGACATTGTTGCATCGTGTAGGTATAAGCCGTGCATTCTCAAGTTGTATCGGGTTGCCACTTTAGGGGAGTGATACACCCCACTGTGGGGCCAGCACGGGTATCTACGAGTAGGGAGCCGATCGAAAGTGGGTAGTGGGGTACACCTAGTGGAGATAGGGGCAGACGACACCTATGTAGTCAGCTAGGGGTATGTAAGGCTATTTATAAAGTTTCTGTGTGAAGCAAGTGGGATCAAACAATAGGGTGACTGGTGTGGTGCAGTGTAGTAATGTGCGGTGCAGTGTAGTAATCATTCGTTAGTAATTAGGTGTGCCTTTACCGTTATCTTTAACGTTATCTTAAACGCTATCTTTATCTTCCTAAGAGTTCGTAGACATTTACTTGTCTTCCAGCTTATGCCTTAGTCTAGTTATTTTGATAATAGTATTGTTAGAATTATCATACTCGCCAGACTTTATGTCTGACCCCCTCTATTTCTATCCTTTTTCCCCCTCCAGGTCCTCAGGTTGGGCCCAGCTTTAGTGGAGTTTGATTGAATTGCTTCATCTCTCTTTGGAAAGCTTGGACCATTGAAGTAAAGTCCAGCTTGTTATCTTTTTAATGGCTATTTATGTAATGGGATTATTTATTTTGTTTTTATGAAGATGGATATTATACTTGGTTATGATCTATGGTTTTATGATGTAACAAACATGTTTAATTTCCACTGCAATAAAATGAAGTTTTAGATTTCCAAGTACTATTTACTATCTGTCTTGTTGTAATTTTTCTATTCTATATTCACTTATAACCTCCATGGAAGTTAATGCATTCCCTTCGTGAGTGACATTAATGGACGTGGGGTGTTACACGTGGTATTAGAGCTTAAGGTTACCAGAATAGATAAAAATACTTTAGAAAAATAGTTATTTTTGGAAGAAGTGTTTTCAAAAATATGTTTTAATGAGAAATTTAAAGAGAAAAGTTTTTAAGAAAAACATAATCCCCAATAGCCACACATCTTTATATTTCGAATTCTCCATTTTGAATCTTCCCTTTTTCGTTTCAGCATGGCTGAAGATCTTAATCTACCCGACGGTGTAACGATACCAGGATGGTATCGGAGGTTATTAGAGGCTAGGGCCGCTACAGGTCCAGCCAATGTTCCTCCACCACCAGTTGCACCCGTTCCTCCTCTTCCTCCTCGCGTAGATACTTTTGCAAAGACATGCAAGGAATTCAAGGCTATGGGTGGAAAACCATTTCAAGGGTCAGAAACGTTTGTGGAAGCTAGAGATGGCTTAAGGAGGTGGAAGAATTGCTAGAAATCTTTGAAGTAGAAGAAGGGAGGAGAGTTCGTTTAGCAGCTTGGTTGATGAAGGGAGAGGCCTCGTTTTGGTGGGAGGTCACTAATGGGGAGCGTCCTGTTGACTCTTGGGCGGATTTCAGACGTAGGTTTGAGGCGAAGTTTCTCTCAAGGGCGGAATAAAATCTATATATGGAAAGGTTCTTGACATTGAAGCAAGGAAGCTCATCAGTGAAAGAATATGTCAATAAATTTAATCAGTTAGCAAGGTTTGGCTTGGACTTAGTAAAAACGCCGGAGAAGAAGGCTCTAAGGTTCGTGAATGGCTTGAATGAACCATTGCAAGGGTTGGCTATGACCCACATCCCGATGGGGGCCACCTTTGAGAAGTTAGTAGAAATGGCGCTCATGCATGAGGAGAAAAGCGCTAAAGCTGATAAGGCACCCGAGAAGAAAGGGGATCAGAAGAAACCACAACAGCAAAACAAGAAGGGTGGTAAAGACAATAACGGCAAGGGAAAGAAGAAATGTTTTAACTGTGGGACACCAGGCCATCTCAGCAAGGATTGCCGAAAGAAAAAAAAAAAGACAGGTTGTTTTCATTGTGGCGATGCGGGACATTTAGTGAAGGACTGCCCAAAGAAGGGGCAGAGGGCAGGAGCTACCTCGGGAGGACAGGAGCAGGCTCTTATGGCACCAGGGCAGGCTAGGGGACAAGTTTAGGCTCTCGCGGTCCCACCGCTGCAAGAACGAGGTAGAACCATTTCTGTTGAAAGCTTAGTTTTTCTGTTTGATCATCCTGTCCGTACCTTATTCGATTCGGGCGCGACACATTCGTTTATCTCTACATCATTAGTTGAATCACTGCACTTAAACACCAGTTTAGTAGAGGATCCCTTAGTTGTTTCGAATCCAATAGGGGGCTCAGCTTATTTGTCCATGATGTGTTTGGATTTGAAAATTTCCATACTTAGCGTTGAATTTAGATGTGATGCTTTTGTGTTGGGCTTCACGGGCTATGGGCTAATTTTAGGAATGGATTGGTTATCCAGAAATGGGGCCGTTCTTGATTGTGAAAGGAGAGTAGTTAGGCTCGTGACTCGCCTTGGCAACACTCTCGAAATCTTTTGTAATCCCATAAATTCTGTTATGCTAAGTTATCTAGAATCGCTTGACGCGTCTGAGGAAAATCTACGATCTGTTAGAGTGGTCCGAGAATATTCGGATGTGTTTGAGGAGGTGAAGGGCTTGCCTCCGAAGCGGGAGATAGATTTTCGAATATATCTTGTGGATAATGCGAAACCAGTATCTTTGCCAGTACGCCACATGGCTCCACGTGAAAGGAGGGAACTCGGTAAGCAAGTGAAGAAGTTGCTTGAGAAGGGGTTCATAAGACGAAGTATATCGGAGTGGGGTGCTCCAGTAGTATTTGCCACGAAGGCGTATGGGTCCCTTAGACTGTGTGTGGACTATAGAGAACTTAATAAACTTACTAAGAAGAACAGACACCCACTGCCAAGGATTGACGGTCTCTTCGATCAGTTAGTTGGCGCCTCAGTGTTTTCGCAGTTGGACTTAGCCACTGGGTTCCATCGGTTGAGAGTGGTTGAGGATAGCATAGACAAGACTGCCTTTAGGACTCCGGACGGTTTCTATGAATGGCTAGTGATGCCCTTCGGTTTGACAAACACTCCCGCATACTTTGTTGATTTGATGAGTAGGGTGTTTAGGGAGTACCTTAACAAATTTGTGGTAGCCTTTGTAGATGACATCTTGATCTTTTCTAAGGATGAAGAAGAGCATGCCCTACATCTTAGGGAAGTGTTGGAGACTCTTCGAGCGCATAAGCTTAAAGCTAAATTTTCTAAGTGTCACTTTTGGAGGAAGGAAGTACAGTTCTTAGGACACGTGGTTTCCAAAGAAGGGATAGCTGTAGATCCCGCGAAGGTGGTGGCCATCCAAGATTGGAAGGTCCCTAAAAATGCTACCGAAGTGAGAAGTGTCTTGGGGTTGGCTGGCTACTATAGGAAGTTTATCAAAGACTTCGCAAAGATATCAGCTCCATTGACACGCTTGACGAAGAAGAACCTAGTTTTCACATGGGACGTAGATTGTGATGATGTGTTCCAACGTTTGAAGAGAGCTTTGACTTCAGCCCCAGTCTTAGTATTGCCAGACGGGAGTAAGCCGTTTACCATTTATACTGATGCTTGTGGGACAGGACTAGGCGCAGTCTTAATGCAAGAGGGTAGGGTAATAGCCTATGGTGGAAGGCAGTTGAGAGCGCATGAGAAAAATTATCCTACACATGACCTAGAATTGGCTGCTATTGTTTTCGCGCTTAAGTCTTGGCGTCATTATCTTCTTGGCGAGAAATTCAAATTATTCACTAACCACAAGTCTTTAAAATACCTATTCTCTCAAAAGGACTTGAACTTAAGGCAACAAAGGTGGATGGAGTTCTTAGCGTCCTACGACTTCGAAATAGCCTATACCCCTGGCAAGGGTAACGTGGTGGCAGACGCCTTAAGTAGAAAAAGATTATCCTTAAGTCCTTTGTTTGTTGAGCGGCGAAGTTTAGAATTCATTTCGATGTTTGACTTTAGACCTTCCATTGACTTCATACCCGGTTTGCTAGCATCCTTGGAGGTCAGACCTACGCTTTTGGGACGGATTGGCGAGGCACAGGTTGAGTTAGTAGAAAAACTCAAAGGAGGGGAGTCATCAAGCCATCTCCGTAGGTATACCCTAGACGATAAGGGTTGGTTACGTAGGGACGGTAGACTTTGTGTACCAAAAGACGATGACCTAAGGAAGACTATTCTTGACGAAGCACATCGTTCGAAGATGACCATTCATCCCGGCGGGGACAAGATGTACAAAGACATGAAGAGAGTTTACTTTTGGGTCGGCATGAAGAAAGACTTGACCGAGTATGTCGCTAGATGCTTGGTGTGCCAACAAGTAAAAGCGGAGCAAAAGAAACCCGGTGGGTTGCTTCACCCATTGGAGGTTGCACTATGGAAATGGGAAAGCATCTCGATGGATTTTGTGGATGGATTACCGCGATCGAGGAAGGGTAATATGGGAATTTGGGTTATAGTAGATAGACTTAATAAGAGTGCCCATTTTATTCCCGTGAAGAGTAAGAGGACCGCTCCATGGTTAGCTTTTGTATACATTCGAGAGATAGTTCGTTTGCACGGTGTTCCTTCTAGCATAGTGAGCGACCGCGATCCTATTTTCACTAGCGAATTTTGGAGAAGCTTACAAGAGGCGGTAGGGACTCAGTTATGTTTGAGCACCGCATATCATCCTCAGACGGATGGCCAGACTGAGAGGGTGAATCGCATTCTAGAGGATCTGTTGAGGCTATGTATCCTAGACTTTGGGGGTACATGGGAAGAGCATCTTCCATTGGTTGAGTTCGCATATAATAATAGCTTTCAGTCCAGCATTGGTATGGCACCATTCGAAGCTCTTTATGGACGACCTTGTCGTTCACCTACATGTTGGTGGGAATCTACGGATAAGATCTTACTTGGGCCCGATATGATTAGGGAGACTTCGGAGAAGATCAACTTGATTCGAAGGAGGATGAAAGCAGCACAGGATAGGCAGAAATCTTATGCGGGTAAGAGGAGGACAGATCTCGAGTTTGAAGTTGGGGACATGGTCTTTGTCAAAGTGTCTCCATTACGAAACGTTGTTCGCTTTGGGTCCGTTGGGAAATTAGCACCAAGGTTTGTAGGGTCGTTTCCTATTAAGGAGAAAATTGGACAGATGGCGTATAGAGTGGAGTTGCCCGAGAGACTTAGTGGTGTACACGACGTATTCCATGTGTCACATTTGAGGAAGTGCTTGCACGAGACCGCGGAAGTGGTAGAGCCGAGCTTTCTTAGAGAGGTGGTGATAGAGCATGATGCGACAATTCGACGAGCTCCTACGCGCATTCTTGGGTCGGAGATCAAGAGGTTGAGGAATCGAGAGGTCAGACTAGTCAAAGTGCAATGGGGAGATGATGAGAGCAACGCTACTTGGGAGACAGAAGAGAAGATGCGTTCACGATACCCTTTTCTTTTTGTGGGTATGTCTTTTAATTTCTCCTTTATCGCTTAGCTTGTACTTATCTTATCTTTAGTATATCCTCTCGCTAATATCTTTGACCTTTAGTTCGGATAATCCTATGGTTGAAACATGTGTTTGAGACATGTTATGTATGGTGGATGCAAAGTGGATGCAAATGTTTGCTAATGGTTGCTCGTGGATGCATATACACACACTATTAGGCACCATATCGGCTCAGTCACTTCATATTGCATATTGCATATATATGGATGTATTTAGTAAAATGGATGTATAATGGTTGTATTATCATATAGTTGCTGCATTCGGGTGGATGGTTGTGCACACATATAGAATTAATATGTATCATTAGGAATCTTTTGCATACATATTGGATGCATGGCACTATCATGAATTGCACTAAGGAAGTCGACTGAATCAGTAGACCGCCTAATTTTGCATTAGATATGGACATATACACACACTGTGCATATAAACATTAAAGCATTAGAAGTCTTTGAAGGACAATGGATGCTGGTGTTTGATGGTTGAGTAGATGGACGATTAGATGGTAGGATATACATTCTTCTTGACTTGGAGATTTCGGGGACGAAATCCTTTAAGGAGGGGAGAATGTAACACCCCGTAATTTTATAACATTAAAATTCACAAATTAAAGTATACTTAATTTTTAGAAAAGAATTAAGTGAAATGGGTTGCGCAGAGAAATATATATATACTGATATATATATATATATAAATTAAAAATTAAGTAAATAAATATGCGAAAAAGTTCAAAACAGCGAATTGGGAGGGGGAATAACCGAACCGGCCCATTTTTGAGGTCGACCCGAGTCCCGCTGGGTTGACTAGGGGTTAATCCAGGGTGTTTGGCTGTCAACCCGTGGGCCGATTTGCTCAAATGCAGATTTTGCATTTGATTGGTTCTTATGGTTCAGGGTTAATCTAATGGTCCTAAATAACTTCCTACACCTATAAATACATCCTAATGCTAACCCTAAACCTAATTAAAACAGAATAGTTACCGTCATACCATCGCCATGGAAATCAATGGAGCCGCCGCCAACTAAGAAAGAAGAAAAGCTAATTCAATTCTAATTCTCTCAACCCTTAAGCAAAGCAAAACTCTCTCTTTTCTTCTCTAAATTATGAGTATGATGATCTTAACAAGATTATTATCATTTTAATTAGGTTGAGTTATGAATGGATTATGAGTAGATGATGTGAATTATCATATATGTTATTGTAAACCCCTTTTGCTACCATGTATATTGTAAATCCAATGTTATGTGATGATGATATCTTATATGTTGTAAATCATGCTATATTGATGTTATGTATGTTGAAAGTTTCTATGCTAAGTTGTGATGAATCATACATGTTAAAAAGTCCATGATGTTACCATCTATGCTAGTTAGTTCATATTAATTAAATCATCATGTTTGGGCTATGTTGATCTATATGACAAGTTACATATGCAAGTTAGATTGATTAGAAAAGCTATGAACATATGCCATGACATCTATTATGACATCTAGAATTATGTTATGATATATGTGATATCTTATGCTAGTTCACACCATCATTATGTTGCCTAAAAAAACCCATATGCAAGTTTATGTATAGATTTGGGCTATGATCATATCATGTAAATTGTGACCTTTAACAAGTTGACACCTTTAGATCCTTAACATGTGTAGTTTATGCAAGTTTCACCCCTATTATGATTAGATTTATTTTAATTGTCTATATGTTGTGATAATTTATCTTTGTGCTAGGTGTTAGACTATACAAGTCTAGCCTATATTATGCGTTGAATAAGCGAACGTATAAACGTGGGGTAGGGGTAATATTAAGGATTTAATATTAAAAAGTTGGGGTGCAATTGATATGATTTTGCATACCATAAGTGGATGGCCATAATTGAGTCAATTATGGACATCATTAAAAGTTGACTTAATTAATAATTTGAATAGGGAATTATTAAAACTGGGGAAAAAGATTTTAAGTGTTAATCAATGCTTAGGACATGAGGTTGGACTCGTTTGTGACGTAAACCTGCCCGGACCCGCCCGGCAAATCCAGTGGTCACAAATGTCAGCCCAATGTGAGAGGTCCTAGGCCTGAACTAAAGCATAACAGTTGTAAAGACACGAGGTTAGACTCTTTTATGGTGTAAGACTGCCCGGACCCGCCCGACAAATCCAGCTGCCATAAATGCCAGTCTAATGTGAGAGGTCTTTATGAGGTTATGGCCTAAATGAATTAAGAAATACTTAACCAGATAAACATGTAAGGTGGGACATGGGGGTTAAGTTGGTGCCTTGGGTGGCATGAGGAATCTAGGGGGTGCCCTTAGTGGCATGTGAAATACGATTAGTAAGACTTAACCAAACACACATGTAAATGAACATGACTAAGAGGGTTAAGTGGGATATACTAGTGACAAGCTTAGGTGGGTAGCTTGTGGGGGCCCATTTCGACCAGTATCCCAAACGTATCTTTGTGGGCTCGACCCAAGTCGAGGACGGGACACGCATGCTGAGTTTTACTGTAAGAGGCCAAAACGGGGAGCGGTGGCAACGCAAGTCCAATGGGTTTCATATGCGTGTGTGGACCCGGGCTGGTAGATAAGACGTTGTTGCATCGTGTAGGTATAAGCCGTGCATTCTCAAGTTGTATCGAGTTGCCACTTTAGGGGAGTGATACACCCCACTGTGGGACCAGCACGGGTATCTACGAGTAGGGAGCCGATCGAAAGTGGGTAGTGGGGTACACCTAGTGGAGATAGGGGCAGACGACACCTATGTAGTCAGCTAGGGGTACGTAAGGCTATTTATAAAGTTTTTGTGTGAAGCAAGTGGGATCAAACAATAGGGTGACTGGTGTGGTGCAGTGTAGTAATGTGCGGTGCAGTGTAGTAATCATTCGTTAGTAATTAGGTGTGCCTTTACCGTTATCTTTAACGTTATCTTAAACGCTATCTTTATCTTCCTAAGAGTTCATGGACATTTACTTGTCTTCCAGCTTATGCCTTAGTCTAGTTATTTTGATAATAGTATTGTTAGAATTATCATACTCGCCAGACTTTATGTCTGACCTGTAACACCCCACACCCGCTATGATCACTCACAAAGGGAATGCCATAGCATCGGTGGAGTATTTTAGTGAATATAGAACAGAAAAATTACACCAAGACAGATATATAAATAGTACTTGAAATTTTAAAACATCATCTCATAACAGCGGAAATAAACATGTCTGGTTACATCATAAAGCCATGATAAAAGTCAAGTACAATATCCGTCAAAATAAAGAAGTACATAATCCCACTCTCTCATACAATAGCCATAACAAAAGAGAAGATAACTGGATAACTGGAGCTTTACATCTACCCAAGCTCCCAAAGGCTGGAACAGCAATCCGATCAAGCTCTACTACCGCTAGGATCCACCGTAGGACCTGAGGGTTGGGAAAAAGATAAAAACAACGGGGTCAGACATAAGTCTGAGTGAGCCCTATAACCTTAACAATACAATTATTAAAGTAATTAGGGTATGACATGAACTCGGTACGGTACCTTTGGGGATAATAACTACACTAAGTAGCCAACAACATAGGACGAACTAAGATAACCGTCAGGACGCATCTACCCACCCAAGGATAATTACTAACTGCACCACACCAGTCATTCCTACTTAAAGGTTGATCCCTTCCAAGGACTTAGAAAATTTCCCCAATAATTTCATGTACTCCTAGCTCACTACATAGGTGCCGTCTGCCCCTATCTCCACTAGGTGTACTCAGTAATTCTTACCCAGTAGTTTCGTGTACCCCTACATAGGTGCCGTCTGCCCCTATCTTCACTAGGTGTACCCACTACTCCCCATCGATCGGCTCCCTACCGTAGATACCCGTGCTGGTCCCACAGTGGGGTGTATCACTCCCCTAAAGTGGCTACCCAATACTAACGGTGCACGGCTTTATATCTACACGATGCAACAACGGCTTATCTACCAGCCCGGGCCCACACACGCATATGAAGCCCGTTGGACTTGCGTTGCCACCGCTAACCCGTTTTGGCCTCTTATAATCAAGCCCAATATGCGTGTCCCGTCACTCGACATGGGTCGAGCCCACAAAGATACGTTTGGGATATTGGTTGAAATGGGCCCCCACAAGCTACCCACTTAAGCTTGTCATATATCTAGTGTATCCCACTTAACCCTTTAATCATGTTTAGTTACATGTTTCCACTTGGTTAAGTATTCTAATCGTATTTTCTATTGCCACCCAAGGCAACCCACTAGATTCCACATGCCACCCAAGGCAACCACAAAATTTCCTCATGCCACCCAAGGCACCCACTTAACCCCTCATGTCCCACTACATGCTATTATGGTTAAGTGTTTCTTAATTAATTAAGACCGTGATCTCCCATAAAGACCTCCCACATTAGACTGGCTGTTATGACCGCCTGGTTAAGCCGGTAGAATCCGGGCAGTCTTACGTCATAACAGAGTCTAACCTCGTGTCTTTACCTTAATCACGTATTTAATTTATGGCTAAGACCTCTCACATTGGGCTGACATTTGTAGCAACTGGTTAAGCCGGTCGGGTCCGGGCAGTTTTACACTACAAATGAGTCCAACCTCGTGTCTTAGTCGATTAATTACACCTAATTAATCACCCCCCCATATTAATTATCCCTAATTAATATCAAGTTTACCATAACATGGGTAGACCTAACTCAATAGGTAAATTCCCATGGGGTAGACCTAACTCAATAGGTAAATTCCCACTTATGGTAATTTATTTTTACGGTATGCTTAATCATACCCAACCATTCATTTATTAACACATTTACCCACCCCATCGTTCCCCACGTAAATCGTTCTCATTTCATAACATAATAAAAGGGGAAGATCCATCACACATATCATGGGTTTAGCATGTATCTTTGTCATGGGTTAAGAGGATGTCAACTTGCATATATGAACACATATTAACCCAACTTGCTCTTAAGCATCTACATAACTTGCATATTTATTCACATGACCTCATAAGCATGCATAACATGGTAATCTTGCATTTGAGCATACACCTAACTTGCATATTTATTCACATAACTTCATATGCATGCATAACATGTTAATCTTGCATTTAAACATACACATAACTTGCATCATCATTCACATAACTTCATATGCATGCATAACATATTAATCTTGCATAACTTGCATCATCTTTCACATAACTTCATATGCATGCATAACATGTTAATCTTGCATTTAAACATACACATAACTTCATAAGCATGCTTAACATGTTGCATAATAGATCAATGTCCAACTTAGTGTTTTGCATCATAATCATCATGAAACATAGCACCAAACTTGCATAAAGATATAACATTAAACTTACATAAAAAATGTCATGAACACATACACTAAACTTGCATGACATAGAGCATACAACTTGCAAAACACATGACATATACAATATTAAGCTTGCATAAACACATTGATCCACAAACATAACCATACATCATCATATCCTATCTTAATCAATTTAACAATTGATTATTAAGGGGATAGAAGCTCACCAAAACACAATTAGCAAGCTAATGAAGAAGATTAAGATACTTAGAATGGATTAGAGAATGATTTGAGAGGGATTTGCTTGCAACTCCTTCATGAACTAGTGGAGGCCATGCTCAAATTTCATTTTGCCATAGTTTAGTTACAAGACTTAATTATGAATGAATTAGGGTAGGGTTGGGGTCTTATTTATAGGATTAGGTGAGTGTTTTAGGCCCTTAGATTAACCCTAGATTAGGTTAGGACCCTTAGATTTAGGAAATCTCTAGAACCAGCCCTCCTAGCCAGCCTGAAACCCAACCTGGTGCAACCTGGTGCACCCAGGTTCACTGGGCGCCTGGACCCTGTCGACAGGCAAGTCGACAGGCATGTCGACACCCCTGTCGACAGGCCTGTCGACAGCCCTGTCGACATGGGCTGGGCGGGAAGCTTCCCGCCTGACCCCGCCTGGCCCATTCCAAATCTGAATATTTTAAATTTTTAAATCTGTTTTAGTTTTAAATTTTCTGCAAACTTCATTGGGCCATAACTGGGCCATACGGACTCCGATTTTCGAAAACTCGGACTCTATTTCGCGTATTTTTCCGAGACGAACGTAATGACGCAGCCCGTTTCCCCCAATTCCCACGTATGAGATTATTTATCCTGTAATTAGTGAATTTTAGTATTATCCCAAAATTCGGGGTGTTACATTCTCCCCTCCTTAAAGGATTTCGTCCCCGAAATCTCTAGGCTAAGGAGAATGCATATCCTACCATCCAAACAACCATCTACTCAATCCATCAAACACAGGCATCCATTGTCCTTAAAACAATTTCTAATGATGTATGAGCATATGCAAAAAGTGTGTGTATATGTTCCCTATCTAATGTATGAACATATGCAAACCATGATAGTGCCATGCATCCATTATGTATGCGAGAAAACCCTATCGACACATACAATATCTACATGAGTGCACAATCATCCACCAAAATGCATCATCCATGTGATAACACAACCATTATCCATCCATAAATGTATTTTCCTACACACAATTTTATGCAATATGCAATATGAAGTGACTGAGCCGATCTAGTGCCTAGAGTGTGTGTATATGCATCCACGAGCAACCACTAGCAAACACTTGCATCCACTTGCATCCATCAACCATAACATGTCTCAAACACATGTTTCAACCATAGGTTTACCCTATCTAAAGGTCAAAGGTACTAACGAGAGGACATACCAAAGATAAGATAAGTACTAGACAAACGATAAAGGAGAAAGTAAAGACATACCCTCAAAAAGAAATGGGTACAATGAACGCATCTTCGCTTCCGTCTCCCAAGTTGCGTTGCTCTCATCTTCTCCCCATTGCACCTTGACTAGTTGAACCTCTCTGTTTCTTAACTTCCTAGTCTCTGACCCAAGGATGCGAGTAGGAGCTCGTCTAATAGTCGCATCACGCTCTATCTCCATATCTCTAAGCAAGCTCGGCTCTACCACCTCTGCAGTCTCATGTAAGCATTTCCTCAGATGTGATACATGGAATACATCATGAACACCGCTAAGTCTGTCGGGCAACTCCACCCTATATGCCATCCGTCCAATCCTTTCCTTGATAGGAAACGGCCCAACAAACCTTGGTGCTAACTTCCCAACGGATCCGAAGCGAACAACATTTCTCAACGGAGATACCTTAACAAAAACCATATCCCCAACCTCAAACTCAAGATCCGTCCTTCTCTTGTCCGCATAAGATTTTTGCCTATCCTGCGCTGCTTTCATCCTTCTTCGAATCAGATCGATCTTCTCTGAAGTCTCCCTAACCATATCAGGCCCAAGCAAAATCTTATCCGTAGATTCCCACCAACATGTAGGGGATCGACAAGGCCTTCCATAGAGAGCTTCGAAAGGAGCCATACCAATACTGGACTGAAAGCTGTTATTATATGCGAACTCCACCAATGGAAGATGCTCTTCCCATGTACCTCCAAAATCTAAGATACAAAGTCTCAAAAGGTCTTCTAGAACACGATTCACCCTCTCAGTCTGGCCGTCTGTCTGAGGATGATATGCGGTGCTCAGACACAATTGAGTCCCCACTGCCTCTTGCAAACTTCTCCAGAACTCACTAGTGAAGATAGGATCTCGATCACTCACTATGCTAGAGGGTACCCCATGCAATCGAACTATCTCTCGAAGATATACTGAAGCTAGCCATGGAGCGGTCCTCTTGCTCTTCACAGGTATGAAATGGGCGCTCTTAGTAAGTCTATCTACCACCACCCAAATTCCTGTATTACCCTTCCTCGATCTGGGTAACCCGTCAATAAAATCCATCGAGACGCTATCCCACTTCCATTGCGGAACTTCCAATGGGTGAAGCAACCCACCTGGTTTCTTTTGCTCCGCCTTCACCTGCTGACATACCAAGCATCGAGCTACATATTCGGCCACATCTTTCTTCATACCGGCCCAGAAGAAAACCCTCTTCATATCTTGATACATCTTATCCCCACCGGGATGAATGGTCATCCTAGAACGGTGTGCGTCATCAAGAATAGCCTTCCTCAACCCTTCATCTAGCGGTACACAAAGTCTACCGTCTCTGCGCAAGCACCCTCTATCGTCTAGGGTGTACCTACTCAAATGGCTGGACGACTCCCCCCTTATGAGCTTCTCTATCAACTCAACCAACTGTGGGTCGTCCCTCTGGGCTTCCCCAATCCGCCCCAAAAGAGTAGGTCTAACTTCCAAAGAAGCTAGCAAACCGGGTACATAGTCAATGGAAGGTCTGAAATCAAACATCGAGATAAATTCCAAGCTTTGTCGTTCCACGAACAATGGACTCAAAGACAACCTCTTTCTGCTCAAGGCGTCCGCCACCACGTTACCCTTGCCAGGGGTATACGCTATCTCGAAATCATAAGATGCTAGGAACTCCATCCACCTTTGCTGTCTTAAGTTTAGATCCTTTTGAGAGAACAGGTACTTCAAAGATTTATGGTCAGTGAACAACTCGAATCTCTCACCCAGAAGATAATGGCGCCAAATCTTAAGCGCAAAAACAATAGCGGCCAGCTCGAGATCATGGGTAGGGTAATTTTTCTCATGTGCCCTCAACTGCCTTCCACCATAGGCTATTACCCTTCCCTCTTGCATTAAGACTGCGCCAAGTCCTGTCCCACAGGCATCGGTATAGACAACAAATGGCTTGCTCCCATCTGGCAATACTAAAACTGGAGCCGTGGTTAAAGCTCTCTTTAACCATCGGAACGCATCATCACAATCTACGTCCCATGTGAAAACAAGATTCTTCTTTGTTAAGCGGGTTAATGGGGCTGATATCTTCGCGAAGTCTTTGATAAACTTCCTATAATAACCCGCCAACCCCAAGAAACTTCTTACTTCGGTAGCATTCTTCGGAACCTTCCAATCCTGAATTGATACTACCTTCGCGGGATCCACAGCTATCCCTTCCTTGGAGACCACATGCCCCAAGAACCGCACTTCCCTCCTCCAGAAGTGACATTTAGAGAATTTAGCCTTAAGGCTATGCGCTCGAAGAGTCTTCAACACTTCCCCAAGATGTAGGGCATGCTCTTCTTCACTCTTAGAGAATACTAAGATATCATCCACAAAGACCACCAGAAATTTATTAAGGAACTCCCTGAACACCCTACTCATCAAATCAACGAAATATGCAGGGGCGTTCGTCAACCCAAATGGCATCACCAGCCACTCATAGAAACCATCCGGAGTCCTAAAGGCAGTCTTGTCTATGCTATCCTCAGCCACCCTCAACTGATGAAACCCCGTGGCCAAGTCCAACTGAGAAAATACTGAAGCGCCAACCAACTGATCGAAAAGATCATCAATCCTCGGCAATGGGTGTCTATTCTTCTTTGTGAGCTTGTTGAGTTCTCTATAGTCTACACAAAGTCTGAGAGACCCATCTGCCTTCGTAGCAAATACTACTGGAGCACCCCACTCTGATATGCTCCGTTTTATGAACCCCTTCTCAAGCAACTCCCCTACTTGCTTATGGAGTTCCCTCCTCTCACGAGGAGCCATGTGGCGCACTGGTAAAGATACCGGTTTAGCATTATCCACCAAATATATTCGGAAGTCAATCTCCCGCTTCGGAGGTAAGCCCTTCACCTCCTCAAACACATCCGGATATTCCCGGACCACTCTAACAGCTTGCAAACTCTCGACCGAAGCGTCAAGCGATTCAAGATAACTTAGCATAACAGAGTCCCTGGGGTTACAAGAAATCTCGAGAGTGTTACCCAAGCGGGTCATGAGCCTAACAACTCTCCTTTCGCAATCAAGAACGGCACCATTACTGGATAACCAGTCCATGCCCAAAATCAACCCATAGCCCGTGAAGCCCAACACAAAAGCATCACATCTAAACTCAATGCTAAGTATAGAAATCTTCAAACCCAAACATATCATGGACAAATAAGTGGAGCCCCCAATTGGGTTTGAAACAACCAAGGGATCATCTACCAGACTGGTGTCTAGGTGCAGTGACTCAACTAATGATGATGAAATAAACGAATGCGATGCGCCTGAATCAAACAATGTACGGACAGGATGGTCAAATAGAAAAACCAGACTTTCAACGGAAATAGTTCTACCTCTCTCCTGAATTGGTGGAACCGCGAGAGCCTGTACTTGCCCCCTAGCCTGACCTGGTGTCATAAGAGCTTGCACCTGTCCTCTTGAGGTAGATCCCGTCCTTTGCCCCTTCTTAGGGCAATCCTTCACTAAGTGCCCTGCTTCGCCACAATGGAAGCAACCGGTCTTCTTCTTCTTGCGACAATCCTTGCTTAGGTGGCCAGGTGTCCCACAATTGAAACACTTCTTCTTCTTGCCCTTGCCACCGTTGCCTTTCCCACCTTTGCTTTGCTGTTGTTGAGGTCTCTTTTGATCTCCCTTCTTCTCGGGTGCCTTATTAGCATTAGGACCCTTCTCTTCCTCAAACATGAGTGCCATGTCAACTAGCTTCTCAAAGGTGGCCCCCATAGGGATGTGAGTCATAGCCAACCCATGCATCGGTTCATTTAAGCCTTTCACGAACCTCAAAGCCTTCTTCTCCGGTGTATTCACCATATCTAGGCCAAACCTTGCCAACTGATTAAACTTGTTAACATATTCCTTCAACGAAAGATTTCCTTGCTTTAGAGTCAAGAATCTTTCCATATACAAGTTCTCCTCCGCCCTTGAGAGAAACTTTGCCACAAATCTTTGCTTAAAATCCGCCCAAGAGTCAACGGGGCGTTCTCCATTAGTAACCTCCCACCAGAATGAGGCCTCTCCCTTCATTAACCAAGCAGCCAACTTGACTTTCTTCCCTTCTTCCATCTCAAAGATATCTATCAACTCTTCCACCTCCTTAAGCCAATCTCTAGCCTCCACAAAGGTTTCAGATCCTTGAAAAGGTTTCCCTCCCATAGCTTTAAATTCCTTGCAAGTCTTAGCAAAAGTATCCGTGCGAGGAGGAGGGGGAGGAGGAAGATCGGGTGCTACGGTTGGTGGAGGAATATTCGCTGGACCCGCAGTGGTGGCCCTAGCCTCCATCAATCTCCTATACCATACTGGTACCGTCACACCCTCCGGAAAGTTAAGATCCTCAGCCATGCTGAAACGAAAAAGGAAAGATTCAAAACGGAGAATTCAAAGGACATAGATATGGCTATTGGGGATTATGCTTTTCTTTCAAAAACTTTTCTCTTAAAAGACATGTTTTTGAAAATATCTTTTCCAAAAATGTTTTAGAAAAATAGTTTTCTAAAAATTTTATCTGTTCCGGTAACCTTTGCTCTGATACCACGTGTAACACCCCACACCCGCTATGATCACTCACAAAGAGAATGCCATAGCATCGGTGGAGTATTTTAGTGAATATAGAACAGAAAAATTACACCAAGACAGATATATAAATAGTACTTGAAATTTTAAAACATCATCTCATAACAGCGGAAATAAACATGTCTGGTTACATCATAAAGCCATGATAAAAGTCAAGTACAATATCCGTCAAAATAAAGAAGTACATAATCCCACTCTCTCATACAATAGCCATAACAAAAGAGAAGATAACTGGATAACTGGAGCTTTACATCTACCCAAGCTCCCAAAGGCTGGAACAGCAATCCGATCAAGCTCTACTACCGCTAGGATCCACCGTAGGACCTGAGGGTTGGGAAAAAGATAAAAACAACGGGGTCAGACATAAGTCTGAGTGAGCCCTATAACCTTAACAATACAATTATTAAAGTAATTAGGGTATGACATGAACTCGGTACAGTACCTTTGGGGATAATAACTACACTAAGTAGCCAACAACATAGGACGAACTAAGATAACCGTCAGGACGCATCTACCCACCCAAGGATAATTACTAACTGCACCACACCAGTCATTCCTACTTAAAGGTTGATCCCTTCCAAGGACTTAGAAAATTTCCCCAATAATTTCATGTACTCCTAGCTCACTACATAGGTGCCGTCTGCCCCTATCTCCACTAGGTGTACTCAGTAATTCTTACCCAGTAGTTTCGTGTACCCCTACATAGGTGCCGTCTGCCCCTATCTTCACTAGGTGTACCCACTACTCCCCATCGATCGGCTCCCTACCGTAGATACCCGTGCTGGTCCCACAGTGGGGTGTATCACTCCCCTAAAGTGGCTACCCAATACTAACGGTGCACGGCTTTATATCTACACGATGCAACAACGGCTTATCTACCAGCCCGGGCCCACACACGCATATGAAGCCCGTTGGACTTGCGTTGCCACCGCTAACCCGTTTTGGCCTCTTATAATCAAGCCCAATATGCGTGTCCCGTCACTCGACATGGGTCGAGCCCACAAAGATACGTTTGGGATATTGGTTGAAATGGGCCCCCACAAGCTACCCACTTAAGCTTGTCATATATCTAGTGTATCCCACTTAACCCTTTAATCATGTTTAGTTACATGTTTCCACTTGGTTAAGTATTCTAATCGTATTTTCTATTGCCACCCAAGGCAACCCACTAGATTCCACATGCCACCCAAGGCAACCACAAAATTTCCTCATGCCACCCAAGGCACCCACTTAACCCCTCATGTCCCACTACATGCTATTATGGTTAAGTGTTTCTTAATTAATTAAGACCGTGATCTCCCATAAAGACCTCCCACATTAGACTGGCTGTTATGACCGCCTGGTTAAGCCGGTAGAATCCGGGCAGTCTTACGTCATAACAGAGTCTAACCTCGTGTCTTTACCTTAATCACGTATTTAATTTATGGCTAAGACCTCTCACATTGGGCTGACATTTGTAGCAACTGGTTAAGCCGGTCGGGTCCGGGCAGTTTTACACTACAAATGAGTCCAACCTCGTGTCTTAGTCGATTAATTACACCTAATTAATCACCCCCCCCATATTAATTATCCCTAATTAATATCAAGTTTACCATAACATGGGTAGACCTAACTCAATAGGTAAATTCCCATGGGGTAGACCTAACTCAATAGGTAAATTCCCACTTATGGTAATTTATTTTTACGGTATGCTTAATCATACCCAACCATTCATTTATTAACACATTTACCCACCCCATCGTTCCCCACGTAAATCGTTCTCATTTCATAACATAATAAAAGGGGAAGATCCATCACACATATCATGGGTTTAGCATGTATCTTTGTCATGGGTTAAGAGGATGTCAACTTGCATATATGAACACATATTAACCCAACTTGCTCTTAAGCATCTACATAACTTGCATATTTATTCACATGACCTCATAAGCATGCATAACATGGTAATCTTGCATTTGAGCATACACCTAACTTGCATATTTATTCACATAACTTCATATGCATGCATAACATGTTAATCTTGCATTTAAACATACACATAACTTGCATCATCATTCACATAACTTCATATGCATGCATAACATATTAATCTTGCATAACTTGCATCATCTTTCACATAACTTCATATGCATGCATAACATGTTAATCTTGCATTTAAACATACACATAACTTCATAAGCATGCTTAACATGTTGCATAATAGATCAATGTCCAACTTAGTGTTTTGCATCATAATCATCATGAAACATAACACCAAACTTGCATAAAGATATAACATTAAACTTACATAAAAAATGTCATGAACACATACACTAAACTTGCATGACATAGAGCATACAACTTGCAAAACACATGACATATACAATATTAAGCTTGCATAAACACATTGATCCACAAACATAACCATACATCATCATATCCTATCTTAATCAATTTAACAATTGATTATTAAGGGGATAGAAGCTCACCAAAACACAATTAGCAAGCTAATGAAGAAGATTAAGATACTTAGAATGGATTATTGAATGATTTGAGAGGGATTTGCTTGCAACTCCTTCATGAACTAGTGGAGGCCATGCTCAAATTTCATTTTGCCATAGTTTAGTTACAAGACTTAATTATGAATGAATTAGGGTAGGGTTGGGGTCTTATTTATAGGATTAGGTGAGTGTTTTAGGCCCTTAGATTAACCCTAGATTAGGTTAGGACCCTTAGATTTAGGAAATCTCTAGAACCAGCCCTCCTAGCCAGCCTGAAACCCAACCTGGTGCAACCTGGTGCACCCAGGTTCACTGGGCGCCTGGACCCTGTCGACAGGCAAGTCGACAGGCAAGTCGACAGGCATGTCGACACCCCTGTCGACAGGCCTGTCGACAGCCCTGTCGACATGGGCTGGGCGGGAAGCTTCCCGCCTGACCCCGCCTGGCCCATTCCAAATCTGAATATTTTAAATTTTTAAATCTGTTTTAGTTTTAAATTTTCTGCAAACTTCATTGGGCCATAACTGGGCCATACGGACTCCGATTTTCGAAAACTCGGACTCTATTTCGCGTATTTTTCCGAGACGAACGTAATGACGCAGCCCGTTTCCCCCAATTCCCACGTATGAGATTATTTATCCTGTAATTAGTGAATTTTAGTATTATCCCAAAATTCGGGGTGTTACATGACCCCCTCTATTTCTATCCTTTTTCCCCCTCCAGGTCCTCAGGTTGTGCCCAGCTCTAGTGGAGTTTGATTGAATTGCTTCATCTCTCTTTGTAAAGCTTGGACCGTTGAAGTAAAGTCCAGCTTGTTATCTTTTTAATGGCTATTTATGTAATGGGATTATGTATTTTGTTTTTATGAAGATGGATATTGTACTTGGTTATGATCTATGGTTTTATGATGTAACAAACATGTTTAATTTCCGCTGCAATAAAATGAAGTTTTAGATTTCCAACTACTATTTACTATCTGTCTTGTTGTAATTTTTCTGTTCTATATTCACTTATAACCTCCATGGAAGTTAATGCATTCCCTTCGTGAGTGACATTAATGGACGTGGGGTGTTACAGTCGCTCTTTTGGCTCTGCTTATTGCTTTTTAGGGTGCCGGTTCCGGATCTCGGAAGGATGGTCTCGGTCCTTTGATTTTTTCTTGATGTTATTTCCGTCTTCTTTATATCGATACCAAGCCTGTCGGTACGTATAGCTTTAGGAAGGCTTGCTTTAGTGCTTTCAGTGTGTTATCTCGGGAACCACCACACATTTCGGCATCAACACTAAGCGGATCAATGTGGATAGCTTGTCGCTTTAGAAGCTTTAGCTTGCCTCCTGGGATATTCCGGAGGGGTTCTTTCGGCATCTTATCTGGTGATTGTTGAAATTGCCTTTTGGTGATTAATAAGCTTGGGTCCCTGCAGTTGGCTTCCGATAAGCTTCCTTTGATGCTTATATCTCTTTTTATGTCAGCATTAAGCAAATTAATGCCAATGGCCCTTTCATCCCTCTGGGTCTCAAGTTGTTGTATTCTTGGTCTTTCTCTTCATTAGCATTCGGTCTTAGGCAACTTGTTAGTTACCCTTCATGCCGAGACTACCCTATCAGTATTTTTTCTTTATGTCGGATCTGGGGTACATTCTTTAATGATGGTGTCAGCTGCTCATCCTTCTGGATTCTTTACTTATGCTCTTGGTTTTACCATGGGCTTGGTCTTTGCTTACGGATCATTCTTCTATACTTGTGCCGGTCCATTACCCCTTCACCATTTGTCTGTCTCGGTGTTACTTTTGGTAGTAACAATCCTATTTTTATTCTCAACTACAACGATTTGTTGAGGAGTTCTCATAAAAGAGAAATTATGAGTAATTCCCTTTTTATTATAGAAATTCTCAATATTTTCGTTTTTAAATTCTCCACCGTGATCACTATGTATAGTTTTAGTTTTTAAAGATAATAGATTTGAATCCTTTTAGCAAGATTTTTAAATAAATCAAAAGCATCACTTTTAGTTTGAGAAAAAGAGTCCAAGTAAATCGAGAAGAATCATCGACAATTACGTAAACATTCTTACTATGATTTATTGATTATGATTGAGATGGACCAAATAAATCCATATGAAGTAATTCTAATGGATTTGAAATGGAAATCTCATATTTTAATTTAGATGAACTTTTCCTCAATTTCCCTAATTGACAAGCATTGCATAAATTATTTAATTTAAAATTCATTTTTGGAAGTCCTCTTACTAAATCTAATTTGAAAATTTTAGATGGTTGTTTGAATTTTAAATGTCCGAATCTTTTATGCTAAATCCAAGGGTCACTTGTACTAGACAAAATACATAGGTTATGTTTGAAATTTTCATGCTAAAGATGTAAATATTTTTCTTTCTAATTCGTTCAGAAATTATGTTTGAATTATTATCTTCGATGTAACACTTATCTTTTTCAAATTTAATTTTATAAAATTTAATACATAATTGACTTATACTGTGTAGGTTTTGTTTTAAATTCCTAACTAATATAACATCAGAAATAGTAGGAGTTTTAGAATGACCAACATTGCCAATCTTAATCACATATCCTTTCAAATTATCACAAAAATTGACCATTCCTCCATATTCGTAGATTATATCATTTGGTATGTCTAGATTCCCGTCATACGTCTGAAACAACCACTACATTTATCCTTTTTTATTTGCATCATTTGTCCTTTAAGTTTTAAATCATTAAAACCCATGTAACATATATGCTCCTATATAACACACCGATACAGTGTATACCTTGATATTTGAATAAAATTAAATACAAACTTATGAAATAACTATTAAGGTATGTTTTTGATCTAGTGTTATAAGAAAATTGCCATTTAAACTTTTCAAAAATTCAGATTATGAAAACTTTGAAAACCAATGCCCTGATACCAATTATTGAGGAATGTGGATTTAGGATCTTAAGGCAAACTAAACACTAGAGATGAATAGTGTTTTGTGGAATTTATAGATTTCTTTAAATATTTTTAAGTTTATCAAAATGTTATGCAAATAATAGATACTAATAATCGCAAAATCAATCACAGGTGTAGATAATAATAATAATAAAAAAAAAGCAGTAAAAAGAAAGAACACACCAGGATTTTATGCTGATTCAGAGTTACCCTACATTCAGTCCCACACAACGCTGGTTTGATGTAGATTTTTCTCTCAAGTAATATCCACATTTTGATTTTCGGGCTACAGGGGAATACCCTAATTGACTCATGGAGTACAGTGAGACTCGGTTGATTTTCGACCTATAACTTACACCCAATTGATTTCCAGGAAACAACTTCACCCAGACAATTTATATAGGACACGACCCCATCTTTTTCAGTATCAGTTTTGGAGGGTAGGCTTGATTGAACTTGATGTTGCAATCTTTGATTACATAAATTCTATAACTTTTTAGTAGCACTTGAATCTTTGAGAGAGTTTGATAGAGCATTGAAATAGAAAGTGATTGATATAATTCTCTTTGAAAATCTACAGAGTATAAGTATATAATTTGAGAATTTAAGAATGTTAATGGAGAGTGAAGAAAGGAAGAAGATGATTAAAAGTTAGTTAAAAATTCAAATTTAAAAACCTATTTATAGTCTCCTAACAGTCAAATCCTTTCAGAATAGTTTTGAATTCAAAAGACATAACTTTTCAGAATTTGAATACAACGAGCACTATGTCGACATACTTTTTTTTTACTACGTCGACATACCTTAGAAATTTCTCAAAAAAGTTGAATTAAAGAAAATAATGGTTGAATAGATTATGATGATTCTTAAGTTAAAACGAACTATATTCCTTTATATTAAAATAGAGGTTTTCAAGTACAAATATGTATTAAAAATATATACTAAGATGATTTAAAATTGATAAACTATATATGTAAAATGATATTAAGCATATATATATATATATATAAAACTATAAATGTAAGATATACTTTATAACTTAATATAATATAAGTAAGGAATTTAAAACTTAAGTAGCCACAATAAAACTGTTGATGTGGGAAATTGGTTATTTATGCAAGCCTACCCATAAGTTTATGTTTAGGTGTAAACTTATCATTTGAATGCCCAAAGTATGAGAAATATAAAGAGACACACAACTTTTATAATGATTTGGCACTAACGCAAACATCCACTTTATAGCAGTCATTCATCAAAATCTTATCAATTACAATGTCTGTACAAGTTCAAACAATTTGTGTACACAATTTTACAATAGAACAACAAACAGCTTGTTAATCCATAACTTTGACCAAATTCCCTTCTTCTTCTTCTTCTTTGTTGAACCAAAGTGTGAATCAATGTCGAAGAAATAGCTCCAATGTCCAAAAATATGCAAACAGTTCTAAAGGCAAGCCAAAAGTTCAATTGAATATCCAAAAGTTGTAGGCAAATGTTTATGTACCGTTTACAAGTCCATGGATATGTTTAAGTCATGAGGATGATGATGGCAGCCATTAATGGTGCTTGAGAGCTCCAATCATGTATGCCAAGTTTAGGTAAATTCCAAAATTTCCAACCCTTAAGAATACCGAGCAAGGGGATATTTAAATGTGAGTTTTGGAGGTTGCAGCCCGAATTTCGTATCCTAAGGGATGTGAAATTTGCATCCAAAAAACTTAGCCAAAAAACCCCGATGTACTCAAAAATTTCACATCTCGGATTGTACACAAGAAAACAGGTGATTGGCATGAGTTGATCAATGAAAAAGAGGTGATCCACTCGGCCCAATGCCTGCCATGGCAAAACAGAAAAAATCGCATCCCAAAACGGGATATGAATTTCGTATCCCCTAGTGGGATACAAATTTCATATCCTCAAAGGAGGACATAACGCCAATTAGAAGAAACCGCATCCTAGAAGGAGGGATGTGAATTCACATCCCAAGAGGGATATGAATTCGCATCCCGAGGGGAATACGATCTCCTTGCCGGGATAGACCCAACGCACGCATGCTTGAAGCGATCCAGGCTTTTGGACACAATTTCTGAGAGGCAATGCGAAGTTTTGGGGGCGGTTCCAGGAGACAATGGGTGGTTTCAGGATGCGGTTTCGGGAGGCATTGTGAAGCTTTGGGATGCGGTTTTGAGAGGTGATGCGAGGTTTTCGGAAGCGAAGATGGGTTGAGAGGAGGCGAAATGCAAGGAGCAAGCTGGGGCTAATGCGTGGTTATGGTTTCGCTTGATCATGCTGTGTCAATCGTTGATTTTTTAGTGCCAAACCTTGAATTTACCAAGTTTCCAGATCGAGCTATGCAAGCAGTTTTAGGTGATTAGTGCGGTGCATGCAAGCCTTTATGAGTGATCAACACGCATTTACCACACATGACTTAATCAACGCAAGAATGAAATATTATTTTAACTCAATTCCGAGCGCGTAGTTGAGTATGAACTTGATGTGTGACTGCTTTGGCCAAAAAGTGCATCAACACTTTGCCCCCCAAAACAAGCCTTTCATGATTGAAGGAAGATGTATTTTGCGAGTAGTCCGGAAGTTTGTAAATCAACGAGCAAAGATTTAACAGAAGTCTAATGATTGTTGAGATCATAATAAAATACAAATCGAACGATCACTGAAATCGTAGTGGAAATAAAGGACCATAGATTCGTGAGATCGTAATAGAATAGAAATTCGACGATCACTGAGATTGTAAAAAAATAAAAAGCCCACGACCACTGAGGTCGTAAAAAAATCAAAACCCAACGATCTTTGAGATCGTAGTAAGATAGAAATCCGACGATCACTGAGATCGTTATAAATTATAACTTCGACAATCGCTGAGATCGAAGTAGAAAAGATGTCTGATGACTACTGAGATTGTATTTGAATGGAAAACCAATGATCACTGAGATCGTAATAGATTAGAAACCCGATGGTCGCTGAGATCGCATTATAATGAAAATCCAACGATCACCGAGATCGTATTATGACAAATTTTTGAGTTTGGAATGCATGATTTCTGGAGAATCTAAAGCCGTGGGCTTGATGGGTCCTATCGGAGCAAGTAGATACTTATAAAGAATGATTTCACACTTGGCGGACCAGGTTATGTGATATTATGTTCTTGACGGGCTAGGTTGTCAAGATTCCTATATTAAGAGGGTTAAGACGAGGAACTTCTGTACTTGCATACCAAGTCATAAAGCTATTATGCTTGGTAAACCCATTTGGAGAATCTTAACACCCGAAAGCCCAAGTTTTTGGAAAGTTGTGGATCGAAGTCCAAAATTACGAATCATACTTCTAAGTTTATGCTTGACTGATCAAGTGAGGACTGGAGTCCTAATTTTATACTTGGCGGACTAAGTTTGGAACCAGAGCCCGAATTTTATACTCGAATGATCAAGTGTGGAGCTAGAGAATGAATTTTATACTCGACTGTTCGAGTGTGGAGCTAGAGCCCTTTTTATACTTGGTGGACCAAGTGTGTAGCCGGAGCCCTTTTTATACTTGGTGGACCAAGTGTGGAGCCGGATCCCTTTTTGATACTTAGCGGACAAAGTGTGGAGCCAAACCCTAATCTTTATTGATATCACAAAAGTACAACAGTCGATAGTCCAATGCAGAGCATGATTGGAGACCACAATTCTGTTTCGTGCGTGTATGGGCTATGGGTTGACGTTGCTGCTTTGATTACATGTAGAGAAAGTTAAAAAGGAGAGAAGTTGTCAATAATAAAAATAAACAAAAGAAACATAACGAAGTTTCGAAAAGCAAAAAGGATCCATAAGGTCAGATCAGTTGATGATAATGCCTAAGGGGCGTCCAGATTTGCCCCTGTCCTGACTTGTTGTAGGGGGCTGAGTATGTTGTGTTGTTGTGGAAGGATTCCTGGCGTACTATGGTAGTTTTCCACGCTTAACTTGTGATTCGATAAGATCACAAAACTGCTTGCAATAGTCGGTGTCATGACCTGGCAGTTCATGGAATAAACAGTACTTGTCAAAGCTTGCTTGTCTTAGAGTCTAATACTTTTTGGGAGGCTTCTAGAAAGGTGCAGTTTTGTGAAAGTTGAGGTAAATCCTTTCCAAGTCACGAGTGAGTTAAGTGCATGCCGGGGCCTTATGCTCTAAGCGAGGCCGTGTGTTTCGGTTGTCCTAAGATTTACCCTTTCCTTTTTCAAGCGTATATGTTCCTTTTCCTGCTATAGAGTTGACTTGATGCATGGGTTTTTCATTACGGGATTCCTCCTCCCTCAGAAATCTTTCTGCTTTGAAGTAGAATTCAACGTGATCCCTTGGCAGGTCCAACCGCAACGAGATTTTGAAGACAGTTTTATCAAGAATGTCGGAGGCGGCAACCATTAGAACCATGGACAAATTCAGCCTATCGACAGAGGCCACTGCTGCATTGAATATTTCCAAGAACTTGCAAAGAATGTCTCCTATCCTCTGCCTGACTGCTTTCAAATTCATGACATTCCTTTGTTGGGCTATATGAACCCTGAATTGCTCGACAAACTTCCCAACCAAGACGTCCCAACTATTAATAGATTCGGGTTCCATATGTCTAAACCACAAAGTAGCAATTCCTGTAAGATAAACTGGGAAGAACTTTGCCATAACATTGTCTGAAGCTGAATGTACTTCCATATGGTGCATGTAGCGCATGAGATGAACTGTAGGATCCCTCCTACCATTGAAAGCTTTTGATACCTACAATTTGAAGTCCGATGGGTTTTGAGAATTCCCGATGTCTTAAGAAAAGGGGTTGTGAGTGATACAGTCCAAGCTTACGCGGAGGGCCCCACACCGAGCGTAGCGTAGCATCGAATAACATTGGCAACTTGACTTTCACTTCCCATACCAAGAAACCGATTCAAATTATTTACTTGGACGCCGATGTCCCCAGCATCGAGTCTAACATTAACGAATTGTCGAGCACCAATTAAAGTATCTGGCTCAATCCTTATTTGAGGTGCCTCGACTGGCATCTATCCAACGTTTGGAACTATGGGAGTTCCTATGTCCAATGATGTGCACGTAGGCGCTTGAGTGATATTTCCAATAGCGGATCCTGGGAACTAATTGATGACAACCTAAGCTGAACCTTGAATGGGAGTGCGGGTTAGTTCCCCGAGCCGAACTGATCTACTAGCTGTCTGCGAATTGGTGTCAACACGGGGTTGCTCTTCGGAAATTTCCCTCAAGTCCCGAGTTTATACTTGCGGAACAATAGCACTTGTTCCGGTCTTGTTTCCTTGACCCAACTACCTCGATAATCCTTCATGTCGAGCGATAAGAGTATTCATGGTAACTTCTTACCGATGGAAATTCTCTTTTTGTTGTTATAAGTGATAAGTAAGATCCTTAGTCAAATCTTTAACGACTTCATCGATGTCTTTGCGAGTGACGAAGTTTGATGGATGTCTGGTCGAGGAGATTTCCCGAATTTCTTCCATACTTGCTCCTTCCGAGCTAGTTAACTGTTTCCTATTAACCATGGTGGAATTTGAGAGAATTCTGAGTAAGACTGAGAATGAATCTTATAACAAAAACTGAAGTCGATGTCAAAGTCGAAGTCGAAGTCTGGAATCAAATTTGAAATCCGAAGTGAAATCCATGAACCAAAACGAAGCAGAAGTCGAAGCTGTGCGGTGCCTTTCTGGCGCGCCAAAGTGTTGATGTGGGAAATTGGGTTTTTGTGCACACTAACCCCAAGTGTATGTTTAGGTGTAAACTGATAATCCAAATATTCTAAGTATGAGAAATGTAAAGAGACGCACATTTTTTATAGTGGTTCGACACTAACGCTTAACTCCACTTTATAGTAATCATTCATCGCAATATTAACGATTACAATGTTTGTAAAAGTTCAGATAATTTGTTTATAAAGTTGTACAATAGAACAACAAATAGCTTGTTAATTCATAATTTTGATCAAAATGCCCTTCTTCTTTTTCGTTGAACCAAAGTGTGTATCAATGTCCAAGGAATAGCTCCGATGTCCAAAAGTATGCAAATATGTCTAAAGGCAAGCCAAAAATCCAATTGAATGTTCAAAAGTTGTAGGCAGACATTTTTATATGTCTACAAGTCCATGAAGATGTCCAAAATCATGAAGATGAAGATGGCAACCATTAATGGTGCTTGTGAGATCTAATCCCATATGCCAAAGTACAAGGAAAGTCCAAAATTGCCAACCCTAAGAATGCCAAGCAAGTGGGTATTTATAGGCGAATTTTGGGGTCTTCACCCGAATTTCGTATCCCAAGAGATGCGAAATTCACATCAAGAAAACTTAGCTAAAAATCCACACCGTACTCTGAAATTCCGCATCCCGGACTGTGCATGAGAAAATAGGAGATCGGCATGAGTTGATCATTGAAAAAGAGGTGATCCACTCGGCCCAATGCCTGCCATGGAAAAATGGGAAAAATCACATCTCGGAATGGGATACGAATTTCATATATGCTGGTGAGATACGAAATTCATATCCCCAAAGATGGATATGATGCAAATTAGAGGAAACCACGTCATTAAGGAATGTGAATTCGCATCTCAGGAGAAGGGATGCAATTGCGCATCCCAGGAGGGATACGAGCTCCTTACCGCGATAGTCCCAACATACTTATGCCCAAAGCGATCCAGGCTTTGGGATGCGATGTCTGGGAGGCAGTGCGAAGTTTTGGGATGTGGTTCCGGGAGGCGATGCGAGGTTTCGAGATGAATTCCGGGAGGCAATGTGAAGCTTTAGGATGTGGTTCTGGGAGGCGATGCAAGGTTTCAGGACGCGAAGTTGAATTGATTGGAGGCGAAATGCAAGGAGTGAGCCGGGGCTGATGCTGGTTTAGCTTGATCGTGTTGTGTTGATCGCTGATTTTTGTGGTGCCAAACCATGAATTTTCCAAGTTGCTAGATGGAGTCACGCAAGCAGTTTTAGGTGATCGGTGCGGTGTCCGCAAGCCTTTTTGAGTGATCAACGCACATTTGCCACATGCAACTGAGTACAAACTTGACGTGTGACGCTGATTTCAAGAACATATTATCTTAACTCGATTCCGAGCGCGTTGTTAAGTATGAACTTGATGTGTGACTGCTTTGACCAAAAATCACGTCAGCAAAAATTAAATGTAAAAATTAGTATATTAATATAAAATAGAAATATTTGAATTAGGAGAAGTATTTTGAAAATAGAATATATTTTAGAAAACAGAAATAAAATAAATTTTTAAAAAAATATAGTTAAAATAAAGAAGTAATTTTGAAATCATTAAGATAGGAATATTTAAAAATAGTAATAAAAGATTGAAATAAGGACACCGTGCTAACCAGAGTTTTACAAAAAAATCTAAGCTCAATTACATTTTTTTCTTGAACTCTTGTTCCTCACATGTCTTGTATCTTTAACTCTTCTTTTTTAAAATCTTGGTTCTCTAAACTGTACAGTCTCCAATAATCAATACCAACGTATATCTCTTGTATATACATATATATTCTGGATAATAGTGTTATTATATATTTTATAACAATAGTAGTTAAAACAAGGTTGTTGTCATCAAACAAATCATTATAACCATATCAATCCCTAACTAATCAGTTGGATCAGTTGAGCAGAGCAAAAGTGTTATCGCAGTTGGATTTGAGTATCGGGTTTCACTAGTTGTAAGCAGCGGAACAAAGTATTTCTTTGACTTCATTTCATACTAGATATTGATAATACAAATGGATGGTTAGGCCATTCGGATTCACGAATGTGCCATCTTTCTTCTTGGATTTGATGAACCGAATATTACGAGAATTCTTAGATTCGTGTTGGTTTCGTTAATGATATATCGATGCGTTTGAATAATGTGGAAAGAGACTCATCTTTGGATAGTGCTGGAAACTTTGCGAAAGCACAAATTGAAGGCCAAGATTTCTAAGTGTCAGATACTTTAGAAGGTTCATCAAGAACTTTTCATGGATAACAACAACACTTACTAAGCTGACCCAGAAGGATGTTAAGTTTACGTGGTCTAATAAGTGTGAGGATGCATTTCAGGAGATGAAAAGCTTGTTGACCAACAAATCAATGTTGGTGGTACTACATGGAAACTGGAATTTGGTTGTTTATGCTGATGCTTGCAGAACTGTGGTAGGTGTTGTTCTGATGCAAATGGGAAAGGTTATGAAACACCCCACCCTCCATTAAGGTCACTCACAAAGGGAATGCCTTAACTTTGGTGGAGGTTTTTAAGTAAAAGTCAAGATAAACACAAGACAGATATATAAACACATATATATGAGCAGCGGAAAACAAACAGACTTTTTTTATTTCATAAATATGTGTTCATACAAAACATTTCCATAACTGTCACATAGTAACTTCCAAAACATTACATCATCATTTAAGTCTTGGTTATTAAATAAAGAAGCATAAAACATAATTAAAACTGCATAAATCCCCATGATTGTGTCCAACAGCCATAGCCAGGGAGAGAGAGTTCAAACCGTACATCTACTATCTTGAAGCTTGCAAAGAGTCTGACAAAGCTGAGTTGTTTCCTCCCTGTGGACCGGGGGGAAACGGAAGAAAAGAAGACGAAAGAAAATAGGGTCAGACATAAAGCCTGGTAAGTCTAGTGACTCTTCAGTATGAGAATAAGAAAAAGGACATGATAAGTATAAACTGGAAATAGGAAAGTATCATAAACTAAGGTAAAGCAGTTTGAATTGAAAATACTGTCGCACCCTACACTATATCTCTGCACCTACTTGTATTGTCTTAACTGGCACCCCATGCAGGAGGTGAAGAGATCCCCTTTTTCTAAAGATCGGCTCCTACTCACATAATCATCTGTGTCTTACGGCCCCCAAATATTGTAGACACCTATGCTGGCCCCACCCTGGGGTGTATCAAGTCCCATGGTGGCGACCCGACACAATCCTTAGAATGCATAGGTTATACTACTGGTGCCCCCAATGCCCTGTTTGTCTGCTACGAAGTGTGTTCACACCCACACTCCGTTAGAACCCACACTGTTGCACCCACCGCCGTCGCTTTTGACCGCTTACAATCAGCCCAGTAATCGTGCCCCACCCTGCCTAGTTTCAGGGTACCATGATACCTAATTGGGTTACTGCTGAAATGGGCCCCCGTTACTAGGGTTTTCTAGTCAAACATGTTAAGTGGTTAAGTGTCTGCATTTACCTAACCCTACCCATCAGTTTAATTAACATGTTGAATTGGTTAAGTGTTTTAGTTAACTTAACCCTACCATCCTGACTTGTCTGTCCTTAGCTTCTTAAAGCACCGACCACTCACATTAGACAGATACTGTTATGGTTACTGGATGTGCTGGTCGGTTCTGGCCAGGTTTACACCGTAACTCAGTCTAACCTCGGGTCCTTATTGGGCTCCATGCTTAACCACCCACATTCGATAGGTATTGTTGTGACTACTGGACAGCCGGGCAGGTCCGGGCAGGTTTACATCACATCTCAATCCAACCTCGTGTTAAGCATATTCGTATTTTCTAAATTTACATATTTGTCTTTATTACTTAATATATGTAAATTTGTCAACAATTAAATGTTGTGGCCCACTTTCCAAGTTTAACATTTTTGGTATAAGAATTTATACCATTCAAGTGCCACTAATTTTGGCATGTGACAAACATGCCAATTTTATATATTTTCTTATTCAAATTTTACCAATATTCCCAATGTTACCCCGTTTAGATATTAGGCTAACAATCTTAGCCTAATTCTCTTTCGCATGGTTTTTAACATATAATATTAGGCTAAAAACTTAGCCTAATTTAGCGCACACAAATTGGTATAAGGGAATTCATAAACATAAACATGACATAGATGTAAACTTGGCATTTTTGGCATAGTCAATATGTACATCATAGGTGTGAACTTGCAAAATAGTCAACATACATATATGTGAGTTTGCAACATAGACTAAATCATGGGTTTCAACTTATCATGTAAACTTGCATTGAAATAGGGATCAAACCAAATAGGTATCACATAAATTAGCACATGATTTAGACAACATAAGCCTAAACATGTTTTGGATCTAGGCATAACATTGAACATTACTAGCATATGACGAGAACATGACATTTTCATAAGTATGTATAATTTTATGACATGGGTGTGAACTAGATCCAATCATATATCTAATTACAACATGAAACATGTATTAAAGTGGATCTTGGCATGGATCCAATTGACTTACAACTTTCTTACAAACATACTAGCATGTAAGTGAACATAATTGTTTAGGCATAAAGGTTCTGGCATATATATACATGAAATCTTAATCACATACAACCTATATAATTCACATAAACATATAGGTGTCGATTACAACATGAACTATACAACTTGCATGTGATTCTACATGTACAATAGGATCAACATAAACTCAATTATATCACAAACATCACAATACCACAATCATTACATTGCATATGAATCAACATCGTTGTTATACAATAACACAATTTCATTCCAAATTTACATCGAATCAAGTCTTAATTTTATTCACATTAGAAGAATCACTATACTTACAACAAACAATGGTCTTGTTTTCTGATATCTGAATTCTGAATTTGAATTTCTTTCCTTTGGATAGACTAATGTTGATTTGATTATTATTTTAACTTTATTTTGGCTCGTCTCTAAGGTTTCTACAAGTGGAGGCTCCCCTAGTTTTCTCCCGACAGCATGGCGACTCCGTCTCTAATTTCTTATGTGAATTTAGGTTAGAGTGTTGAGTTATATTTATAGAATTTCAGATTGATTTGAGCCGTCAGATGATCACAGACGAATCTAGACCATTCACTTCGAGAGGAGCCAACCAAAATGCGACATGTCAGCCCTAGTGACACAGCCAAGCCTCAGAAATCAACCAGAACCCGACCAGGCCAGCCAGGGCCAAACCAGGTCACTGGGCAGGTCGACCCTATGGTCGATCTGGTGCCTGGAAGGGAATTTTCCCGCCCAGTCCAGTTTGGGTCTGAATTTGAAATTTGAACAGAATTTTTGAACCGTTTGAATTTTAATTTGAATTCTGAGACTTCCGGAGGTCATAATTCATTCATACGGAGTCCGATTCATGCAAACTCGGACTCTATCTCAAGCAGAATTCTGAGACGAGCGTAATGGCATAACCCATTTTCCTTAATTCTTTCAGTTAGAATTAATTATACTTTAATTTGTTGATTTATTGTTAATAGAAAATTTGGGGTGTTACAGGTTATTAATTATGCTTCTCGACAGCTGAAATCCCATGAAGTCCGATACCCAACTCATGATATTGAGTTAGCTACTATTGTTTTTTCCTTGAAGATTTGGAGGATTACTTAGTGGGTGAAAGTTCAAGTTTGTTATGGACCATTAGTCTCTATGATATTTGTTTTCTTAGAAGGAATTGAACATGTGACAATAAAGATGGTTGGAGTTCTTGAAAACTTATGACTTTTGCATAGAATATACCTCTGGGAAAGGAAATAAGGTTGTCGGTTCCCTTAGTAGGAAACACCAGGGGAAGTTGTCAGTTCTGATAAATAAATGGAAATACTTAGAAGCTTTAGTCGTATGTAATATGAGAATCAGATTGATAGCCAATTTTAGTGGAAACACACTGATTGTGTCCTATAATGGGTTCGACCAACTTTGATAGAGATAATATTTTCTAGAAAAGAGGATCCTTTTTTGGATGAAAGGATCAGAGATATCAAAGCCAGAACGGAAGGGAATAACATTAGAGAGTCCATTCTTGACCAAAAGGGTGGTCATGGGAAACTGAAGGCTATGTATTTCGAAGGTTAGTGATATAAGAAAGGATGTTCTTAGAGAATGCCACTGTTCTAAGTTCACATTACTTCCCAAAGGAATAAGATGTACAACAACATGAAGAGAAGCTTCTTCTGGGAAAGAATGAAGAAGGATGTTGGCTTATCGATGAAGTGATGTATGAACTATCAACAAGTGAAAGAAGAGCACCAGAAGTCTAGTGGTTTGTTACAACCATTAGATATTCTAGTTTGGAAATAGGAATCAATATACATGGATTTTGTCGATGGACTGCTGGGATCAAAAAAGGGAACGAAAGCATATATGTTGTCGTAGATAGATAAATCTAGAATGCCCATTTTATTTCCATGAAGCCTACTATTTTGGCTAAGTTATTTATGAAGAATATAGCAAGACTTCATGAAGTTCCTAGTAGTACCTTAAGCGATTATCCTTTGTTTATAAGTGAGTTTTGGAAAAGTTTGTGGAAGGCAATAGGGACGAGCTTAAGATGAGTACAACTTATCACCCGTAGGCGGATGGGATAACCGAAAGGGTGAATAAGGTACTAGAAGAATTGTTGAGGACTTGTGTTTTGGACTTTGGTAGCTCATGGGAGGACCATTTGCACTTAGTGGAATTTTCCTAACAACATCTCTTAGGCTATTATAGGATGGCGCCTTTTGTAGCTTTATACAAAAGACCATGTAAATCACCTTCATGTTGGTTGGAGGTTGGCGATAGGCCAGTTCTTGGTCTAGATTTACTAAAGAAAGATATAGAGAAGGTTGATGTCATTTGAGGTCGAATGAAGGAAGCTCAATCCAAACAGAAAATTTACATGGATTGAAGGCATAAGGATTTTATGTTCTTTGTTGAATAAGAGGTTTTCATCAAGGTTTCATCAATGAAAGGCGTGTTCCATTTTGGAAAAGTAGAGAAGTTTGCACCAATCATTGTTTGACTTTTTTAAATGCTGGAAAGGATTAGCAAGCTAGCTTATCGCGTGGAGCTACTAGATGGAATTATGAGAAGTCCATAATATGTTTCATGTGTCACATATGCGGAAGTATGTACATGATCTAACACTACCATTAATCTAAAGATATTGGAGGAGTAGGCAACGAAACCTGATTTGACAATCGTAAGGCAACTAGTTCGTGTTGTAGACATGAAAGAGAATTGAAAACAAGGACCATTAAATTGGTGAAAGTTCAGTGGAGGATTGCCGAAAGGGACTTTACTTGGGAAATAGGAAAAAAGATTATTGGAGCTTTTCCAGACTTGCTTCTGGTAAGATCTATGTTGCTTTGTAGATTAGTTACTAGTAGGGTATGCTAGCATATGTTTAGATAGCATCGCTTGCTACATTGTTGTGATTTCTTTTTTTGTTTAGTCCTTGACTTAATTCCGAGGACGGAATTCTATTAATGAGGGGAAGATGCAATTTCCCTAAATCTGATAACATTATCCATGAATTTAATTGTTTAAATTAAATGGGAATAATGAGGATGAGGAGGAAAAATGAGATTTGTGTTCAATAAATCACTAGTAAATTGGTCCTAGAAACAAATTTAAAATGCCATAGGAATGGTATGTGAGAGGGAAAAGTGGTAAACTTTCAGCCCTTATATATTTCTTATAGTGAAAATTAGGGAGACAACCCTATTATACTTTCATATTTTAAATCCGGTCCCTATCAAAGTTTCATTGTAAACCCGGTCCCTATTAACAAAGAAAATTATTGTTGATATGTCAGCAAGTTTTATAAATAATTGTAGATATTTCAGCAACTTTCATTGGTAAAGTTTCATTGTAAATCCGGTCCCTATTTTCTAGAAACAAAGGAAAAATTATTGCTGAAATGTCAGCAACTTTTATAAATAATTGCTAGTATGTCAGCAACTTTTATACAGTGTATAGAAAAGTGAAAATTATTGCTAAAATGTCAGCAACTTTTGTAACTAATTGTTGAAAAGTTGCTGATATGTAAGCAACTTTTATGAAATGCTGTTGATATGACTGCAACGATAAGAATAAAAAACAGGGACCTAATTTGCACTAAAACTTAGTGGACTTTTCGTGTATTTTAAACCGTAATAAGGACCTATGCCAAAACTACCCTTTCTTATATCCTTCCATTTTGTTTCATTTCTCATTCATTCTCTAAAAACGTAAGAATACAAGGTGGTCATCCATTAAAGCTGGCAAAGAAGAAGAAGAAGGAAGAAAGCTAGGATTTTAAGCTTGGAAACAACATCAACAAATCTCATCAAATGTTAATATTACTCTTACCTTTATGATTTAGTTATTGGGTAATTATATAAAAGTATTGTGTGAACAAAAAGGGTTATGCAACACTAAAAGGGATAATTAAAGCATCTAATTTCGTAGTTTGCGAAGGGTTATGTAACACCCCAAAAATTAATACACTATAACATATTGTAAAGATAATTAAATGGGAATTACATAATTAAATATTCAGAATTAAGTAAATCCGGCTTTACCATTGCGTTCGTCTTGGAATTCCGGTTTAGATGGACCTCAAGTTTGCGTGATTATTGTATGAAGAAGTTATGAGCATTAGAAGTTTGTAGATACTAAGGAAGTTATATTTGAATATATTAAAATTAGCTCGAACCAGAGAACAAGTGCATAACCAGACCGTTAGGGGACGACTCACAACGGGCCTGGGTCGACCTACGGTCAAACCAAGTCAGGTTGGGTCGACCCAGAGGGTCAGTGGGTTGGCCAACCGAGATCCCAGGAAGATACCAAATTTTGTATTTTGACTGCTTTGTGGCTAGGTTCATAGCCGACTCAACACTACATGTATGGTATAGATTAAAAACCTAATATCTAAAGGTTAAATTAGCTTTGTGAATCTATAAATAGGTGGCTCTCTCCCATTTCAATACACACAATTTTTCTTCATATTCTTCCTTCATTTATTTATTCTGAATATATATGTAATGTGGAGATGCTTCTGAAGCCTACTTCTACAGAGATAATTCAAAATACAAGATCTGCATACAACAATAAAAGAGACAAAAGTGGATTTTTCAACAACGACATATATATAAGAGATATAATATCTTCTTCACTAAGACCCGCGGTGAGTTCCTTGTTATTATCAAATCTGACACCAAGAACTATATCATGACAGTAAATAAAATTGGGTTTAAAAAATACGGTGCTTATAAGTTAATAACTATACCTGTTCTATCACTGTTATTCACCTATGCCATTGTTGTAAGTAAACTATATGCTTTTACTATCATATAATTAATTATTTATGTTTATATATCTTCCTTTTCTATATTTCTACTGTTTCTAGTTTATTTCCAGTCTTGCTTATATGCCTATGTGACTTGCTTCTATTCTCTTTCCTTTATTTTCCCTTTTTGTTTACGCTAAGCATGGGCCATGTCCGATTTAAGGTTGCGTATAGTTAAAATTGAGATAATAAGAAATGACATGAAAAGAGTAATTTGGGGTATATTGTTAATTTAAGGATTGTTTGACTGTAATTTGTGAAAGGGATAATATGCATATACTTGTACTTGCTGTAAATTGGTAATAGAATAAAAAGGGATAATATGCATATACCTGTACTTGCTGTAATTTGGTGATATAATAAAAAGGGATAATATGGATATACTTATACTTGCTGTAATTTGGGAATATAATAAAAAGGGATAATATGCATATACTTGCTGCAAATTGGGGATGCAATAAAAAAGAGATAATATGCATAAACTTGTACGTGTCGTAATTTGGGAATACAATAATATGCATACATGTCGTAATTTGGGAATATGATAATATGCATACCTGCTGTAATTTGGGAATATGATAATATGCATATCTGTTATAATTTGGAAATATATAAATACAAATACTTGCTGTAATTTGGAATATGATAATATGCATACTTGTTGTAATTTGGGAATATGATAATATGCATACTTGCTGTAATTTGGGAATATGATAATATGCATATCTGCTGTAATTTAGGAATATGATAACATGCATATCTGTTGTAATTTGGGAATATAATATTATGCATAAACCCGTACTTGTTGTAATCTAGGGAATAAAATAAAAAGGGATAATATACATAAACCTGTACCTGCTATAATTTGGGAAATGTAATTGAAAGGAATATAATGCATATGTATAAACATTTTAGATTTGACTTAATACAGACATTAAGTAAAGGGCATATTAAAATAATGTACTACCAGATGTAGGTTAGGTAAACTAAATTACTATAATAATTATACATACATCTGAGCAGGTATTTCGAGGAAGGGTTGTACACACCTAATAACATGTAATATTACAACCATGCCTATTAATGAACCTAAAGCTGCTAGATTAAAACCTTATTATTAATAAGCTAAGAGGTCCCTCGTTCTGCTATTGTATCGGGTTTTGGGAAACTCTTAAATCCTAGTTACTTGGGGGCATATGCCTGGGGGGATTGGGTTGTGTCAATCTTGCTGTGTGGAACCCATATGTGTCATTATCCCTGTTGGTGTTTTGTTAGATGGTCTCGCACTAGGTAGGGGCTAGAGCATGCTTTACTGAATTGGATGGTAAGAGGTTCAAATGAGAAAAGTGTGTACGGGCACATTCTGGCGGAGTCATGAGCGTGCATGAGTCCGATTAGGGAAACTAAGTTGTTGTAACACCAGTAAATAGGTCTGTGTTATATAAGTTGCAGGGTTAGGGAGTGATGCACCTTACTGCCTGGGCTGACATAGATATTTACGAATTAGAGAGCCGACCGCATGGGTAGTAATTAGGGTACACCTAATCCTGTTGTTATGTAATTAGGGTAACACCTAATCCTGTTATGTAATTAGGGTACACCTAATCCTACTGTTTAATCCTTCTATTTAATTATGTTGTTTAATCTTGTTGTTTCTGCTAAGTAATTAGGTTAACGCCTAATCTTATTATATTAGTATTGGTGTAGACACAACCTGTTTTTAGGATATAAATGTGAAGCATTACTTGATCACTGTTGTTCATATTTATCCTGTTTACATGGTATTGTACTCGATCACTAGAACTCGCCAGACTTTATGTTTGACCCTCTTTGTTTTCGCCTCTTTCTTCCTTTCCCCCAGATCCTCAGAATGGTAGCACTCTAGAGTGATTAGGATTTTCTCTTTCAGCTTAGATCTGAACTTTTTGAGATGCAATGCTTCAGCTTACTTTCTATTCTGTTATGGCTTGCTATGAGGGATATGGTTTTATATTATGGCACTCTGTTATTTTGATTTATAAGATAAATTTGAGATACTTGGTTTTGATGTAACTGGTTTGATGATGTAACCTGTTTTGAGACTATGTTTTATTTTCAATAATGAAGCTGAAATTTCCGCTACCGATTTTATATCTGTCTTGTGAATCTCTATACTATTTACCTATTGCGCTTCACGAAACTTAATGCATTCTCTTATGAGTGACACTAACGGATGTGGGGTGTCACATTTTGTATCAGAGCTAATGGTTACAAAATCAGAGAAAGGATTTGAAATTGTTTTCAAAAGCAAAGTATTTTTAGGATAATATCTATTTTTGGAAAAACATATCCCCTCAAGCCATATTCTATATTCTTTTGATCTCTTTTTGGATCCTTATTTATCTCTTTTTCTGAATATCTAGGGCTCCCAACTTTTCGAAGGGTGTCCCCATCGTGATATGGTTCTGTAGGCATGTTAAAACTACAGCGCCTGCCGAAGGGCAAGGAAGTTCCCAACCTCTATCTATAGCCACGGTAGTTCCAACACCACCTAATATTCCCTAAGCTTTGTAAGGATTTCTGTTCGATGGAAGCGACTTTTGAGAGGCTTGTTGACATGATGCATGAGGACAGTAAAGAAGAGAATAAGGAAGTCAAGATTGAGGAGCATAGCCGAAGGCTGAGAAAAAGAAATGGTAGCCTAAAAAGGGAATGCAAAAGAAAGGAGAAAACCCCTTATAAAGCTCAGATCAAGACAGAGGTTAAAGGCATGCTCTTGAAGCTAGTGGATCCGATCGAGGTAGGGAAGTCACTGTTGACGGTTTGATTTCCCTTTTTGACTACCCTATTAGAACCTTGTTTGATTCTAGTGCTTCACATTCATTCATATCCAGTTCTTTAGTATATATTGTGCACCTTAATACTATTATAGTCTCTAATCCCATAGTGGTCTTTACCCCCACAGGAGGTATGGCTCATTTATCCATGATATTTAGGGGATTGAAAAGTTCTTTCTTAGGCATCGAGTATGAATGCGACGCATACATGTTGGGATTTATGGGCTATGGTTTGATTCTAGGAATGGATTGGCTAGCCATGTATGGTGCCATCCTTGATTGTGAAAAGAGAGTGGTTATACTTCTTACTTGTTATGTTAGGACTCTCGAAATTTCCTATGACCCATGGGGGTCGGTGATGCTCAGTTTCCTATAATCGCTTGATACTTCTGTTGATGATTTGCGATCTGTACCCATCGTCAGAAATTATCCGGATGTGTTTGACTAAGTTAATGAACTACCTCCAATGCGTGAGATAAACTTCCAGATTTATTTGGTAGAGAATGTAAAGCTAGTTTCTCTACCAGTGCGCCATATGGCTCCTAGAGAGAGAAGGGAACTCAACAAGAAAGTAACGGAGCTATTCGAGAAAGGTTTTATTAGACTAATCATATCAGAGTGGGGAGAACCAATCGTCACTGCAACTAAGGTAGATGACCCAGTCTATATGTGGATTATAGAGAGACGAATAAGCTCATTAAGAAGAATATGCACCCATTTATGAGGATTGACGACTTGTTTGATCAACTAATAGGCGCATCTGTTTTCTCGTAGATGGATCTGGCTATGGGATTTAACCAGTTGAGTAAAAAGAGGATGACTTTGGGTCCTCTATTCGTAGAGAGGCGGAGCTTGGATCTTCTATCGACCTTCGATTTTAAGCCATTTACGGTTTTCACATTGTGATTGTTTGCATCATTGGAGGTGCGACCTACTCTATTGGAGCGTACGGGATCTATGCAATGGGAGAACCTGTAGATATCAGACATCTTGGATAAGCTTGGTAGAGGATAGACTTCTAGTCACCTAGCTAGTTATATTGTGGACGAGAAAGGGTAGTAAGACGAGATGGAAGGTTATGTGTTCCTAGAAATGGGGAATTTCTAAAGGCAGTGCTTGAGGAATCTCATCATTCTCGGATGACTATCCATCCGGGCAGTGACAAGATGTATCGAGATATTATTTTGGACTAACATAAAGAAGGATATGGCAGAATTTCTAGCCCGATGTTTGATTTTTCAGCAAGTAAAGGTTGAACAAAGAAAACCTAGAGGATTACTTCAGCCCTTGGATGTTCTACAATGAAAATTGGAGAGCTTCCCCATGGATTTCATTGATGGACTATCCAGATTAAGGAAGGGAAATACGAGCATTTCAGTGATAATAGACAAACTTATGAAGAGCGCTCACTTTATTCCTGTCAAGAGTAAGAGGATGGCAAATTAGCTAGCAACGGTATATCTTCGAGGGATAGTCCGATTTCATGGGGTACCTTCTAGTATAGTAAGCGACCACGACCTTATCTTGGGAAAGCTTACAAGTAGCATTAGGTACTCATGTAAGCATGACATACCACCCTCAGACCGATGAACAGACTGAGAAGGTGAATAGAGTTCTTGAGGATCTTCTGAGAATGTGTATCCTGGATTTCGGAGGAACTTAGAAGAAGCATCTCCCATTGGTTGAGTTTGCCTAAAACAACAGTTATCAGTCGAGCATAGGCATGACACCCTCCGAAGCGTTATATGGACGACCTTAGAGATTACCGACTGTTGGTGGGAGTCTACGGACAGACTTCTACTTGGACTTGAGATGATTCGAGAGACTTCCGAGAAGATTGATCTTATCCACTGAAGAATGAAAGCAGCACAGGACAGACATAAATCATATGCCGATAAAAGGGGGACCGACTTGAAATTCGACGTAGGAGATATGGTCTTCATTAAAGTATTACCTCTAAGGAATGTAGTTTTCTTTGGTTCAGTAGGGAAGTTGCCGCCAAGATTTACAGGACCACTCCCTATAATGGAGAGGATAAGTCAGATGGCCTATAAGATAAGGCTATCGGACATACTAGCAGGCATGCACGATGTATTTCACATTTCCCATTTGAGAAAATGTCTATATGATGCGACAGAGATGGTGGAGCCGAGCACACTTGAGGATGTGGAAGTTGAGAAGGAAGTATCGATGAGAAGAGTTCCTACTCATATTATTGGATCAAAAATTAAGAAGCTACGCAACAAAGAAATCAGATTGCAATACAACAAATTGACTATATTACAACTTTATATTTACAACGGTTACAAAATAACAATTGTAATAACGGTTTTTTACAACTTTTTTAAAAAAGTTGTAATATACATATTTTCAACAACTTTTTTATTCTCTTTGTTGTAATAGATGTTAATTACAACATTTCTATAACTCCTTGTTTTCGCCGCCTGTAATAAATGAAACCAATTTCAAAATGAAAAGTTCCCTCCAAGCTGAAATTTTTGGCTCCAATTTTTTTCCCGTTCGCCCTTTCTAAAATTATCTTTCCCAACAAAAAACCGTACCATCAGACAAAAACCCAAAGTCTAAAATCAAAAATCAAAACCCAAAGTCTAAAATCAATTAAATTTCGATCAACTTCCTACAGAGCCGATTTCAGAAACGATTTCAATCGCCGCCTCTAAAGCCATCATAGACAAAAACCCTAATTGAATTTTCTTGTTTGTAGTCAACCATCCAAAAGCCCTAATCGATTTCACCTTTGAAGCCATCAGAATGATTTCCTCATGTGCTTGCCTGCCTCATCATCTTCGACATCATAACCTAGAAAAACTTCGCCATCAGATTCACGATGGAGTTAAAATAGCCGAAGCCCGCCCCTTTATGGATTTTAGATCAGCCTTGAAAATATCGTTTTGAGTATACTCACTAGGCTGAAAACGTAGATCGAAGATTCGACTGAAAAAGGAAATTTATTTCGTGCTATCTAGGATTGGTAGGTAAGTATTAATTTCAATACTGTAATTATATTTTTTTTGAGCTCAAAGTTGATTCTTTCTAACATCTAATTGCCTATTTTTGCTGTAAAAGTTGGCAGTGTTGTTCATGTAGCTGGAAAGAGACCAGAAATTTTTGTTGTTCTAAAAATTGTGCTGTAAGTGCTAAGCTAACTTAGATCCGAATAAACAAATCCTATTCTTATCTCTTTTTATTTGTTTGTTTTTTCCAAATTTTTTTAGCTGATTGTGCAGGTCATAAGCATTGCATGCTGTGTATTTTGTACTCACTGTGGTAACCGTGCTATCCGATCTTCTGAAAATAACTTGGAGTATTTTCGGTTTTGGAACAAGAAAGACAGAAATATATGGATATCAAAGTTTCTTCAAATCAATGAACTTAAAGACCAGGTTTGTTCAACTTGGTTTGCGCCAATTGGGTCTGCCAGAGATTATCCGCTTCTCTCTAAATGGGTCATATATAAATGATGACTTCAAGTCATTTATGAAAATTCTAATATATTTATGAAAGATGACTTCAAGTCATTTGGATTTTGGAGTCTTGGATAATGGATTTTGTTGTAGATCTTTATGTACATGAGATACTTGTATGATTTATAAATAAATGATGAGAGTTTGAAAATTCTAATATATTGTTTTGGTTCATGTTTTAATTTTATTTGATATCTTCAGTTTGTAGATAATATGTTCTGAAATGAATTCATTTATTAATAATATGTATATAATTTGATCATATATTACAACTTTAAATAATACTTTAATAAAGTATACTATAACAGTTATAAAAAGTTGTAATAAAGTTTATTACAACGGTGGAAAACAGTTGTAAAATGTACATTTCACAACGGTGTCGCAACGGTGCAAAAAAGTTGTAATAGATTTTAGTATATTACAACTTCTTAATAGACGACGGTGGCTCCACCGTTGTAAAAAGCCTTTTACAACTTTTTTCCACCGTTGTAATACTGTCGTTTTGTTGTAGTGTTGGTGAAGGTACATTGAGTAGAAGACCGCGAAGATGCGACATGAGAACCCGAAGATAAGATTCACTCTTCTTACCCTTTTCTTTTTTAAAGTACATTCTTGATTTCTTTTCCAAACTTTTACTTCGCATTTGCTTCTATCATTCAAGTATGTCTATCCTATCATTTGATCCTTCGACCCTTAGGTTGAAACAAATGGTTGGAAACTTGTAGTTGAGACATGTTATGATTGATGGTTGCAAATGGATGCAAGTGTTTCCTAGTGGTTGTTGTGGATGCATATACACACACTAGGCACTAGATCAGCTCAATCACTTACATATTGCATATAGACGTGCATGCATTTTGATTTTCTATGGATGGAAATGGATGAATCATCATATGGATGCTGCATTTTGGTGAATGATTGTGCACATGTATAGAGCTTATATGTTCTAATAAGAATCTTTTTGCATACATATTGGATACATGGCACAAACATATATTTCACTAAGGAGGTCAACTGAATCAGTCGACCGCTCGATTTTCACATTAGTATAGGGGCATATACACACAACACCCTTGCGTATGTTTATACAAGCGTTAAAAATTCTTATGGACAATGGATGCCGGTGGATCATGGATCAGTAGATGGCTTATAGGTGGCTATTAAAATAATAACATTCTTCTTAACTTGGAGATTTTGGGGATGCAATCCTGTAAGTTGGGGAGAACGTAACACCCCAAAAATTAATACACTATAACCTTACAATAAAGTCAATCAAATGGGAGTTACCTAATTAAATATTCATAATTAAGTAAAATTGGTTTTACCATTGCGTTTGTCTTGGAATTCTGCTTCAGATGGACCCCAAGTTTGCGTAAAATGGATAATATATGAAGAAGTTATAAGCATTAGAAGTTTGCATACATATAAGGAAGTTATATATGAATATATTTCAAATTAATTCGAACCAGAGAACAACGCACATAGCCAGGCCGTTAGAGGATGACCCACAATGGACCTGGGTCGACCCAAGTTAGGTTGGGTTGACCTATGGGTTGACACACCCAGATCCCAGGCAGATACCAAATTCTGTATTTTGACTACTTTTGTGGATAGGTTCATCGCTGAATCAACGCTACGTGTATGGTCTAGATTAAAAACCTAATATCTAAAGGTTAAATTAGCTCTGTAAATCTATAGATAGGTGGCTCTCATCCATTTCAATACACAAAATTATTCTTCATATTCTTCCTCCAAGAATCTATTCAGAATATATTTATAATAGGGAGATGCTGCTGAAGCCTACATCTACAGAGATAATTCAAAATATAAAATCTGCATACAACAATTAAAGAGATAAAAGTGGTCTTTTCTACAATGGTATACATATATATAAGAGATATAATCTCTCCTTCACCAAGCCCCGCTATGAGCTCCCTGTTATTTTTAGATCTAACACCTAGAACTATATTATGACAATGAATAAAATTGGGTTTAGAAAATACAATGCTCATAAGTCAATACCTATACTTGTTTTATGACTGTTATTCACTTATGCCATTGTTATAAGCAAACCATATGATTTTACTATCAGATAATTAATTAGTTATGTTTATCTATCTTCCTCTTCCCTATTTCTACTGTTTTTAGTTTATTTCCAGTCTTGCCTATATGACTATGTGATTTGATTCTATTCTCCTTCCTCTGTTTTCCCTTTTTGTTAATGCTAAGCCTAGGCCTTTAGAAGCCTTGGCCATGTCCGATTTAAGGTTGCGTATAGTTAAAATTGGGATAATAAGAAATGACACGAAAAGAAGAATTTGTGGCATATTGTTAATTTAAGGACTATTTGATTGTAATTTAGGGAAGGGATAATATACATATACATGTACTTGCTGTAATTTGGTAATATAATTAAAGGATAATATGCATATAATTGTACTTGTTGTAATTTGGTGATATAATAAAAAGGGATAATATTCATATACTTATACTTGTTGTAATTTGGGGATATAATAAAAAGGTATAATGTGCATATACTTGTACTTGTTGCAAATTGGGGATGTAATAAAAAAGGGATAATATGCATAAACTTGTACGTGCCGTAATTTGGGAATATAATAATATGCATACCTGTTGTAATTTGGGAATATGATAATATGCATACCTGCTATAATTTGGGAATATGATAATATGCATACCTCCTGTAATTTGGGAATATGCATACCTACTGTAATTTGGGAATATGATCATATGCATACTTACTAAAATTTGGGAATATAAAAAATATGCATACCTGCTGTGATTTGGGAATGTGATAATATGCATACCTGTTGTTGTTAACATACAAAATATGTTCCAGAAAATAATGAGCATGTTTGGGTTGATATATAACTTTAGGTCGTTTGGCCCATTGGGTCGTTATGTTTTCTCTAACTCAATGAGCTCTTTAGCTCACATAAGTGTTTTAGGTCGTTACGTATCTTGGGTCGTTCAGATAATATGAGGTGATCAGGAAACTTTAGCTCGTTTGAGCATCTTAAGTCGTTAGGGGCATCTTGGCTCACTCGGATGCTAGCTCGTAGGGTTCTTGGGTCGCCAGCTCCTCAAATCGCCAGCTCGCTAAAGATTTTAGCCCTTTCATTAAAACCCAAACTACATCATCCTGGTTTAGCTCGTTCTGGGTGTGCTTGGGTTACCCCGATTTGTCCAAGCTCGCATTGCCTTAACCTAGCCCGCTCCGCTCTTTTAAGCTCATACCACTGCTTCTTAGACTGTAGAAACATTCCTCAGGTCCTTTAGCTCGCCTAATGACCTAAAAGAAGTACATGAGAATTACGCACCTGGCCTGAGTTCCACCTATAAATACCCCCCCCCCCCCCCATAATTCATATAGGGGGGGCGAATTTCATTCCTACAAGGAGGTGCTGCCAAATTCAGAGCTGGTCTACAACTTCGTTAATGACTTTCATGGATCTAACAATTCTTCTCGAACTTCACGTGGATAAAATTCACAAACTTACTCCAATTGGATTAAAGGACCTAGAATCTCGTTCATAAGAAAGTTATCCAACATGATTTCAAAGAATCCAAAACCTTCCTTCTCCAATTCTCTCAAAATTTGGATCTAAGTACAAAATCTAATAAAGACTTGGAAGATCACAAGAATGTTAGAGTGATCAATGATTAATACATCCTCCATCACAAAGCAAGTGATCCCCTCTATCCATCTATCGAATTAAGTGTAGCTAGATCATAAAAGAGAGAAGAGTGAGAAATGAATGTATAAGGGATTTCATGAATGTTGTAGAACAAAAGTTTATAATGAGAATTGATACTAAAGTGGATGTAGATTCATTTAGAATCGAACCACTATAAAAACTTCTTTGTCTTTACTCTATATTTTTTATTTTTCGATAGAACGGTTCCACATCTTAATCTTACCGAATCGGTGAAGTGCATCGCTTGCACCTTTGTGTTGGTTCCAAATTTTAATCAAACATTTGGCGCCCACCATGGGGCCGTGTTTGCATCTCCTTCCTTCTCTCAAGTTTAGAAGCCTTGCATTAAAGATCTAAGTCGTATCCTTCTCCAAAATTATGGCCAAATATAAGAAGACCGCTAGCAAAAGCGTGGTAGAAGCTGATAATATTGCTAATGAAGAAACACCGCTCACAAACCGCTTTGAAGTTGATGAAAATTCAGAAAGCGGAGTCGGTGTGGCCGGAAATGAATTAAAAGTCACTATTGCCAATGTCAACAACCGAAAGGATGCCTCTACTACAATGGCGATGGAGAAACTTGACGCCATCCTTAATGCTCGATCAAATCCAGTTCCTCCGAAAGTGCATGTAAATTTTGAAGGGAATGATAAGTCACCCGCTTCCGATCATAACCGCAACAGCAATATGGAAGACGGTTATGATGGGGCAACAGAGATGAGGCTAATATCAAAGAATTGAGATCAAAAGTTAAGAATTATTTCGAAGTGAAGGCTTGAAAGGTCGCTAACCCTATCATGGGGGCACCCCCTCGTCGAGAAGGCAAGGCACCTAAGATCTCTAATCGAGATCGTATGCCTAGACAAACATTTGGTAAAGAACTCAGTTTCATAGAGCGCCATAGCACTGAAGAATACATCTCGGATATGATAGAGCGAGTCATAAAGAAGAATCAAGCTAGCAAAGACAATGAAAGGAAATGTGACTTCTCTCCCGATATGACTCCGTTCACTGAAAGAATCCTCGAAGCAGAGTGTCCAAAGAAGTTCAATCCACCAACGTTGCCTCTGTACAACGGCCTTGTTGATCCAAACTACTTTCTGTTCAAATACGAGTGGCATATGAGTGCGGCTAAGGCTACTAATGAGATGAGATGCACGTATTTCCCTCTCTACTTAGAAGGAGCTGCATCACTCTGGTTCATGAAGCTGTCCTCTAAATCTATCGATCGGTTCTCCGACCTGACCAAAAAGCTCAAAGACAGTTCCGCTTGTATGTTATCAAAGCCAAGGACGCTATAACACTCTCAGCCATGAAGCAGAAGTCAGGAGAAACTGTCAAAGCCTTCCTTAGTCGATTCAGCATTGCCCTATCTGAAGTTAGGAACCAGGAACCGCACATAGTCCTCATGGCTCAACTCGATGCTATAGACAAAACGAGCGAATTCTGGAGGTGGATAAAGATGAAGGAACCGACTACGCTTGACAAGTTCTATAAGAAAGCAGAGAAGCACATGAGGTTAGAAGATAATCCTGTACCTCTTTAGATAATTGACCGTAACCTACTCCTTGAGGCTCCTAAAAGTGCAGCTATGCAATCCAATCAAAAGAGTATTCAGGGGCAGAAGCGAATCAGTGGCGGGAATGACAACAAGGCTAATAAGAAGTATCGCCTTTTCAATTCATCAGAACCGACACCTTTGAATGACACTCCTGAAAACATCTATCTTGCAACAAAGAATTTTTAAGAGTATGCGGAGCCTAATCCGATAAGGATAAGCGACAAAGCAGAAAACTCAGGAAAGTTCTGCAGATTTCACAACCAACCTGGTCAAAACACTAACGAGTGCCGACACCTGAAGAACCTCATTGAGGAATTGATCAGGAAAAATAGGTTGCAGCAGTATGTAAAGAATCCACAAGCCTTGAATCCTTCTGCAAATCCTCAGGGGCAAGGGGAATCGAATGATTAGTCTGGTCCAAGCAACGTAGCTTCAGTTTAAGCCAATCCAAGGCTAATTATCAACTAATAATTGTTGAGGGTGCTCCAACTTGAGTGGCTCGGAATAAGTAATCAACATCGCTATATCTTTACTTTATGCTCTACTTCTTGCTTTAGTTCATGCTTTGCTTCGCATTTTACTTTCCATTATATTTAAAACTTCTTGTAAACAGTCTGTAATAATCTGCAGGCGATACACTGAACGTTAACTCTACGACTAAGAGCATATTTGTTTGATTGAGTTTCTTGCTTGCGAAGTCATATGTCAAATTGAAAATTTCTTAAGAGACGATTTCATATTGCAAGCCAGCTATCGAGCATTTTCTCCTGTAACATCGCGACCCCAATAACGCTAGTTCAAGGGCTGAATGTTTTGAATTCCAACATGCGCAAATGCAAAAATAGGAAAAACACTGCCTTGAAAAGTGAACGGGAAAGTCACAAAGATTCAAACAGTGAGCAAGTGTCACGACAAACAAATCTCAGATGTGAAGAACGAAAGATCCACTTGCATAGCATTTGGAATCTTAGATGTGAAAAGTGTAAAAACCATTTGCGTAGCATTTGAAATCTCAGATGCGAAGAATGAAAGTTCCACTTGCGTAACATCTGGAATCTTAGATGTGAAAAGTGTAAAAACCATTTGTGTAGCATCTGAAATCTCAGATGTGAAGAATGAAATATCCACTTCCGTAGCATCTGGAATCTCAGATGTGAAAAGTGTAAAAACCATTTGCGTAGCATCTGAAACCTCAGATATAAAGAATGACAAATCCACTTGCATAGCTTCTAGAATCTCAGATGTGAAAAGTGTAAAAATCATTTGCGCTACATCTGAAATCACAGTTGCGAAGAATGAAAAATCCACTTGCGTAGCATCTGCAATCTCAGATGTGAAAAGTGTAAAAATCATTTGCGTAGCATCTGAAATCTCAGATGTCAAGAATGAAAAATCCACTTGCGTAGCATCTGGAATCTCAGATGTGAAAAGTGGAAAAACCATTTGCGTAGCATCTGAAATCACAGATGTAAAGAATGAAAGATCCACTTGCGTAGCATCTGGAATCTCAAATGTGAAAAGTGTAAAAACCATTTGCGTAGCATCTGAAATCTCAGATGTGAAGAATGAAAAATCCACTTGCGTAGCATTTGGAATCTCAGATGTGAAAAGTGTGAAAACCCATTTGCGTAGCATCTGAAATCTCAGATGTGAAGAATGAAAATCCACTTACGTAGCATTTGGAATCTCAGATGTGAAAAGTGTAAAAACCATTTGCGTAGCATCTGAAATCTCAGATGTAAAGAATGAAAAATCCACTTGCGTAGCATCTGGAATCTCAGGTGTGAAAAGTGTAAAAACCATTCACGTAGCATCTGAAATTCCAGATGTGAATGAGAAAAACACCATTCACGTAGTATCTGGAAATCTCAAATGTAAAGAATGCTGGGTGTAACACCCCAAATTTCGGTTAATGCTAAAATTCACTAATTACAGAATAAATAATCTCAGATGTGAGAATTTTGGGAAACAGGCTGCGTCATTGCGTTCGTCTCGGAAAAATACGCGAAATAGAGTCCGAGTTTTCGAGAATCGGAGTCCGTATGGCCCGATTATGGCCCAATGAAGTTTACAGAAAATTCAAAGTTCAAAACATATTTAAAATTCAAGTTCAAATTTCGAAATTGGGGCCATTGGGCGCAGGGGGGAAAAATTCCCGCCTAGCTAGCCAGGTCGATAGCCCTGTCGACTGGGCAGTCGACTTGGCTAGGACCAAGTCGATAGCCCTGTCGACTTGGGTGTCGACTTGGGTGTCGACAGGGGGTGCTCGGCCAGTTTGGCCTGGTGCACCATTTCAGGGTTTGGGCTGTGTTTTGGGGCTAGTTTCTGGAAGCTTCCGAGATCTGATAGTCCTAATCTAATTTAGGGTTAATCTAATGGCCTAAAACACTTGCCTAATCCTATAAATAAGACCCTAAGCTAGCCCTAAATGATCATAATCCTATACTCTAACTAAACTATGCCAAAATTTTCTATGATCATGGCCTCCACTCAAAGCCCTAGCCTCCATCCTCTTATAAAACTATTTCTATGAAGGCTTTCATGTTCATACAAGCATCTTTGAGTTGTATGAGTGATCATTAGCTTGCATTCATCATCAAGTTGCAAGCTTTATGTTCAAGGCTAGAGTTTTTGGGTGATTTTTGGCAAGGGTTTGCTTATGGGAGTTTAGTGGTGAGTTTCTATATCCTTAATAATCAATTGTTAAATTGATTATGATAGGATATGATAAGATATGGCTATGTTTGTGGGTAAATGTGCTTATGCAAGTTTAGTATAGTGTATGTTGTGTGTTTTGCAAGTTTTATGCTATGTTTTATGATGCTCACTATGCAAAACACTATGTTGAACATTGATGCATACGTAACATGTTATGCAAACTATATGTGAGATTATATGCAAGTTATATGTAACATGTTATGCAAGTTATGTATTTGGTTTTATGCATGCTAAGTATTTGGTTTTGTGCATGCTAAGTATTTGGTTTTATGCAAGTTATGATGCAAGTTCATATGCAAGTTATGATGCAAGTTCATATGCAAGTTTGTCTCTTTTTATGATATGCATAATATATGCAAGTTTGCCTCTAAGTATGGCATGTTATGCAAGTTCATATGCAAGTTATGATGCAAGTTCATATGCAAGTTATGATGCAAGTTCATATGCAAGTTATGATGCAAGTTCATATTCAAGTTTGCCTCTATGTATGACATAAGTACATGTGCAAGTTCATCCCTTTTAGACCTATGACATGTATACAAGTTGACACCTTTATGATAGGTCTATGACATGAACATTTAAGCAAGTTACCATCTTTATGACATATGTGATTCATGCAAGTTTGGGTTGGTTATTTATGCAAGTTGGGTTTATGGTCATATATACAAGTTGACACCTTTTAAACCCATGATAATGTAAATGATATGCTAAGTTGAACCCATTGTGTGTATGATGAATCTTCTCTTTTGAAGTATGGCATGTTAACGTATTTACGTGGGGACGATGGGGTAAAAATTAATGAACACATAAAATTGTGTGAAGTGGGTATGATTAAACATACCGTAAAGTGGATGGACATAATTGGGAATTTACCTATTAAGTTAGGTCTACCCATATTATGGAATTGGGAATTTACCTATTGAGTTAGGTATACCCATATTCTTAAATATTTGTAATTAATTAGGGATAATTAATACAAATTATGGGGGTGATTAATTAGGTGTAATTAATCTACTAAGACACGAGGTTGGACCCTTTTGTAGCATAAGACTGCCCGGAACCGACCGGCAAATCCAGCGGCTACAAATGATTGGCCCAATGTGAGAGGTCTTAGTCATAAACTAAATATGTGACAAGTGTAAAGACACGAGGTTAGACTCTGTTATGGTGTAAGGCTGCCCGGAACCAACCGGCATATCCAGCTGCCATAAAAGACAGTCTAATGTGAGAGGTCTTTACAAAGGTTACGATCTTAATTAATTAAGAAACACTTAACCAAATTAGCATGTAGAGGGGCATGAGGGGTTAAGTGGGTGCCTTGGGTGGCATGTAGTAACTAGTGGGGGTGCCTGGGGTGGCATGAGGAAACTAGTGGGTGGCCTTGGGTGGCAATAGAAAATACGATTAGAATACTTAACCAAAGTGGAACATGTAATTAAACATGATTAAAGGGTTAAGTAAGTGCCTTGGGTGGCATGTGGGAATCAAGTAAGTGCCTTGGGTGGCATGCGGAAATCTAGTGGGTGCCTTAAGTGGCAATTGAAATATAATTAAATGACAAGCTTAAGTAGTAGCTTGTGGGGGTCTTAAGTGGCAATTGAAATATAATTAAATGACAAGCTTAAGTAGTAGCTTGTGGGGGCCTTAAGTGGCAATTGAAATATAATTAAATGACAAGCTTAAGTAGTAGCTTGTGGGGGCCTTAAGTGGCAATTGAAATATGATTAGATGACTTAACCAAACCTTAACATGTAAGTGGGCATGATTATAAAAGGGGTTAAGTGGGATGCACTAAATAAAATAGCAAGCTTAAGTAGTAGCTTATGGGGGCCCATTTCAACCAATATCCCAAACGTATCTTTGTGGGCTCGACCCAAGTCGAGGACAGGACACGCATATTGGGCTTGACTATAAGAGGCCAAAACGGGGTAGCGGTGGCAACGCGAGTCCAACGGGTTTCATATGCGTGTGTGGACCCGGGCTGGTAGGTAAGACGTTGTTGCATCGTGTAGGTATAAGCCGTGCACCATTGATTATCGGGTTGCCACTTTGGGGAGTGATACACCCCACTGTGGGGCCAGCACGGGTATCTACGGTAGGGAGCCGATCGCTTGGGGGTAGTGGGTACACCTAGTGGAGATAGGGGCAGACGGCACCTATGTAGTCAGCTAGGGGTACAAGAAACTACTGGGTAAAATTACTAAGTACACTTAGTGGGATCAACCTTTAAGTAGGAATTACCCTTGGGTGGGTAGAAATGGTGTGGTGCAGTGTAGGAATTACCCTTGGGTGGGTAGATCTGGTGTGGTGCAATCTAGTAATTATCCTTGGGTGGATAAATGTGTCTTTTCGGTTATCTTAGTACATCCTGTGTTTAGTTGGCTACTTAGTGTAGTCATTATCCCCAGAGGTATCGTACCTTGTTTATATCATACCCTAATTACTTTAATGATTGTATTGTTAGGGTTATAGGACTCACTCAGACTTATGTCTGACCCCGTTGTTTCTTTATCTTTTTCCCAACCCTCAGGTTTTCAGAGTGGGCCTAGCACTAGTGGGCTTTGATCAGACTGCTTTATCTATCTTTTGGAGCTTGGACCGTGGATGTAAAGCTCAGTTTATCTTTTCTATTATGGCTATTAGGTTATGTAGTGGGATTATGTACTTTTGTTTTTATCAGGATGGATATTATGTACTTGACTCTTATTTATGGTTTTGGTGTAACCAAACATGTTTTACTCTCCACTGGAATGAAATGATGTTTTAAATTCTCAAGTATTACTTATATCTGTCTTGTTGTAATTTTTCTGTTCTATATTCACTTAAAATACTCCACCGATGTTATGGCATTCCCTTAGTGAGTGACCGTAGCGGGTGTGGGGTGTTACACATGGTATCAGAGCTTAAGGTTACCAGAACAGATAAATTTTTTAGAAAAACTATTTTCTAAGAATATTTTTGAAAGGAGTATTTTCAAAAACATGTCTTTTAAGAGAAAAGTTTTTGAAAGAAAAGCATGATCCCCGATAGCCATATCTTTATCTTTCGAATTCTCCGTTTTGAATCTCTTCCTCTCTCGTTTTGAGTTTCCCCTCCGCGTATAGATGATCTTTCTAAGATAGATAAGAATGGAAAACCACTTCAAGGGACTTAGACATTAGTCGGATTAGAAGTTGGTTCAAGAAGGAGGAGGACTGGTAGGTATCTATTGGATAGACGATGGGAGGAAGGCTCAAATAGTTGTTTGGTTAATAAAGGATGAAACCTCATTGGTGGGAGGTTGCGAGTGGAGAATGGGAAGAAGAAGGCGAGTAGTTATCCTTTTGGAGGAATATGACATCTTATTAGGATTGTCCAAAGAGGCAAGGGCAAGGTACGAAATCTCCTGGAGGGTAGTTGTATTCCCTCACGGCTAGTGTACCAGATGGGGATAGGACCGTCTAGGTTGGAATTTGGATTTCTTTATTATCCGATTCGAACTTTATTTGATTCTGACGCATCGAGTTCGTTTATCTCATCATTGTTAGTTGAGTCACTGCACTTAGACACCAGTTTAGTAGATGATCCCTTAGTTGTTTCAAACCCAATTGGGGGCTCCATGATGTGTTTGGGTTTGAAAGTTTCTATACTTAGCGTTGAGTTTAGATGTGATGCTTCTTGGGCTTCACGGGCTATGGGTTAGTTTTGGGCATGGACTGGTTATCCAGTAATGGTGCCGTTCTTGTTTGTGGAAGGAGAGTTGTTAGGCTTACGACCCGCTTGGGTAACACTCTCGAGATCTCTTGTAATCCCATGGAATCTGTTATGCTAAGTTATCTAGAATCGCTTGACACGTCGGTCTAGAGTTTGCGATCTGTTAGAGTGGTCCGGGAATACTCGGATGTGTTTGAGGAGGTGAAGGGCTTACCTCCGGAGCAGGAGATTGACTTCCGAATATATCTGGTAGACAATGCCAAACCAGTATTTTGGCCAGTGTGCCACATGGCTCCTCGTGAGAGGAGGGAACTCCATAAGCAAGTAGGCGATTTGCTTGAGAAGGGGTTCATAAGACGAAGTATATCGGAGTGGGGTGCTCCAGTAGTTTTTGCCACGAAGGTGGATGGGTCCCTCAGACTTTGTGTAGGCTAAAGAGAACTAAATAAACTCACAAAGAAGAATAGACACCCATTGCCGAGGATTGATGATCTCTTTGATCAGTTAGTTGGCGCCTCAGTATTTTTGCAGTTGGACTTAGCCACGGGGTTTCGTCAGTTGAGAGTGGCTGAGGATAGTATAGAGAAGACTGCCCTTAGGACTCCGGATGGTTTTTATGAGTGGCTGGTGATGCCATTTGGTTTGACGAACGCCCCCGCATACTTTATTGATTTGATGAGAAGGGTGTTCAGGGAGTACCTAAATAAGTTCGTGATGGTCTTTGTAAATGACATCTTGGTCTTTTCTAGGAGCGAAATAAGTTTTCGTATGGGCTCAATAGGTTGAGCAAAGCCAGTTATGGGATAAACGGTGGTTTTGGAGCGAGACTGGCGAGGACATCCAGAGTTGGACAAGGGCTTAATTATTTAGCCGTTTTTACTAGTATCATCTCACGTAGGTCGTCTGAATTCGAAGGAGGTATCCCTTGGGTGTTTGTCTGATATTGGTTTAGGCCTTTGGGGCTTGCATTTGGGGGATGTCGAGTTCGACTAGGGTGGTCTGCATGAGAGATGGACAGTTGTGATGATTTTGGATGGGGTAATATCCTGGTTTTCTCTAAAAGTGGAGAAGAGCATGCCCTGCATCTTAGGGAAGTGTTGGAGACTCTTCGAGCGCATAGTCTTAGGACAGCAAAAGTGGATGGGATTCTTAGCATCCTATGAGTTTGAGATAGCGTATACCCCTGGCAAGGGTAACGTGGTAGCGGACGCCTTAAGTAGAAAAAAAAAAGTTGTCCTCGAGTTCATTGTTCGTTGAACGATGGAGCTTAGAGTTTATTTCTATGTTTGACTTTAGACCTTCCGTTGACTTTGTACCCGGTTTGCTAGCCTCCTTGGAGGTTAGGCCTACTCTTTTGGGACGGATTGGCGGAGCACAGCGAGACGACCCACAGTTGGTTGAGTTAGTAGAGAAGCTCATGAGGAGGGGGAGTCGTCCAGCCATTTGGGTAGGTACACCCTAGATGGTAAGGGGTGGTTGCGTAGAGACGGTAGACTTTATGTACCGCAAGACGAGGGTTTGAGGAAGGCTATACTTGATGATGCACATCGGTCAAAGATGACCATTCATCCCGGTGGGGACAAGATGTACCAAGACATGAAGCGAGTTTTCTTTTTGGGCCGGTATGAAGAAAGATGTGGCCGAGTATGTCGCTAGATGCTTGGTGTGCTAGCAAATGAAAGCGGAGCAGAAGAAACCCGGTGGGTTGCTTCACCCATTTGGAGGTTCCGCTATGGAAGTGGGATAGTGTCTCGATGGATTACCGAGATCAAGGAAGGGTAATACGGGAATTTGGTTTGTGGTAGATAGACTTACTAAGAGCGCCCATTTCATACCCGTGAAGAGCAAGAGGACTGTTCCATGTCTAGCTTCAGTTTATATTCGAAAGATAGTTCGGTTGCATAGGAAACATGACGTATTCCATGTGTCACATTTGAGGAAGTGCCTACATGAGACCGCAGAGGCGGTAGAGCTGAGCTTGCTTAAAGAAGTAAAGGTAGAGCGTGATGTGATTATTCGACGAGCTCCTACCCGCATCCTTGGGTCAGAGATTAGGAAGTTGAGAAACAGAGAGGTTCGACTAGTCAAAGTGAAAAGGGGAGAAGGTGAGAGCAATGCTACTGGGGAGACAAAAGCGAAGATGCGTTCGTTATACCCATTCCTTTTTGAGGGTATGTCCTTTAAACGTCTCCTTTATCGTTTGTCTAGTGCTTATCTTATCTTTAGTATGTCCTCTCATTAGTACCTTTGACCTTTAGATAGGGTAAACCTATGGTTGAAACATGTGTTTGAGACATGTTATGTTTGATGGATGCGTGTGGATGCAAGTGGTTGCTAGTGGTTGCTCGTGGATGCATATACACACACTCTAGACACTAGATCGGCTCAATCACTTCATATTGCATATTGCATATAATTGTGTGTAAGTAGTTATATTTTTGGATGTATAATGATTGTGTTATCATATGGATGATGCATTTTGGTGAATGATTGTGCACTCATGTAGATATTGTATGTGTCGATAGGGTTCTCTCGCATACATAATGGATGCATGGCACTATCATGGTTTGCATATGTTCATACATTAGATAGGGAACATATACACACACTTTTTGCATATGCTCATACATCATTAGAAATTGTTTTAAGGACAATGGATGCCCGTGTTTGATGGATTGAGTAGATGGTTGTTTGGATGGTAGGATATGCATTCTCCTTAGCTTAGAGATTTCGGGGACGAAATCCTTTAAGGAGGGGAGAATGTAACACCCCGAATTTCGGTTAATGCTAAAATTCACTAATTACAGAATAAATAATCTCAGATGTGAGAATTGGGGGAAATGGGCTGCTTCATTGCGTTCGTCTCGGAAAAATACGCAAAATAGAGTCCGAGTTTTCGAGAATCGGAGTCCGTATGGCCCGGTTATGGCCCAATGAAGTTTACAGAAAATTCAAAGTTCAAAACATATTTAAAATTCAAGTTCAAATTTCGAAATTGGGGCCATTGGGCGCAGGGGGGAAAAATTCCCGCCTAGCTAGCCAGGTCGACAGCCCTGTCGACTGGGCAGTCGACTTGGCTAGGACCAAGTCGACAGCCCTGTCGACTTGGGTGTCGACAGGGGGTGCTCGGCCAGTTTGGCCTGGTGCACTATTTCAGGGTTTGGGCTGTGTTTTGGGGCTGGTTTCTGGAAGCTTCCGAGATCTGATAGTCCTAATCTAATTTAGGGTTAATCTAATGGCCTAAAACACTTGCCTAATCCTATAAATAAGACCCTAAGCTAGCCCTAAATGATCATAATCCTATACTCTAACTAAACTATGCCAAAATTTTCTATGATCATGGCCTCCACTCAAAGCCCTAGCCTCCATCCTCTTATAAAACTATTTCTATGAAGGCTTTCATGTTCATACAAGCATCTTTGAGTTGTATGAGTGATCATTAGCTTGCATTCATCATCAAGTTGCAAGCTTTATGTTCAAGGCTAGAGTTTTTGGGTGATTTTTGGCAAGGGTTTGCTTATGGGAGTTTAGTGGTGAGTTTCTATAGCCTTAATAATCAATTTTTAAATTGATTATGATAGGATATGATAAGATATGGCTATGTTTGTGGGTAAATGTGCTTATGCAAGTTTAGTATAGTGTATGTTGTGTGTTTTGCAGGTTTTATGCTATATGCAAGTTTAATGCTATGTTTTATGATGCTCACTTTGCAAAACACTATGTTGAACATTGATGCATATGTAACATGTTATGCAAACTATATGTGAGATTATATGCAAGTTATATGTAACATGTTATGCAAGTTATGTATTTGGTTTTATGCATGCTAAGTATTTGGTTTTGTGCATGCTAAGTATTTGGTTTTATGCAAGTTATGATGCAAGTTCATATGCAAGTTATGATGCAAGTTCATATGCAAGTTTGTCTCTTTTTATGATATGCATAATATATGCAAGTTTGCCTCTAAGTATGGCATGTTATGCAAGTTCATATGCAAGTTATGATGCAAGTTCATAAGCAAGTTATGATGCAAGTTCATATGCAAGTTATGATGCAAGTTCATATGCAAGTTATGATGCAAGTTCATATGCAAGTTTGCCTCTATGTATGACATAAGTACATGTGCAAGTTCATCCCTTTTAGACCTATGACATGTATACAAGTTGACACCTTTATGATAGGTCTATGACATGAACATTTAAGCAAGTTACCATCTTTATGACATATGTGATTCATGCAAGTTTGGGTTGGTTATTTATGCAAGTTGGGTTTATGGTCATATATACAAGTTGACACCTTTTAAACCCATGATAATGCTAATGATATGCTAAGTTGAACCCATTGTGTGTATGATGAATCTTCTCTTTTGAAGTATGTCATGTTAACGTATTTACGTGGGGACGATGGGGTAAAAATTAATGAACACATAAAATTGTGTGAAGTGGGTATGATTAAACATACCGTAAAGTGGATGGACATAATTGGGAATTTACCTATTAAGTTAGGTCTACCCATATTATGGAATTGGGAATTTACCTATTGAGTTAGGTCTACCCATATTCTTAAATATTTGTAATTAATTAGGGATAATTAATACAAATTATGGGGGTGATTAATTAGGTGTAATTAATCTACTAAGACACGAGGTTGGACCCTTTTGTAGCATAAGACTGCCCGGAACCGACCGGCAAATCCAGCGGCTACAAATGATTGGCCCAATGTGAGAGGTCTTAGTCATAAACTAAATACGTGACAAGTGTAAAGACACGAGGTTAGACTCTGTTATGGTGTAAGGCTGCCCGGAACCAACCGGCATATCCAGCTGCCATAAAAGACAGTCTAATGTGAGAGGTCTTTACAAAGGTTACGATCTTAATTAATTAAGAAACACTTAACCAAATTAGCATGTAGAGGGGCATGAGGGGTTAAGTGGGTGCCTTGGGTGGCATGTAGTAACTAGTGGGGGTGCCTGGGGTGGCATGAGGAAACTAGTGGGTTGCCTTGGGTGGCAATAGAAAATACGATTAGAATACTTAACCAAAGTGGAACATGTAATTAAACATGATTAAAGGGTTAAGTAAGTGCCTTGGGTGGCATGTGGGAATCAAGTAAGTGCCTTGGGTGGCATGCGGAAATCTAGTGGGTGCCTTAAGTGGCAATTGAAATATAATTAAATGACAAGCTTAAGTAGTAGCTTGTGGGGGCCTTAAGTGGCAATTGAAATATAATTAAATGACAAGCTTAAGTAGTAGCTTGTGGGGGCCTTAAGTGGCAATTGAAATATAATTAAATGACAAGCTTAAGTAGTAGCTTGTGGGGGCCTTAAGTGGCAATTGAAATATGATTAGATGACTTAACCAAACCTTAACATGTAAGTGGGCATGATTATAAAAGGGGTTAAGTGGGATGAACTAAATAAAATAGCAAGCTTAAGTAGTAGCTTGTGGGTGCCCATTTCAACCAATATCCCAAACGTATCTTTGTGGGCTCGACCCAAGTCGAGGACGGGACACGCATATTGGGCTTGACTATAAGAGGCCAAAATGGGGTAGCGGTGGCAACGCGAGTCCAACGGGTTTCATATGCGTGTGTGGACCCGGGCTGGTAGGTAAGACGTTGTTGCATCGTGTAGGTATAAGCCGTGCACCATTGATTATCGGGTTGCTACTTTGGGGAGTGATACACCCCACTGTGGGGCCAGCACGGGTATCTACGGTAGGGAGCCGATCGCTTGGGGGTAGTGGGTACACCTAGTGGAGATAGGGGCAGACGGCACCTATGTAGTCGGCTAGGGGTACAAGAAACTACTGGGTAAAATTACTAAGTACACTTAGTGGGATCAACCTTTAAGTAGGAATTACCCTTGGGTGGGTAGAACTGGTGTGGTGCAGTGTAGGAATTACCCTTGGGTGGGTAGATCTGGGGTGGTGCAATCTAGTAATTATCCTTGGGTGGATAAATGCGTCTTTTCGGTTATCTTAGTACATCCTGTGTTTAGTTGGCTACTTAGTGTAGTCATTATCCCCAGAGGTACCGTACCTTGTTTATATCATACCCTAATTACTTTATGATTGTATTGTTAGGGTTATAGGACTCACTCAGACTTATGTCTGACCCCGTTGTTTCTTTATCTTTTTCCCAATCCTCAGGTTTTCAGAGTGGGCCTAGCACTAGTGGGCTTTGATCAGACTGCTTTATCTATCTTTTGGAGCTTGGACCGTGGATGTAAAGCTCAGTTTATCTTTTCTATTATGGCTATTAGGTTATGTAGTGGGATTATGTACTTTTGTTTTTATTAGGATGGATATTATGTACTTGACTCTTATTTATGGTTTTGGTGTAACCAAACATGTTTTACTCTCCGCTGGAATGAAATGATGTTTTAAATTCTCAAGTATTACTTATATCTGTCTTGTTGTAATTTTTCTGTTCTATATTCACTTAAAATACTCCACCGATGTTATGGCATTCCCTTAGTGAGTGACCGTAGCGGGTGTGGGGTGTTACACTGGGTATCCATTTGATCATTAGAATCAGGAAATACTAGACCCGATAACGACTCCCTAAACAAAGGGCACAAGAATCAAAGCTTCTCAAAAGGGAAGTAGATAGTGAATTATAGATACATATTTCTCAAATAACAGATGTTGAACATGCTCATATGAGTCGTTAAAATGATAGCGTCTTGGATCTATAGTCAACCTAAGTTGATTGGTCGATTTCAAGCATTAACACAAATTTGAGTTAGAATACCATGACTGTGCAAATAGTATTTGATGAGTTTTGAACCGTTAGAAAAGATGGTCCTGGGCTAGTATTTTATTTAATGCAAAATGAGTTCGTTATAATTCATTTCTAACTAATTCGTTATCAACATGGACAATTGATAACGAGTATAAGTCCAAAATCATGCAAAAGTTTGTCTTAATTGCAGAACAGGTGGCTTGGGATGTACGAGTTCAAAACCAAAAAGATCGCCACAGTAAATATCTTTCGATCTTAGCATAAAAGCTTAAAGTACGACAGAAAAAATACAGTTCCATCACCGCATCGCAAATAAAAAATAGAGACATCAGACGCAAAATATCGTAAGACTGTTAAGCGAGGACCGACACTTGCATATACAACCGGTCTATAGCATAAGCACATAAAAGATAAATAGAAAAAATCAGATGAGAGAACTTCTTCTTTTCATCAATAAATCATTCCCCACCTTGAGCAGAAGGAGAAGTACCAGTCGTTTCTGCCTTGCCCCTAGGACTTGATAGTTCAACAATGATCTCATCCTAAGACTTAAGAGACTGAATAAGCGCAGCTTTGTCCTTCTCCAAAGTGGTGATGAGTTCAATATTCTCCATGTTCAGCCACTGGAGCTCGCAAGCAAAGGTGTTCCAGGCTCCTAATTTGCATGCATGGTATTGGCCAATTTCCTCAAACCGCTTTTCCATCCAAGTCCTAATAGCATCAAGTTGCGTCAATGAGTGATTCTTTAGAATGTCCAAATCTTCGGGGACTGTTCGCTTGTCGGACAGATGTATATCCATGTCAAATTGATTGAAGTTCACTCCTTGAAGACACTAGCCTTCGAAGCAATCAGCAAGCTCAGAGGTGTGTGGCCTGGAAGCGTAACTAGGCATGTCTATGATATATTTTAGCTCGGCCAAAGTGGGGGCAACAAGGGTAGTTTGAATTTCTGACATCAGAAGTTTTTCCAACCTACGGCGCTTGCGAGTTGTGTCCTCTCTCGAGGTCCCTTCGGTTCTTTTAGTTATCCTGCACGAATAGCAGTGTTAAGAAGTGAATAACAAACCAGAAAGTAGCTTATTCAAGATGTTTCAGATCATTCCTACCAACCTTAAGATTTTGGGTCATCCTGTATGGTATCGGACTCTAGGTCGTTCTAAACAACCAAGAAGCTTTAGGTCACTATAACAATCTGATTCCTCATGAAGTCTTTCTACTTCAAGTTTTTTGGGTTGTGAACGACCCAAAACTTCAAGGGTTTCGCGACCCAATGATGAGGACTGAAGTAACGACCTAAGACCTTGAGTTATCATAACGACCTAGAGTAGGGTCGTGGTCTAAAACCTGAAAGTGGTTGCGATGACCTAATTCAACATGAGCCATTACAAAACAACAACCTAAGATATACAACTGACAGGGACGTTTTAACTTTGAAAAGAATGGAAAGGCATGATACTGCAAGTTAAGGTCATCAATGAGCGAGGGAATTGAGCAAAATAACCATTCTAGTTTACATAACACTTAGCAATTAAAGCCATAATCGAATTGCGAGAATTTATGCATGAAAGTTAAGCCGAAACCATCACAAATAGGCAAGCTCAAGGTCACTTCATGCATCAACATTATCATCAAACGCCTGATTGAAATTGTACCAAACAATAATCCCACAAAGTCTGAAAACATCAAATTCAACTTAAAATGTATATGTACACACAGTAAGAGAAAAGCTTTGAATCACACCTGATTTTGGTGACGAGAAGTTTAAAATTTGATTATTAGACAGAGGGATTGTTTGGACTTCAATAACTTTGATGACGATGGGGATTAGAGAACTTAGCTGATCATGGCCGCCGTTAATGAGGTTTTCTAGCTTAAGTGAAGGTTTTAAGGGAATGATGACTTAAAGAGGAAATAAAAAAGGGGTTAAATAAATAAACCAAGTTTGCAGGGCCCCACAACAGTTTAATCCTAAGGAGAATACCAATGGACTCTTATCAATGCATGACCTAGAAGCCATAATGACTTAAGACCATGTTACGACCTAAGAAGCTGGACGACCTAAGGATAAAATACTTTAGGGACTCATACGGTCTGAAGGTCCTAGCGACCAAAAATATCAAACTACGTGCTAATTTCACCTAGTTCGAAGCCCATATTAATTTTAATAATCACGAACTTCGAGGGGCAAATGTTAACCCATAAAATATGTTCTAGAAAATAATGAGCATGTGTGGGTTGATATATGATTTTAGGTCGTTAGGCCCTTTGGGTCATTATGTTTTCTCTAACTCAATGAGCTCTTTTGTTCACATAAGTGCTTTAGGTCGTTACGCTATCTTGGGTCGTTCAGATAATATGAGGTGACCAGGAAGCTTTAGCTCGTTTGAGCATCTTAAGTCGTTGGGGGCATCTTGGCCCACTCAGATGCTACCTCACAGGGTTCTTGGGTCGCCAGCTCCTCAAATCGCCAGCTTGCTAAAGGTTCTAGCCCATTTCATCAAAGCCCAAACTACATCATCCTGGTTTAGTTCCTTCTAGGTGTGCTTGGGTCACCCCGATTTGTCCAAGCTCGCATCGCCTTAACCTAGCCTACTCCGCTCTTTTAAGTTCGTGCCGCCGCTTCTTAGACTGTAGAAACATTTCTCCTGTCCTTTAGCTCGCCCGACGACCTAAAAGAAGTACAAGAGAATTACAGGACCGCCACCTGACCTGAGTTCCACCTATAAATACTCCCCCCCATAATTCATATGGGGGGTGCGAATTTCATTCCTACAAGGAGGTGCTGCCAAATTCAGAGCTGGTCTACAACTTCGTTAATGACTTTCATGGATCTAACAATTCTTCTCCAACTTCGTGTGGATCAAATTCACATACTTACTCCAATTGGATTAAAGGACCTAGAATCTCATTCATAAGAAAGTTCTCCAACATCATTTCAAAGAATCCAAAACCTTCCTTCTCCAAGCTCTCTCTAAATTTGGATCTAAGTACAAAATCTCATAAAGACTTGGAAGAACACAAGAATGTTAGAGTGATCAAGGATTAATACATCCTCCATCACAAAGCAAGTGATCCCCTCTATCTGTCTGCCGAATTCAAGTGTAGCTAGATCATAAAAGAGAATATAGAGAAATGAATGTATGAGGGATTTCACGAATGTTGTAGAACAAAAATTTTATAATGAGAATTGATACTAAAGTGGATGTAGATTCATTTAGAATCGAACTACTATAAAAACTTCTTTGTCTTCACTCTATACTTTTTATTTTTTGATGGAATGGTTCCACATCTTAATCTTACCTAATCGATGAAGTGCAACGCTTGCACCTTTGGTGTTGATTCCAAATTTGAATCAAACAGTTGTAATTTGGGAATATAATGACATGCATACCTACTGTAATTTAGGAATATAATAATATGCATAAACCTATACTTGTTGTAATCTAGGGAATAAAATAAAAAGGGATAATATACATAACTTGTACCTGCTATAATTTGGGAAATGTAATTGAAAGGAATGTAATGCATATGTATAAACATGTTAGATTTGACTTAATACAGAAATTGAGTAAAGGGCATATTAAAATAATGTAAGTACCAGATGTAGGTTAGGTAAACTAAATTACTATAGTAATTGTACATATATCTGGGCATGTGTTTTGGGGAAGTGTTGTACACACCTAGTAACATGTAATATTACAACCATGCTTATTAATGAACCTAAACCTGCTAGGTTAAAACCTGTTTATTAATGAGCTAAGAGGTCTCTCGTTTTGCTGTTGTATCAGGTTTTGAGAACTCTTAAATCCTATTTACTTGGGAGTATAAGCCTAGGAGGTTTGGCTTGTTTCAATCTTGCTGTGTGGAACCCATATCAGTAAATACCCCTGCTGGTATTTTGTTATAGGGCCTCGCACTAGGTAGGGGCCAGAGCATGCTTAATTGAACTGGATAGTAAGTGGTTCAAACGGGGAAGGTGGGTATGGGCGTGTTCCGGCGGAGTCATGAGCATGCATGAGTCCGATTAGGGAAACTAAGCCACTGTAACACCAGTAAATAGGTCTGTGTTATATAAGTTGATGGGTTAGCGAGTGATACACCTACTACCAGGGATGAACAGGGTATTTACATATTAGGGAGCCGCTCGCATGGGTAGTAATTATGGTACACCTAATCCTATAATTATGTAATAAGGGTAATTCCTAATCCTATTATATAATTCGGATACACCTAGTCTTGTTGTTTCTGCTAAGTAATTATGTTAACGCCTAATCTTATTGTACTAGTATCGGTGTAGACACAACCTGTTTTTAGGATATAAATGTGAAGCATTACTCGATCACTGCTATTCCTGTTTATCCAGTTTATATGGCACTGTGCTTTCTCATCCATCTTGTTTACCTGTCTCAGTATCTCTATTTTATGCATATTTCAAAGTCACTGGAAATCGCCAGACTTTATGTTTGACCCTTTTTGTTTTTCGCCTCTTTCTTCCCACCCCCCAAGTACTCAGAGTGGTAACACTCCTCAGTGATTCGGGCTTTCTCTTTCAGCTTGGATCTGGACTTTCTGAGATGTACGGCTTTGACTCACTTTCGACTTTGTTATGGCTTGCTACGAGGGATATGGTTCTATATTATGGCACTATGTTATTTTGCTTTATGAGACAAATTTGAGATATTTGTTTTGATGTAACTGGTTTGATGATGTAACTTGTTTTGAGACTATGTTTTATTTTCAATAATAAAGTTGAAATTTCCGATGCTTATTGTTAGATCCAAAAATGGCTCTAACACTCAAATTAGCAATAATTCTAATAAAATGAGATCAAAAAGTAAAGGGGAACACATGATTTATAGTGGTTCAGCGTTAAAGAGCCTACGTCCACTTTCTACTCTTTGGATTGATGATTTGAATGCAAATACAGCAGTAATTCTCACTCAATTTCACACATACAATGCATGGACTCACTCAATCTCCTCTAAAATGTACTTTAAAAGATTTTTAAAATCTCCTCTAAATTCACTCAAGAGGGTCTCAATTTCGAAATTGCCAAAAGATCCTCTCCAATGAGCCCTGAAGGTGTGTTTATAGGTGAAAAGTGTCTCTGTATTGGCTTCGGTTCGGATATACGTGGCCTTCATCCCATGAAAGTCAGGTTCGGATAAAATATGATGGTGACAACACATCAGGTTAGCGGGCGAACGTGGGTGAGTGGATGTGCAACCGCTCCGAGTCTTCAGCGAGTAGTGGGTCACAACCGTTATTGCTTCCATCCTCTGAGTTTGGATCGGGTCGGAAGTGGAAGTGTAAGTGAGGGGTACGGGTCGGTGTTCACCGATCCAATCTGATTCTGCTAAGATTTTTCCACTTCCAGCTCCTCATTATTTTGCCTTTGTTAGAGACTATCGATCCGATCTGGGATTCAAGGGTAGGTTCTTTTAGTTAACATCCTTCATAATTGATCTTCTAACTTTGTGTAGCCTAGTTCACAAAGTAGGCTAACATTTTGCCACCTCGAAGTACGCGTCTATTGAAGATAGGGTGTGCTTCAAAATTTCCTGTCTTTCGGTTTTAGAATAAAAATCAACCAACAGTTGCTTCCATTCATTTGTGGAGATGTGTTGTTTCATCAAGTCACATCTTTACTTGTCTACAAATACATTATGGGACGTATGGATTGCTTTTGTTGTGTTAAAACAACCCTGAGAACTCTGTTTAGTATTCAAGCAGCTCCTATAGGTACGCTTTTAAAATTTGTTCTAGTAATTTTTTCTTGAATTCATCTCATGTGTTAGACTAGCATTATTGGACGTACTTTGATTTAGATCGATCCTATCAGACCCGAATCATATTCCAAACATCACCACGCAGGCGGACTGGACAGCTTCACGCGGGTTGGGCTTCACCACTGGATGGATCAGTTTAAGTGCTGGGGGCCCACGTGAATACTAACAGCCCCTATCTTTGTATAAATTTGCAAAAATCCTCTTTTTCCTCTTTACTTTTCGCTGCCTTCTTCTTTATTACTCAACGCAAACCGTAGCCCCCAAATCTTATAATTCCCTTTAATCTTCCAATCAAATTAACAGACAGGTGGGGTCCCAATTCTTTCATTAAACCCGTTTTAATCGATTCTAATCTGAATTTATAAGTAAATTTAAATGATTTAGCTAGCTGTCACATCAATTTCAATGCTGAGCCTCCTGTCTCCTCGCCATCGTTGCTGGCAGTTTAGTCACCGCTTCGAGGTGGCTATGGAGAAGGTCGCAGCTGGCGTTGGACATGTTGATTCATTTGAACTCGGTTGTAAGTGGGTTTTTGAGGGAAATAGGTTATATGCTGTTGAAGAGGCAGGAAGGAAGAAGAAAAGAAGGGGATCAAATCTTGGTAGAATGGAAAATTCTGGAGTAGTTGGATTTTGGCTCGAGTCGTCGGTACAGTTCGAAGAAGGCGACAGTAATTACAGGGGAAAGTCAGATTGGATGGAGAGGTTTTAGGGTGTGGGCATTGTTGGGTTCAGTTCGTGGTTCTGGTATCCAATCTGATCCAATCCCAATCAGTCCACACACCTGATCCGATCCACTCTAGAATGACGATAGAACCAACGTGCCTCCACTTGCATATATTCGGTCCAAACCGGATTGTTTAAAGAACCAATTCCTGACCCAAACCAATCTGTCTGCAGGACACGAGTTGTTGTTCCGAACCATATGAGGCCTTACCTTACGACTTGAATCCTTTTCTTCGTAGATGCCCGATCTGAACTGAACATCCAACATGGAGCATAAATGAACTTAATTCGATCTAACCAAGATTTAAACATTACTTGCCAACAAAGGGACAGTTAGGATAGAGCCTTTTTAGCTAGACTTTGTAGATTTGGCTAACACGCAACTTTGCTTCATGCTCCCTTTAATTAATGCTGACTTCTTATTTTTTCACTTTAGCACTGCATTCACAATTTAGTTCACGCACATACACAGAGGGACATGGGGAACTTTACTCTAATCCTTGCTATTGTTTCTTCAATAGTACACCAGATATGACCGAGAGACGCTTATCTAGATTAGCAGAAAGAAGAGAAGTTGTGGGACATCTAAGAATCCTATCACTAAGGATATATTTTCTACTTCCGATCCAGACTGGGATAATGAAGGCCCGGATTATGAAATGGGGACTCAGGATAGTGAAGCATCGTCTGGGGGTAATGTTTGCCTAGGCAAGGAAGAAGAAGGAGGGGTAGGAGATAACTGCACCCCTGACGAATTTAGGGATGCAGTTATCTTGGAATCGCCTAAAGACTCAGTCGAATCGACAATTGATAATGACAGACTTACCAGGATATGCTTAAAACACGGGATTCTTCGAAGAGATACTAAGGTGCCATCTAAAACAGATCTTCCTCATAATCCACCGGAAGGGTATATGGCCATCACCAGACTAATGTGTCTTGTTGGAGCAATACCTCCATTCCCACCCTTTATCGTCAATTTTTTGAGACAGTTAAGGATTGCCCCCATGCAACTTCTTCCCAACTCTTACGCCTATTTGTATACTCTGTATATAGCTTATAAAGAAATTCTTGGTGAAGAGTTAACTTTCGAAGATGTTCAATTCTTTTACAACTTTAAGCATCGAAACAATGACACCCCGTCCTTCGTATATTTTGAATCAGTGCCGAAAAGAAAAATTATCACTGTCATGTTTAGTAGTAATGCTAGGGATCCAAAATTCGAATGGTTTTATATAAAGCAACAACCCGGGTGTGCCAGAAGATGGATCAAATCAAGTAGGGACTTAGACTTTTTTGAGTTTCAGTTCCATCCTTTATCTTACATTTATTAAGCGTTGCTTGTTTTCTCTTTACAGTTCCTAATCCTCCACAAGAGAAGCTTCCCATACAATTTGATCGTTTGAATCGATTACTCAATGGTGACCAAAAGTTCTTAACCACTAAGGATTGTTTGGTGGATGAATATCTGCACCGGCGCCGTCTACTTGCCATAACTCGTAGCATAGGACATGGAGAAGGCCCTTATGTGTACATACCCCTAGTTGATATTATTCCTGAGATGGAAGATAGCTCGAAAAGTCCAACAGTACCCCTTAGGGACCCTCGTTCTCCATCTTCGACTTATAATGATGAACTAGCGATCATAGCTGAGAAGGACAGAGATAAATATAACACTCCTGAAGACGTAGCTACCCCTGAGAGGCCAATTTCTCCAAAGGAGTTACCATCAGTCATTCCTTTAGGAGATAAGACTACACTTGATGACCCTATATATCGAGATTTAGCAGATCTTCCTTTACCCGAAATCTTTTATACTGCAGATGATTTTGCAACTAATCCTCTTACCCTCACTTCTGAGGAAGAGGTTACTCCTGTGAAGTCCAGGGAGACTACACATATCGGCCTCGGTCTGGCCTCTGGTCTGTTTGGGGGGAATCACCACTTTAGGAAACACACTGCACTCTAGTACTGCACGTCACAACACTTGAGTTTTATGTTAATGTTGACTCTAATATTCATTCATTTCTCCTTATAGGTCAAATGGTGAGGCAGCAATATTATATGTGAGATGTTCGTTCGAGTATGCCCCCAATGGATCTCGACGAGAGGCATGATCGGCATGAGAATAGGGGAAGAGATGACAGGAGGGATCGACCTCCAAGGCCCTATCGGTCTTCCCGTTCTCGATCCCCACACCATAAAGACTCAGACAAATGCAATAATCAGCCTTCACATCATGAGAAGGATAAATACAGCGCTAAGCCTCCTGCTCCATCTAACGGCAAGACTCCTTAAGATGGTACCTCAAAAAGGGTTCCCGATCCAAAGGAGAAACAACTAGAATCGGGAAACGATGCAGGAAAGAGCCGACCCACCGTGAAGATATCTCTTCGTACTATTGACATAACTACCACAAGACCGGTTATTCTTAATGATGATAACCATGCCAGACTGGAAGTTCTGAGGCAGCAATTTACTGAACACCATTTTGGGCATATGCACTTTGTCCCAAAACTCATACCGGTAAAACCTGATTAGGCCAACGATGTCAAAGCTACTATAGTCTTTATAGACGAGCAATATAGGGAGATGAAAAAGTATGCAATGACCCTCTCTAAAATTATTAGCGATCTGGTGGCAGGTGTAAAAACTATGGCTGATGCCGCCGAGTATGATGCAAGTGCTATTGAAAATTCTGTGAGAGACTTGGTGGATTCCCAGGCTAAACTTGCTCTCGCACGACGTGGCGCAGATAGTTATAAGGGGAAACTAGAAGAATTACAAAAACGCTATCATTCCGAGCTTGAGTCCCATAGTCAAGAGCGAATTGATTTAAAGAAGCAAGCTGAGGATGCTAAATCTGAGAGTACTCGTCTCGCCCAAGAGAAAGCAGACTTAGCCAAAAAGAACGCAGAGCTTGAGGCTCAGTTACTGGAAGCTGAAACGAGGGTGGATCCTGCTGAAGGAAATGTAAATATAGCTTTGTAGTAAGTTGAGGGAGTCAACAAACAGCTGAAAGGCGCTCAAAGGGAGCTAGACGAGAGAGGTGAAACTATGGTTGGATTTTTTTTCTCAGGTGATTCGTCACTGATATCTTGCTTGGCTTAAGGACTATCCTCTTACCCTTGTGTATGCATGGGACCAATTGGTCGAGTTGGAAAAACCAGAACATGGGGTTGACTCAATTGATGAGGACAAGCTGATGGAGAAGTACTTAAGAGGTGAAGAAACAACCCGCTTAGTTGAAGGGCGAAAACTTATCATTGCTTCTATGGAGGAGGAAAGACGTCAAGCCAAGGGAAAGGATACCATTGAAACTGGTTCGTCTTCTGCTACAGTCGAAACTGCTGTAGTAGAGGGGTATGATCCAGAAAGGCCAGAGATCCCCAAGGCTTCTTCCCTACCTTCTACTGCTGGATTGAATCCCGAAGTCCCTGCTACTCAAGTTGAGAAATATGCTGAGGGTATTTCTACTTTTCACCTCAATTTGCCAAAGCTATTTCAACCTTTCGTCACATTATTGGACAAGCAATTGAAAGTCCCGCATTTTCTACTGAGTTAATAACTATTACCTCTCGTCCTATAGGTACCAAGTTAACTGATAAAATCGACGACTCACAGAAGACAACCCAGGTGAAGGGTCCACTAGAGAAACTCGGGAGAAGCGAGATGAAGTCACTGTCTCCAAATCTAGAATAGGAGTCGAGGACAAGAAAGATGAGGTTACTGACAAAGCTCCCATTCCCCATATCACCAAGACTTCTGACTATGGGGACATGATAGTTGCTCTGATAGATGATGATGGTGATGAGGGACATGAAGAGGGTGACTGGAGCTTCGGGGAACGCCGATGACATGTCTTTGGCCGAGATAAAGGCCAAACATGACAAGCGCATGCAGGTGAAAGTCAAGGAAACAAACCCCGAAAGTTTCAAGCCTCTCGCTGTGGTGCCTCCTGGATCAAGGTTAGTTGTCAAACTTTCAACTGATCAATTACGGAGGAACTTGCTAAAAAATCTTCTGTTAATCCCAGTGCTCCAATTCCTGGGAAGAAATATGTGGACTCCGGCACCCCAATTTCAGAGAAGAAGAAGCAAAAATGTATCATTAGTGAAGCTGACAAAGAGGAGAAAGAAAAGCTTAAGTCTGTCAAGAAAGCAAATTCTACTCCAAAGCCCAATTGAATAGTGGCTTTGTCCTTTGTTTTATTTTATCTCCTGGTCCGTTGTTGTTGTGGCGAGCGTGGCCCTCGCATCTTTTGTCTAGCTTTCCTGTGTAAATCCACGTACTTGTGAATAAAGTAATTTATTTCCTGCAACGTCAAATGTCTGCAAATTCATTATTTAAGCAAGAATGCAAATAAACAACATGTCCTATTATAATTGTACAATAAAGCCATCATTACTAGACAGTAGACAATATACATTGGGGACATGTATGTTATGTCCCCAATTAATCTTGAAAAGAATGACTGGCCAAGGCTTGTTTGGGATTGATTAAACTTGCCGTTCAGTTGCCCCCAATTCTCTGGCGGGGCAAACTTTCATTTGTCGTTGATGCTTATCCTTTTAGCACCTTTATACTCTCCTGTCTCATAACGAGGTTGGAGTAACATTGAGGCGGTCTCTTATTGAGGTGCACCTTCATGCCTCAAGGGACGTCGTCTTCCCATCCCTTATACTCTCTCTCATTCCATGAGAGTTAGAGTTAGGAACGTTGTCTTCCCATTCCTTCCATCATGTTATGCAAACGGTCGTTTCGTTTGCTCCTGCACTAGAATTTCTCTTAATTTTTTTAATCTTAATTTAATGTTTAGCATTTCATGATTAGAACAGAACGATCACAGAACATAAGAATAGTGCAGGAAAGTAAATGACACACGATGTTTTATATTGGTTCAGCTAAGTCGTAGCCTACATCCACTTTATAATCCTTTGTTCATATAAACAGACTTTTCAAGGCAAGTCATGTCTCTTTACATAGTTTATAAAAAACGAAAGAAATCAATACATACTTAACTCAGATATCGCCGCAAATGATGAGCACTCCAAGCTCCAGGGATCTCTTTGCCATCCACAGTCGTTAACTTAAAGGTTCCCGTATCAAGCTTCCGTTGGATGACATAAGGTCCTTCCCACTTTGGACCCAATTGGGTTGGAGGCGGGAAGACTCGTTTCAATACTAAGTCCCCTGGTTCGAAGGTCCTAGTACGAACCTTTCTGTCATAATAACGTGCTACTTGGCATCGATGCCTTGAAGCACACAAGTTTGTATCATCTCTTTTTTCTTCAACCATGTCGAGGGACTCTAGTAGGAGTGCTCTATTCATCATTGGATCATAGTATGTTACCCTATGAGAGAGGACTTCGAGCTCCACCGGGATTACTGCCTCCGATCCAAAATAGAGTGAAAAAGGAGTATGACCAGTTGCCGTTTTAAAGGTTGTTCTATATGCCCACAAAGCTAGCTGTAACTCATCAACCACTTGGCTTTGGCCCGCTCCAACCGCTTCTTAAGAATAGATTTAATAACTTTATTTATTGCTTCAACTTGTCCATTTGACAGCGGGTGAGCTATAGCGGTATGCCTTTTATCAATCTTGTATTTCTGTCAGAAGTTTTTAAATTCAGCACTGTCGAATTGGGTTCCATTATCAGTTACGATGGTCTTCGGTATCCCAAATTGGCAAATGTAACACCCTGTATGTTGAATAACTAGCTATAATATAAAACAGGGCAGAATTAAATTTAAAAATCTGAATCAGGGGAAACAGGCTATGCCATTGCGTTTATCTCGGAAAAATACGCGAAATAGAGTCCGAGTTTTCGAAAATCGGAATCCGTATGACCCCGATAAGGCCCAAGGAAGTTTGCAGAAATTTAAAAACAAATTTTAAAACAAAAATTTCAAATTTCAGAAGTGGCGGGAAAAATCCCGCCAGGACCCAAGGGGTCGACCTGGGGGTCGACTGGGGAGTCGACCCTAGGGTCGACCTGGGAGTCGACCTCCCTGGTCGAGCCCAGGTGACCTGGGTGCACCTGCTTGTCTTTTGGGCTGTGTTTAAGTGGCTAGGACGTGATCTGACGGCTCTAATCTAATTTAGGGTTAATCTAATGGCCTAAAACACCTAACTACTCTATAAATACACCCTAAGACTACCCTAATTCATACTAAAAATAGAAACAATGCCGTCATGCCGTCAAAATGCAACTTGAAGGAGCCTCCATCAATTTGTAGAAGAAGATAGCAACTCAAATCAATCACTAATCAACTCTAGCAACTTAATCTTCTTCTTAGGAGTGCTAATCAACAAGTAGTGAGTTTTCTATAGCCTTAATGACCAATTATTGAAATGATTATGATAGGATATAATGAGGTTATGGCTATGAATCTGGATCAATGCAAGTTATGCAAGTTGTATGCTATGTGTTAATGATGTTATGCATGTTATGCAAGTTATGTGCTATGTGTTAATGATGTTATGCATGCCATGCAAGTTATATGCTATGTGTTTGTGATATTATGCAAGTTATGCAAGTAATATGCTACATGTTTGAGATGCGATGTAAGTTATGCAAGCCATATGTTACATGTTCATGATGTTATGCAAGTTATGCAAGTCACAAGTTACATGTTCATGATGTTATGCAAGTTATGCAAGCTATATGCTATATGATCATGATGTTATGCAAGTTATGCAAGTGTTCATGATGCTAGTTGCTATGATAAACATTGATCCACTATGACACCATAATTATGCAAGTTGGGTGTATGATGATATGCAAGTTCATGTATGATATGTATGCAAGTTTGGTGTATGATAATATGCAAGTTCACATATGACATGTTATGCAAGTATGATGTTTGATTATATGCAAGTGACATGTGCAAGTTTACACCTTAGTATGATATGCATACATATGCAAGTTAACCCCTTTACATGTCATACATACATATGCAAGTTTACCCCTTTGTATGACATAAGAAACTTATGCAAGTTAACCTCTTTATGACATATGTGATTCATGCAAGTTTGGGTTGATTATTTTGGGTTTGATGCTATATGCATGTTGACACCTTAAAACCCATGTTGATGCTAATGTGTTATGCAAGTTGAACCCATTGTATTTGTGATGAATCTTCCCTTTTATGTCATGTTAGCGAATTACGTGGGGAACGATGGGGTTAATAAACATGCTAATGAAATTGTGTGAAGTTGGTATGATTATGCATACCACAAAGTGGATGGACATAATTGAGCCAATTATGTACATCATTAAAATTGGAATTAATTAGGGAAAATTAATTCGGGGGTGATTAATTAGGTGTAATTAATCGACTAAGACACGAGGTTGGACCCTTTTGTAGCATAAGACTGCCCGGAACCGACCGGCAAATCCAGCGGCTACAAATGATTGGCCCAATGTGAGAGGTCTTAGGCACACACCATATACGTGACAAGTGTATAGACACGAGGTTAGACTCGGTTATGGCGTAAGGCTGCCCGGACCCAACCGGCAAATCCAGCTGCCATAAAAGATAGTCTAATGTGAGAGGTCTTTACAATGGTTACGTTCTTAATCAGTTAAGAAACACTTAACCAGATAAGCATGTAGTGGGCATGAGGAAATCTAGTGGGTTGCCTTGGGTGGCATGTGGAAATCAAGTGCGTGCCTTGGGTGGCATGAGGAAATCTAGTGGGTTGCCTTGGGTGGCATGTGGAAATCAAGTGGGTGCCTTGGGTGGCATGAGGAAATCTAGTGGGTTGCCTTGGGTGGCACTAGAAAATACGATTAGATGACTTAACCAAGTGGAAACATGTAATTAAACATGATTAAAGGGTTAAGTGGGATGCACTAGATAAATTGACAAGCTTAGGTGGTAGCTTGTGGGGGCCCATTTCAACCAGTAACCCATATGTATCTTATTGGGCTCGACCCATGTCGAGGACGGGACACGCGTACTGGGCTTGATTATAAGAGGCCAAAACGGGGTAGCGGTGGCAACGCGAGTCCAACGGGTTTCATATGCGTGTGTGGACCCGGGCTGGTAGGTAAGACGTTGTTGCATCGTGTAGATATAAGCCGTGCACCATTTGTTGTATCGGGTTGCCACTTTGGGGAGTGATACACCCCATTGTGGGGCCAACACGGGTATCTACGGTAGGGAGCCGATCGCTTGGGAGTAGTGGGTACACCTAGTGGAGATAGGGGCAGACGGCACCTATGTAGTCAGCTAGGGGTACACGAAACTACTGGGTAAATTTTCTAAGTCCTTGGGAGGGATCAACCTTTAAGTAGGAATGACTGGTGTGGTGCAGTTAGTAATTATCCTTGGGTGGGTAGATGCGTCTTTACCGTTATCTTAGTTTATCCTATGTCTAGTTGGCTACTTAGTGTAGTCATTTATCCCCAGTCATCCCATGCCAAGTTTATATCATACCCTAATTACTTTAATGATTGTGTTGTTAAAGTTATAGGGCTCACTCAGACTTATGTCTGACCCCGTTGTTTTTATCTTTTTCCCCCTCAGGTCCTCAGGTTGGGCCTAGCACTAGTGGGCTTTGATCAGACTTCTTTATCTATCTCTTGGAGCTTGGACCGTGATGTAAAGCCCAACTTATCTTTTCTTTTATGGCTATTGTTTATGTAGAGGGATTATGTACTTATGTTTTTATCAGGATGGATATTTAGTACTTGACTCTTTATGGTGTTGTAACTAAACATGTTTACCTTCTGCTGCTATGAAATGATGTTTTAGATTTTCAAGTATTTATATCTGTCTTTTGTAATTTTTCTGTTCTATATTCACTTAAAATGCTCCACCGAAACTAAGGCATTCCCTTAGTGAGTGACCTTAGCGGGTGTGGGGTGTTACAACAAATGATGTTTCTAACCACAAAACTTATCACCTTCCTTGTCGTGATTGTGGTTAAGGGTTCGACTTCCACCCACTTCGTGAAATAATCCATGGCGACGATTGTGTACTTTGCTCCTCCTTTGGCATTGGGCAAAACTACAATAATATCAATTCCCAACATGGCAAACAGCCATGGGCTTACCATTGACTTAAGCTGAGTCGGAAGTGCTTTGGGAATTTTAGCGAACCTTTGACATTTTTCGCAGCATCGTGAGTAATCAGCCGCATCTTTATTCACGGTAGGCCAAAAATATCCGTACCGCAATACTTTTTTTGCCAAGGTTTGACCCTCGGTGTGGTCCTCACACTCACCTTCATGTACTTATTGCAGTACACGCTTGGTGTCGTCGTGTGCTGTACACCGTAATAGGGGCATTAAAGCCTTGGCGATAAAGGACGTCGTCCTGTAAAACGTATCTTGCAGCTTTACATTTTACAACTCGTCTCTTGCTCTTCTTTGATGGGAGTATTTCACTCTTGAGGAAGCTCTTTATTGGTGTCATCCATGACTCCCTCTCTGGCTCAGTTTCCAAGGCTAGTTCAATTTCCATTAAGTCGAAGCTTGGCGATTCTAGTATCTCTATCGGAACCATCTCAGTTTCCTCTGGGTTATCAAAACTCGCTAGCTTAGCCAGTCCATCCGCCTTCTGATTTTCCGCTCTTGGAATGTGTGTGATATAATAATGTTCCAAGTTGCCTAGCAGCTCTTCCACTTTTCCCAGATAAGTAACAAGCCGAGGTCCCTTGGTCACAAATTCCTTCCGAACTTGGCAAACAACTATCTTGGAGTCACAGAATATGTCCAGTGTTCTTACTCTTAACTCCTTAGCGAGTTTCAGCCTGGCAATCAGGACCTCATACCCAGAATCATTATTAGTGGCAGAAAACTCCAATCGCAGGGCATAGTAAATGGATCGTCCTTCAGGAGTGATCAAAACAACTCCGGCGCCGGATCTTCGATCATTTTTAGCCCCATCCGTATATAGCTTCCATGGACTAAGCTCTAACTCATGTTCAAATGCAACAACCATGTCATCCACCATTTCTTCTCCGGGGATCATGAATTCTGCTATGAATTCGGCTAAGGCGTGCCCCCTTATTGATCTCCGTGGTTGAAAATTCAAATTGAATTGGCTCAACTCGATATTCCACTTAAGTAATCGCCCCAATGCTTCGGGTCTTTGCAACACTTGTCTTAAAGGTTGATTAGTGTATACAACTATCGCATGAGCTTGAAAGTAATGACGGAGCTTTTGGGAAGCAAACAAGAGACTATAAGCAAGCTTTTCCATTCTTGGATAATTACGCTCTGCAATGGCTAGTTTCTTGCTTACGTAGTATACAGGCCTTTGGACCTTGTCTTCTTCACGCACCAATGCTGTGCTGATAGCATGAGACGACACCGCCAGATAGATGAACAAATCCTCATGTTCCACAGGTTTTGACAATATCGGAGGCTTCTCTAATAAGTCCAATAAATTTTGGAAAGCTTCCACACAATCGGGAGTCCACTCGAAGTTACGTTTCCCTCGTTTTATCAAATCGAAGAAAGGGACACACTTATCCGCAAATTTGGAGATAAACCTGCTTAATGCAGCAACTTTTCCTGCCAGGCTTTGAACGTCCTTAATCTTCTGTGGCTCTTCAATATTCCTTATTACTACTATCTAACTAGGATTTATCTCAATCCCTCGAGAACTCACAATGAACTCGAGGAATTTCCCTGATGCTACTCCAAATAAGCATTTTAGAGGGTTCAACTTCACCCCATACCTTCGCAGAATGCCAACCAACTCTGCCAAGTATTTTGTATGATCGGGAGACTATCTAGACTTCACAAGTATGTCCACGTAGACTTCCATGGTTTTTTCAATTTGATTATAGAACATGCGGTTGACCAAGCGTTGATATGTGGCTCTTGTATTCTTTAATCCAAATGGCATTACCACATAACAATATAACCCCAAGTCTGTGATGAAACTTGTGTGCTCTTGATCTGGTATATGCATGGGAATTTGGTTGTATCCCGAACATGCATCCATAAAGATAGGAGCTCGTGTCCGGCCGTTGAGTCCACCAGTTGATCAATCTGGGAAGAGGAAAGCTATATTTCGGACAAGCCTTGTTGAAGTCAGAGAAGTCAATGCATGTTCGCCACTTCCCGTTAGATTTTTTGACCACAACAGGATATGATATCCAGTCGGGATATTTTGAGTCCTTGATGAATCCATTATCCTTTAATTTCTCCACTTCTTCCTTCATGACTGATGACCGCTCCGGGCCTAACATCCACCTCTTTTGCTTGACCGATAGGTGTTTTGGATTGATACTCAAAGAGTGGCTCATAATAGCAGGCGATATCCCACACATGTCAGCGTGAGTCCAGGCAAACACATCCAGATTTGCCTTCAAAAATTCAGCCAACTCTTTCGCTCGAATTGGATCTAGCTGCGATCCAATCTTCAATACTTTTGTCGAATCCGCATCGTCAATGGAGATGTCCACTATCGTTTCATTAGGATTCGCCTTTTGGTCCTCAGGTTCCCTATCCTCTCTGGGATCTATATCCTCAAGTGCATCTTCAGGCGACTCTTTTGAGGCTGGACCACTTAATTGCTATGTTGAATTTTACTTCGAAGAGGGAGAAGTACGTTGGGTTCTATATTCAACCCCTTCATTAGCATCTTCAACTCTGTCATGTAGCAAGCTCGTCCCATAGCTTGATCACCTCTCATCACTCCTGCTACTGCGTTAGTTGGGAATTTAAGCAGTGGCACCATGGTGCAATACATGCCCTAAACTCTGCGAGGGAAGGTCGACCAAGAAGGCATTATGGGGTGACTCAACATCCAAAACTACAAATGGTAGGATTCTCACTCTCTGGCGATCTCCTTGTCCTAGCGTCACTGGTAATTCTACATATCCCATCGGAGCCGTCGATGCCCCATTGAAGCCCCGTATCCATCCTTCGCAGGGCTTCAAGTCTTTCGCTTCGAGTCTCATTTGTTCAAAGGCTTTCTTAAAGAGGATATTGACTGAGCTTCCGTTATCCACCAACACCGTATGGACTAAAGAGGGGCCGATGGCTGTAGTAATTACCAGTGGGTCTTCAGTGGGTGATTGAATTCCAGTATCATCTCTACCAACGAATATGACGTCATCTGACATCGTCTTTTGTTGTTTCATTAGAGTGACGTCTTCAAGGTTACTGCGTTCTCCTACTTCGAAGTGCATGGCGGCATTAACATACTGATCCATTGCTTTGAAACTATGGCTAGCTAGATGGGGCCCACCTATAATGGTATTGATAATGATCCCTTTACCTTTCTGTTGGGCTGGGGATTTGGAAGTAGACTGATTTTGGTTCGGGGCTTGCCCTCCTTGCCCCCTGTCTTGTGCGGCAACCTTGTACTCGTCTAACTTCCCTTCCCGCAGCAATTTCTCAACTACATCTCTCAAATGGCAGCATTCGTTGGTAGAATGACCATCAGTTCCATGGAACAAACAAAACTTTCCTGTAGCGATCTCTTTTTCGGTTGAGTCTCTGGGTGGTGGTTTTTTATATTGTAATACGTTGTAAGTATCCAGGTAGATATTTTCCAATGTGTCACTCAGTGGCGAAGAGTTCTCAAAAGTTTGGAATCGAGGTCTTTTGCTGGAGTTGTTCCCTCGAATCCTATTTCTCCTATTGTCGTTGCCATTCCTGTCGGTATTGCCTTCGTTCTTGTTGCCGATGTTCACCTCAACCGTTCATGAGCTATCATCAGACTGCTTTACTGCGACGTTGCTTTGAATATCTTCCTTAGAAGCCCCTTCGACTTTCTTTTTCTATTTGCATAGGCTTCCTCTCGTCTCAAGTGAATATTGGCTTTTTCGTAGAACAATTCCCTAGTAGGGGCGATTTTCCAGACAAGTAATCCCCGAATTCCGTGTCAGGGTCGACTCCTTCTATTAAGGCCATCAGATTGGTAAGTTTGTGAGGGTCACTGACTTTGGTAATAGCAAGGTTGAAACGATCTAAATATGACTTTAAAGATTCACCTGGAGCCAGTTTAATCCTTGACAATTCAATGACGCTTTTTGATTTTCTAGCATGAAGTCGAAACTGGTTCATAAAGCGCTCACTTAGTTCTTTAAAGGTTGATATCGACCGTGGAAGGAGTCGAATGAACCACATCAGCGCTACGTCTTCTAGATAAATGGGGAAGGCTTTGCATTTTACAGCGTCTGGAGCTGCTGCGGCATTCATGAACCATGCATATCTCATCAGATGTTGTCCTGGGTTGGTTCTCCCTGAATACCTATCCATTTGTGGCAAGTTAAATCGTCGAGGGAATTGGAAGTCCAATATATCATCCGTACAAGGGGTGTGACTTTGTTCAATGCTCCAGTCCTCATTGGTGTAGTGTCGGCTTTTAGACATGATTTGGTGCACCATCGCCCATACATCTGCGTTCATTGATGTAGGCTCTCTGGCCCTAATGTTCGGATTACCCATATGCTCCTGATTAGGTGATGTCCTCTTGTTTCTAGCGGCAGCTGCTCTACTTTGTTCCCTACGTTCTCGGTCAATCACGGGAGGTAGGGGTTGGAGGAGTTGTCCTTGTGTGGGATTAATAATATTAGGATCCCTGGAAAGAACGTGAGATCCATGCATGGGCAGCAACATAGGTTCTCTTAAGCTCGGGTCATTAGGTCCTAACACCCGAGCAACATCTTCACGAGATCCCAAAGATCCAAAGGTCAACTGATCAATATTTTCAGGCCATTCAAGTGGCCTTCTTTCACGAGGGCGCTCTTCATCCGAAGATGACGACTGGTCTGCTGCAAGGCGGCAAGTTGGAGAGGGTGTCTTCTGCCTACGAAGCTCGTTGATTTCCCTACACATAGTGATCATGTTCTCTTGCGTACGAAGATTGTCACTCTTATGAGATTCCAAAGCATCCCTAGTACTTTCAAGCATATCTAGGAGGCGCGAAAAGTCTCTGTGTGTAACTGGTGCAGATGGAACGGGTTGTTCACTAGTTGTCGCAACTGGTATCGGAGCGTTGGTGGGTGCTCGAGTAGAGGTACCAGCTTCAGCCATGCTCGAATCGGATCGGAGTAGGGAAGTGGAATCGGTTCGGTTTGGAGGGGGGTTCGAGCAACATTAGTGTCTGTGCTTCGGTTCGGGGTCGAGCCATACATTCTGTTCGGAGAAACCGGATCAGATCGACCTGCATCAGTGTTTTGCCCCCGCGACCTCGTTACAATCATAGCTTGTGAATCTTCGTGAGCTTCATTCTCCCAAGTGCCTTGCACTTCTTTTCCTTTTCCTTTAGCCATAATGTCCAATTCTTCAGTGACTAATCAGCAAATATTTGAAAATGTCGGAAATAGAGGATTAACTTCTTTGAACTTGAGGGTCCAAATAGTAGAACGATAATCCCAAAAAGTGGAGATTCAAAGAATTCTCAGTGAAAGCACCAAAATGTTAGATCCAAAAATGGCTCTAACACCCAAATTAGCAATATTTCTAATAAAATGAGATCAAAAAGTAAAGGGAAACACATGATTTATAGTGGTTCGACGTTAAAGAGCCTACATCCACTTTCTACTCTTTGGATTGATGATTTGAATACAAATACAACAGTAATTCTCACTCAGTTTCACTCATACAATGCATTGATTCACTCAATCTCCTCTAAAATATACTTTAAAAGATGATTGCAATCTGAATATTGTGATGAAATTCGGTTGACAAGAGGGTCTCAATTCTGAAATTGCCAAATGATCCTCTCCAATGAGCCCTGAAGGTGTATTTATAGGTGAAAAGTGTCTCTGTATTGGCTTCGGTTCTGATACATGTGGCCTTTATCCCATGAAAGTCGCGTTCGGATAGAATATGATGGTGACAGCACATCAGGTTAGTGCATGAACGTGGGTGAGTGGATGTGCAAAAGCTCCGAGTCTTCAGGGAGTAGTGGGTCACAACCGTTACTGCTTCCGTCCTCTGAGTTCGGATCGGGTCGGAAGTGGAAGTGTAAGTGAGGGGTACGGGTCGGTGTACACCAATCCGATCCAATTCTGCTGAGATTTTTCCACTTCCAGCTCCTCATTGTTTTGGCTTTGTTAGAGAATACCGATCCGATCCAGGATTCAAGGGCGGGTTCTTTTAGTTAAGATCCTTCATAATTGATCTTCTAACTTTGTGTAGCCTAGTTCACAAACTAGGCTAACACTTATTTTATATTTGTCTTGTGAATCTCTATACTGTTCATCTATTACGCTTCATGAAACTAAATGCATTCTCTTATGAGTGACATTAACGGACGTGGTGTGTCATTGGTTACCTTGTGAAGCATGGAAGGGTGATCAGAAAGGGTTCAATTGCTTAGAAAGGGGTTGCGTTGAGTTACATAGTGGAGAAATTAGTAAGAACGGGATTGGGGTAACCAATTCAACTTGAACAAGATGCTTATGGACCTATTGTTTCATGCATTTTAGAAGGTGTTTCAGGTTCAAAGGTTAGCAGGGTTTTCCTTACTACACCTGGGAGGGGAACCGAAAGAACGAATGAAAATTATTTTTAATCATTTAGAAATCATTAAGGTAGGTAATCTTGGATAATGAGGAAATCCGTTGGGTGTTGCATATAACAATTTTTGTTGTCACTTATGTTATTGAGCCTTTTTTATGACCATTGAAGTTCTAGGGCACAAGGTTGGTTCTCAAAGGTGTTCCGGTGGTGACTTAATACCAGCATGGGGAAACCAGTTTCGCTATGTGCCGCGGTCCTGCTGGATATCTTTGTGTTGGGTATAAAGGATTATTATTCACACCTGTTTATTAAATGACTGGAGGTTTTTTCTTTCCCTTTAACACTTGAGTTCTCATTTGAGGAGGCTGAGGGTTAAGGTCTTTCAGGTATCTTTCCGGAGGCAAACAAGAGGCTATTGCTATTTAGGAGTTCCGCTTTTTTGTTTTGTCCTTTGTATATGTATTGGGAAAGATTTAATTGCCTATATATTTAGACCTTGGTCAACCAAAGGGAATCTTCATATGTTGCTCTTGGAATATATATTGTAGTAATTTATATTTTCTCTAAACAAGTTATACGAAAGGGCTGTATGAATGAAATGATTATCAATGAATGTTTTATGAATTTTTTCCTACCCCCATGTCTTGTAATGTTATGATTTATTAACACTCGGTTTTCTATCATCAAAAGTCGACACTAGAGATGACTGCATCCATAGAGTTGTGTTTTTGATCTTGGAGAACGGGTCGTTAAAATATGGGTAAGGAAATAATAGTAGTCCAAAACTGACCTGACTAAATTTAAGCTCAGGTACAATCAGTTATAGATCGATTTGGGTACAGTTTGCCTATTGAAGTTCCGAGATAACATCGATCACAACCTAGCTTTTGCTTATCCGCAAATAAAGTAATATTTTTTATCTAGTTGATATGGAGATTAGTATTTATATAATGCTTTCCTATTCATTTGAACAATGTAGGACTGTATGCAAATACACTAGCCCTGCAAAACAAATTCTTTAGGTATAGTAGAATAAACTACTGCATCGCTTCTTCGATTCTAGGTTTATGCCTTTCCTCCCTTATGCTTTTAGGCAAAAATAATTCCAATTTTCTTCAAATTCAACCTTCTCTGTAATACAATATACGACTTTTTTATTTTTTATTTTACTTTATATGTTTCTTTATAATCCTCAAACCATCCAAATCACTTTAAGTACAATATTTTTGTATTCAATTAATATAATAAATCGTGCTATTACTTTAGTTTACTAAGGGATGTTAGACCTGGAGACTTCATGCATGTTATTGAGTTATCTTCGAATACTTAGGGAAAGGATAACCAATCATTTTTAACTTTTGGGAGGCTAAGGTATGTGCATTTTAATTCTATTTGGTACAGGTGGTTTTTAATTTTTGCATGTAAGTTGTTTAATTAAATTTCTCAGTTAATTTCTTAACTGGATTTTCTACCAAACACACATAATTTGACATAAGAATTACTGGTTACACAACCTTTGTCTTTGTTCACGACATATTGTTTCAAAATTATAGTGCTTCATCTTTGTACTAACTATGTTTTGAAATGGTCATAAGGCAACTAGGCAAATATTTAACTTAAATTTTCTTTCTTGTGCAAATGTATGACAAGTTACTTAAATTTAAATGGTAAAAAAATAAGGTTGTACTTCGTTTGATTTATTTTAATGTTAAAACATAAGGCAAGTATCTAAATTTATTTTCAAGTTTAAGGAAAGTAGTGCATGTATCTTAATGATAAGGCAAAAATTTATATTTTCTTCCAATTTTTAAAGACAAAGCAAGTACTTAAAATTACATATTTAAAAGATAAGAGAGTACTTAATTCAAACTTATCATCACATTTAAAAGATAAAGCAAATACTTAAATTTATATTCATGTTCAATGATATGGCAACTATTGTCTGTATTTTAAGGCAACTACTTTACTTGGCTACCTGTAGTAAAAAAAAAAGTTCATTTGGTTGTTTTTCTAAATTAGAAATAAACAAAGAAAATAAACAATGAAAATGCATTTTTTCAATAACTAATTTCATTTTATACCCAATTTGATTTCATGCTTAAAATAACAAACTATATTACTACATATAATAAGGAAAGTATATTGTATTGTTTTTCTATAATTTTGATAAATTACCACATCTTTTATTATCAAGGTAAATATTGTGTAGTATGTATAGTTTAAATTTTGATAATAAGGAAAGTATTTTATTTTTTTTCATGCTTAAAAGAAATTAACACTGCTTCTCTTAGGATAAATTTTCATTTGTTTAATTTTGAATTAGATAGAGATCGAGAAAATAAATGAATAAAATGAATCTTTTTCCATAATTTTTTTGATCTAATAGCTAGTTTGTTTTCATATGCAAAAGAAACTAACTAAACTGTTTTATATGATGAGGCAAGTGTTGTGCACTCATTTTCGATAATTATGATACATTACTATATGCTATATTGTTAAGTTAAGTAATAAATTAATACCACAAATACTATAGATAACCATGCTTTCAAATTAACAATTACATTGTAGGTGCAAGACATTCACTCACACTAATCATATTGTAATTTAATATTATCAATAAGCAATGGATAAATAAGACTTCAACCTTACACTTTTCAATGGATAAGGTATGAAACCATTCATCTACCAATAGGTCTTGAATCTTATCTTTACATGTTTTTAACATTGCTTCATCATCTTTTTCTCTTTGCTTTATTACTTCATTTTGTGTCCTCTTTTGTGATTTTAGTCAGTCCTCATTACATATAGATGCTTCAATAATGTGAGATCTAAGGCAAGATCGAAAGTTTGAAATCAAATAGCTACTTGTACCGAAGGCTCTTTCGCGTGCAGTTATTGACGGTTGTGCACTTAGAAAGTTACAAGCCATATTTGCAAGGCATTTTGATACATTTGATCCTCTCGTTCACCATTTCAAAATATTAATATTATGGTCGCCTTTTCCTCCACCCTTTGAAGGTAAAGCTCTAATTCTGAATCAATATGGATCTCTTATTTTTTGCCTCTAAAAATAAATAAAAAGTCTTAAATTGAATATTCATTTGATGGAGTATCCCTCTAAATAAGTGAAGTTGCGAAAGTTTCCTAACTTGCACGGTATAATCTAAAAACATATTTGGTAATTGAAAGGCTACAATCATATCATTTTTTCCCTTCATATGCACCATATATATACTTTAGCATTTTTTTTCAAACCTTTAGATTTAAATCTTGGATCTAAAATAGTTATTATTCCAAAAATAAAAGGAAATTCACCCCAATATTTGAAAATTTTAGTTTTCATCACTGTAATTGCAGGTTTGTACATGTATTCATGATCATTAGGAGGCCGTATGCATTAAATATCAATGCTACTTTTGTTAGCTGAGCAAGAACTAAATTCACAGTAGGGAAATAAACACTTGAAAATGGCCTTTCCAAAAAAACATTTGAAAATATAAGGATGACAATATCAAATACTTTCAAATAATCCTTATAGATCATGTAGTCTGTCCAATCATTTTCGTTTGAATTTTTTTAATAGTCTCTTGCGAAGCGAGCTAAAGGATATGTGACAACATCTTTATACTCTTCCAACATGTGATAACAAGAATTCCATCTAGTAGCGACTTCAGGAATAAGCATCAAAGTTTTTTTTAAACCTTTTTCAACACTTGCATTTTTTTTCCTTTTTTACTCTTTGATGAAGCTTTTAACACATTAAAATATCAATCTAATTTTAGTAACAGAGTGAGAAATCACATCTAAACCTTCCTTACTATTAAGATGTAATTGTATCATTTGGTATATCTTTGTCGAACATCTATGCTCCATTGCATTTTTGTAATAACCAGCATTATCCAAAGAAATAGAACATATCTTTTTGTCCAAATGAAGGTCTTCCAAGATATGTAAAAATTTCACGACAATGATTAGTCCATTATATGATATTTTAGTAAGTCTAAATGCAATAATCATGTTCTGTAATATTCAATCCAAATCTATAAATCCATGCTGAAACAAACATAATCTTGGTTTTGATTTGAAATCCAAAAATCAGAAGTTAGTAATACTATTCCTTCAAACTTTTAAAAAGAGTAAACCAGTTCAATTTTACCTTTACTATGAGATTTAGTTATATCGCTCCTACAAGTATTTCTTAATAAACCTTCATAACATGGTTGGAAAACCCGTCTGTTCATTCTCACAAAATGAGGATGTTTTTGTAAATCATATAGGTTGTTGTGCCTTTGAATGTGTGCCACTATTTATTTTCGTGCAACTACAATACTGAATCAAAAGTTAATAATGTGACCAGTTCTAGCATCTTGATTCAAAGCAGTTTGTGTAGTGTCCAAAATTCACTTGTGTTTTTCCTTATGTTTACGTTAGTGTGATGCACCATTCCATGAATTACCAGGTAACCTTTCTTGACATATTTTAAACCATGCCTTAACGATTTCCTTATTTTATAAGGATGTATCTCACTTATGTAAACTTTTTGAAATGTTTCCCATATCATGGATGTTCTTTTTCCACACATAAATTGATTTAGAGTTCCCTGGTTGTTTGCTATATTTGGGAGATTAGAACCACATTGACTAAGCAAAGGCGAATTATCATTTTCTTGGTTTTCCGATTTAGCTTTTAAATTCTAAATAAACCATAAAGTAGAAAATGAAAGCAATGAATAAGTACAACCGTGTTAGAGAATACAACCAAGAGTACTTCAGGTTGGAACTTGCATGCTTCATTCAACAATTAAGCTTGAAAACATTCAAAAGCCTGCATCGTTAAAACATGAATAAGTACGAGATAATAACTCTGATTTTGTTACATAATTTTTTATATAATGACTTATTACATATAAAGTGAACCCCTTCTTGTTTTAGTTTTTCATGCATGATTTTGTTTGTACAGTGTTACTTTTTATATTATGTTTCATACATGTCATGTAACTAAAAGTAAATTCAACTTCTGTTTGTACTATTGTAATATATTAAAATCCTACTATTATAACTGGCTAGAAATAAATTAAACTTGTGTTTTACCTAGGCATAAAGATTCTGTTTTTGAGCTAGAATTGTAGCAAATTGCTAAGAGATCTTGGATGTTTTAGCCATATATGTTGAAACTTGAATGAAAGCAGTTGTAGCTGTTATGGATTAAAAAATTTGTTTTGTTAATGCAGTTGATATTATAATTTGTCTTTTTTATAACTTGATGCAATATATATATATATATATGTGTGTGTGTGTGTGTGTGTGTGTGTGTATGTGTGTATGCGTGTGTGTGTGTGTATGTGTACGCACATGCACGCTTATATTGAAGCCTGGTTGGAAGAAAGCATTGCTACCAAAATTTATGTTTATTGTTCAGATTCCAAAGGGCCAAAGCATAAAGCATGTCTGCATGAGATTTGTTCAATATTTATCATAATATCATTTAATATTTCAAAATATATGGTTACATAGAAAGATTTGTTGTTGTCATGCAACCAATGACCATTTCTCATAATTAGTTATTAATAATTGCTCATTTCATAATTCATATTATAGTTTACATTATGAAATGGAATCACATTAGCTTAGTAAAAATTCATAATTCTTATACGAGTATGTTGTTATGGTTGTTTACATGGTTCGACCAACGAGTTTGGATCGTATTCAATGGTTAATTTGTGAAACCTATACCTGACTCTAGACCCATCGTCTTGGGTCGATCTCGATTTGATTCGGGTAGAGGTATGGGTTAGGCTGGGGGAGCAAGACTCAATTATAATTGCCAACCCTATATGCGAGCAATAAGAGCATAAGTATCAAAATAATCCACTCAATGTCTTTACTTACATCCTTTAGCAAGTAATCTGACTTTAAACTTATTAATGTATCCATTTTTATTTAACTTTCTTTTGAATACCCATTTACATCCTGTACGTTTAGCTCACGGAGGTAAATCAGTTAAACTAAAATTTGGTTTAACAATATCAAACTCATTTCATCATTGATAACTTATTTCTAGAAAATAGAATCTCTGGAACTCATGGCCTCAGGATAATTTTAGGATCATCATCGACGTTCATTACATAACTAGTCACATTAAGGAATTTGTCCTTATTGCCTTTTACAAGATATGTTATGAAGTTAGGACAATTGTCGTTCTTTATTCTTACTCTTTTACTTATCCTTGGTTCAGTACTAGTGTTTGGTACTGATACATCCCTGTTGTTTCGAGTAGGAGCATAGTCATCATCATTAATATCATTATTCGTATTAGGTTCTAGACAAGGTTATATCGATGAAATCTTAATTGTTTAATTTTTAAATAATTCAATATTCACATATTCTGTAACTTATAAGGTGTCAAGAATTAGGATCCTATATGTTATATTATTGAGTGAATAACCTATGAAAACACATTTAAATTCCTTATTATCAAAGTTTATTCGTTTAGGGTACCGTTTTCTAACATATGCTAAACAACCTCAAACTTTAAGTCCTACAAGATTAAGTCTCCTATTATACCATAACTCATAAGTGGAAACATTATTCTTTTTAAGTGGTACTCTATTTAGAATATAGTGTGCAAATAACCTAGCATCAATCCATAAGTTATAAGGTGACTTTGAACTTATGAGCATAGCATTAACCATTTCTACTAAAGTTCTGTCTTTTTCCTTTCTACAACACCATTTTGTTATGCCGAATAAGAGGTTGTGCACTGGTGAACTAAACCACATTGCATATTGTAACACCCCCATTTTCAATAATTAAATAATAAAATAAAAATTGTAAGATCAGTAGAATTTGGTTATGGAAATATCAGCATTGTGACCATTGCGATTTCCTGGTTTGTCTAGACCATTATTTTGCAGAAAACAGAGTCAAATAGAAGTTTTGGCCAAAAAAAGTAAGAAAATAAATAAATATATAAGTGTGTCGACAGATACCATGCCTATGTTGACACATGTGACGACAAACAGGCTAAGAGTGTCGACTCACCCAAGAACCTAGGCATTAATTCACCTAGCTACGAGGTGATGATGTAGTTCCATTAAGTACTGCTTGTGTGGCTTGTTTTTATTCATGGGATTTGAATTTCTAACTGACATGGCGAGTTCCTATTGGCTGAATGAGATGGTTGGGATAGATCCAATCTAGTAATCCATTGGTCTGGGATCCCTAGCCTAACATATAAATAGACCCCTAGGCCTAGCTAACCCACACAACATAATCTCTTCCTCGTTGGGGTTCTGTCTTTTATTTTAGAGACGAAAGCACCTAAAATTTTTAAAGGAAAGATTTATAATAATAAATATTCATATAATCTTATTTTGAGGTGGGATTTGTAGCGACCAAGGTGTGACAATAGCAAGATTCAAACCCCTGACCTCATAAAAAACATCACCATGCACTAACCACTATGCTACAAGTTCCTTGTCTTAACTTTTTGAAAGGGATATTACACAAGTAAAAGAGCTTAGGACAGCGAGTGAGTGGATTTAAATTATGTCTTTTTTATAGTATATAATTGTTTGCTTTATGTTAACAACTAGTTTACTTTAATCTTGAAATCATTTATAATTTTTATTTTTATTTTTTGTAAAGCAATCATTTATAGTTTAATTCCCATTAGTTTAGGATTATTTATAATAGCTCAATTTCTTATTTAGATTAATTATTTAAATTTTTATAGCCATAGAAATTGACATACTTTGGGTATGAATTACAAAATTTATAACCAATAATTGAAAAACTGTAAATTACATATTCACATGGCAAAAACCTCGAGCCCAACAAACAATAGCCTTACTGTGTAAACCTTCTCCGCAAAAAGCTCCTTCCTCAATCCCCAGTGGTCCATCGCTTCAAAGACCTGTCAAATGGATCGGGTCGGATCATAAATGGATCAGGTAGAATTTGACCCGACCTATTCCAAGCATAAACAGACCCGACCCATTGGACCCGTTTAATAAACGGTTTGACCCGAACCGGCCCATTTAATAAAAGGGTCAACCCGATCAAACCTATTTAAAAAATCTTCCAATAAAAGCTGTAAAAACTGCACCATTATTTTATTATCGATATAGCCAAAAACTGCAACAAAAAATAAAAAACTGCATCATGTATTGATCATTCATACATAAAAAATATGAAAAACTGAATCATAAGATAAAAAACTAAACTACTGACTGCAAAAACTAAAAAAACATTTGAAGATCAAGCCTACATAATGCAATTACAGATACAACATTGAAACGACAGTCATAAAACTACACTAATACTACAAAACAACTACTCATAAAACTACAATATATTTGGAAGTTCAGCAACAATTAAGCAGTCCTAGCCTGGAAAATCCCTTGAGAACAGCCTTGTTTGTAACCCTGAAACAAAACAAACAATCAACTCATGAATCAACATTGTATAATAATATTAGATTGTTCATAAGTGGTGTAATGTGTTCCTACATATTTGTGCAAACAAAATTCATAACATATTGATATTGCTTATAAAGCTTCAAGTTGCTTGATATCACTGCAGCTTGATACTCATAATAAAATTATTTTTGGACATGTATAAAACATAATGCAAAGATATCCTTAAAATAAGTCATACTGCTGAATCATTTTCAAGTTTTTCCCTTGAGCATTTTGGTTCATAGAAAACTGGAAAGGTTTATTACATTTCAGTTTAGCTATCTATGAAACAAGTCAATGTATTACACATGAACTAACTGAAGCTGAATTGAAGAAGTGGAAAAAAAGTAGCATTGTACATCACAAATTTAAAACATATCTATGTAGGATCACCAGATGCATAATCCCTAATAAGCACTTTTCCGTTTGGCTAGAATGATCATAAGAATATCAGTATTTGCATTAATCAACCAATTCTTCAATTATTTAGTAAAGCAAAGCACTCACCTTGAGGATAGAATAGGTTTACTCACCTTGAGAAGATAACTAAAGTGAACTGCAATCCAGAAATGAAGAACATCACCAGGAAATGGAGTTTGCTATCCTTTTCTAGTCTGGTTTGATACTAAAGCTGATCTAAATGATATTTGCATTGTTGAAGTTCAGGCCTTGATATAAACCCCTTCAATCAGATTTACTCTCGGTTACTAAATTAAGACAATATCATCAGTTTACTCAAGGAAGAGAGGTTATAACTTGAAACATCCCAAGCAAGCACAACAAAGAAAAATTCATATATACATTAACATCTCATAACATGGCACATATATATATATAAATGTAGTTAATTACATGTTCATATATTCACGACATAAAAGGTTGTCATGACTTAGATTAGGTAATTATATAAAACACTATAGTACACTTGCATGTATAAGAACGACAGAAGCTGCACGTATAAGAATGAACAAATTCTGACAGAACCCTGCTTGTTATTGCACGCTGGCATGACTTAGATTAGGTAATTGTATAACACATATGGTTTAATCCGTTTAGATAATCATGTTAATTAAATGAAACTTAATATAGAACTATTTAAGCTAAAACCATAAAGTTGTGTCTGCCGGTTTTCTTTATAACTTTATAGATATGCGAACTTCTACATTTTAGCATTTGATAAAAAATTCTTTGAACTATAAGTCATTACTGTTAAATTGTACTATCCAAAAGCAGTTCCTTCTGTCTTGACGGCATTCACTTGGCATGCATACCCTTATCTCTCCAGGATTTTTAAAATAGCTTTAAAGTAACTGTTATATTTGATTTTTACATCAAGAAAAATCAAGAGAGAAACTGCAAAACCTAAAGACTTAAGCTAAGACAGAAGATGTTGCTCTTAGAATTTGGTTCAGGATGGCAAGTAGAAACGCTCCACAACGTTGCTCAAAACAATCATTACTTGACTAGAGTACATGTTGGAAATGTTTTACAAACATTATGTGAATTATTAAAAATGATTGAATAAGTGTATGAATGGCTCCTATGTTTGAGTAGTCCCACATCATGGGATTATAGGGAAGAGGCAAGGATTTATACTTGTTTCTAAGAAGTCATGTTGGGGCCTTGGGCTCCCAATACATGCATTGTTGTGAGGAGGGAGACCATGCATCATGACCACCACACACGCGCGCGCGACCGCCCGGCCCGGCCCGGTTCGGTTCGGGCTCGGGCTTGGGCTTGGGCTTTGTGGTGTAGGCTTGCAACGGTAAAATAATTAATCCCCCCCCCCCCCCCGAAATTTTAGCAGATCCGATATTTTCTCCCAAAACCTAGTTCTCGTTCTATATATACTATTTTATCTGAGACGAGAAAAATACCGAATTTTATATTCTCTTCTTCTCAGCCGCCATTAAAACTTCTAGGAAATTTCGAGCAGTGTTTTTTCCCGAAAGTGCAAATCTGCACTGATTTGTTTGTGCAAGCAAATCAGTTACTATTTTAGAGGCTGTTTTATCCTAGAGGCGGCGGTGAAGGAACGAATTGGTTTGCACCTCTAACCAAATCGCCGAATCGTCTTCAAGAAAGCGACCTAGTCCGCGACTCAGCCATTGTTTTCCAACAATTTGAAGACGAACTGAAACAATGGCCTCGAACTCAACCATGGACGATTCTGCTCCTCCCTCTGCTTTTCACGGCCCTCTGGTGACTGCTGCTCCTTTCAAGTTCGAAGGTTTGCATTTCAAGCGCTGGCGTCAGAAGATGGAGTTCTTCCTCACGATCAGGAAGGTGGTGGCTGCTCTGACTGCTGAAAAACCGCAGCTACCAGACAAGCCTGACGAGACTGATGCAGCAAAGATGGCATCATGGACTGAACAGTCAAAGCAACTGCAGACCTGGACTGAACAGGATTACTTATGCAAGAATTTTATACTGAATGGACTGAGCGATGATCTGTATGATTATTATAACTCAGATGAAAAGACAGCAAAAGAGATCTGGGAAGCACTGAAGAAGAAATATGATACAGAGGAGGCAGGGGCAAAGAAATATGCTGTGAGCCGCTATTTAAAATACCAGATGACTGATGATAGATCGGTAGAGATGCAGTCTCATGAGCTGCAGAAAATAGCTCATGAGATCATCTCCGAAGGTATGGTCTTGGACGAACAATTTCAAATTGCTGTTATCATTGACAAATTACCCCCAGGCTGGAAAGATTTTAAGAATGTCTTGCGACATAAGACTAAAGAATTTTCCTTAGAAAGCTTGATTACACGCCTCCGTATTGAGGAGGAGGCACGCAAGCAGGACCAGAAAGAAGAGGTGTTGATTGTGAATAACAACAGTACTAAGAAGACCACTCCCGCTGTTCTGAAACCAAATCAGAAATCTTTTAAGAATCAGAACAGGCGCAACAAACAGAATGGGAATCCGCAAGGAAACCCAAAAGGACAGCAGAAACCAGCCCAAAAGAATGACTCTGGACAGTTGTTTCTTTGTTACAACTGTGGAAAACCAGGGCATATGGCACGAAAGTGCCGGAACAGGCCAAGCTCTGCACCGCAGGCTAACCTGACTGAGGAGCCTCTGACGGCTATGGTTACTGAGATTCACCTTGTTGGTGGATCAGAGGGTTGGTGGGTAGACACTGGTGCTTCTCGCCATGTCTGCTATGATCGTGGCATGTTCTCTACATACACGGCTGCTGAAAATCAGAAAGTGCTGTTGGGAGACTCTCACACCACTACAGTTGCGGGGATTGGAAACGTGGAACTTAAGTTCACCTCTGGAAAAACTGTAATTCTGAAAGATGTTATGCACACTCCAGAGATAAGAAAGAATCTGGTCTCTGGCTTCCTCCTTAATAAGGCTGGTTTCACTCAAGTTATTGGGGCTGATTTGTACACTCTTACTTATAAGGGAACTTTTGTGGGTAAGGGTTATGCTTGTGAGGGTATGTTTAAACTGAATGTTGAATCTAATAAAGTGACTACTTCTGCTTACATGTTGTGTGATTTTAATATCTGGCATTCTAGATTATGTCATGTTAATAATCGAATTATTCGTAATATGAGCACCCTAGATATGATACCTAAAATGACAGAATCTGAATCTGATAAATGTGAATTCTGTACACAAGCTAAAATCACAAAGAAACCTCACAAATCTGTTGATAGAGTTTCTGAACCATTAGACTTGATTCATTCTGACATATGTGAACTTGATGGCACTTTAACTAGACAGGGACATCGTTATTTTATCACTTTTATTGATGACTGCTCTGATTTCACATATGTATATCTTATGAAAAATAAAAGTGATGCTTTTGACATGTTTAAAACATTCAAAACTGAGATTGAGAATCAAGCAAATAGAAAAATTAAGAGACTTCGTAGTGATAGAGGAACAGAATATGAATCTAATTCTATTCTGGATTTCTATAAACAACATGGTATAGTACATGAGAGAACTGCACCCTACTCACCTGAAATGAACGGTAAAGCAGAAAGGAAAAATAGGACCTTTACCGAGCTAGTAGTTGCCATATTATTAAATTCTGGTGCAGCAAAACATTGGTGGGGGGATATTTTATTGACTGTATGCTACGTTCTGAATAGAATCCCTAAATCTAAGAATAAAATTTCACCTTATGAAATTTTAAAGAATCATAAACCCAATGTCTCATACTTTAGAACTTGGGGTTGTTTAGCATATGTTCGCATTCCAGACCCTAAGAGAATAAAATTGGCAAGTAGAGCATATGAATGTGCATTTATAGGCTATGCTATTAATAGCAAAGCATATAGATTTTATGACCTTAATGCACATAATATAATTGAATCAAATGATGCCGACTTTTATGAAACTAAATTTCCTTTCAAATTAAGGAATAGTGGGGGCACTTCAAATATGCCTATTAGAACAGAACTTAATGAAAATTCTGAAGCTGAACCTAGAAGAAGTAAAAGAGCAAGAACCATAAAAGACTTTGGTTCAGATTTTTGTGCTTTTACTATTGAGGAGGATCCTATAAACCTCCAAGAAGCCTTATCTTCTTTAGATGCCGATTTCTGGCAAGAGGCTATAAACGATGAGATGGATTCTTTAGAATCCAATAAGACTTGGCACTTGGTAGACTTACCCCCTGGTTGTAAGTCTATAGGCTGTAAATGGGTACTTCAAAAGAAATTAAAACCTGATGGCACTATAGATAAATATAAAGCACGACTAGTAGCTAAAGGTTTTAAACAAAAGGAAAATATAGACTTCTTTGACACTTTTTCACCTGTAACTAGAATAACATCCATTCGGGTATTAATCTCACTTGCTTCCATTCATAATTTACTTATACACCAAATGGATGTTAAAACTGCTTTTTTGAACGGTGAATTAGACGAAGAAATTTATATGGACCAGCCTGAAGGATTTGTAGTACATGGTCAAGAACATAAAGTATGTAAATTGGATAAATCATTATATGGTTTAAAACAAGCACCTAAACAATGGCATGAAAAATTTGATAACTTAATCATTTCAAATGGTTTTAAAGTTAATGAAAGTGACAAATGCATTTATTACAAATCTGAGAATGACATTTGCACTATTATATGCCTTTATGTAGATGACCTACTCATTTTTGGGTCAAATATTCATGCCATAAACTCAGTCAAATCCTTATTAAGTGTCAATTTTGATATGAAAGATCTAGGTGAAGCGAGTGTAATCCTTGGTATTAAGATTACTAGGTCAGAAAAGGGAATTTCTTTGGATCAATCTCATTACATTGAGAAGATACTAAAGAAATATAATTACTTTGACTGTAAACCTGCAAGTACGCCATATGATCACAGTGTAAAGTTATTTAAGAACACTGGTGAAGGTGTAAGACAGTCTGATTATGCGAGCATCATTGGCAGCCTTCGGTATGCCACTGATTGTACTAGACCCGACATTGCCTATGTCGTGGGATTATTGTGCAGGTTTACCAGTAGACCTAGTATAGAGCACTGGCAAGCTATTGAAAGGGTAATGAGATACCTTAAACGAACCATGAACCTTGGATTACATTATGAAAGGTTTCCAGCTGTACTTGAAGGATATTCCGATGCAGACTGGAATACCTTATCTGATGATTCTAAAGCGACCAGTGGCTATATATTTAGCATCGCTGGAGGAGCTGTTTCTTGGAAATCCAAGAAACAGACTATTTTGGCTCAGTCTACTATGGAGTCTGAGATGATAGCACTAGCTATAGCTAGTGAAGAGGCAGAGTACTTGAGAAATCTGCTAGCTGAGATTCCCTTATGGGAAAAACCGATACCGGCTGTGTTGATACATTGCGATAGTACCGCGGCTATTGCAAAAGTTCAGAACCGATATTATAACGGTAAGAGACGACAAATACGTCGTAAGCACAGTACGGTTAGAGAACTACTTTCCACAGGTACCGTTAGAGTGGATTACGTACGTAGTGAGGAAAATTTGGCGGATCCTTTGACGAAAGGACTGTCCAGAGAGAAAGTCCATAACTATTCTAAAAGAATGGGACTATTGCCCCTAGATTGTTGACTCACGCACAATGGTAACCCGACCTAAATGACTGGAGATCCCAAGAACTAGGTTCAATGGGTAATAACAAGTTGTGTAGTGATATGAGTTGAACATGCTATTTAATGAACCAAGAAGCATGTATTCCTGAAGTGATTAGAGGATGAGTTAATAGAAACTCTTAATGAGATCTATACTCTATTTGGAGTGGAGTACCTACCTTCAGGAGTGCTCTTGATAGACTCACCTTTGTGAATGTGGAAATGTGGCCGTTTCCTATGGAGTTTGGGCAAAACTTCTAGAGCATTCACTAAACTGGGATAGATGTGCAGGGCCATAAATGCACGGGCTTATCTGATTGCACTATAGAAAAGGTTGTGTGTGGTTTGATGTCAGGAATAGAGTTCAAGACTACGTGTCACTCTAGTAAAAACTGAATCTTACTCACTATGCAAAGGTTCAAGTCCTTGGACACCTTTGTTTATGCACAATCTTATGTTTTTAAGAAACTGATCGAAAATATTTTTAAAAATTCAAGTGGGGGATTGTTGGAAATGTTTTACAAACATTATGTGAATTATTAAAAATGATTGAATAAGTGTATGAATGGCTCCTATGTTTGAGTAGTCCCACATCATGGGATTATAGGGAAGAGGCAAGGATTTATACTTGTTTCTAAGAAGTCATGTTGGGGCCTTGGGCTCCCAATACATGCATTGTTGTGAGGAGGGAGACCATGCATCATGACCACCACACACGCGCGCGCGACCGACCAACCCGGCCCGGCCCGGCCCGGTTCGGTTCGGGCTCGGGCTTGGGCTTGGGCTTGGGCTTTGTGGTGTAGGCACTTATATTTTTGGACCATAAAACTTAGTTGTTTTCGAACCGTTTTTTTATGGAAAAATTATTTTGCGCACCGATATTTATTCTGCAACGGAAAAAATTTTGCAACGGTAAAATAATTAATCCCCCCCCCCCCCGAAATTTTAGCAGATCCGATATTTTCTCCCAAAACCTAGTTCTCGTTCTATATATACTATTTTATCTGAGACGAGAAAAATACCGAATTTTATATTCTCTTCTTCTCAGCCGCCATTAAAACTTCTAGGAAATTTCGAGCAGTGTTTTTTCCCGAAAGTGCAAATCTGCACTGATTTGTTTGTGCAAGCAAATCAGTTACTATTTTAGAGGCTGTTTTATCCTAGAGGCGGCGGCGAAGGAACGAATTGGTTTGCACCTCTGACCAAATCGCCGAATCGTCTTCAAGAAAGCGACCTAGTCCGCGACTCAGCCATTGTTTTCCAACAATTTGAAGACGAACTGAAACAATGGCCTCGAACTCAACCATGGACGATTCTGCTCCTCCCTCTGCTTTTCAAGGCCCTCTGGTGACTGCTGCTCCTTTCAAGTTCGAAGGTTTGCATTTCAAGCGCTGGCGTCAGAAGATGGAGTTCTTCCTCACGATCAGGTAGGTGGTGGCTGCTCTGACTGCTGAAAAACCGCAGCTACCAGACAAGCCTGACGAGACTGATGCAGCAAAGATGGCATCATGGACTGAACAGTCAAAGCAACTGCAGACCTGGACTGAACAGGATTACTTATGCAAGAATTTTATACTGAATGGACTGAGCGATGATCTGTATGATTATTATAAGGGTGCGTTTTTTACAAGTCCCTATAAACTTTCTAAATGGGAAAAAAACCCGGTGATAAAAAGCATATAAAAAACATCCTTATTTTTGAAATAGCGGCGTAATTATTCCAGAAATACCCTTGCGACCGTTCAAAACATTTAAAATCGACTTAAACAATTAATCGGTCATTGCTCCTATAATTTCTCCCTAAACCCTAGAAAGAGAATTCCAGAAAACCCTAAAACGATTATTCAAGTTTGAGAAGTGAAAGCCGACGTCCTGAAGCTTCTTCCATAATCGTCAGTCATCGATTCTAATTTTAAGACGTCACCGTCAAAGTAAAAAATGGCGAGAAAAAAGGTATAAAACAAACGTTTTTTCGTTCGTAATCGACTAATTTTTGATATCATCTTGTGAAAAAGTGTGGTATTTGTGGAAAAAACTTTGCAATTGGGTGATTGGTATTCGTAATATATGTTAATTTGAATTTTTTTTTAGATTGTACAATTTGTTTTCGAAAATCTGAATACCCAAAGGGATGTGTAAGTTATTATAACCTGGTTAATAAATATGATTATGAATTTGTAAGGTTTGTTAGAATAAATGTATGATATTCATGCGTATGATGTGTATAGCTGTATCGAAGATAGGGTAATAAAGGTTTGACTGCATGTTTTCGAAATATATGCATGCGGAAATGTTCAATTGCATAAGTTTTGCTTGATTGTGTGCATATTTATGAATTGGTCGCAGTTTTGAATTAATAATCTCAAAGAAACATGAGTAGATGGTTGACCAGTATTATAAAAGGAGATATAGTGGAGTAAATATAAAAATGAATTGTGTAAGTAATATCAATTATTATTCTGGTGTAATTTGAAATATGTATGTTGATATAGTAAAAGTCTTGGACAAATTTATGGGTAATTCAAGATTGAATGAACTAATGTATACATTAGAATGTTAACTGCAGATTTTGATGCAAGTATTATATTTACTTGCATTCTTTTGTGATAATGTACAGAATGAGTGGACAGTTGCATGCTAATGTATGTATTAATTGCATGCATGCGTTATTATTTATGAAATATTTGTATAGAAACATGCAGATATTCAAAATTTTGATTTTCTAATACTAGAACAAATTTATCATATTTTCGTACATGTAGCCTTGTTGTGGACAAACAGCTATTTCGATTTCTTTTGGTTCTTGAAATTTTTTCTCTCCAGTTTTTTCATCATCCCACAAACGTTATGTAAATCTGTAGTAATTTTGTCACATATGTTTACACATATTAGGTTTTGTTGGACATATTTGAGACAGAAGTTACACTAGGCAGAAATTTTGTACATATTTTATGAGTACAAGCATTCATATATGAATATATTCAGAATAATTGTATAGATGTATGCATATATATGATTACATTGAACGTTCTTGTAACAGAGAGCATTGGTCGAAGCGGACCATAGTCCCAATGTAGAAAAAGAGAAAGCTATAGTTCTCACTGAGCAAGCGTGTGAACTGGACAGAATGTTAAAAAAGAGAAAAGTTGATGAATTAAAAAATAAACCAAAGAAAGAAGGGGTGTATAGGAACAATCTAAAAGCATTTATAGAGCTGATTGAGGATTTGAAGAAAAAAGACTTGTATACGCATCATCATTCTATATTTCTTGAGAAATTACCGTTGAGTAAATTCATAGACATGATTATCGATGGCATCATCTCTGCTGCAGAAGCCATTAAAAATTCGACAACTTTAGATATTATTTTTAAAGGTTATAAGAAGGATTTGAAATATTTTCAGTTTGGAGATTTGATGCTAACATTTACAGAAGAAGATGTTGGAAATCTTTTGGGTGCTCCTGTCGAAGGTGAGTTGATTAAAACAAGTGGACATATAAAAAATGATGACAAAGAAGATGAAGATTATAAAGCTTTTATAGAAAGACATTTTGGTGGAGAAGCTACGATTAACAAGAGAAACTTAGAACGACAAATTTTTGCAACAGTTAAAGTGCAGACAGAAGTAGCATGTTTTGATACTGTTAAGCTTTTGCTTCTGTATCTAGTAGCCACATTCCTGGTATCTACTCCAAACTATTCTTTACCGTGGACTTTGGTGCCATATTGTGTGTGTGAGAGAAAATTACGTACGATATCTTGGCCAAAAACTGTTCATCACCATATAATCAGTCAAGTTGATAAATATTATGAGGCACCAAGGAAAATTACGGGTTGTGTGACATTGTTTTTGGTAATAATATCTTACTTATTATTTCTGATTGTTTAAAAAATATTAGTATTGCTATTTGAAATGTTATGTTTAATTTGTGTACTTGCAGTGGTGGGTTTGTGACAAAACTCATATTTTGCCAAGATCGAAACCTAATTACAATGAAGATGTTTTTCCACGAGCAGGAAAATGGGACCTTAAATTGCTAAAGCCAGCAATGATACTGGATATTAAATTCAACCATGTAAGTTTAGTGTAAATTGTTAACATGTATTTCTGTAAAATTAGTAATATAAATAACTGTAATGATATTGGATATTATGTGCATAGTTGGTTGGAAATAATGCCAATATATACATTCGTGTATGCAGATATAAGGTTTATCTGCATATTTGAAAGCAGATATGAGATATAGTTGCATCAGTCAATGCAAATTTGTTCAAGGAATGCATAATTTTATGGAGATGTTACCTATACTTGATAATTTGTACACATGTTATCACAATATTTGCATGTATATGTTCAAAAATTAACAAATGTATCATATTTGTAATATGTTGTAATTGGGACAACTACATTGTTATAAAAAGTTGAAAAATTAAAAGATGAATGTTTGACTGAAAAAATGATCAATATTTGAAGTAATATATCTAGATAATTTGTTTTAAGAAGGATTATCGTCTTATGTAGTAGAAATTGTTTCGTAAAATCAAAAACTAACTAGAACTTTTTTTTCGATGTAGTGCAAACAATAAGGAGTTATGCATATAATTTTTGAGAAATATTGAAATGTAATACTAGGAATATTGAAAAAGTAATTGAAATATTTACAAATTGAAGTTCATTTAATTTGTACACGTGTAATTTTTTAAGGTGGATTGTCATAAACAAGATAACACGATACTGAATAGTGATTATGCAGTATGTACTGAATATAAGATGTTTGATATGTTTGCAGGATGTTCAGCGAAAGGAATTGAAGTTGCTGAAACAAGCCGTGGATAAAGATGAACAATATGACGCATATTTCAAAAAGAGGGAAAAACATTTGAAAGATATGATAACCGATTTGAAACAAGAGAATAGACAATTAGTAGAAGAAAACACAATGTTAAAAAGACAAATAAAAGAGCTTACTGCTTGCACGACATCAGAAAGTGTTGAAGATCATGTAGATGTAAGTAAGAAAAATGCTGGCGAGGATAGTACTGACAGTGAGGAGAGTCATAAAGGCAATGAAAATGAAAATCAAGATCATAATGAAATGAATATTGATGAAGATGATGAGAAAACTATAAGTGATAAAGAAGTGGAAGACGAAAACATTGATCAGGTGATTGATAATCTAGTGGAGAAAATTGATAAGATGCATAGTAAAAAAGACGTGCAGAAGAAGAAGAAGCAAGGAAAATTAACAATTTTGGGTGATATTAATGATAAAAATGATGAAGGAAGAGATGTTGAAGATATTCAGGGTAATGACAGTTTAGGTGTTTGTGTAGAGAAGGATAGAAATAAGAATGTAGTGGATGAGCTTGAAGTGAGTGAGATTGACAGGACAGCAGCAGAAAAAAATGAAGAAGAAAAAATGAGGGAAAATAATCAAATTGCTAGTATAAGAAATGAGACAGACCAAGAAAATGTAAAGGAGAAGCAGCAAGAGGTGATTGAAGCATCGAATAGAATGAAAGAAAAATCCAAAAATGTAAGAAACCGAAAAGAGCAAGAAAAAGTTAGTGTGATGAACCAGATCGATGATACAGAAAAATTGAATAGGCGTATTATTTTAAGAAGCAGAAAAGGTGAGCGACATTTTATTGATTTAGTTATATTTATGAAATATAATTTCGAAGGTGTAATGCATGATAAATGTAATGTAATTTGTAGTTGTAGGAAAAGGAAAAAGGAAAGCGGATGAAATTGTTGAAGTTGAAGATTATGGAAAAGGACCACGAGATAAAGAAATGCCGATGAAAGCTAAACTGAACATAAGGAAATTTAAGAATGTGCGGGAGTTGAAGGAGAACCAAATAGAAGTATTAGAGCATTTCTTTGCAAAAACGAACATGAGGTATATAGGTTTCATAATTTACTTATTTTTTGTTTAAGTTTATTTTTAGTTTTGTTTCTAATGAAGCAATATTTTATAAATTTTTGCATAAAATTATGCAGATAATAGTCTAATTTGTATTCTAGTATACATATTTGAACTTAATATGCGAAATTGTATGCAGATGAGTAAAAACAAGTGCAGATTTGTGTGCATATTTTGATAATATATGCATTCATGTATGAAGATGTAATGTTTATGTATGATTTAATGATGTATATCAGGAAAATGATTGCGTGCCTATATGTTAATATAAATTGTTGTAACGAATGGATATCAAAAAAAAAATCTAGTAGCTTAAAATTGAACAAGTATTTGGTGATGATTGTCGTAGGCAAATATTGAAACATATTGTAGACAATTATGCAGTAGAAAAATTTATTTATATGTATCAGTTTATAATTTGATGTTACGTATATTTTCAGAAAAAGTGCGTATTTGAACGGTGAAGATTCAATTTGCATTGTTGGTAGTTCATTGGGTGATTTGTTAGCCGGAGGATTTATCGACGGACAGGTATGAGTATATTATAAATATTTTGCTTTGAATATTAGTTTATTAAAATTTTCTATTTGTTGTGCTAGATAATTGACTATATGGGATTCAATTTGAAGAAAAAACATCCGGAGTTGGTATACATTAGAGTTTCAGCTTCTGTAAGTAGTTTTATATTTTTTTTGTTACGTAAAGTCGTGTTTGTAGTTACATTTGGCCACTGAGTAGATTACAATTACAGGCTTTTGTAAATACGGATTCAATAATTCAACTGGAGCATTTTATAGATCAACCGCTTGAAAAGGGATTCAAAGCTTGCAAGAAAATGTTAATTCCTATTCATCAAAAAAATCATTTTTCTGTATTAGAGTTCGTTAAAGATGAGAGAAAATGGATCCATTATGATTCCAACAAACCACGGCGTGAAGGAGCGCATATAAAATTTGCAAAAGATATGGTATGTAAATTGTTAAAATTTTGATTTCAAGTTCTGGTTTATACCGTAATAAAAATGTATAGATATAAGAAAGTATAAGTATACATATATATGAATGTATATGTATATATATGTTTATATTTGCTTGATTAAAAATTTAATATGTGTGTGATTGTTTATATATTGTTGTATGCAGATAAATTACGTTAGTGGAGTGATGAAAAAACTGGAGAAGAAAAAATTTCAGGAACCAAAAGAAATCGAAATAGCGGATTGCCCACAACAAGGCTACACGTAAGATAATAAGATAAGTTTGTTTTAGTATTAGAAAATCAAAAATTTGAATATCTGCATGTTTCTGTACAAAATATACATGTATTAGCATACAAGTATACAAGTATCTATTATTTTCGTATATTTCATAAATGGTGGCATAAGCTTATAATGAAGAAATGAAAAATTATACACAGTTAAACTTTTTTTTTTTTCAATAAATTAGTAAGAACTTCGTAGTTGTATGCAGTTAATGTAAGTAATTGCGTACAATTATGCATTTTTTATGATCAAGAACTGTCAAACAAAGTGTTATGGATTATTAATTTCCTGCAGTGTCGATTGTGGGATGTTTGTTATCAACATAATGAAACAAAGATGCGAGGGGAATGAAATTGTTAAAGATGAAGGAATATTTGGTGCTGAAGCAATAAGTAAGCAACGTGCTGAGTTGGCACATGAAATCCTTAGCTGCAAACTGTATAGCTGGACTGAGGAGATGCAGCTAACACAGAAATATCTCAAGTCAGAATATAACAAACATGCTGTTTGAAATGAAAGAACATGGAATTTTACTTTGATTTGGTAGTAATGATTGATGTTTTGTTTGCCGGACTACGTGTAAATGATTTTCTTTTGTTTGAACTGAAGTAGATTGTATTTTTCTGCACTGAATTAAGTTTCATTTGGTTGATGTGAAATTATGTGTTGAAGCATTCTTCTGTGCAATTATTTGTTAATAGTTGTCTACTTTTGTGAAAGCATTACGTATAAAATATAGAGGGAAAGGATATTTTTTCCCAGAAATAGTAAGATTAGTAGATAAGAGTCCAAAATGTTGATCATATTACCAGTATTGAAGCAACATTCAGTAAAAATATTTATGTTATCAGTTGTAAAATTTTTTAGATCCTTGGTTGAATGTGTGTTGAAAAGTTGATGTTCAATTTACAAATTAAGCAGGATATAAATTGTGTATTGAAAGCCATTTGAAAAAAAATTGATTTTGATCTGAAAGTTAACTAATTCAAGTTTAAAAAAGTATTTATAATTGACAGGAAGACCAGAGATTGTACGAAACCAAATATTTGAGTATGTTGTTGACAATAATTAAACTAGTTGAACAATTGTATGCCAATATAAATAAAACTGTAATACTGTATAAAATTGGGTTCATAAATAGTATACGGATAATTAGTTTGTTGGAATAATGTTAAATCACGCAGTATTGTGAATAAGAAACAAAGTAGGTACAAGTATGAAATATAATTGCATTTAGGTATGCAACAAAATTTAATAATTGCGTATTTGTAAGCAGATAAATTCTAGAACAGGAGAAACAAAAGAAATGAACTGAATTAAGTGGTAAAAAGCTAGAATTTACATCAAATATAATGAACTAAAAGCAAAGGTGCATGGAAGAAGTTCAGAATTTTATTAAGTTGAACAAAATGTACATTTATTTGTTTTTCCAAAAAAAAATTACTTCGGTATTGAAGAACAAGTCCTCTTATTATGACCCAACTTATTGCACAATCCACATCTAGTTGTCTTTGTAAATTCACCCGCCGATTTCAGCCTTTTAGAAGATGATGGACGACCAGGCATTCTTCTACCTTTTGGAGGAAGTATAATTGCATCTTCAAAAGCCACATCTTCACCCATGTAATTTATAACAGGATTGATTGGATGTGAGTAGGAGAGCTGAAAATGTCCAACTTTGAAATATGATTCAATGTAGTCGTACACAGACAAGGTTTCACAGCTTAATATACTTCTAACAGCATGCGCGCAAGGAAAACCGCTGATTTGCCACACATTACATGTACAAACTCGATTGTATAAATCAACAAATTGATGTACCGGAGAATGAACTTCAAAATTGTGTTCACTTGATTTGATAACAAACCAAGAAGAACCTTCCAAATGTAGACTTCTTAATCGAGTTTCAATAGCAGGACATAAAACGCTGATCCAAGTCGAAGCTACTTCACGACGATCAGACATGAGTTTCATTAACTTCATTCTTATTTTATCTAAACAAGCAGTGATTGGTAAATGTCGTTCTTCCAAAATCCACTTATTAAAACTTTCTGAACAATTAGAAGACAATTCACCGTAACGACAACCAGGGAAGAATACGTTAGAAAATTTCTCAAATGGAATTCCAATCAAAAAGTTTGTTGCAGTTGATCCACCTACATCTCTAAAATTCTTCAAAGCAGCATTGAAATCAGTCAAATTATATGCATAAGCAATTCTGGAGAATGAATCCAGCAACATCCGTTTATTCGTTTTAGAAAATTGTGATTTTAAAGCAACTTTTAAATTGTTGGTCAGATGATAAAAACAGGATCCATGGATTGAATTTGGAAACACCTGTGGAATTGCAGCAAGAATACCTGGATGACGATCAGATATGAAAACATAGTTTCTAGAATCTTCTTTAAGAAATTCACGCAGTTGTTCACAAAACCAAATCCAATTAGCTTCATCTTCGCCAGATACAATTGCAATTGCTATAGGGTAAAAACCTGGTTTTTAAAAAAATTCTTTAATAGTGGAATATGGATGCGTATTATTTGTTTTTTAAAAAAGGATGAATGCAGTAAATTGAGTAGGAATAATATAGTAGATGTTAAATGTTAGTATCTTTTTTCGTGGAAAAAAATACAATCAATTTATTTTTCAAAGGTACATAAGTAATAACAAATGTAAAAGTTGATGCAGGTTTTAAAAAAAATTCCATTTAGAGTTGAAAATGAAAAAAACAGTTGCTTGAGAGGCGTACAGGCAGAATATTAGCATGACAGAATGCATATATTTATATAATTTGCATATTAATGTGAAAGAGTTTCGAATATTTCAGGAAAGGTCACAGAAATTGAAATAATTGAACCCGTATGTTAATTAATTTTACAGCATTTTAAGAAATTCTGAAACTGAGGAATAATGGTTATTTTTGTAACTTCAGATTAATATCATAAATGGATGCAACAAATTTAAATAATGGAACGTATAAATGCACAATTTCAAATAAACATCATTTTTAAGCGCTAAAAAATAAGAATATTAATAGTCGAAAAAAGAAAAAAATCTCCATTTCCATTTTTACCGGTAGCAGCCATTAAACAGCCTTGAGCTCGGCCCTTCATGAAGGTAGCATCAACAAAAATTAATGGTCTACAAAATTGAAATCCAAATGCACAGGCCTCAAATCCAATAAAAACCCTCTCAAATTGACGGGTAGAATCATTGCACTCCAACAAAACTGTACTTCCAGGATTAGTAGAAAGAACTGCATCACAAAAAGACTGCAAGTGATGGTAGGACATTACGTCGCTACCATGTAAATCATCTAATGCCAATTTCTTTCCAGTATAAGCGTAATAATACTTCAAGATGACTTTGTACTCAGTTTGGAACAAGTTCATAATGTCCTTTGTTTTCATTAAAGGATTTGCATGAATATGGTCACAAACCAAAAGCTTAATCAATTTACTGGATATAACGGGATTGTTTATATCATGAATACCAGCACCACAATTATGTTCAGGTTGTAAACGCTTTACAACAAAAAATCCTGGAAGATTAAACTTGAGTGAAGCATGAATCCGGAAAGAACAATTTTTTTTGAAGCAAACAGCAGTAACTCTTTCTTTATCATTTTTAATCAAGTTAAGCTTATATCCAGTTTTCATGCTATACATCATCAAATAAAGTCTAAACTCAGTGACACCTCCTTTAAATTGTTGACCAACACCGGAGAAAACAGATTGATTCGAATCAGTTTTCAACAATTGCTTGAACTGATTGTTTGACTCGCTGCTACTACCAAAAGATGAATCACTAACTAAAGATGAATGGCTATCAGGAGCAGCAGAAGAATTATTTCGATTAACGTCTACAAAAAAAACCAAGTAATCTTCACGATAATGTGTAGCCAATAAAAGGATGGAATGAAGATCAGAATTATTTTCTATATTTCTTCGCAAACCATCTCTAATGTGATAAAAGCACAACGACAACGGACTTAATTCAAACCATTTACCACAAGCAGCATCTATAATGGTATCAACTGTACTATCAAAATAGAGTCGAATAGAAAAACTGTCATTCCCATACTTGAGCAACACCAACACACCAATATTTGAAGGACCACTGGAGGAAAAATGAAAAAAAAAAAAAAAAACAGTAACATCAGCAGTAGCCAAATAAAATTAAAATAGCAAAAAACATAGGAATACGGTTAAATGCATACAGAGATGCAATACACAGTAATAACTGCATATATATCTGCAAAAATTATATTTACATAGAAATTTTGAATTTTAAGAAAAACTGAACCCATGTATTATGCATAAATTAACCCAAAAGCAACAGAATGATAGAACTAATAAACAGACAGGCCGAGAAAAAATATTAATTTCAGTAGTTTGCATAATTATAAACATAAAATTTACATACTTTCAGACGAATTTGCTGAGAACATCCTAACAGACTTGATATTAAAAATATTTGCTTTTACATATGCTCGTATTTAATATATATGCATACTTTCATACATGTACGTACAACAGATGAACAGAAAATTTGCCAGACTAATTTATAATACTGTTAATACATCAAAAAAATAAATGAAACTTTGTAAATTATTGAAATCACACATCAATAACAATGTAGACAATTCCGTGAACTAAATCTATTGAATCAACAAATACGTATTGAAGAATGAAAACCAGCAAAAATAAATAAAAAATAAACGCATATTTTACCTGAGACAAGATGAAGCCATTTCCAAAACCAGCCGTTCGATGTTAAAAATCAGAGGAAAATTTGCCAACTAATTTGAATATGAACTGGACGGAAATGGAACCTCAAAAACAAAATGCAGCCGCCATTACCAGGAGTAAATTTTGGATGAAAAAACCTTATTCACGAAAAATCCTCAGAACTAATCGCAAGTTTTTTAAAATTGACGAAAATTAATGCGTAATTATAACATAATTAAAGAAAAAAAAAATGACTATAATGACATCCGTATGTCCAGCCGAAACATTGAATTTGGGCAAATTAGTCACATATAAGCGGTTAGTTTAAAAAGAAGGATGTGTTTTATACTTTTTTATAGGGGAGGATGTGAGCTTAATTAAGTTTAATTATAAGGATGTGACACTAATTTTCACTTATTATAACTCAGATGAAAAGACAGCAAAAGAGATCTGGGAAGCACTGAAGAAGAAATATGATACAGAGGAGGTAGGGGCAAAGAAATATGCTGTGAGCCGCTATTTAAAATACCAGATGACTGATGATAGATCGGTAGAGATGCAGTCTCATGAGCTGCAGAAAATAGCTCATGAGATCATCTCCGAAGGTATGGTCTTGGACGAACAATTTCAAATTGCTGTTATCATTGACAAATTACCCCCAGGCTGGAAAGATTTTAAGAATGTCTTGCGACATAAGACTAAAGAATTTTCCTTAGAAAGCTTGATTACACGCCTCCGTATTGAGGAGGAGGCACGCAAGCAGGACCAGAAAGAAGAGGTGCTGATTGTGAATAACAACAGTACTAAGAAGACCACTCCCGCTGTTCTGAAACCAAATCAGAAATCTTTTAAGAATCAGAACAGGAGCAACAAACAGAATGGGAATCCGCAAGGAAACCCAAAAGGACAGCAGAAACCAGCCCAAAAGAATGACTCTGGACAGTTGTTTCTTTGTTACAACTGTGGAAAACCAGGGCATATGGCACGAAAGTGCCGGAACAGGCCAAGCTCTGCACCGCAGGCTAACCTGACTGAGGAGCCTCTGACGGCTATGGTTACTGAGATTCACCTTGTTGGTGGATCAGAGGGTTGCTGGGTAGACACTGGTGCTTCTCGCCATGTCTGCTATGATCGTGGCATGTTCTCTACATACACGGCTGCTGAAAATCAGAAAGTGCTGTTGGGAGACTCTCACACCACTACAGTTGCGGGGATTGGAAACGTGGAACTTAAGTTCACCTCTGGAAAAACTGTAATTCTGAAAGATGTTATGCACACTCCAGAGATAAGAAAGAATCTGGTCTCTGGCTTCCTCCTTAATAAGGCTGGTTTCACTCAAGTTATTGGGGCTGATTTGTACACTCTTACTTATAAGGGAACTTTTGTGGGTAAGGGTTATGCTTGTGAGGGTATGTTTAAACTGAATGTTGAATCTAATAAAGTGACTACTTCTGCTTACATGTTGTGTGATTTTAATATCTGGCATTCTAGATTATGTCATGTTAATAATCGAATTATTCGTAATATGAGCACCCTAGATATGATACCTAAAATGACAGAATCTGAATCTGATAAATGTGAATTCTGTACACAAGCTAAAATCACAAAGAAACCTCACAAATCTGTTGATAGAGTTTCTGAACCATTAGACTTGATTCATTCTGACATATGTGAACTTGATGGCACTTTAACTAGACAGGGACATCGTTATTTTATCACTTTTATTGATGACTGCTCTGATTTCACATATGTATATCTTATGAAAAATAAAAGTGATGCTTTTGACATGTTTAAAACATTCAAAACTGAGATTGAGAATCAAGCAAATAGAAAAATTAAGAGACTTCGTAGTGATAGAGGAACAGAATATGAATCTAATTCTATTCTGGATTTCTATAAACAACATGGTATAGTACATGAGAGAACTGCACCCTACTCACCTGAAATGAACGGTAAAGCAGAAAGGAAAAATAGGACCTTTACCGAGCTAGTAGTTGCCATATTATTAAATTCTGGTGCAGCAAAACATTGGTGGGGGGATATTTTATTGACTGTATGCTACGTTCTGAATAGAATCCCTAAATCTAAGAATAAAATTTCACCTTATGAAATTTTAAAGAATCATAAACCCAATGTCTCATACTTTAGAACTTGGGGTTGTTTAGCATATGTTCGCATTCCAGACCCTAAGAGAATAAAATTGGCAAGTAGAGCATATGAATGTGCATTTATAGGCTATGCTATTAATAGCAAAGCATATAGATTTTATGACCTTAATGCACATAATATAATTGAATCAAATGATGCCGACTTTTATGAAACTAAATTTCCTTTCAAATTAAGGAATAGTGGGGGCACTTCAAATATGCCTATTAGAACAGAACTTAATGAAAATTCTGAAGCTGAACCTAGAAGAAGTAAAAGAGCAAGAACCATAAAAGACTTTGGTTTAGATTTTTGTGCTTTTACTATTGAGGAGGATCCTATAAACCTCCAAGAAGCCTTATCTTCTTTAGATGCCGATTTCTGGCAAGAGGCTATAAACGATGAGATGGATTCTTTAGAATCCAATAAGACTTGGCACTTGGTAGACTTACCCCCTGGTTGTAAGTCTATAGGCTGTAAATGGGTACTTAAAAAGAAATTAAAACCTGATGGCACTATAGATAAATATAAAGCACGACTAGTAGCTAAAGGTTTTAAACAAAAGGAAAATATAGACTTCTTTGACACTTTTTCACCTGTAACTAGAATAACATCCATTCGGGTATTAATCTCACTTGCTTCCATTCATAATTTACTTATACACCAAATGGATGTTAAAACTGCTTTTTTGAACGGTGAATTAGACGAAGAAATTTATATGGACCAGCCTGAAGGATTTGTAGTACATGGTCAAGAACATAAAGTATGTAAATTGGATAAATCATTATATGGTTTAAAACAAGCACCTAAACAATGGCATGAAAAATTTGATAACTTAATCATTTCAAATGGTTTTAAAGTTAATGAAAGTGACAAATGCATTTATTACAAATCTGAGAATGACATTTGCACTATTATATGCCTTTATGTAGATGACCTACTCATTTTTGGGTCAAATATTCATGCCATAAACTCAGTCAAATCCTTATTAAGTGTCAATTTTGATATGAAAGATCTAGGTGAAGCGAGTGTAATCCTTGGTATTAAGATTACTAGGTCAGAAAAGGGAATTTCATTGGATCAATCTCATTACATTGAGAAGATACTAAAGAAATATAATTACTTTGACTGTAAACCTGCAAGTACGCCATATGATCACAGTGTAAAGTTATTTAAGAACACTGGTGAAGGTGTAAGACAGTCTGATTATGCGAGCATCATTGGAAGCCTTCGGTATGCCACTGATTGTACTAGACCCGACATTGCCTATGTCGTGGGATTATTGTGCAGGTTTACCAGTAGACCTAGTATAGAGCACTGGCAAGCTATTGAAAGGGTAATGAGATACCTTAAACGAACCATGAACCTTGGATTACATTATGAAAGGTTTCCAGCTGTACTTGAAGGATATTCCGATGCAGACTGGAATACCTTATCTGATGATTCTAAAGCGACCAGTGGCTATATATTTAGCATCGCTGGAGGAGCTGTTTCTTGGAAATCCAAGAAACAGACTATTTTGGCTCAGTCTACTATGGAGTCTGAGATGATAGCACTAGCTATAGCTAGTGAAGAGGCAGAGTACTTGAGAAATCTGCTAGCTGAGATTCCCTTATGGGAAAAACCGATACCGGCTGTGTTGATACATTGCGATAGTACCGCGGCTATTGCAAAAGTTCAGAACCGATATTATAACGGTAAGAGACGACAAATACGTCGTAAGCACAGTACGGTTAGAGAACTACTTTCCACAGGTACCGTTAGAGTGGATTACGTACGTAGTGAGGAAAATTTGGTGGATCCTTTGACGAAAGGACTGTCCAGAGAGAAAGTCCATAACTATTCTAAAAGAATGGGACTATTGCCCCTAGATTGTTGACTCACGCACAATGGTAACCCGACCTAAATGACTGGAGATCCCAAGAACTAGGTTCAATGGGTAATAACAAGTTGTGTAGTGATATGAGTTGAACATGCTATTTAATGAACCAAGAAGCATGTATTCCTGAAGTGATTAGAGGATGAGTTAATAGAAACTCTTAATGAGATCTATACTCTATTTGGAGTGGAGTACCTACCTTCAGGAGTGCTCTTGATAGACTCACCTTTGTGAATGTGGAAATGTGGCCGTTTCCTATGGAGTTTGGGCAAAACTTCTAGAGCATTCACTAAACTGGGATAGATGTGCAGGGCCATAAATGCACGGGCTTATCTGATTGCACTATAGAAAAGGTTGTGTGTGGTTTGATGTCAGGAATAGAGTTCAAGACTACGTGTCACTCTAGTAAAAACTGAATCTTACTCACTATGCAAAGGTTCAAGTCCTTGGACACCTTTGTTTATGCACAATCTTATGTTTTTAAGAAACTGCTCGAAAATATTTTTAAAAATTCAAGTGGGGGATTGTTGGAAATGTTTTACAAACATTATGTGAATTATTAAAAATGATTGAATAAGTGTATGAATGGCTCCTATGTTTGAGTAGTCCCACATCATGGGATTATAGGGAAGAGGCAAGGATTTATACTTGTTTCTAAGAAGTCATGTTGGGGCCTTGGGCTCCCAATACATGCATTGTTGTGAGGAGGGAGACCATGCATCATGACCACCACACACGCGCGCGCGACCGACCGACCCGGCCCGGCCCGGCCCGGTTCGGTTCGGGCTCGGGCTTGGGCTTGGGCTTGGGCTTTGTGGTGTAGGCACTTATATTTTTGGACCATAAAACTTAGTAATTTTCGAACCGTTTTTTTATGGAAAAATTATTTTGCGCACCGATATTTATTCTGCAACGGAAAAAATTTTGCAACGGTAAAATAATTAATCCCCCCCCCCCCCGAAATTTTAGCAGATCCGATATTTTCTCCCAAAACCTAGTTCTCGTTCTATATATACTATTTTATCTGAGACGAGAAAAATACCGAATTTTATATTCTCTTCTTCTCAGCCGCCATTAAAACTTCTAGGAAATTTCGAGCAGTGTTTTTTCCCGAAAGTGCAAATCTGCACTGATTTGTTTGTGCAAGCAAATCAGTTACTATTTTAGAGGCTGTTTTATCCTAGAGGCGGCGCCGAAGGAACGAATTGGTTTGCACCTCTGACCAAATCGCTGAATCGTCTTCAAGAAAGCGACCTAGTCCGCGACTCAGCCATTGTTTTCCAACAATTTGAAGACGAACTGAAACAATGGCCTCGAACTCAACCATGGACGATTCTGCTCCTCCCTCTGCTTTTCACGGCCCTCTGGTGACTGCTGCTCCTTTCAAGTTCGAAGGTTTGCATTTCAAGCGCTGGCGTCATAAGATGGAGTTCTTCCTCACGATCAGGAAGGTGGTGGCTGCTCTGACTGCTGAAAACCCGCAGCTACCAGACAAGCCTGACGAGACTGATGCAGCAAAGATGGCATCATGGACTGAACAGTCAAAGCAACTGCAGACCTGGACTGAACAGGATTACTTATGCAAGAATTTTATACTGAATGGACTGAGCGATGATCTGTATGATTATTATAACTCAGATGAAAAGACAGCAAAAGAGATCTGGGAAGCACTGAAGAAGAAATATGATACAGAGGAGGCAGGGGCAAAGAAATATGCTGTGAGCCGCTATTTAAAATACCAGATGACTGATGATAGATCGGTAGAGATGCAGTCTCATGAGCTGCAGAAAATAGCTCATGAGATCATCTCCGAAGGTATGGTCTTGGACGAACAATTTCAAATTGCTGTTATCATTGACAAATTACCCCCAGGCTGGAAAGATTTTAAGAATGTCTTGCGACATAAGACTAAGGAATTTTCCTTAGAAAGCTTGATTACACGCCTCCGTATTGAGGAGGAGGCACGCAAGCAGGACCAGAAAGAAGAGGTGCTGATTGTGAATAACAACAATACTAAGAAGACCACTTCCGCTGTTCTGAAACCAAATCAGAAATCTTTTAAGAATCAGAACAGGCGCAACAAACAGAATGGGAATCCGCAAGGAAACCCAAAAGGACAGCAGAAACCAGCCCAAAAGAATGACTCTGGACAGTTGTTTCTTTGTTACAACTGTGGAAAACCAGGGCATATGGCACGAAAGTGCCGGAACAGGCCAAGCTCTGCACCGCAGGCTGACCTGACTGAGGAGCCTCTTACGGCTATGGTTACTGAGATTCACCTTGTTGGTGGATCAGAGGGTTGGTGGGTAGACACTGGTGCTTCTCGCCATGTCTGCTATGATCGTGGCATGTTCTCTACATACACGGCTGCTGAAAATCAGAAAGTGCTGTTGGGAGACTCTCACACCACTACAGTTGCGGGGATTGGAAACGTGGAACTTAAGTTCACCTCTGGAAAAACTGTAATTCTGAAAGATGTTATGCACACTCCAGAGATAAGAAAGAATCTGGTCTCTGGCTTCCTCCTTAATAAGGCTGGTTTCACTCAAGTTATTGGGGCTGATTTGTACACTCTTACTTATAAGGGAACTTTTGTGGGTAAGGGTTATGCTTGTGAGGGTATGTTTAAACTGAATGTTGAATCTAATAAAGTGACTACTTCTGCTTACATGTTGTGTGATTTTAATATCTGGCATTCTAGATTATGTCATGTTAATAATCGAATTATTCGTAATATGAGCACCCTAGATATGATACCTAAAATGACAGAATCTGAATCTGATAAATGTGAATTCTGTACACAAGCTAAAATCACAAAGAAACCTCACAAATCTGTTGATAGAGTTTCTGAACCATTAGACTTGATTCATTCTGACATATGTGAACTTGATGGCACTTTAACTAGACAGGGACATCGTTATTTTATCACTTTTATTGATGACTGCTCTGATTTCACATATGTATATCTTATGAAAAATAAAAGTGATGCTTTTGACATGTTTAAAACATTCAAAACTGAGATTGAGAATCAAGCAAATAGAAAAATTAAGAGACTTCGTAGTGATAGAGGAACAGAATATGAATCTAATTCTATTCTGGATTTCTATAAACAACATGGTATAGTACATGAGAGAACTGCACCCTACTCACCTGAAATGAACGGTAAAGCAGAAAGGAAAAATAGGACCTTTACCGAGCTAGTAGTTGCCATATTATTAAATTCTGGTGCAGCAAAACATTGGTGGGGGGTATTTTATTGACTGTATGCTACGTTCTGAATAGAATCCCTAAATCTAAGAATAAAATTTCACCTTATGAAATTTTAAAGAATCATAAACCCAATGTCTCATACTTTAGAACTTGGGGTTGTTTAGCATATGTTCGCATTCCAGACCCTAAGAGAATAAAATTGGCAAGTAGAGCATATGAATGTGCATTTATAGGCTATGCTATTAATAGCAAAGCATATAGATTTTATGACCTTAATGCACATAATATAATTGTATCAAATGATGCCGACTTTTATGAAACTAAATTTCCTTTCAAATTAAGGAATAGTGGGGGCACTTCAAATATGCCTATTAGAACAGAACTTAATGAAAATTCTGAAGCTGAACCTAGAAGAAGTAAAAGAGCAAGAACCATAAAAGACTTTGGTTCAGATTTTTGTGCTTTTACTATTGAGGAGGATCCTATAAACCTCCAAGAAGCCTTATCTTCTTTAGATGCCGATTTCTGGCAAGAGGCTATAAACGATGAGATGGATTCTTTAGAATCCAATAAGACTTGGCACTTGGTAGACTTACCCCCTGGTTGTAAGTCTATAGGCTGTAAATGGGTACTTAAAAAGAAATTAAAACCTGATGGCACTATAGATAAATATAAAGCACGACTAGTAGCTAAAGGTTTTAAACAAAAGGAAAATATAGACTTCTTTGACACTTTTTCACCTGTAACTAGAATAACATCCATTCGGGTATTAATCTCACTTGCTTCCATTCATAATTTACTTATACACCAAATGGATGTTAAAACTGCTTTTTTGAACGGTGAATTAGACGAAGAAATTTATATGGACCAGCCTGAAGGATTTGTAGTACATGGTCAAGAACATAAAGTATGTAAATTGGATAAATCATTATATGGTTTAAAACAAGCACCTAAACAATGGCATGAAAAATTTGATAACTTAATCATTTCAAATGGTTTTAAAGTTAATGAAAGTGACAAATGCATTTATTACAAATCTGAGAATGACATTTGCACTATTATATGCCTTTATGTAGATGACCTACTCATTTTTGGGTCAAATATTCATGCCATAAACTCAGTCAAATCCTTATTAAGTGTCAATTTTGATATGAAAGATCTAGGTGAAGCGAGTGTAATCCTTGGTATTAAGATTACTAGGTCAGAAAAGGGAATTTCTTTGGATCAATCTCATTACATTGAGAAGATACTAAAGAAATATAATTACTTTGACTGTAAACCTGCAAGTACGCCATATGATCACAGTGTAAAGTTATTTAAGAACACTGGTGAAGGTGTAAGACAGTCTGATTATGCGAGCATCATTGGCAGCCTTCGGTATGCCACTGATTGTACTAGACCCGACATTGCCTATGTCGTGGGATTATTGTGCAGGTTTACCAGTAGACCTAGTATAGAGCACTGGCAAGCTATTGAAAGGGTAATGAGATACCTTAAACGAACCATGAACCTTGGATTACATTATGAAAGGTTTCCAGCTGTACTTGAAGGATATTCCGATGCAGACTGGAATACCTTATCTGATGATTCTAAAGCGACCAGTGGCTATATATTTAGCACCGCTGGAGGAGCTGTTTCTTGGAAATCCAAGAAACAGACTATTTTGGCTCAGTCTACTATGGAGTCTGAGATGATAGCACTAGCTACAGCTAGTGAAGAGGCAGAGTACTTGAGAAATCTGCTAGCTGAGATTCCCTTATGGGAAAAACCGATACCGGCTGTGTTGATACATTGCGATAGTACCGCGGCTATTGCAAAAGTTCAGAACCGATATTATAACGGTAAGAGACGACAAATACGTCGTAAGCACAGTACGGTTAGAAAACTACTTTCCACAGGTACCGTTAGAGTGGATTACGTACGTAGTGAGGAAAATTTGGCGGATCCTTTGACGAAAGGACTGTCCAGAGAGAAAGTCCATAACTATTCTAAAAGAATGGGACTATTGCCCCTAGATTGTTGACTCACGCACAATGGTAACCCGACCTAAATGACTGGAGATCCCAAGAACTAGGTTCAATGGGTAATAACAAGTTGTGTAGTGATATGAGTTGAACATGCTATTTAATGAACCAAGAAGCATGTATTCCTGAAGTGATTAGAGGATGAGTTAATAGAAACTCTTAATGAGATCTATACTCTATTTGGAGTGGAGTACCTACCTTCAGGAGTGCTCTTGATAGACTCACCTTTGTGAATGTGGAAATGTGGCCGTTTCCTATGGAGTTTGGGCAAAACTTCTAGAGCATTCACTAAACTGGGATAGACGTGCAGGGCCATAAATGCACGGGCTTATCTGATTGCACTATAGAAAAGGTTGTGTGTGGTTTGATGTCAGGAATAGAGTTCAAGACTACGTGTCACTCTAGTAAAAACTGAATCTTACTCACTATGCAAAGGTTCAAGTCCTTGGACACCTTTGTTTATGCACAATCTTATGTTTTTAAGAAACTGCTCGAAAATATTTTTAAAAATTCAAGTGGGGGATTGTTGGAAATGTTTTACAAACATTATGTGAATTATTAAAAATGATTGAATAAGTGTATGAATGGCTGCTATGTTTAAGTAGTCTCACATCATGGGATTATAGGGAAGAGGCAAGGATTTATACTTGTTTCTAAGAAGTCATGTTGGGGCCTTGGGCTCCCAATACATGCATTGTTGTGAGGAGGGAGACCATGCATCATGACCACCACGCGCGCGCGACCGACCGACCCGACCCGGCCTGGCCCGGTTCGGTTCGGGCTCGGGCTCGGGCTTGGGCTTTTTGGTGTAGGCACTTATATTTTTGGACCATAAAACTTAGTTGTTTTCGAACCGTTTTTTTATGGAAAAATTATTTTGCGCACCGATATTTATTCTGCAACGGAAAAAATTTTGCAACGGTAAAATAATTAATCCCCCCCCCCCTCCGAAATTTTAGCAGATCCGATATTTTCTCCCAAAACCTAGTTCTCGTTCTATATATACTATTTTATCTGAGACGAGAAAAATACCGAATTTTATATTCTCTTCTTCTCAGCCGCCATTAAAACTTCTAGGAAATTTCGAGCAGTGTTTTTTCCCGAAAGTGCAAATCTGCACTGATTTGTTTGTGCAAGCAAATCAGTTACTATTTTAGAGGCTGTTTTATCCTAGAGGCGGCGGCGAAGGAACGAATTGGTTTGCACCTCTGACCAAATCGCCGAATCGTCTTCAAGAAAGCGACCTAGTCCGCGACTCAGCCATTGTTTTCCAATAGTACAGACCCTGGGTTGCTCCATATTTAACCCTAAATGGAGCCAAACCCAAAGCAACAAGCTGCTTGACCCAATTGTACCCCCAACCCAAAGGCTGCTAGCTATTCATTCAATCTCTCCCATGCTCATAGCGCTGGAGCTCAACTCCATGTTAATCTACATATAACTCAAAGCATACTTAGAAGCTTGACCGAAAGCACATGGAAGCATGATCCGGAAATGACTTCGAAGACCCCCTCGAAACAAAGCACTAGAACTCAAGCTCCACTCACCCACTTAAATGAATTTCAACCCCCAATAAATATTTTATAGTTTTACTTTTCAGTTTTTCTTTTCTTTTATTCTTTTTTTAGATTGTCTTAAGTCTCCATGTAGTGTACATTAATTCATCTATGTGGTTTTATGGGTTGTAGTAGATTTAACTGTCTTAAAATAACATTTTCGGCTGACATTCCACAACCAAAAATTTACATATCCATGCAATGTTTGCATCCAATTTGACGCAAAAATTACCAACCTCCATTATCATCTTAAAGTATCAATCCTCAACCTCCCCCATCACCATGAAGTCCCCAGACCTTGTTGGAAGTTTCCCAAAATTTCACATAATGAAATGTAGTTAAGAAAGAGAGGGAACCATGTCCAGTTGGAGTGCAGAGACAATGCTATGATGATTGATAACTCGTATATAATGCAAAACAGAGATAATAACAATATTGTAGATATTTCAGACAACATCTTTATTTAAAACATAGTAAACCTTCACTTATGAAAATGCGTTTAAGAAAAAGCCAGAAAAGAAAATAAATGAAACCTATTGACAAGGCATTTGGAGACCGCAAAGCCCTTTGGCCTTTAATGTCTTGAACCTAGCCATCAGCTGACTTTTACTTTTCTACCTGTACTGTAATAAATAAAACTATTTAGTAAACTATAGTATGAAATTAAATTAAACATATATTTCAAAATATCAAAGTTGTATTATCACTAACTACATCCATACAAAACCACAAGTTAGTGTAAAAGTAGCAATCATTTGCTTCATTCGGAGATCATATGATTAACTAAAAATAAAGGAAAATGTAACAGGAACAAAAAAAAGGCGAGCGCAAACAAACAAATAAGAAGGCAAAAATTGTAAAATGGGTGATCCATACCTGATGGCAGTTCTTCCAGGACTCAGGGTCGAAGTGCCTAACTCTTCTGGTTTTGGTTGTTTATACGGCTTTAGAAATGAACACCTTTCCGCTCAGCCTCTCTTAACGGGATCAAAGATGGAGACTCTGACAACAACACTGATGATAGCAGTCACAACAACTCAACCTGAAGCAATGCTCAGCGGAAAGTTCTTCAACAAAGGTGAAATGACAAGGCCTGCGCCTCTCTTCGTCTAAAATCTGTTGCCTTTGTCGAAGATTTTATTTTTCTGTCGTGATTTGGCTAGGAACGAAAATTAGGGTTACGTGTTTTCCAGAGCAAAATAAATTAGGGTAAATGGATTGCGTAGGTCGGATAGAGGCTGAACCGTTTAATTTATTGCCTAAACGATTAGACCCAACCCTTTTAACGTTAGGGTTAATGGGTCGAGTAAATGGGTTAGAGTCAAATTTGATGGGCCTACCTTCAATCACTTCCATCTCTGAACCCACCGCCAATACCCCATCCTACCCTCTCTCGGCCCTCCACCACCTTCTTCCTCTCTTTCATCCCTTTCCGACCTGATTTTGCCATCAGTGAAGTGTCTTCACTCTTTGCAGCGAAGCCAAGAATGCAGGGGGTTACACACCTCCTTCTTTTTCCGTTCAGTACGTTGGGAATAGACGCGTGCCTACATATGAGATCATTCAAGCTAGTTTAGTAGAATGGAAGAATTATTTAGCAGGCCTTTTTCTTGACGCACCACTATTGTACACCGCGATATAACCCACCTCAAGCACATCTTGAAACCAAGTGGATCTATCAAGATCAAATCAAATGGTAATCTATTTTTTCTTCTCTTCAGTATTGAGGACAAAAACATGATATTGTTGTTGACCCAGTTATCATCAGAAATTAACTGTTTGTTGTAAGGAAGTGGGATGCAGCGTTGCAGAATACTGTGTCATTAGACATGTACCAGTGGATACAAAATTATGAATATGCCATTATGTGCATGGTCTAATCTTAGTATCAGTTGGCTTACATCTCGGGTAGGGAAATTTCTTTGTATGGGTATACTGAAAGTTTAGAGAGGTTAGATTTTGCTAAAGGTTTAATGGAATTCTCTCCGGATAATGATCTTCTAGATGCATTCTCGGTTCCTTTAGGCTTTAGTTGATGGCATGGAGCATTTCATCAAGTCATGTTACCTATGGAAACCGGATCTGTGTTCTCATTGTAAAGTTTTTGGTCATATGTATGAAAAATACACGAGTAGGATTAAACTGGTGGACTGTCAAAGAGTAGATAATAGTGTGACCAAGACTGTTGCAAAGTTAATGAGGATGTATTAGTCGAAAGGGTTCACAAAAATATAGAAAATTTGATGCTTCTATTGTTATTAAACCCAAACAACACTGGGGAAAAACTGTTAGAAATAACAGAAGGGTTAGACCCGGTTCAAATAGAAGCAATGGTAAACGAAGAGTAATTGAGGAGGAGTTCAAAACTGACATGCTGCATGACATTGAAGTTAATACTGGCGTTGATAAAAACCAGTCTATGAGTAGTGATGTATTAAGTGAAGTGTTTTTACGCTACACTGGTACCGGTATACCTCTATCACTCAAATGGGTTTTGCCCTCGGCCCACACATCACCACACGAAGCCCATACTCTAATTTATGTAAATTAGCGTCCATTACATTATCTATATAAGTATGTACAGCATTGTATCAACATTCAGTTCAGTTTTAATACAATTACAAAGTTCTTGCTCTCACTCAATCAAATATGGTATCAGAGCTAATCTGCTAACTGCAACCAAATTCGATCCGTATATTGTAATCTCTGCAAATCTATCTAAAAGGTAGATTACCCATCAGAATATTATCATCATTTGGGTACCTCTCACCTAAGATCTTTTATCTTTTCACTTGAGAGTTGAGGCTGCAATTCAAGAACAGTGCCTCGCCAATATACAGTGGCTGCATCAATTCTTGAACCACGGCTTGGTGATAAACATTGTCAAAACCTTTCAATTCGATCAAGGAATTTGGTGAAATCAATCACCAACTTGAGAAGCCATCCTAGAAGTCAGCCTGACATCATTTTTAAGCAATCTGGATTGAAACCGATCCAAGATTGAAATCATTCAAGCATCATTCTGGTTGCATTCTCGCTTCAGTAAAAGAAATCAAAACACACTCCTCAATTCAAGAATTTGAAGATTCGGAAAAGTTTACCTTTCTTGTGGGACAACAGTAGTTCAATATCTTGGCATCATGGTTGAAGGAGATCCTCTAACTCCACTAACATCATCATCCACATCGAATCAGACAAGTACAACGATCATTGAAGACCTTATCAAAACCATTGTAAATCCTCAAAGCCAAATAATCACGATTTAGCTCGATGAATCATACTACCTCCTGTGGAAGCTGCAAGTTGAAGCAGGAAAGGGTTATGGTCTTGAAGAATTCATATATGGAACCAAACCTGTTCCAGCAAAATATACACGAGACACTACTAACAGCCTTATTCCTAATCAAGAATTCACAACCTACCAGAGGCAAGACAATTTAATCAGTGCATGGTTAATGTCATCTGTTAGTGCTTCTCTTATGCCACAGTTAATAGGTACAAAAACTTCACATGAAGTCTGGACAGCGTTAGAGAGATCATTTACAAGTCAATCATCTGCTAGAGTATTGCATTTCAAGAAACAATTTCAGAATATTAAGAAAGAAAATTCTAGCATGAATGAGTATCTTATGAAAGTCAAAAACTTGTGTGATCAACATGCAAGCACTGGCAACAAAATCGAAGAAAAAGAACAAGTGTTGTACATTGTTGGTGGTCTGGAAGACGAATATGAGGCAGTCATAGCATTCATTACATCTATTGAACCTACTCTCTCACTACAAATTGTCTATAACACACTTCTTGCTCATGAAGGGAGACTAATGCAAAAGAAAGATCAAGGTTCTGAGTTCAATGTTAATTACACTACTACTAATAAGGCCAAGAACCAAAAAAACACTCAAAGAAATCAGAATTCTTACCCAAGAGGAGGTCAATCTAACCGTGCAAGAGGCAGAGGTGGAAGATGGAACACCAACAACAGACCAAAATGCCAGATTTGTGATAAACTTGGCCACACAGCCAAAAAATGCTACTTCAGATTTGACAACAACTTCAACACAAGTCAGCAAGGAAGTAACAATAACAAAAATAACTATCCCAATGAAAATATGGTTAACAGTCAGACTAAAAGCAAAAGCACTCAGGATTCAACATCAAACACTGCCAGTATTGAAGATATTCAAGATGATGCATGGTATCCAGATTCAGGGGCAACTCATCACGTTACCAACAATCTAAACAACCTAAACCTTGGCAATCATGAATACAAAGGTAAAAAATCTTTAATTAAGGGTAATGGTAATTCTATAGTCATTTCTCACACTGGACATGCTACTATTAAAGGTGCCAAACAACTTTACTTAAACAATTTGTTGTGTGCACCACGTATAAGAAAAAATCTAATTAGTGTGTCATAGTGTGCAAAGGACAATCAAGTGTTCTTTGAATTTTACCCAAACCACTGTGTAGTTAGGGACCTGATGACCAAAACCATCCTATTGTAGGGTAATCAACAAAATGGATTGTACAAGTTTGACTCTGGAACTACTAAGACTAATGAATTAAGGAAAAATGTCTGTAATATGACAGTGTTAGATAGTCATAGTGACTGTACTGATTTTGATATGTGGCATTTTAAATTTGGACATCCAAGTCTCAAAGTTATGAAAAAAATTCTAAATGACAGTGATATTTCTGTAGACATTCCCAATAATTGTGTGTGCACATACTGCCAGATGGGAAAAGTCACAAACTGCCATTCACAAATTCTGAAACTAATTATCTAAACCCTTTACAACTAGTTGCTGTTGACCTATGGGGTCCAGCACCAATAAACAGTGATTATGGATATAATTACTATATTTCCTTTATTGATGCTCACTCAAGATATGTCTGGATTTATTTTTTAAAATCAAAGTCTGACACTTATAATACAGTCATGCAGTTTATAGCCATTGTTGAAAATTAAACCAGTTAAATCATAAAGTCAAGATTCTCCAAAGTGATGGTGGTAAGGAATTTTTGCCCTTAAAACACTACTTTATTAAAAAGGGTATAACACACAGACTAACATGTCCACACACCTCAGAACAAAATGGTCTTATTGAAAGAAAACATAGACACATTGTTGAGACTGGGTTAACACTGCTAGCACATGCATCGTTGCCACTAAAATTCTGGCCTGATGCCTTTACTACAGCAATATACTTAATCAACAGATTACCAACAAAGGTGCTTGATCTAAAATGCCCTTTTGAGGTACTGAACATACTCAAACTGAATTACAATGACTTAAATATTTTTGGGTGTTTATGCTTTCCTCATACAAGACCATTCAACAAACATAAACTTGACTACAGGTCCAAACCATGTGCATTTCTGAGGTATTCTCCTAATCATAAGGGTTATAAGTGTTTAGACAACTATGGCAAAGTATATATTTCTAGACATTTCATATTTAATGAAAAGGTTTTCCCATTCAAAAGTAATTCTGTCAAGCCAACAAGAAAATTTTACAACCCTCAGACTGTTATTCTACCTGTTCCTGAAATTATAAGTGAGACTGAGCATGTGCCACACTCAAGTGACAATATGACGCACATTCAAAGTCCACAAACTGCAAGGTCATCACAAAATGCTGCAACAAGTAGTGAGAATAATCAAAACAGTTTTGAAGAAAATGATATAGACCCTCAAAATCAGGACACAGGCAGTCAGGAGGAAAGCACACACTCAAATGAAAACAGGGAAGACACTAGAACTTATAATCAGCATCATATGACAACTAGAGCAAAAAGTGGTATCTTTAAACCAAAAGTTTACCACATTGAATTTTATAATACTGAACCAACCACTTATCATCAAGCTGTGCAAAATGATAAGTGGAGGTGCGCCATTAAAGATGAACTAGATGCACTAAAGAAAAAACAAACTTGGCATCTAGTTCAAACACCCAAATATAAAAATATAATTGGGTGCGAATGGACTTACAGGATAAAAAGACATGCTGATGGTACAATATCAAAATACAAGGCTAGGCTAGTGGCAAAAGGATATTCACAACAGTGTGGAATTGACTTCAATGAGACATTCTCACCTGTTGTGAAACCAACCACTGTTAGAATCATATTAACCATAGCCTTGCTTAAGAATTGGACCATCAAACAAATTGATGTCAATAATGCTTTCCTAAATGGTGAACTGCGGGAAGAGGTATATATGGAGTTGCCACAAGGACTTGATGGAAAGACAAACACAGGAATGGTATGCAAATTAAACAAATCAATATATGGTCTAAAGCAAGCTCCTAGTGTATGGTTCAATAAACTGAAGAAAACTCTATCTAAACTGGGATACATGCCTACAAAGTCTGACAATTCACTATTCACAAAGTTCACTGCAGATACTACCACCTATGTCTTAATCTATGTGGATGACTTCGTAATAACAGGGAATAGCATTACAGAAATCAAGAGCATTACAAGTCATCTGAACAAGGAACTCTCAGTAAAAGACTTGGGTGACCTATTCTATTTTCTAGGAATTGAAGTTCACAGAACTAGTGAGAATGAACTTCAACTATGTCAGAGAAAATATATTTCAGAAATCCTGGTCAAGGCTAAGATGGAAGATGCCAAAGCTCTACCTGCCCCAATGATTACCAACATTCACTTAAGTAAAAACAAAGGAGAGCCAACATTCAATGAGAAATTATACAGGAGTATCATTGGAGCTCTATAATATGTGGCCATAACCAGACCAGACATTTCATACAGTGTTAATATGGCAATCCAGTTTATGCAAAAGCCTTTAAGTGATCACTGGCAAGCTGTTAAAAGAATCCTATGATATCTAAAAGGCACAATTAATCAATGTCTTGTTCTAAAGCCAAGTATGAACCTAAACATCAGTGCATATGCAGATGCATACTGGGCAAATGATTATGATGACAGAAAATCAACAAGTGGCTACTGTATATTTCTGGGAAAAAAATCCAATATCATAGTGTGAAAAAAAAACAGAACACTATATCAAGATCTAGCACAGAGGCTGAGTATAGAAGTGTTGCCAGCACAACAGTAGAGATTATGTGGATTCAATCTTTACTAGGTGAAATAAAATTCAACACTAATGACAAAGCAATAATATGGTGTGACAACATGAGTGCTATAGCACTTACTGCTAATCCTGTACTACACTCTAGAACCAAGCATCTAGAACTGGACATATACTTTGTAACGGAATTGGTTCAAAAAGAGAGATTGGAAGTCAATCACGTACCTTCGACTTACCAGATAGCTGACATCTTAACCAAGCCTCTCTCCAGACTCAGATTTGAAGAACATCAAAGTAAACTCTGCGTAGCCGAAGCAAACAGGATCAAACCTCAAGAAGATCTGAAGACATCTGTAAATAAGGAACAAATTATCATAAACCCTAAAGTAAAAAACTCTCTGATAATCAACAAAAAGGACAATACTTCCCAGATCGCTGAAGAAAATCGATCTACAAGCAGCAATTACTGTCAAATGGTCACAAAGACATCAAATCGATCACTCTCAAGCCTACAACTGAAGTTAGAAATCTCAATCTGAAGAAGAGAGAGTGGAAGAAGAAAGAACTCAAGCGAAGTGAAGAAATTTCAACGAAGAAATGAGAAGCTGTGGTGATTACGGCTGCTGATGTCCTCCATATTTTGTCTCCAAACCCTAGCTTCAAAACTAGGGTTTGACAGGGGGTATTAAGTGAAGTATTTTTACACTACACTGGTACCCGTATACCTCTATCACTCAAATGGGCTTTTCCCTCGCCCCACACATCACCACACGAAGCCCATACTCTAATTTATGTAAATTAGCGTCCATTACATTATCTATATAAGTATGTACAACATTGTATCAACATTCATTTCAGTTTTAATACAATTACAAAGTTCTTGCTCTCGCTCAATCAAATATGATGGGGGTGTGTTAACTAAGGATGTGAATGCCAGCAGTAAGCAAAAAGAATGTATACGAAATGGTGGGTTTGACACCCGCAATAGTTTTAATGCTCTTGAACATCTTCAAGAAACCAGTGATGATTTTGAAGAAGGTGAGATTGACTTTTGTGAAGTGTATAATGATGTTATAACTGATAGTGTGCCTTGTAAAAGCAGTGTTGGTGATTAATCTAAAGACAAACAGGTTGTTGGTTTAGGTAGTGTTGGTGTAGGCAGTATTGGTGAAGGTTGGTTGGTAAAGGCAGTGAAGACAATGTTGGTTTCGCCAGTGTTGGTAAAGGCAATGTCTCTAGAGATCAAACTGCTAATTTAAACATTTGCAGAGAAGAATTGATGAAGCTTCTTTTAGATGATGTTAGATAATTTGAAAATGCCATGAATTCTGGTGCATTAAGATTGGATGAACAAGTGGTTGTTTCTTAATCAGTCTCTTTTCAATTCAAGCCTGAGTTCCTAAACAAAGTTAGCCCCAACCTCAAGCAAACCAAAACTATTGTGAAGTCTTCTTCAGCAAACAAAAGAACTGATGCTAATTGTTGTAAAGAACATGAAGCTTCCTCCTCTTCAAAGAATAAAAAAGCAAGGCTAAGCAAGATTTCTCATATGCAGGGCCGACCCTGAGTATTTATGGGCCTAGTGCAGACCCAAAATTTTGGGCCCTTATATATTTTTTTTAATGAAATTGTATTTAAGTGAAAATGTGCTTTTTCTACTGTGCATCTCCATTGAGAAAATTGCATGTTTCAGCAAATTCATAAAATTTTTACCCACATTTTCAATCTGTCAACTAGATGTCCACACAAGCCACATCTCCATTTTAATGTATTGATTAATGTCAACAAAGCATACAATCATATCTACTTTTGCATAGATAAATTACTATCAAGTGCTCACATCCTGACAAGAAAAAACAGCTTTAGTAAATGTAATACTATTTTTTTTTGGCCCCCTGACCTAATGGGCCCTGTGCAGTCGCACGGCTCGCACTAGGCCAGGGCCAACCCTGTCCATATGCACAGTTAATCCCACCCGTTGCTTACAACCTCCACCACTCAACATTATTGTTAATATAGTTACTACTTCTAGTACTCCTCTGACTGCTTCTAATCCAGCTCATTTTCCTATCACCAAGAGTAGGCTGAAGAGCCTCCAATTTAGTATTGATTAGTTAATTTATTGTTGTGCAGTATTGAGTCAACTTTGGGCTTTTATTTATCTTCTATGTCATTATTTTGGTGTATTTTGTTGCAAGTTAGTCCATGTGGCTTCTTGCATAGTCTTGGGTATGTTATTTTCTTTTGTAATGCTGGACTCTTTGTCTCAACCTCTCTCCCTGCGTGGGGATTATCTTTTGGTTGTAGTTGATATACAAGATGTATATCCCCTTGTTTTGTTTCGATGTATTTATTATTTTGATATAATAAAAAGTGTTATAGAGCACTCTAAAATTAGTCGGCTTTTCCCCAAAAAAGCTGTTATTTTGGTAGGCATAATTATGTAAATTTAGTGAAGCCTATATTCATCAAACATAAGTATGTTTAGAATAGAAAAATTACAAAAAGGAGATAAATCCCAAATTTGGAAATTTGCAGTAATTATGCCAAAACTGTAAAAAGGTGAACAAAAATTGGAATTGAATTATATTAAATAATTTAAAGTTTAAATTATATTTTAATTGTGTTGGTTAGGGAAAAAAGATTTATTTTCATAGTTTAAATATTACAAAGGAGAAGGTAAACGTTGTTGCAATGGTAAATTAAAAAGAAATTAGATTAGCATGGGATTTAGTCATATTTTGCAGTAACTAAAAGGTTAGAATTAAATATAAGAAATGCCTTAGAACTACGTATTATTATTTGTTGTATTATTATATGACAAATTATGAAAATAAATTTTAGTACAGTTTCAGTAACGAATCAAATAGAAAGAATGTAAATTCCAAAAAATAAGATTTACGAAGATACTGAATAAAAAGATTAAAATAACTGGAAGGAGTTATAGAAAGTATGAAGAATAATAAAATCAGGTTAAGTACTTGATAGCCCAGAAAAGAATGTTCAAAGAATAAATTAGAAATATGCTAATTTGGAGCAAAAAATTAAAAAAATTTATTGTTATATTTTTTCCTGATGTTTAGACTTAGTTCTAAAATTAAGGATGTCATAAGAAGAAATTTAGAGAAGTAAGAAGAATATCATAATAGCAAGGCAAAGATAAATAAATAAGATAAAGAGTAATTAAACATGTAAGAAAAGATTAGATATAGGGTCTAACAAAAAGTATGAGGTGCATTAGCATAATCCAAGCGAATCTGAAGGTATAATTAGCTTTGGGGATCACAACAGATTCTCCAGACCTCACGAGATGCATTTATCCAAGCAGTCATTGTCAATCATAGAATGATGATCTCAGGAAGATCGGGAACAACTATTCTAAAGATTGGGATCCATAATAGGCTTCGAGCAAGGATACCCTGGGGTGGCCTTTCGTTGTAGGTCATAATCTGGGACAATCCTTCGAAGACAAGTCTGTAGTTTGCAAAGGGAAGATATACCTATTTGGGATAGTCAAAATGCTAATGGGTGACTTTATGTTATGACGGTTGCCTAGGTAGCAGGCTTTGTGGTTCCTGGACCTAAGAAGGATAGTAACCATTGGGCGCCTATCGTAGTAAGCCATAGTGAGCACGGTAAAGATGTGGGTTGATCCAACATGCTAGTGATCTTTCACTATCGAGACTCTGGTTGAGGTAGAAATGCCAATTGGATGCTTTGTTTGTTTATTTAGGACACAACCTTAATCCACCAACATGTCTTTCCACTAGCGAAGGGTGCTTGCGTGGGGCCTTAACTAGGATAAAAGGGACAGACTTAGTTGACAATCTATGGGGAGTTAACTCTTAGGCCTGTTTACATCTTTTTGCTGATTGTAATAAATTCTTTATTGAATTTCCATAGTGAGCCCATTTCGCCACATATTAGAGGAACCCAGAGATTAGTCAGTACGATTAAGTGAATCTTCTAGGTACTCACTTGGTGGTACATAGTGGATGTACAAGCATTGGAAATTCCAATGTAGATACAGTCACATGTTTTCTTATCAAACATCTATATTGAAGGCCTAATGAAGTGGTCCTTTACAGCTGTAGCAGCAATACGTTTTCGTAGCGTAACAATGGAGACCTATCGAGGAGGACACAGTAGGTTATAATCGGTCATACCTATTCATATTGGGCATGTAGCTATGTATAACCTTATAATTAGGTTCAATCTACTGGCGAGTAGATGTGTACCATTTGCGCTAAGAGATGATAGTACAATAAAACCCTAATAACCTAATAAATATAGGAAAAGAAATAGAATAGTATATGTAGTACTATTTACAAAAGTTATAATTTTTCATTCACCGGAACTTCAGTTCTGACCCCCTCCTCATAACAAACCCCCAGGTTAGACAGGTGGTAGAGATATTTTAGCATTGAGATACTTGTTAGATAGTGTCATTATTACAGTGAGTATTATTCTATTACTATATTTTATTCAGTTCTACTGTGAGATATTTATCTGAGCTCTGATATATTCATGTTTTCCTTTTTGCAGGATACTAGACGGACGAACTTAAGTTTCAATGGACTTGGGTTTTGAATAAAATCTGAGCCCATTGAATTTTCGGTTGTTTCATTTGGTATCAGAGCCTTGGTTTAGAATTCCTAAATAAAAAGTGAGTGAACGTATTTGTATTTTTAAAATATAAATATATTATACTACATATACCTAGATCCATAGAAAAATCCACTTGAAAAGTGAAATGACATAGGAAAAAAATGGTTGGAATACCAGTTCTGTACACTAGGTGTAATGACCCGGATATTCCGTCGGTTAAATTTGAATATTCAATACGGTTTTAAATATTAATTTGATAAATTAAATGAATATTTATATTAAGTTATCAGTTTAATAATCAATTTCGATTTAATATCGAATATATTAAATCATCGTAATGTGAAAATATAATTCAGTTCGAGATTTAAAACTGAATTAAATACAATTCAGACTTTTGTTTGAATTCGAAGAATAATATTAATTTATTATCGTAGAATTTATTGTTTTAAAATTTGATTTATATCAATTTAAATAAATATCTTCCACAGATGGTCGAATTGGACTTCGTGACCTATCCCAGTGTGTTCGAAATAGGGGTATTACCCTAGAATTGACAGTCGTTGCGTTCAAAAAGGAGTTCGGAAAGCACGGTGTATTTTTAATTAAAGGACACCGATTCGAAATTTATTTAAAATAAAAATATTTTTTATTTAATATAATACCCACTTTAATTCCTTGGTGCTGATGAGTGCACGTTTATAACTGACGTGCTCTATCTCCTTCCACTCAACAACAAAAGGAAATTGGAATGGCCACGCACCCCATTTTTTCTCTATAAATCGCTAACTCCCCTTCTTTCCTTTTCGTTCCTTCGTTCTCAGCTAAACGAATTAAAAACTGGATCCATTTCCAGTTCGATCCCTCGAGCAGAATAAAACCCAATCCCAAAAAATCCTACAGCTACAAATCGAACGCAATCATTCCCTTTTATTCATTGAAACCCCACGATCGATTTAGGGCTTTGCGATAGGGTAGCAAAAGCTTCAACCTTATATGCTTCAATTCGGGCGCGAGATGGATTTCTGGGTGCTCGAGATTTATCGCAACCCTAGGATTTGATTTGCGTCAAGAATGGAAGGAACGGGAAGGCGTTAAAAAAGGGAGCGATTCGATTTTGGGTGAAGTCGATGTCTTCCTGCAGTGATGGCTCTGGATGCGATGTTCAGATGAAGAGATTGAAGGGGGTTCGATGGTGGTGTCAGCGGCGGTTAGGTGGCCAACGCGATGGGATATGGAGCGTGAGTCGATACCTGTAAATAACTGGTACTTGCGTTCGAAATCTCGATGGTAAATGAAGGGAAGAGACGCAGTGAAAAAGGAGATAGAGTTCGATTGTCTGATGATGTCCAAGGGAGTGTCGGATTTGGGAAAATTTGGTGACAGTGGGGTGATGCTCACGAAGTGCAAGTGGTTGGTAATTCACTGTTGTTTTGGGTTAATTACTGAAGTAGACAGTAACCTCTTTGGTGATAAAGGGAGAAAAGATAGCTACCATTAAGGTGTTCGATGAATTGTCCAGGTGGAAAAAACGCAGTTTTGGGCTGATTACGGTTTTGGTATTGTTCGAAGATATACTTCGTAATTGATCGAGTTATTTTGTGGAAGTGATAAGGTAATGTTTTTATTTATTTATTTAATATACCTAGAATAATTCATTCGATTTTTTTATAGTTGATTTAAATAAATAACTGTAGGAGCAAAAATGGAATTCGATTAGTAATTATTTGTTAAGCCAAATTTAACTTGGTAACCATTAAGAATATATTTATATAAATTTCATATATATATATGTATATGAAATTTATTATTCGTTTAGGTAGTTAATTTAATTTAATAGAGTTTAATCGTTAAATTAAATTAAAATAATCATAGGTACGAATGGATTGGGTTGAAGATGACTCGAGAAAATTCATAAACAACTACGGCATTTAATTGGGTATTCATAGCAAATAAATATCATGGTGAGTAAACCTCACTCACCATTTATTTAGAATTATTTCTAGTTGTTAAAAATAATTGTTATGCTTGTTTGAATGCTGTTTGGTTGATTTAAATATATATAGTTATTTAGGTTGACTATTATATATATATATATTGGGTTGATGATTGGTTGGATTCCCGCAGTCTCATTAGCGGATGCCCGCGGTTTCATCAGCCGATGATTACCCTATACGCCCCATGCTATGATTAGTGGATGACCTTCTATACCGCGATATCCTGCCTCGAAGCAGGATGGGTATTACTATGTTGACTAACGTCTGTGGATGCAGGAAAACAGGTTGGAGGAATCCAACTGGATTCCTTAAAAATATATTATCTGTTGTTGTTTGTTTGATTTCATATATATTCATATATGATGTGTTAAAATTCAAATGATTGAAATTTGGTTGATTTGATTGTTTAAAATATCGCTGGGGTTTGAATATTGATCTATAAAAATATCGTAAAGGGTATTTGAGATTTTAAAAAGGAAATTCTATTTTTATAAATAGAAATTTGAATTTTAGATAAAACTATAGAAAATATTAACTTGTTTGAAGGTATATAAAACAAGAATCGAATTTATAAACTTTGTTTATAAATGAAAATATGGGATTTGAATCGAATTTATAAACTTTGTTTATAAATGAAAATATGGGATTTGAATCGAATTTATAAACTTTGTTTATAAATGAAAATATGGGATTTGAATTGAATTTATAAACGTTGTTTATAAATGGAAAGGTGGGATTTGAATTGAAGTTATAAACGTTGTTTATAAATAATGCCGAGAATTCAAATGGACTTTGAATATAAGGAATTGAAATAGAATTTGAATAATAGAATTCAAATGGAGTTTAACTATAGAATTTGAATATAGTATTTCAAATGGAATTTGAATATAGAAATTCAAATGGGATTTATAATAAATAGATTTGGATAAATAGAAGTGGATTAGACTAAGAAGTTAATTAACAGATTTAATTAACAAATTGAGTTAAAACGATTGGTATAGTTAAAATAGATTGGGCAGGTATATATACAGGAGACATGTATGGAATAAAGTATAGAAGTGAAATAAATAGAATGCCCGACAAAAAGGTACGTATTTAAATTCATATATGAGATTTTATGCGCCGTATCGGCAAGCCGCTTGGCTTTTTCTTTTTCTTTTTGAGATGAGAAGGACCGGGAAAGCTATTTGAAATTTCCCGATGCTCCCGGTACAAAGGAGGTTATGGCGAATTTTTCCGGGAATTTAAGGAGGTAGATTATTTTTAAGATAATTTGATAGTTAGAAATCAACGTATCGATATATATAGAAGTCGATAAGAAAACGAACTTAGAAATAGAATAGTATAATCAAAAAGGAAGCATAAGAATAAAATCTAGTAAGAATAGAAAGAGAAAGTATATATGTGTTTAAAAGTAAAGAAGTAGTTGTATGGTATTGATTGTTCGAGTAAGTAGTCATATCTGTTTTGACGTTATAAACGTTATTCAGTCAAGGTCTGAGAGGTAGTTATACCCCAACTTGATTGATTGCATTATTAACAAATGAACAGTAAGATTTCAGGCTCGAAGATCAATGTTAGATAACAGTTAGTTGAATATAGTATTTGGGTTGTCGTAACGATGTTTTACACAACATCCATTTTAACCCAAATAAGTGTAAGCTGGGAAATAGAATAATAAATATTTCCTAAGTATAGGAATAAACGAGATTGGAAAAGAGATAAGTAATTGGAATATTTTCCAATTATAAATAACATATATTTTCTAAAGTTTAGAAAATAAAAGAAGGCGATATATGGAAATGTTTTTCCAAATAACGTAAAGGGCCAATATGGTTATTGAAAATATTTGGTTAACAAATATTGATAAAGAAATAGAGAAGTGATTTAATTAATGGAATATTAATTAAAGGCTTAGTGATTGTTGGATGTTTGGATGAACACTTGTTTTATTCGATAGTTAAATCATCGTCTATCGAAACACTTGTTTTTATTCGATAGTTAAATCACAGACTATCGAAGTTTTGACCATCGTTGTCAATATGGAGAGACCGGTTGGATTATTATCCGAAGAACCACTCCGTATTGGCAGTAGCGTGCGAATCAGATTATATAAAAATAATCAAAGATGGAGTAGAGTGCAAGGACTTTTTCTATTAATAGAAATAGTGCCTTCAGTTCATCCTGTTCCTGGGTGACTCGTATGGATGATTGTCTGACAGAGTATTTCCGGAAAGGTCACGTACATTGATTTCTTCAACCGTACCAAGAGTGGAAGCGGAGAAGGAAACTTCTTTTAGCTAACACGTAATGTACTGTTGAGGACGTCAATCGGTGATTTGATGGATTTGACGATGTGGCATTCGAAGTGAATCTGGTGTGATGATAAAGCATAGCTTCTAGCCTCATCAACCGGTAAATGACAGAAATCGGGCAAGCAACATGGCTATGTTGGTCGCACCTATTAGGGTGTATAATCACCTGATCTAGAGTTTCATTTACTTCTAAAAATCTATTGTCGATGTTGTCCCATTCGGGAAACGGTTGCTGATCCCAACCGTTGGTGATATACATTCGATACACTCAAGCGAAATGAGTGGTCGGTCATGTGTGGCTGAGTTGCAAGATGTTCTTGTTGAACTCGGTGTATTCTCCTCTAGAGATATACCAGCGGAAGGTGGTTCCATAACTTGTCATAGTTGGAAACCCATCACCCAATACGTGCTTGCGGTTTATGATTTGTATATACATGTGGAACGTGAGATGCAAACGTTCCACTAGATTGTTATCTACTTGATTTAGACACTAGTATAATATAAAAAGAGTTTTGATATAAAGATAAGTCAAGTATTTGGATTCTCAAAAGGGAAAAACCCGTTCCGTGTTATACGGCGTGGTCTTATGAGATATCATTTAGTTTTCTGAAACTGTTTTAAACTGTTTACTCATACCAGTCCCATGACTGACCCGGAGTTTATTTGTTTTGTTCTACCTAAACTCTTGGGTGCCTAAATTTGTACGGGCAGTCAAGTAGTTCAGGATTTTTCAGATATATCTAAAGGAGCTTGGAGCAGGAGGCTTCAGCGTTATCTAGTTATAGTGGTTCCGTTGTGTTGTAAGTGTTGTACTCTGATAAGTGTATGTTATACAGGGAAGATTTTGTATTTCAAAGATATGATATATTATATTTTTTTCCGTTGCGATGTGAGATTCTGTGTTGTTATTTCTGTTCTTCTTCTATCTCTTTCTTCTAAAAAAAAATGTTTCGTATTTTCGTGATATTTGGGTTGGACGTATGATGTATATATTCAACTCTGATGTTACGGAAATCTGGATCATTACAGTTGGTATCAGAGCTTAGGTTGAGCGAATACCTAGGCTTGTTGGAATGTGCTCATTAGAGATAGGATCAGTAGTATCCTAGAATGAGTTTAGTGTATATATATACGAGAGAGCGTATTTGTTATTTAATATAAAAACTGTTTTATATTGTGTTGACTAGTCTGTTGAGTGGATTATAAATTTTGGTCGAATCGTGGGACGCCACGATGTCGATAGGAGTTTATAAACACTTGAACAGAAGATTGGACACGATATTGTTTTCAAATAGTTAAGTTGATTGTTAGGATTATAATCGAATTAGATTATAAAACAGAAATAGTTATATATATAACCAATGGAATTTGTATATGAAATCAAATATACAAATGAGATAAATTGAAATTGAATTCAAACCAGAATTAAGAATTTAAAATCCTGGGAGTTTGGAAAATATTTTTCTAAATGGATTTTGAAAGAAATATAGTACTGAACTCACTCAGTAGCTGGGAAATAATTCTGATGATGGTCGCAACATCATCAGTGTTCATTTTCGAGTATCTAAGTGATGAATTGCTGCCTTAGAAAAGTTTTGATGGAATTTGTTTGGAAAGAAAACAAGTTGTTTGAAAATTCAAATGTTTTGAATTTGAGATAGATAAATATATGTATATATTTATATTACTTCAAAGGAATTTTGAAATGAGAATTGGAATATAGATTTCAAATAGAAGTAAAATAAAGGAATTTGAATATATATATAATTCAAATAGAAGTTAAATATAATTTGAATTCAAAGGAATTCAAATGAGTTTGAATAAAGAAAATTCAAATAGAAATTGTATAAGAAAAATTGAAATGGAATTTGAATTCAAAGGAATTCAAATGGATTTGAATTCAAAGGAATTCAAATGGATTTTAATAAAGAAAAGTCAAATAGAGATTTGAATATTAGAATTCAAATGGAGAATGGTTAAATAGAATTTCAAAGAGAATATAAAGTGGAGGTTGAATAATAGAATTCAAGAAAATATAGAGTTTGAAATAGAATTTAAATTCATAGGATTTCAAATAGAAATTGAACAAAGGAATTTAAATAGAAATTGAATAAAGGATTTCAAATGGAATTTGAAAAGAAGGGATTTGAAATGGGTTTTTGAATGAAGGACTTCAAATAGAGATTGAAAATAAGAAATTCAAATAGAATTTGAAGATAAGGAATTGAAATATGAATTTGAATAGAAGAAATTCAAATAGAAATTGAATAGAAGGAAATTCAATTATAGAGTTTGAATAAAGAGATTCAAATGGAATTTAAATATTGTAAATATATAGGATTTGAATATTAGAAGTGACATAGATCAGAAATATTATGTTGAAATGGAAAAATGGATTGGATATATATTAAAAACATATCAGAATGGAGTTGAATTTAGTATAAGCAAAGTTAAAACGTTTATATTTATAAATATAATTAAAACGAGCTCGCTGTAGCACGGCAGTTCGTAAATTGGCGATTCGAACTTCAATTTAGTATACAGAACTCAATTGAAGTCGGAATTCTTTGAAACAAGAATCGTCGGGACCGGTTGAACCATAGATTTCTAATGAAAGAGAAAAATCTGGATTTCGTCGTATAAATTTTGAGTTATGGCAAAATCAAATTTTTAGAAAAGCAGCGCCATAACCATTATAAAACCATAATGGTTTAATTAAGTAAATAAAAGGATTTTTAGTAAATAAAATCCGAGTTGACATTAGAAAAATCCAGACTGCAGATATAAAGTAAATATGAACTCCAGTGAAGTAAGTGAAATGATTTTTAAGACAAAAATCATATTTTAAATGGTTAAATAGAATTAACTAAATTGGAGAATAATTAGTTAAAGGAAATTTGAATCGAAATTGGGGTTTTGGATAAGTGAAAGAGATTGAGAATTTATATTCGAAATCGAATATATAACTCGAGTTGAAAATATAATTAGATTAGTTCATAATTAAGTTGACATATATTTGAACAAGTGATATTCAAATAAAAAGGGTGATATAGGCTAAACGGTTAATTAGCAACTAGTTAATGGGAATTTGAATGATTGAAATTAAATTTAACTTAAGTAAGTTAAATGGATCGAAATGAAAATTGAGTAAAATCAATGTGAAATATGAATTGGGTGTGAATGAAGGAAAAACTAAAAGAGTTAAAAAGGAAATATATTTGTAAGACAAATATAAAGGAAATATATTTGTAACACAAATACAAAGGAAGTTATGTGCAAACGAATAGAAGGAGAAATATTTGCAAAAACATTTACAAATAGAATTTGAAAAGGGAATATTTGTAAAACATTTACGAATAGATTAAATGGAAATATTTATTTATAGTAAATAAATAGAATGCTATAGATGAGATGTTTATTTGTTAAATAAATAGAATTAATCAAAGGAATATTTAGAAGATGAATAGATTAAATGGAAATCTGTTTTAACAGATAAATAGAAAAGATTAATTTATAAATAACAGTTTATAAATTAAATTAAATATTTATCATTCGATAGATGGAATATATATAAGTCTGAACTTATAAAGAGAAGTGATATTGGGTTTTAACACCGATGGTTTTAAATAGAAGGGGTACACAACATTTGTATAAGTGAAGTAATGTTATTAAGAGAACATTTATAAAGTGAAGAACCATTACTAAAAGTAAATCTTTATAAATGAATAAAACGTTATCCAATAGGAGTTATTCGAATAGGAGAAGTCGATTAGAGTTAGAAATAATCGATTAGAGTTAGAATAAATCTATTAGAATAAGAATTAACCAGTTAGAGTTAATCAGTTAGGGTTAATCTGTAGAGTTAATTGAATATTAGTTATTCAATTAGAATTTATCGAATATTTGATATTCAAATAAAGAGTTAACCAGATAAAGTTAATTGAACATAATTAACCGAATTAAAATTTAATTGAATGATAGTTATTCAATTAAAGTTGATCGAATATAGTATTGAGAAAGAGTTAGTCAAACATAGTTACTCAGGATAAGTGCCATTTCGTACGACTGCTAGCGTAATTCGCAGGGCTGCAGATAGCCTAGGGTGGTCGGATGTTTCCTGGGGGAATCAGGCGTAACCATTGTGATCGCTGCGATCTAGAGTCAAGCGAATGGAGTTAAATCAAATATTAGTTATTCGAATAGAATTAAAGGATTTATCGAATATAACTTATTCGAAGGAAGGAGTTAAGTGAAAAGAGCTAATCAAATAGAGTTGATTGATAAGAGTAAATTGAATAGAGAAAATCGAATATAGTTTATTCGAAGAAAGGATTTCGAATCTAGTTATTTGATAGAGAGATTATCGAATATAGTTATTCAAAGGGAGGAGTTATCGAATAGGAATATATTCGAAAAAGAGTACGTAAGGAAGTTTGAAATGTTGAGCATCAACATAAATAAGTTTTGAAAAGTTAATGGGTTTGTAGCACTTTTTCTACCTTAGCAATTTTGAGGACGAAATTATTTTAAGTGGGGAAGAATGTAATGACCCAGATATTCCGTCGGTTAAATTTGAATATTCAATACGGTTTTAAATATTAATTTGATAAATTAAATGAATATTTATATTAAGTTATCAGTTTAATAATCAATTTCAATTTAATATCGAATATATTAAATCATCGTAATGTGAAAATATAATTCAGTTCGAGATTTAAAACTGAATTAAATAAGGTTCAGACTTCTGTTTGAATTCGAAGAATAATATTAATTTATTATCGTAGAATTTATTGTTTTAAAATTTGATTTATATCAATTTAAATAAATATCTTCCACAGATGGTCGAATTGGACTTCGTGACCTATCCCAGTGTGTTCGAAATAGGGGTATTACCCTAGAATTGACAGTCGTTGCATTCAAAAAGGAGTTCGGAAAGCACGGTGTATTTTTAATTAAAGGACACCGATTCGAAATTTATTTAAAATAAAATGATTTTTATTTAATATAATACCCACTTTAATTCCTTGGTGCTGATGAGTGCACGTTTATAACTGACGTGCTCTATCTCCTTCCACTCAACAACAAAAGGAAATTGGAATGGCCACGCACCCCATTTTTTCTCTATAAATCGCTAACTCCCCTTCTTTCCTTTTCGTTCCTCCGTTCTCAGCTAAACGAATTAAAAACCGGATCCATTTCCAGTTCGATCCCTCGAGCAGAATAAAACCCAATCCCAAAAAATCCTATAGCTACAAATCGAACGCAATCATTCCCTTTTATTCATTGAAACCCCACGATCGATTTAGGGCTTTGCGATAGGGTAGCAAAAGCTTCAACCTTATATGCTTCAATTCGGGCGCGAGATGGATTTCTAGGTGCTCGAGATTTACAGCAACCCTAGGATTTGATTGGCGTCAAGAATGGATGGAACGGGAAGGCGTTAAAAAAGGGAGCGATTCGATTTTGGGTGAAGTCCATGTCTTCCTGTAGCGATGGCTCTGAATGCGATGTTCAGATGAAGAGATTGAAGGGGGTTCGATGGTGGTGTCAGCGGCGGTTAGGTGGCCAACGCGATGGGATATGGAGCATGAGTCGATACCTGTAAATAACTGGTACTTGCGTTCGAAATCTCGATGGTAAATGAAGGGAAGAGACGCAGTGAAAAAGGAGACAGAGTTCGATTGTCTGATGATGTCCAAGGGAGTGTCGGATTTGGGGAAATTTGGTGGCAGTGGGGTGATGCTCACGAATTGCAAGTGGTTGGTAATTCACTGTTGTTTTGGGTTAATTACTGAAGTAGACAGTAACCTCTTTGGTGATAAAGGAGAAAAGATAGCTGCCATTAAGGTGTTCGATGAATTGTCCAGGTGGAAAAAACGCAATTTTGGGCTGATTACGGTTTTGGTACTGTTCGAAGATATACTTCGTAATTGATCGAGTTATTTTGTGGAAGTGATAAGGTAATGTTTTTATTTATTTATTTAATATACCTAGAATAATTCATTCGATTTTTTTATAGTTGATTTAAATAAATAAATGTAGGAGCAAAAATGGAATTCGATTAGTAATTATTTGTTAAGCCAAATTTAACTTGGTAACCATTAAGAATATATTTATATAAATTTCATATATATATATATATATATATATATATATGAAATTTATTATTCGTTTAGGTAGTTAATTTAATTTAATAGAGTTTAATCGTTAAATTAAATTAAAATAATCATAGGTACGAATGGATTGGGTTGAAGATGACTCGAGAAAATTCGTAAACAACTACGGCATTTAATTGGGTATTCAGAGCAAATAAATATCACGGTGAGTACACCTCACTCACCATTTAATTAGAATTATTTATAGTTGTTAAAAATAATTGTTATGCTTGTTTGAATGCTGTTTGGTTGATTTAAATATATATAGTTATTTAGGTTGACTATTATACATATATATATTGGGTTGATGATTGGTTGGATTCCCGCAGTCTCATTAGCGGATGCCCGCGGTTTCATCAGCGAATGATTACCCTATACGCCCCATGCTATGATTAGTGGATGACCTTCTATACCGCGATATCCTGCCTCGAAGCAGGATGGGTATTACTATGTTGACTAACGTCTGTGGATGCAGGAAAACAGGTTGGAGGAATCCAACTGGATTCCTCAAAAATATATTATCTGTTGTTGTTTGTTTGATTTCGTATATATTCATATATGATGTGTTAAAAATCAAATGATTGAAATTTGGTTGATTTGATTGTTTAAAATATCACTGAGGTTTGAATATTGATCTATAAAAATATCGTAAAGGGTATTTGAGATTTTAAAAAGGAAATTCTATTTTTATAAATAGAAATTTGAATTTTAAATAAAACTATAGAAAATATTAACTTGTTTGAAGGTATATAAAACAAGAATCGAATTTATAAACTTTGTTTATAAATGAAAATATGGGATTTGAATCGAATTTATAAACTTTGTTTATAAATGAAAATATGGGATTTGAATCGAATTTATAAACTTTGTTTATAAATGAAAATATGGGATTTGAATCGAATTTTTAAACTTTGTTTATAAATGAAAATATAAATGGAAAGGTGGGATTTGAATTGAAGTTATAAACGTTGTTTATAAATAATGCCGAGAATTCAAATGGACTTTGAATATAAGGAATTGAAATAGAATTTGAATAATAGAATTCAAACGGAGTTTAACTATAGAATTTGAATATAGTATTTCAAATGGAATTTGAATATAGAAATTCAAATGGGATTTATAATAAATAGATTTGGATAAATAGAAGTGGATTAGACTAAGAAGTTAATTAACAGATTTAATTAACAAATTGAGTTAAAATGATTGGTATAGTTAAAATAGATTGGGCAGGTATATAAATAGGAGACAGGTATGGAATAAAGTATAGAAGTGAAATAAATAGAATGCCCGACAAAAAGGTACGTATTTAAATTCATATATGAGATTTTATGCGCCGTATCGGCAAGCTGCTTGTCCTTTTCTTTTTCTTTTTGAGATGAGAAGGACCGGGAAAGCTATTTGAAATTTCCCGATGCTCCCGGTACAAAGGAGGTTATGGCGAATTTTTCTGGGAATTTAAGGAGATAGAATATTTTTAAGATAATTTGATAGTTAGAAATCAACGTATCGATATATATAGAAGTCGATAAGAAAACGAACTTAGAAATAGAATAGTATAATCAAAAAGGAAGTATAAGAATAAAATCTAGTAAGAATAGAAAGAGAAAGTATATATGTGTTTAAAAGTGAAGAAGTAGTTGTATGGTATTGATTGTTCGAGTAAGTAGTCATATCTGTTTTGACGTTATAAACGTTATTCAGTCAAGGTCTGAGAGGTAGTTATACCCCAACTTGATTGATTGCATTATTAACAAATGAACAGTAAGATTTCAGGCTCGAAGATCAATGTTAGATAACAGTTAGTTGAATATAGTATTTGGGTTGTCGTAACGATGTTTTACACAACATCCGTTTTAACCCAAATAAGTGTAAGCTGGGAAATAGAATAATAAATATTTCCTAAGTATAGGAATAAACGAGATTGGAAAAGAGATAAGTAATTGGAATATTTTCCAATTATAAATAACATATATTTTCTAAAGTTTAGAAAATAAAAGAAGGCGATATATGGAAATGTTTTTCCAAATAACGTAAAGGGCCAATATGGTTATTGAAAATATTTGGTTAACAAATATTGATAAAGAAATAGAGAAGTGATTTAATTAATGAAATATTAATTAAAGGCTTAGCGATTGTTGGATGTTTGGATGAACACTTGTTTTATTCGATAGTTAAATCATCGACTATCGAAACACTTGTTTTTATTCGATAGTTAAATCACAGACTATCGAAGTTTTGACCATCGTTGTCAATATGGAGAGACCAGTTGGATTATTATCCGAAGAACCACTCCGTATTGGCAGTAGCGTGCGAATCAGATTATATAAAAATAATCAAAGACGGAGTAGAGTGCAAGGACTTTTTCTATTAATAGAAATAGTGCCTTCAGTTCATCCTGTTCCTGGGTGACTCGTATGGATGATTGTCCGACAAAGTATTTCCGGAAAGGTCACGTACATTGATTTCTTCAGCCGTACCAAGAGTGGAAGCGGAGAAGGAAACTTCTTTTAGCTAACAGGTAATGTACTGTTGAGGACGTCAATCGGTGATTTGATGGATTTGACGATGTGGCATTCGAAGTGAATCTGGTGTGATGATAAAGCATAGCTTCAAGCCTCATCAATCGATAAATGACAGAAATCGGGCAAGCAGCATGGCTATGTAGGTCGCACCTATTAGGGTGTATAATCACCTGATCTAGAGTTCCATTTACTTCTAAAAATCTATTGTCGATGCTGTCCCATTCGGGAAACGGTTGCTGATCCCAACCGTTGGTGATATACATTCGATACACTCAAGCGAAATGAGTGGTCGGTCATGTGTGGCTGAGTTGCAAGATGTTCTTGTTGAACTCGGTGTATTCTCCTCTAGAGATATACTAGCGGAAGGTGGTTCCATACCTTGTCATAGTTGGAAACCCATTACCCAATACGTGCTTGCGGTTTATGATTTGTATATACACGTGGAACGTGAGATGCAAATGTTCCACTAGATTGTTATCTACTTGATTTAGACACTAGTATAATATCAAAAGAGTTTTGATATAAAGATAAGTAAAGTTTTTGGATTCTCATAAGGGAAAAAGCCATTCCGTGTTATACGGCGTGGTCTTATGAGATATCATTTAGTTTTCTGAAACTGTTTTAAACTGTTTACTTATACCAGTCCCATGACTGACCCGGAGTTTATTTGTTTTGTTCTACCTAAACTCTTGGGTGCCTAAATTTGTACGGGCAGTCAAGTAGTTCAGGATTTTTCAGATATATCTAAAGGAGCTTGGAGCAGGAGGCTTCAGCGTTATCTAGTTATAGTGGTTCCGTTGTGTTGTAAGTGTTGTACTCTGATAAGTGTATGTTATACAGGGAAGATTTTGTATTTCAAAGATATGATATATTATATTTTGTTCCGCTGCGATGTGAGATTCTATGTTGTTATTTCTGTTCTTCTTCTATCTCTTTCTTCTAAAAAAAATGTTTCGTATTTTCGTGATATTTGGGTTGGACGTATGATTTATATAGTCAACTCTGATGTTACATAAATCTGGGTCATTACACTAGGACAATAGCCATGGAAATTTAAGAACAATAGCCCCTAGAGTTGCTATAGAGTAAAGTGTACATTAAGTTTAAAAATAATGGAAGAATTCAATGTATTAATATCTGAAAATTTTAAATTCCAGATTAGTGGGCGGGCAGTAAAGCCTTAAAATCAAGAAGAAACGGGTGGGATAATGGATTTGGAAAATACAAATATTTGGCATAAAGATAACACTAGAATCAGATTCCAATTTAGACAGCATTGAAAAAATTAGCATGAAAGAGAATCAGATAAAGGAAAATAATTTCCTGAAAAGGATTGAAAATGGAAAATTAAGAAACCACTTCGTACTTAGCCCCACAATTAAACTTTTAAATAACTTGAAAAATAATATAGAAGAAAAGATTTTTGGAAGAATTTTCAAGTTTAAGTTTACAGTTTTTAGAAGTATGTTACTTTGAAACAATATTGGGACTAGCATTAAAATAATATTTGAAAAAAATGTGCAGATTTGTTTTTAAAATAAAATACTTAGTAGGTAGTGAGGTTAAATGTAACAACCATAATTTTGTGTAATTACTTGTATATGATTAATTGGTAATTAAGTTAAAACTAAACTTGATTTTGGAGGTTAACTCGGAAAAATCATGCAATTTTGGTTGTCAGTTAACATGTGAAAACATTATCTTTTGTTATGTATACACCACATTAGTTATGTTCCATAAGAAAGTGTGAACTACTAGCTCCTTATTCCCACTGGACTGAGTGATGTCGATACACACACAAACTTCTCAACAAGACTAACTAAAGTTTGTCTACACTTCGCATATCAAATGGAACGTCTGACCACACTGTTGATGTATTGGTCAATGGATTTGATATTGTACCTTGACGGAACGTAGCATCAAACAATTCTAGGGATACTTCTAACCTATTACGCTCTTGGGTCAACTTTAACTTCAAACTATCGAGAGATTATTAGGATTCATAGCGATATCCTACATATGGAAATGTGACCCAAGCATCTTTCTTCCTTTATCCCACCAATAGCACAATCATATTTTAACTAAGTAATATCTAGACACTCAGTCTAAAAATTTAATAAAATATGTCGACCTATTGGTTAGCTATAGCATCATAACCAACCATCAAAATCAAAGCCACATACAGGACAATGAAATTGGCATACACCATCTAACTACTCTTCAATAGAAAATTCCTTTAGAAAGTCCTATTGTGAAAACACTCCCATATCTTAAAGTTACTCAAATTTGACGTCCTGATATGGAAATGTATACCTGATTGTCCTTCATTCCTTGTGTAACATAAGCCTTAAAGGCATAGTTGTTGGTTCAACATCTATAACCAGATCAATATGGAACTAAACCCAGATATGGTAGTCATCTGGCCACCACATCGAATGTGTGATGTCCCACCCCGAGACTACATTAGTAAAGGGAATCAACTAGTAATTCTGTCTACTAATGCAGAGAATAGGGCTGTTTGAGGGCGACCAACATAGCATACAATAGTTATGAACTAAACATGTCGAAGAGTGTCTATATTTTTTTCATTTCCACAAGTGGTTGACACGTCTAATCCATAACTATTACACACTATGATGGCTACAACACATTTCAAAATAATGTAATATACGTGCAGAATACAATAACAATCACAGAACAACATACGCAGATCAGCAGATGCATATACATATACCTAAGTCCCTCACATCATCATATAAGTACATAATACATGTGAAGTCCAAAAAGGGCAGTGAAATAATATATATACAGTCATCCCATATAAAACAAACATACAACAGGCGAACTACAAAATGATCCATAAGGGTAAGCCAAAAGATGCATGTGCCCACAAAAAGTAACAAGCTAATCCAAACTGAAGAGGTAATCCGGAACTAACCTGCAACTCGGTCTGACCTGAGTGAAATAAACACACGGGTCAGGAATCTTAAACTTATTAGTAGATAAGAGCTCATGGCGATAAAGAAACAGGGAAACATATGTTCCGTTGTTTCCAACGGAGTTAGTATGAAGTGCAACACGATAATTATGAGTGTGTGTGTACCATCATGGTGATCGCATAAGCAATTTAAAACATGGATGTTGTAAAACATTCAAAAAATCATGAATAACATCCAACAACTCGTCAAACTAAAAAAAACTCAGAAAATCTCGAATAAATCATGATATGGTTTAAATCATAATAGCCATATGAGTAATGTCACCTTAATGTGTTGTAAGGCTATGAAATCACAAATCATGACCAAAATGGTAAATCATCAAAAGAATTTGCACGTGCTTTTAAATCATCACTAGTACTATACTATGGTACCATAACTCGTGATGATCGGGATCATAGAAGTCAAAATAATCTAGAAAATGTTGACATTCGTGACGACTACATAGTCTATAATACAGAGATCCCAATCGGTGACGTCAAAGACCCGAGTAATATAAGTCATGAAATCGTGATTAGGGAAATAATCTCAACTCTCGAATTCCCCAATACTCGTGGTCCATAGTACTAGTCAAAATCTTGAATGTGCCTCAACATCTCGAATAGAAATCCAAAAGATAGCGATATACGTCCCATACCATGCATCTCTTCCTAATGGTTTACTAATCGTCCGACGATTCCTCATTAGGAAAACAAATCATAAATCAAGAAAATCATATCGCCTCATTTCATGTGCAAATGCACAATTCTAGACTTATCGTGTTTATCTAATGATGAGTATATAAAAAACTTTGACTTGTCTCATATCAACGATAAGAAAAAACAATCCATGTAAATCTCAAAATCTTAACAAATCAAATGCTTCGCCTCATTTCATTGGCGAGAGTATTTCAATCATGGTAGTCCGTCATCATATATATATATATATAACTCCAATCTAAAATCTCGGACTACATTCCCATATTAGTTGGATGAACTAATATGAGAAAAATACTCTAGATAAATCTCGATACACCATAAAATGGTATACAACAATCTAGGAGGAACAAAATATTCCTCAAAATCAAATCGATCGAAAAAAAGTCAGAGATTAACTGATAAAGCGAATACACGAGTCTCATGCCTCGTGGATTTGCTAAACTGTTTTATTCTCTTTCTTCCATGTCCAATGATTCATTAAAATAAGTAGAATTTACTACAAAATATTTTTTTCCTAAAGAAACTAGGATTTTTGAAACTATTTACAAGGATTTATGAAAGTAATTGAGAAAGAAAATACCATTCTTTAAGGTTTTCAATAATTAGTATAATCTTAGGAAAAATATGATTAATCATTAAAGAGCCTCTAAAAATGTCTAAAAACATTTATTACAACAAATTATGATTTTAGAAAATTTCTAGAAGTTTACCTTGATTTTTAAATCTATGAATTCATCCATTTTCAATTAAATCGGCGTAAAACAATAATTGAAAACAAATTGAATTTAGATTAATCTTAAATCAAATTTCCATCCAAACTTGACTAATCTATTGTTGGACATCATGGTCAAGCTTCATCCTTAGTCTCCATAAAAAAAAGAATGCAATCGAAATCGTCGAACTTGGACAAAAATATATTACATATGGTTGCTGTCAATGGCAGGCCAACAGTAAAAAATAATTGTTTTTCTCCATCTAAATATCAAAAAAACAAGATGGAATCTAGAGAAAACTTATTCCTTACTAAGTCTAGATTTCACACGAAAAAATTGATTCAAATCGGATTAGAAATGTGAAAGTTATGACCATTTTACTAACAAAATATACTCAGCCCGAATTATTAAAGGCAGAACCGAACTTCTGTATTCAACCCTATTTCAGGTCATTCAAATGACAAGATTCGAGATACAATCTGAATGAAACTTGTTCCTCACTGAGTCTAGTTTCTACCAAAAAAATTGAGGTAAAACGGACGGGAAACGAAAAAGTTATGCATATTTTACTAACATGCATTTTTCAGCCGGAACTGTTAAAGACAGAATCAGACTTCTGTCTTTAGTCATGTTTTAGGCCATCCAAATAGCAGAATTTCGTGATACAATCTGAACGAAACTTGTTCCTCACTGAGTCTAGTTTCTACACAAAAAATTTGAGGCAAAATGGACCAAAAACAAAAAAGTTATGCATGTTTTACGTACATGCATTTTTAGCAAAACAGGGAATAACTAAAACCCAAAATGCAACTAAAATTTTCATCAAACCCAAACAAAAATCTATTGGTAACTTGTTGTAAGTTATAAATCTACCTCCACCAGCAAATGAAGATGATTTTAAAGCCAAAATATGAAGCTTTTGGTTGTAAGAAGGAAGCTTTTGATGCAAAGTAGCGAGTTTTAGCAAGGATTCAAGCCTGAAGGACCTGTAGAAGCTGAGAAACAAGCATGCAAGAAAAATTCATTGAAATAAGATCATATCCTAACTAAAAATTGGGATTTCACATGAATTGGGGATTAATTAGGTAGGAGATTATCTTGTTTTATGTTTATAACTAAAGAATTCCTTGATTTTGGGTGAAAATAGCTTGGATTTTAAATAGATATTAGCAAAAAGGCCATTTTTGAGTTTTTGGAGGCTCGTTTTTTTTCTGATCGATGAAGGAAGAAAATACATATGTTTCTTTTTCATAGAAGCTTTCTCCAAAAGCCTCTACTTGGGGTTTGGATATGGATCTAACCCATTAGCCCATTATGACTTAGCCAATTTCAAAAATTGTTATTTTCTTTAACATTGAACGTTTTAGTTCATAACTTTTGCATTTCTAGCCCGTTTTGCGAAAATAAATATGCGTTGTATTTCTCTAAATGCGTAGAATTTTATAAAAACATAAAAATAACATTTTTAATAGGTTATAGTTTATTTTACCCTTGATTACTCGTATTTAACTAATTTATGCATTTTTGCAAAATAAACTACAAACTCACTATTTTGGTTAAATAAAAATATCCAACACTCATAAATAAATGGACAACAAGTTTTACACTAAAAAACTATTTTTTTTCCCTCATCTAATCATGTGCATCAATATTACTTAATTTATTATCCAATGAAATGACAATGTTGGAAATCAAATCTAATATTGAGCATTTTATCAATTTAAATCAATGTAGTAAGATACTACATTTAAATTCATGAACCAAAGACAATTTTTATTTCATTCATGCCCAGATATATATATATATATATATTCTAGTTCCAACAAAGTGAACATATTAAAATTCCCATATTCAATTAACACTTCAATTATTAGTTTTTGCATTACTAATATTTTCCATATATCCAAATTAATTCCCATTTATTGCATCTTAACAATATCAATTCACAAACAAGCAATTCACTTATTTGTTTCATTATAGTATCCTAAAGTAAACCTCAATATCATGGTTTATTTTAAATAAAGACCATCCTTCACATTTTAGTTCTTTAATTAATTCAATCAATCCAATATTAAATCATAATTCTCATTATAGTTTAATATTAGCGGTAATCTCCAAACCGAGGTTGTTTCAGACTTCTCCCCTTAAATAAATTGCGTCCACGCAACTTCTAAGGGAAAACCTTTAACAGATACAAGAATCCAATCGAAAAAAAAAAAACAATCACTTGAGATAGATTCTCACCTTTGCCACAAGAAGAAAGAAAATCCGGAAAGGAACGCTCGATATATTCTTTGGTTCCCCAAGTGCAATCGTTGGGATTCTCGGACCATTGAATCTTGACTAGAGGAACGTCCTTGCTTCGAAGGTGTCTCACCTCCGAATCGAGCACACAAATAGGTCGCTGAATAGTAGATAAGCTCGGTGAAATCTCAAGTGCGAGTTGCTCGGAAGGATCGATAATAGAATTAGAACCGCGAAGACAATTCCGAAGCTGAGAGACGTGGAATACATCATGAATACCAGATAAATGCTGAGGAAGAGACACCCGATAAGCAATCAGACCAATGTGCCCGGTAATAGGGAACAGTCCTATAAAGCGAGGAGCTAACTTCCCGGTAGAACTGAAACACATTACTCCTTTCATCGGAGATATACAGATGAAGACACGATCAACCACATCGAACTCAAGAGGCTTCGTACAATTATCCGCATAGGATTTCTTGTGGCTCTGAGCCTCTTTCATTCTCTGTCTAATAAAAGAAATCTTTTCTGAAGAATCATGAATCGAATCCAGACCAAGAGTCAACGTCTCGCCTGATTCTAACCAACAAGATGGAGAATGACACTGTCTGCCATAAAGTACCTCAAACGGCGCCATCCCAAGATTGGACTGAGAGTTGTTATTGTATGAGAATTTTACTAATAGAATGTGATCTTCCCATGATCCACCAAAATCAAGAATACAAGCTTGAAGGAGTTCCTCAAGAATACGATTCACCCTCTCTGTCTGTCCATCGGACTAAGGATGATAAGCAGTCAAAAGGTTAAGCTTTGTACCTAAAGCTTGCTACTAACTTGACCAAAACTGATTGGTGAATAAAGGATCACGGTCACAAACAATCGAAGATGAAACTCCATGCAATCGCACGATTTCCTTAATATAAAGCTTTCCCAAAAGAGGAGCATTCCTATTAGATTTAATAGGAACAAAATGATCTGACTTTGTAAGGTGATCAACAATGACCCAAATACTAGAATGACCTGACCTCGAACGAGGCAGACCATCAACAAAATCCGTTGAAACTTGGTCCCACTTCCATATTAGAACCTCTAGAGGCTGAAGAAGACCATATGGCCGCTGATGCTCAGCTTTAACAAGCTGACAGGTTGGGCACTTGCTCACATAACTCGCAATGTCACACTTCATGCCATCCCAGTAATAAAGACGACGCATATCCGCGTACATCTTATTGCAACCCGGATGAATATTGTACTTAGAGCGATGACAATCATTAAGTATGTCATGCCTAAGTGCAGAATTAGAAGGCACAACAATACAGTTCTTCGAACGAAGGAAACCATAAGAATCGATCGTATAATCCTGTAATTCCTCATCATGGGACTGAGATGAGCAAGACTGAATGAGGCGCATTGTGAAATCATCATGTCTCTGAGCCTCTGAAATACAATCCAATAGAGATGAACGAGCGTACATACTAAATAATAAAACAGGTGAATCAAAAGATGGAGCTCGATCACGAATATCACAAGAAGATAGGGTCATCAAAACATCCCACTCGTCTAACATCATAGAAACCACGCCAAAATGTTTGCGACTAAGTGCATCAAGAACTCGATTACCCTTACCAGGGTATACATGATATCAAAATCATATGAGGCGAGAAACTCTACCCATCGTTGTTGCCTCATATTCAAATCCTTTTGTGAAAAGAGATACTTAAGGGATTTGTGATCGGTGTAAAGATCGAAGTGCTCTCCCAAAAGGTAATGACGCCAAATCTTCAAAGCAAAGACAATGGCAGCAAGCTCAAGGTCGTGGGTAGCATACCGAATCTCATTCAGACGTAACTGTCTTGAAGCATAAGCAACTACCCCATCTTTCTGCATCAGAATTGCACCAAGGCCGCTTAGGCTAGCATCGGTGTAGACAACAAGATCCTGATTCCCTTGAGGAACCACTAAAACAGGTTCATTATTGAGAAGCTCTTTCAATTGCTGAAAAGAAGCTTCGCACTTATCGTACCAAATAAAGCGAACTCCTTCTTTAGTTAGGTTAGTCAAAGGAAGCACAATGCAGGAAAAATCCTTGATGAAACGACGATAATAACCCGCTAAACCCAAAAAGGAGCGAATCTCATGAACATTCTCAGGCCTTTTCCAATTCTGAATAGCTTCGATCTTTGAAGGATCGACTGAGATGCCATCGCAAGATATAACATGGCCTAGGAATTTAACTTGCTTCTCCCAAAAGTGACACTTAGAAAATTTTGATTTGAGTTGATGTTGTCGGAGAGTACTCAAAACAGTTCCAAGAGGTCGAGCATGATCAACTTTAGACTTCGAATAAACAAGGATGTCATCAATGAAAACAAGCACGAATTTATCAAGGTATTCCCGGAATACTCGATTCATAAGATCGACAAAGTAAGCAGGTGCGTTCGTCAAACCGAATAGCATGACGAGCCACTCAAAAGAACCATAACGCGTACGAAAAGCGGTGAGAGGAATACTGTCTTCCGCAACTTGAAGCTGATGGAAACCAGTAGCGAGGTCAAGTTGAGAAAAGATCCACCACTCAACTGATCGAACATATCATCGATCCTAGGCAGGGGATAACGATTCTTGATAGTTAACTCGTTAAGCTTGCGGTAGTCGACACAAAGCCTAAGAGTACCATTGGATTTTCTCACAAATACTACCGCGGAACCCCACAGTGAAGAACTAGATCGAATGAAGTGCTTGGACTCAAGCTCAAGAAGCTGCTTTTTGAGTTCCTCGTTCTCTCGAGTAGACATCCTCGTGGGAGGACGACTAACTGGCTGAGCACCAGGAATAAGAGCGATGCGGAACTCAATAGAACGCTTAGGAGGTAATCCAAAAATAGGCTCGAATAAATCGGCAAAGTCACATACAACAGAAATATGAGATACATCGCCATCTGAATCATGAGAATCGAGTGCAAATAAGGAAACCATAGAATCACCATCTCGAACCGATAGAGAAAGCAAATCAAAAGAATCAGGATGTCGCAAATAAAGAACTCGCTCCAAACAAAGAATCCTAGCATCGTATCGAACTAGCCAGTCCATACCCAAAATCATATCGAATCCAAGGAACGGGATAGCGTGCAGATTCGCACGGAAAGAAAATCCACAAATAACGACCTCAACATCAGCGCAAAACAAGTTATAAGTCGTGGATCCTCCAATAGGATTAGAAATCCACAGTGAGGTAAGGTCAAGCAAGAAACATCCATCTGAAAATCATCAATGAGTCCTTTCAATACGAATGAGTGAGAAGCACCCGTATCGAAAAGCACTCTAATACAACGATCATGAAATAATATGGAACCTTCTAAAATAGAAGATAAAGTACCTAAAGCCTGAGAAGTATCTCCAGAGGTAGCACCAACATTAAGTTGACCAGAACGAGAACCCTTGCCCTTCTTGGGGCAAGCTGCAATAAGATGTCCCTCCTTCTTGCAATAGAGGCAACTACGTGGCTTGGGACACTCTCTTACACGATGATCAGGGGAGCCACAATTGAAGCAAGCAAACTTCTTCGAAGGCTGAGAAGACCGAGGTTGAGAAGAAGACCCACCCTGCTTCTTCTTTTTCTTGTTCGGAAAAGACTTAGATCTGGGGAAGAACTTCTTCTTATTCGGGTTGGCCCGAACACTAGTATTAATATCAATGTCCTCCTCCTTTTCCACTGCTTCAAGCTGAAGGGCCAAATCAACTAGCTTCTCAAAAGATAACTCAAGATGAAGCATGAGGGGTTTCTTCATATATTTCTTAAGTCCTGAAATGAACCTAAGATTCTTCTTATAAGGCATGGGTATGTGCTCAAGACCATACTTAGATAATCCCTCAAAAGATGCCACATAATCTGAAACAGAAAGCTTTCCTTGCTTGAGCTCAAGGAAGCGATGTGCTAAAGTAGCCCTCTCAGAATCTGGAATGAACTTGAGCTCGAACCGCTCATGAAGCTGGTCCCACTCAAGTGTGGACTCATCAATCTCAGAAATCAGCAAATCATACCAATGGAGGGCATGCTCTTGCAACATACTGGATGCTACAAGAACACGATGATGGCTGGAAATCTCCGTACGGCCGAATATACGCTTACAGGACCTAAGCCAAGCCTCAACATCCAATACACACTTGGTGCTTTAAAAGACTTTCCACCGAGATGAGTAAAATCGTTGCACATACGTGCGAAGGCAGATCGGTGAGGAGAAATAGAAGTAGCTATAGTGGGAGGCTGAAGGCTCCGCACTAACTCAAGAATCTGCTCGGTAGACATATAAACACCTCCAGCACTGGATGGTCCCGCCGATGAAGTGCGTCCTCTACCTCGATGAGACATAGCTGAAGATAAGATTAAAAGGATTATTCACAGGGTAAATAGATATAATAGAAATTCAGTTGCAGGAAATGTGGAATACTCCGGAACATACAAGACAATCCTAGACATATTCCTTTTTATCTACACTTAAAGGAATAGAAAAGGGACATATGGATACACAAATAAGGGATACTTATTAAGGACAATGGAAATGATTCAGAAATATGGGATGCCACATGTAGACTTGTTATACAATAATGTGTTGTATCTCGTGTGCTACTATGTAAATATCACATTATTTCTGAAACAATGCTCTGATACCAAGCTGTGATGCCCTACCCCGAGACCCACACTAGTAAAGGGAATCAACTAGTAATTCTGTCTAATAATGCGGAGAATAGTGCTGTTTGAGGGCGACCAACATAGCATACAATAGATATGAACTAAACATGTCAAATAATGTCTATATATTTTTCATTTCCACAAGTGATTGACACGTCTAATCCATAACTATTACACACTATGAAGGCTACAAAACATTTCCGAATAATGTACTATACGTGTGTAATACAATAACAATCATAGAACAACATACGCAGATTAGCAGATGCATATACATATACCTAAGTCCCACACATCATATAAGTACATAATACATGTGAAGTCCAAAAAGGTTACTGAAATAATATATATACAGTCATCCCATATAAACAAACGTACAACAGGCGAACTACAAAATGATCCATAAGGGTAAGCCAAAAGATGCATGTGCCCCACAAAAAGTAACAAGCTAATCCAAACTGAAGAGGTAATCCGAAACTAACCTACAACTCGGTCTAGCCCGAGTGAAATAAACACACGGGTCATGCAACTTAAACTTATCAATAGATAAGAGCTCATGACGGTAAAGAAACAGGAAAAAATACGTTCTGTTATTTCCAGCGGAGTTAGTATGAAGTGCATCATGATAATCATGAGTGTGTGTGTACCATCATGATGATCGCATAAGCAATTTAAAACATGGATGTTGTAAAACATTCAAAAAATCATGAATAACATCCAACTACTCGTCAAACTAAAAAAAAAACTCAGAAAATCTCGAATAAATCATGATATGGTTTAAATCATAATAATCATATGAGCAATGTCGCCATAATATATTGTAAGGCTAAGAAATCACAAATCATGACCAAAATGGTAAATCATCAAAAGAATTTGCACGTGCTTTTAAATCATCACTAGTATTATACTATAGTACCATAACTCGTGATGATCGGGATCATAGAAGTTAAAATAATCTAGAAAATCTTAACATTCGCGACGACTGCATTGTCTATAATACATAGATCCCAATCAGTGACGTCAAAGAGCCGAGTAATATAAGTCATGAAATCGTGATTAGGGAAATAATCTTAAGTCTCGAATTCGCCGAGTACTCGTGGTCCATAATACTAGTAAAAACCTTAAATGTGCCTCAACATCTCGAATAGGAAGCCAGAAGATAGCGATACACGTCCCATACGATGTATCTCTTCCTAATGGTTTACTAATCGTCCGTCGATTCCACGTTAGGAAAACAAATCATTAATCAAGAAAATCATATCGCCTTATTTCATCGGCAAATACACAATTCTAGACTTATCGTTTTTTCCAATAATGATTATATAACAAACTTTGACTAGTCTCATATCACCGACAACTAAAAACAATCCATATAAATCTCAAAATCTTAACAAATCAAATGTTTCGCCTCATTTCATCGGCGAGAGTATTCCAATCATGATAGTCCGTCATCATACATAAAATTCCAATCTAAAATCTCGGACTACATTCCCATATTAGTTGAATGAACTAATATGAGAAAAATACTTTAGATAAATCTCGATATACCATAAAATGGTATACAACAATCTAGGAGGAACAAAATATTCCTCAAAATCAAATTGATCGAAAAAATGTCAGAGATTAACCGATAAAGCGAATACACGAGTCCCATACCTCGTGAATTAGCTAAACTGTTTAATTCTCTTTCTTCCATGCCCAATGATTCATTAAAATAATTAAAATAAGTAAAATTTACTATAAAATATGTTTTTTTCTAAAGAAACTAGGATTTTTGAAACTATTTACAAGGATTTATGAAAGCAATTGAGAAAGAAAATACCATACTTTAAGGTTTTCAATAATTAATAAAATCTTAGGAAAAATATGAATAATCATTAAAGAGCCTCAAAAAATGTCTAAAAACATTTACTACAACAAATCATTATTTTAGAAAATTTCTAGAAGTTTACCTTGATTTTAAATCTATGAATTCATCCATTTTCAATTAAATCGGCGTAAACCAATAATTGAAAACAAATTGAATTTAAATTAATCTTAAAGCAAATTTCTACCCAAACTTTGACTAATCTACTGTTGGACATCATGATCAAGCTTCATCCTCAATCTCCATAAAAAAAGAATGCAATTGAAATCGTCGAACTTGGACAAAAATATATATACATATGGTTACTGTCAATGACAGGCCAGCAGTAAAAAAATAAAACTGTTTTTCTCCATCTAAACATCAAGATATCAAGATGGAATCTGAAGAGAACTTATTTGTTACTGAGTCGAGATTTCACACGAAAAATTTGAGTCAAATCGGATTAAAAACGTGAAAGTTATGACCGTTTTACTAGTAATACATACTCAGCCCGAATTATTAAAGGTAGAATCGAACTTCTGTATTCAACCCTATTTCAAGTCATTCAAACGAAAAAATTTCGAGATACAATCTGGATGATACTAGTTCCTTACTGAGTCTAGTTTCTACACAAAAAATGCGGCAAAACGGACTAGAAACGAAAAAGTTATGCATGTTTTACTAACATGCATTTTTCAGCCTGGACTGTTAAAGACAGAATCAGACTTCTGTCTTCAGTCATGTTTTAGGCCATCCAAGTGGCAAAATTTTGAGATACAATCTGAACGAAACTTGTTCCTCACTGATTCTAGTTTCTACACAAAAAATATGAGGCAAAATGGGCCAAAAACGAAAAAGTTATGCATGTTTTACTAACATGCATTTTCAGTAAAATGGGGAATAACCAAAACCCAAAAAGTAACTAAAATTTTCATCTAACCCAAACAAAAATCAATTGATAACTTGCTGTAAGTTATAAACATACCTCCACCAACGAATGAACATGATTTTAAAGCCAAGATATGGAGCTTTTGGTTGCAAGAAGGAATTTTTTGATGCAAAGTAGCGACTTTTAGCAAGGATTCAAGCCTTAAGGACCTGTAGAAGCTGAGAAACAAGCATGCAAGAAAAATTCATTGAAACAAGATCATACCCTAACTGAAAATTGGGATTTCACATGAAATGGGGATTAATTAGGTAGGAGATTACCTTGTTTTATGTTTATAACTAAAGAATTCCTTGATTTTGGGTGAAAATAGCTTGGATTTTAACTAGAGATTAGCAAAGAGGCCATTTTTGAGTTTCTGGAAGCTCCTTTTTTCTGATCGATGAAGGAAGAAAATACATTTGTTTCTTTTTCTTAGAAGCTTTCTCCAAAAGCCTCTACTTGGGGTTTGGGTTTGGAACTATGGATCTAACCTATTAGCCCATTATGACTTAACCAATTTCAAAAATTGTTATTTTATTTAACATTGAACGTTTTAGTTCATAACTTTTGCATTTCTAACCCGTTTTGCGAAAATAAATATGCATTGAATTTCTCTAAACGCGTTGAATTTTACAAAAACATAAAAATAACATTTTTAATAAGTTATAGTTTATTTTACTCTTGATTACTCGTTAACCAATTTATGCATTTTTGCAAAATAAATTGCAAACTCACTATTTTGGTTAAATAAAAATATCCAACACTCATAAATAAATGCACAACAAGTTTTACACTAAAAAAACTATTTTTTTTCCACCTCATGTGCATCAATATTACTTAATTTATTATCCAATAAAATGAAAACGTTGGAAATCAAATCCAATATTAAGCATTTTATCAATTTAAATCAGTGTAGTAAAATACTGCATTTAAATTCATGAACCAAAGACAATTTTTATTTCACTCACTCCTGGATATTTTTTTTTTCTACTTCCAACAAAATGAACATATTAAAATTTCCTTATTCATTTATTACTTCAATTATTAGTTTTTACATTATTAACATTTTCCATATATCCAAAAAAATTCCCATATGTTGCATCTTAACAATATCAATTCACAAATTAGAAATTCACTTATTTATTTCATTATAGTACCCCAAAGTAAACCTCAACTCATGGTTTATTTTAAATAAAGACTGTCCTTCAGATTTTAATTCTTTAATTAATTCAGTCAATCCAATATTAAATCATAATTCTCATTATAATTTAATATTAGCGGTAATCTCCAAACTGGGGTTGTTACAGAATGTATCAAGATGCTCTCAAGCAACAAGCTTGGATAATGGGTCGCTACTAGAAAATTCATTGTCCGAGCTCATTATGATCTAACCATAAGCGACTGGCTACTCATGATCAAGGTATCTTAGCTCTCAATTACTAAATCTAGGATGACTATCATCACCAATATCCTCTCATGACCACTAGCATTCCATAACCTCCTAACAAGTTGATTTCTAGACCCTAGTATTAAATCTAGTTAAGATTAAAGCAATCAATAAGAAAACAGACAAAGAATAAGCGAACTTTGTTGATTCACGATATTTTCGATTAATGACAACATGGAAATGAAGATCATATTGAAGAACTAAATTCATATATATATATATATACATATATGTATGTATGTATGTATGTATGTATGTATTTGTTTTAGAAGTATGTCAAAATCTATCCTCAGAGTATAACACAAATGCACGAATTTCTATATATATATATATATATATATATATATATATATATATATATATATATATATATATATATGAATACATGATCAGAAAGTAGCTAATACTGGACTGGTTTTTACTAACCAGTCAACTGGTGAAAACCAAACTAGTCGACTGATTTCGAAACATCAACTTTTATATGCAGACTCACCTTCTTTCATGAATAGATTTCTATTCATTCCTGAATATAAATGGCCATATCTCTTCGAAATAATTATTCGTAAAAGGTTGCTGCTCTTCTACTATTATATAAACGACTTAATCTTCAATTCCAAAAACACCGATTCTCACTTATCCTATTCTAACTTCTGATTTACATCTTTGTACTCTCCGAATTCTAAAATCTCTCTAATATTCAAGTCACTTGTTGAATCATTGAAATTATTTCATATCTCTTGATTCAATAAGAGACATACTTCCTTCAATCTTCACATATACATCAAAAACTTGAGGATAAAATTATAGGAAGGGTGTGCTTAACCGTTGGCTATTAAGTGTTGATACGATAACACATTCAAAAGTCAAAACTCTTTTGTAATTTGTGAAGTCCTGTGTTGGTACTCAGGCAGGGACATCCTTGTTGGTGCTCTGGTGTATTGTGACCTATTCCTCCGGGTAAAGAGATGGTGAATTCCGAAGAGGAGCTTCGGGACTGGACGGAGGACTGGAAGTCCGAACCAGTATAAAATTCATGGTGTCTTTACTTACTGCTTTTATTTATTTGAGATACTCTATATAGCTTAGTTTTACCTGCATAACTATTGTATTAATATAAGTTAGTATATCATTGGAAATTTCGCTTAAATCCATATATGAAGATCCTTAAGTCGTACACGGCTTTTCTCTTAGTATCAGAGCGAGTCCATCATTTAATCGTAAAACCGTTATTTGATACATAGTTGATATGGATAATAATACAAGTACTAGCACTAATACTGGATGTACTGAAGGCTAATGTGCTGCACGACCACCCTTTTTCAATGGCATGAATTATAGTTATTGGGCTACACGTATGAGAATATATATGCAAGGCAATAGTTTTGATGCTTAGAATATTACACAAAAAAAATATGCTCACCCACTACACTATATACTGAATTGTCTACAATTGAAAAAGCAAAGGATACTGCCAATATTAAAGCCATGAATATGTTGCATTGTGCCTTGGATAGAAACGAGTTTAACCGAATTTGCATGTGCAACACTGCATATGAAGTTTGGCGAACCTCAAAATAACTCATGAAGGAACTAATAAGGTCAAAGAAAGCAAGATATCCATGCTTAAAAACCAATTTGAAAATTTCAGGATGAATGAAAATGAGTCTATAAATGACATATACTCACGATTTCAAAATATTTATCATTCTCTACTAGACTTAGGAGAAAAATATTCTGATTTTGATAATGTTTCAAAGATATTAAACTCTTTGATAATTGAATGGGAAAGAAAAGTTTTAGCTATCGAAGAGGCTAGTCATCTTTCAGCCATGAAACCCGAAGTGTTAATTGGTAATCTTATGTTGTACGAAGTAAACTTGCAAGCAAAAAAAAACTCAGGCTCAAGATAAGAAAATTCTAGCTTTTCATGTTGAAAAAGATGAGCCAGATTCGAACGAAGAAGACATTGCTTTCATAGCCAAAAATTTTAGGAAATTTTTGAAATATAAGAAGAGCCAAAATAAGAATGCAAAGAGGAATTCTACAAAAGAATTTAATCTAGCCTTGGTGGAATGTTTCAGCTGTCACAAAACCGGACATTGCCAGAAGAACTGTTCGGAACTAAAGAAGAATCGCAACAAAAGGGAGAAATTATAAAGACGAGCTTTCTCAGTCACTTGGGATAATTCAGATTCATCATCTTCAGAGAGTGCAGCGATAGTGACAATGATTAAAGCAGTTGTATGCTTCATGGCAAAAGATACCGAGATCAGTGATTTTACTTGTAAAGAATTAATAGAAATTAATACGGATATTATAGAGTCTAGGAATAATTTTAAAAGAAAATATAAACAAACAAATGAAGATAAAAATTGAAAGGGATTTATTAAAAAATGAAAAAGTGATTTTAGAGGATGAAAATAGAAAATTACAAGAATCTCTATCCAGTACAAATTCTTAGATTTCTTTATTGAGTCAGGAAATTGAAACTTAGAAAGAAAAGAATGAATTGCTTGTTTTAGAAATCATGATTTAAATTCAAAATTATCAAGTTGGATAATTCTAGTCTTAAATTAAGATTAGATACATTTCTAAGAATGTGAATAACTTTAATAAAGGTAGAGAAAATCTATCTAGAATTTTAGAAAATTCTCAACCTTCTCATACTAGAAACGGGTTAGGATTTATTCAAAAAATCAATACAAAGAAAAGTTCTAGCCAATATGTTAGTACTAAGAAGAGTATTGAGTTTATCAAATCTAATTCTACTATTATAAAGAAAAAGTTTGTTTCAAAGAAAAAATCATCTAAAAATGTCTGTATTTGGGTACCAAAAACAAACAACATGTTAATTAAAAATATGTATATCAAAGAATTTTTAGATACAATTCACAGTAATATTAATTATATTTTCAAAAGGGACTCTGAACCCTCTTGGATTTGGTTTCATAAGATCTAACTCTTAGGACCCTAACGGAGGAAGTGGATACCAATAAATTTTGAATTATTTTTTGCAGGTCCCACTCAACAAAAGCAGAGGCAAATGGATACTCGACAGTGGTTGCTCAAAACACAAGATAGGAGATAAAGAAATGTTTACCAATATTACCTATTCAAAAGGAAGAACTGCCACATTTGGAGATAACTCCAAAGGATATATTATCGGCAAAGGCAATGTGAGCAATTACGGTATATCTAATTCACCTCTTAATTCTGATGTTTTATTAGTTAAAAACTTGAAACATAATATGTTAAGTATTAGTCAATTATGGATAAAGGTTTTAAAATATCATTTTCCAAGAATAAATGTAGTATATTAGATTCGAATCAAAATCTTATTTTTAAGGGAAACAAAGATAAAAATATTTATATTTTGAATATGGCAGTTAACAATAATCCAAGCACGTGTTTATTAGCCAATGATAATGATCCTTGGCTATGGCACAAACGATTATGTCATATTAATTTTAAAACTATAAACAAGATTCATAAAAATGAACTTGTAAGAGGTTTACCAAAAATAAAATTCAAAACTGAAAATTTGTGCAACGCTTGTCAACTTGGGAAGTTAACTAAATCTTCTTTTAAATCTAAAAAGGTTATACCAACATTACAAGCACTTGAATTACTACATATGGATCTATTCGGACCAACTCTGGTTCAGTCTATAAATCATAGTAGATATGTGTTTGTAATTGTTGACAACTTTTCAAGATATACTTTGACTATGTTTCTGAAGAATAAAAGTGATACTTTTGACCTCTTTAAAACTTTTGTTAAACTGATTCAAAATTTAGTGGATTTAAAGATTAAAAATATACAAAGTGATCACGGAGGCGAATTTGAAAACGGGAAATTTGATTTATTTAGTCAAAAGAAGAGAATTTTTCATAATTTCTCTTTTCCTACAACTCCACAACAAAATGAAGTAGTAGAACATTAAAATATAACTTTACAAGAATATGCCATAACGTTATTAAATGGAAGTACACTGCCAAAACAATTTTGGGCTGAAGCAGCTGCGAGAGCTTGTTATGTTTTGAATCGTGCCTCCATTCGACCTCTCACTAACAATACTCCATACGAACTTTTTACTGGAAGAAAACCAAATATTTCATATTTTAAGGTTTTTGGCTCAAAATGTTTTATTTTAAATATAAAAGATAAGATAGGAAAATTTGATTCAAAGTCAGATAAATGAATATTTTTGGGATATTCTGAGCGTAGCAAAGCTTATCGTATTTACAATAAGAGAACCAGTAAAATAGAAGAATCACTTCATGTTTCATTTGATGAAAATTTTATTCAAAATTCCTTTTTAGTTATTGTTAAAAGTAATGCTTCTCAAGATGATGATATTATAATATATAGAGAAGATGAAAACATTTTTCATAATAACTTAGAGAACAATGTTACAGAAACTCAAGATAATATCGATAATAATAATAACCAAAATAATCAAGTTAATGAAGTTAGATCTCTACCAAGAATATTATGAGACCATCCGACTCATAATATTATTAGAGAAATAACTTCAAACGTAAGAACAAGAAGCCAAGTGAATTTAGTTAGTAATGTTGCTTTTCTATCAAATATTGAACCCAAAAATCCGAAAGAAGCATCAACAGATGAAAACGGGATAATAGCTATGCAAGAAGAATTAAATCAGTTTGAATGCAATGAAATATGGGAATTAGTTACAAGACCAAGTGATCCAACTGTAAGTCATACAAAATGGGTTTATAAAAATAAAGCAGATGAATTGTGTAATATTACAAGAAACAAAGCTAGGCTTGTAGCATAATGATTTAACTAAGAAGAAGGCATAGACTATGAAGAAACATTTGCTCATGTCGCTAGACTAGAAGTAATTCGTATTTTATTAGCATATGCATGCTTTCATAACTTTAAACTATATCAAATGGATGTTATAAGTGCTTTCTTAAGTGGTTATGTTAAAGAAAGAGTGTATGTTGAACAACCTCCACTATTCGCTCATGAAAAATTTCCTGATCATGTTTTTAAATTGAAAAAAGCATTATATATGGTTTAAAACAAGCACCTCATGCTTGTTATGAACGTCTCAAGAACTACTTCTTAGATTCAGAATTCCAAATTGGAAAGGTTGATCAAACACTTTTTATTAAAAAAGATGATAAAGATATTTCAATAGTGCAAATATATGTTGATGACATTATTTTTGGTTCAACAAATTATAAATTATGTCAAAAATTTTCAAATATAATGACCAGCGAATTCGAAATGTCACATATGGGAGAACTATCTTATTTTCTGCGTTTACAAATTAAGCAACTATCAAATGGAATCTTCATTAATCAAGAAAAATATTGCACTAATCTAATAAAATGTTTTGTAATGGAAAATACTTCAAGTAAACCTACCCCAATGAGTACAGCGACACATTTAGATAAAGATGAAAGTGGTAAAAATGTCGATAAAAAGTAATATCGAAGCATAATAGGTTCACTTTTGTATTTAACTGCTAATAGACCAGATATTATGATGAATGTTTGTTTATGTGCCCGTTTTCAAGCTAATCCAAAAAAGTCACATTTGAGGGCAGTAAAACGTATATTACGTTATCTTAGTTGTACCAAAGACTTCGGACTTTTCTATTCGAAAGATTGATCTTTCAAATTAGTCTCATACAGTGATGCTGATTTTGGAGGATCACAGACGGATTGTAAAAATGCAAGTGGAACTTGTCACTTTATCTGTAAATCACTTATATCTTAGTTCAGCAAGAAACAAAATTGCGTATAACTGTCAACATGTGAAGATGAGTATATATCTATGGCACTAGCCTGAGCTCAAGTAATATACATGCAGCAAACACTAAAAAACTTTAATGTCAATTTGGCAAATTCCACAATTTATTGTGACAATACAAGTGTTATAAATTTATCCAAAAATTTGGTAAACCATTCTAAAACAAAACATATTGATATACGACATCATTTCTTAAGAGGCAATATTGAAAAACAAATCATTAACTTAGAATTTGTGAACTCGGAAAATCAAATTGCTGACATATTTACTAAACTCTTATTAGAGAATACTTTCATAAACCTTCAAAAAGAACTAGGAATTGTTTCTTATAAAGATCTCTGAAAACTTATTCTCTATAACTCTCGATTACTATTTTTCTCATTGTATTTATTCTTTTTTATCGATGACAAAGTGGGAGAATAGTGTATCAATTTATTAATTATATGATCATATGTATGAATGTATGTTATATTCTAACATCTTGTTACGGGAAGTCGCATGGGAAGTATATGTTATATTATGAACTGAAAAATGATGCAGAAATTCAGGGGGATCTAAATATATATATATATATACAAGCATATAATCAGGCGGAGCAATTCAATATTTTAAAAGAATACGAGATGCTATCATCGATCAAAAATGGGGGAGAATGTTGATTCACGATATTTTCGATTCATGACAACATGGAAATGAAGATCAATAAAGATCAGATTGAAGAGCTAAACTCATACACACACATATATATATATATATATATATATATATAAAGTGTTTAGTTGTGCTAAAAGTATGTTAAAATCTATCCTCCGAGTATAACACAAATGCACGAAATTCTCTCTCTCTCTCTCTCTCTCTCTCTCTCTCTCTCTCTATATATATATATATATATATATATATATATATATATGAATATATGATCAGAAAGTAGCTAATACTGGACTGGTTTCACATCTCTATACTCTCTTATTCCAAAAGTTCTCTAATATTCAAGTTACTTGTTGAATCATTGAAATTATTTCATATCTCTTGATTCAGTAAGTGACATACTTCCTTCTATCTTTACATGCACATCAAATACTTGAGGATAAGATTATAGAAAGGGTATACATAACCATTGGCTATTCAGTGTTGATACGAGAGCACATTCAGAAGTCAAAACTCTTTTGTAATTTGTGAAGTCATGTGTTGGTGCTTAGGCAGGGACATCCTTGTTGGTGCTCGAGTGTACTGTGACCTATTCCTTTGGGTAAATAGAGGGTGTTATTAGTGAATTCCGAAGCGGAGCTTCGGGAATGGACGTAGGATGGGAAGTTCGAACCAATATAAAATTCCTAGTGTCTTTACTTGCTGCTTTTAATTATTTGAGATATTCTATATAGCTTAGTTTTACCTGCATAACTATTGTATTAATATAAGTTAGTATATCATTGGAATTCCGCTTAAATCCATATATAAAGAACCGTAAGTCATACACGACTTTTCAAACTTGACTCAATAGGATAAAGTTGACGAACCATGTATAATTGCCAAGTATAGACAAGTTATGTTGTATTGTTCCACCCATCACGAGCTCTAGAACAAAAGGTACTGATGTTGCAGTCATTCATGTTATTAATATCCACCTATCAAATATGGGATGCCACGCATGCGTAGTCTAACTAAGACCTTAACACAACAAGTTACAACCAAGAAGGCAGATTAGTTATTTCAAATATCATTCGATCCATCATACTATATGATCAAACTAAACAATGAAATATTGACATCAAATAAAACACCTATGAAAAACACCATTAGTGAAAAGCTTATCCCAAGTGGTAATGTCATTTCCCTTATGTTTTATTGATGTATTGCTCGATGAAATGAGTATGACAATCAATGCATACACCTCTATGGTTTGTCTTTACACAGCATGATAACCTTTCACACTGGGTTCAAGCTAGAACATCCTGAACTTTCCTAATCAACTTCTCAAATCCCTCGTTCTCTCTACAAAGTAAATCAATTTCTTTCCAAGTTAATTGCTCACCTTTTATAAACTCCTAATTTTTCTGTGTTGAACACCAATGGGAAAATAAACAATATTTTGATTGCACATCGAACTTGGTTACATATTTTGATATAAACATTTGATCGTAATTAATTCGACAAATTACTTTGAAGTGAACCGTGAACCGATCTCGAACGAATCCATCCTCAAAAGATATATGGAATCACAACCAAGTTACATTCATCTTTGGAGTTTTCTAGAGCAAAACTTCTACCTCACTACACCATTCAACTCCAAATCCTTAAAGAACTACTTGCAAGACACCAGATGGTTCTTGCTCTATGATAGTCGACCACCTCCCTAGGAACAGTTGGCCTCATAGACACTTATGGTCTCTATACTCTTGACATAGTCGACTTTACAAGTACCATAACTAATCAAAAAGATTAGGGCATCCCAAAAAGTGATTCACACCACCATATAAAATATATTCCATGAATCGAGACCAGTGGCCCTCGAACGTACCAAACTCTTCGCATAATAGATATAGTCAACAACAGTTATATCTCATTTGTTAGATCAACTTAGATGAAAGTTAAGGACTATCAGTCAACCAAAGAGAATAAATACATCAGTGGAACTCATGTGTAAATAGTCAATACTATATATATATATATATTGCTATATAATTCTTGAAATCTAAAATATATAAAGCTGATACCAAAAATGGAAAAATACCCGAAGAATTCATCGAATATCAAAAGTATGAAAAGAAATAGAAAATGAGGAAATATGCAATAGAAATGCAATAAAAAGAGAGACAAGAATTTATAATGGTTTGGCGTTCTTGTGCCTTTGTCCACTTGGAAGTTTTGTTCATTTTATTGTTGTTTATAGAATGACCACTTTTTGAATTGTTTAGACTCCAAATTGTATAAGAAAAGTAAACAAATGCAAAAAATAATAATCCAATTTTCATTTAGGCAACCAATATTTACAGATGCAGACTGGCCGGAAAGATCGGGGGGAGATTGTAGAAGACACCCAAAAGGCCCATGTACAATTCTCACCAAGGGAGGAATTGTCTCATTTTATAAGGATCGATATTGGTCCCTCAAAATGAGAGCATAAGGCCTACGACTTCTTTATGGGTCCCACCTTATATCTTGAATTTCCTGGTGAAGTTTCATGTTATTTAGATCAATGGTTCGAGAGTTATTGCTATTTGATTGTTGAAGTACAGTTTCTATACTAGTTGGTCTCGAAGTTGTACCATTTCTTCAATACTGAGTAGGTCAAACCCCCACCTGAAGAGTCCTTAGGCATTGTTTTGATGATCTAAAGTGATATTTTCATGTAGCGTTATCCGGACTTGAGTTTTAGTCCTTTGGGTGGCACTTCTCAGCCTTTAGCCTTGGTAATAGTCGAGTCATGTCAATCTGAATAACTTCTGATAGCCGGCGAGAAGATTAGTTAATTCTTACCTCCCCAAAGTACGTCTTATGAGAACATGACGTGCTTCGAATTGAATCAAGTCTTGGTGAAAGGAATGGACTTCATGTTGCTCCTAGAGAAATGGTCATTATCTTTCCTTTGAGTAGTGTATACCAAGGATTATGTCGTTTCTGAATAGTTGTGATGCTTTGTCGAGCACTAATGGTATAAGTACGTGAACCTAGATTTGTTAATGGTTAATATGTCTTTAAGAACTTAACCATCTAAATTGGATTTGTCAGAATTCTTAGGTGAACTCCTAATATTTATTGAATCGAGAAATTGGTTGTTAGTCATTAGCTCCAACTTACAACCAAGTGTAAATAAGTCATGGACGATTTGTAGTTGTGTATACATACATGCACTTACATGATTTTGCATGAAACGATGGAAATTATTTGTTAATATTGTATAAAAATGTATAGATATGCATCTGGTTGTACATGTTAGTGTCCATTATTCGATTGTGTCCAGGTATCGAACATACACATAGTAGTCAAGAGAATATTTACGTTCATATGTACATACATGTACCCAAGTCATGGTCGTATGCAAAAACATTAGAAGTTGGCATGTATATGTCCATTGAATCACGTGTTTATTAGTTTTGTAACGGTAAGTGTATGCTCAATAATTGATTCATGATTAACATATGTGATCATGTACACATGGACACTAACACATACATACTTAATCGTGCAAGTTCATATAGGCATATGTAGGCCAAAAACCCTTCGCTCTCTTCCTATTCTTTTTTATGTAGCCAATGTATTAGACCGATACTGATCCCATACATAAGAGTTTCACTGGAGTGCCTTGAGTTTAATGGACCGATTAACCACACAAATATAAGTACCCTATATCTTCCTTCCTGCATTAGTTCATTGTTGAACTGGCTCGAGACCTTGAACAACATTGAAGCAAATTTCACTACCACACTAGCATACATTATCACAACCTCGTCCCTAAACAACACTGCCTAGGTGCTACCGGACCAAAATCTATTTCAACCATTCTTTTCCGATTTAAGGTGGGTTTCTCCACACCCTTTACTGATTTGAACCGTGTTTAGTGAGTTGTGCCACTGGAAGAGAATAAGTGTGGCCAAAATTGTTGGGTAAACTTTAAATATGTTAGTGGAAAATGATAAAAAATGAAGAGTCATGTGTCTTTTATGAGTCAAGTGTTATGTTAATTAGTGATGTGCCTTTTATGTATGTGTTAAGAGTTATTTTAAAGTTTGTGTCTAAGTAATGTTTATTGGTAAAGGGTCAAGTCAATTAATGATGTGTCAGCTCGTTAAGTGTTATGTCAATTAATAAACGAGTGCCTATTGGTGTTTTAAGGTCATGTAGACCACTATATAAATAGGGGTTGTCATTTTGTTTGTGAAGTGAGAGAAAAAGAGAGAGAAAGTCAGCGAGGAAACAGAAAAAGAGAAAAAAAAAGTGTTGTTATAATGAAAGTTGAATTATAAAAGCAAAAGAAAATTTGTTGTGTATCCTCCTCCTCCATAATAATTCCTCTTCATATTAGCTTCTACAAATTGGTATCAGAGCTAGGTCGAAATACTGGCATTTCTATTCCGTATGTCGTTTGTTCTCACAAAAAGGAATTTTGTACAATGGAGTAATGAAAAGAAAGAAGAGTTAATCTCCAAAGGGTTATGGGAGATTGTTTAGAATGGCTATGAGTGTCCAAAAGATGTTAAAAACATGACGGATAAAGAGAGTATGAAATTTAAAAGTTTGAGATGGAAAGATTTCCAAGATCGTGTTGTGATGTGTGAGAACGTCGATCAAGAAGCTGAAAAGCATACTCTTGGAGAAAAAAGGGCAAAAGATTCGTGGAATTTGCTGAAAGAGGTTTACGCAAAGAATTACAAAGGAGAAGATAAAGAGGAAGTTGATGAAGATGATGTAGAAGATATCGAAAGATTCAAAGCAGAGTTGATGGGAAAGAAAACTGCTAAAGACAAAGAACCTGAAGTAAAGAGAAAGCTGAAAAAGTGGAGAAAGAGATGGTTAAAGAAAAATGATGAAGTAGATGAAAATGTAGAGGATGAAATTAAGAAGGAAAAGAAGACAAAGAGGAGGTCAAAGAAGAGGATGAAAGCAAAGAAGCTAAAATCGAAGTTGAAGAAAGGCCAAAAGCAAGAGAGAGTGCTGCTGCGAAAGCAAAGGATGAAAAAGAAAAGAAGGGTAAAAGCAAAGGAGATGAAAACAAGAAAGATGAAAATGAAGAAGGCGATGTTAAGGAGAAGAAAGAGAATAATAGAGCGAAAAACAAGGACAAGCACGAAGGGAAGAGCAAAAAAGAGAAAGCAGAAAAGAAAAAAGAAGAGAGAGATTGCAGTGCTGCAAAAGTTGATGGGAATGATGAAGTCTTGGTTTTGCAAGATAAAAGGGGTAGTGTGAGAAGTCCAATGAAACCCGATGATTACATCGACCCTTGCTCGAAAGAAGTAAATTCTGGACTAGGAAGACAAGAAGAGGTAAGAAAAGAGAGTGGGAAAGAAAGTAGTAAGTGGTTTTCGACCATGAGGAGACTTTTTAGAAAGAAGGGTTGCAGTGTTGGATTTGCACCTGAGATGGAAAGGAAAGTCCCGGTTCATGAGGATAGGTGGGACATGAAAATGAGGGAACCTTTGCTAATTCCGGATGAACCACCAGTCAAAGAAGATGAAGTTGTGACATTCATATTAGCTGCCTTAAGGAGGATACCATTTAGTGACTTGTCCAAATATGTCATAAATTTAAGGGACATTGGCATGCATAATTGGAAACTAAAAACGAACAAATGGTGGAAATGGTTTGCAGCCAGTGTGTTCCGATAGTACAGAGTAATGGGCTCAAACATAAAGAAAAAGAATCATGAAGAGCTAATTCGTTACGTGTACAAACAACCCTGAAGAGTCATGTGTCTTTTATGAGTCAAGTGTTATGCTAATTAGTGACGTGTCTTTTATGTATGTGTTAAGAGTCATTTTAAAGTTTGTGTCTAAGTAATGTTTATTGGTAAAAGGTCAAGTCAATTAATGATATGTCAGTTCGTTAAGTGTTATGTCAATTAATAAACGAGTGTCTACTGGAGTTGTAAGGTCATGTAGACCACTATGTAAATAGGGGTGGTCATTTTGTATGTGAAGTGAGAGAAAAAGAGAGAGAAAGTGAGTGAGGAAAGAGAAAAAGAGAAAAAAAGTGTTGTTGTAATGAAAGTTGAATTATAAAAGAAAAAGAAAATTTGTTGTGTATCCTCCTCCTCCATAATAATTCCTCTTCATATTAACTTCTACAAAAATGTAGTGCTTGGCTAGGTCATAGAGGTTGGAACAAGTCGACTTCAATAGGCGTGGATGTAAATTCACAGAGAGGAAGGAAGGAAGAAGAAAGAAAAAGAGGGAGAGCATGCTAAATCATATAGAGAGAAGAGAGAAAAAAGAAGATAGATAATGGGGTCATAGTAATCAGATCAGATCGTCATTGCGAAATATACGTAGGATCAGATTGGTTTTCAGTTCCGAGCATGGGATCGGATCAAGCTTGATCATTTGGCTAAAAAATTATGATCCCTCAAAGTTGGATCAACTGGTGTATCGGGTACTTTGATTTGATTCACAAGTTTAGGTCGTTGCGAATTTGCCTGAGTTAGGATCCGACTCTCAATTCTACCTTAACAAGTTCTTGGTTATTTGAAAATCATGTCAATAACTTGATCATCTCATACAGGAGGATAGCAAATGAATATCAAATTGGAACAAGAATTCAGAGACGGATATAGGTAGACTATAAAATTGGAAATGGACAGCTGATTGAATAATTGAACGCAAACTCCGTTTTTTGATCCCGAGCTCCAAAAGAATTACACAATTCCCAATCCTTGTAATAAGGAGACGATCAACGATGACGATCACTTCAGATATAAACTGAATCTTATTACCATGTTCTATGGTGTTTAACTAAACAGCATCTACAAGCATGATACCGCATATTTCATACCAATTTGCACTAACATGTAGGGTACAAGTTAATCACACTAACATTGATTATTTATGCGTATAGTAAATTATAGGTATAAGATGTTCCAGATGACTCATAGGTTTGCAAGATGAGAGTTCTAAATAAGCCCCAAAACCTAACCATTTTGTGAGTGAGTCGAGTTCTGAAAATACTTACTGTTGGACATCTAAATATTCCAGTCCATCTCAGCATGCAAATCGACCTGATGGTCTAGATCAGGAGGGTAGCCTGATGGGCAACAACTAATAGATCAACACAGTAGTCATCACATATAGGGGAAGGTCCGTAACAAGCAGAAGAGGGTCCTCATATGGTTGGAGACATGGAGATAATCAGGAATTCATTCTTCTAGCTCCAAACTCTTTGGAAGGAGTTGTAATTTTAGAGAATCTAGCTGAATCGGTTGCATGATAGATGGACCTATGTTGGCGAGAATATAAAGTATGGCATACAACTAGAAAATGTTCGGGTCAGAACGAGATGAGAAACCTCATGCACCCTCAAAGGGGTATACGGCTTGTAATAAATGTACTGCTCTATCAAATGGATGCTCTCATTCTTGCTATTCATTCGAGATATGCTTCAACATATGAGATTGATGACGATGTGTCTCCACCCGAACAACTACACTGTCCTACTCGGCATATCCATTTTATATATGGAGAATCTAGGTCGAGAGACGACTGTAGAAGACATTATATATTTATACACATTCAAATGTCGGAGAATGGCCCCATCACTTACATATCTGGTAACACTAGCCAATAGTCATGTCAACCTTAGAGCGAGGAATAAACTGAGAAATTTTAAGCATGATTGGTTTTACATGCGATGCACGCCCGGGATTGCCAGAATTTGGATACAAGGACGAATGTGCCTTGATATTCATTGTATAACTTTAAGTTAATCAAGTCGTAAGCTATAGACTAAGATAAAGTTTGAAATAATGCAGGCAACCCTTCGAGGATCAATAATAGTCAAATAAGGTTTTGACTCTAAGAAAAGTGGGTTCAGCATATCAAAATGCTTGGACTTTGACGTCAAATAGTCTTCTTCATGTGTAGGGCTGGTGACATGAAAACTATTCGACCGGTCGTGATGACAATGAGGAGATGATCATTAAGGAAGTTGTCAGAGAAGAAATTGGAGGAGTTGAGGAATGGGAATAGGTGAGGTGCCCCTTGTCATGCTCCTGGGTGTGCCTTCGACAAAGGAAAACTTGGTGGAGCTCAAAGTGATATCGATGACGAAGATGTTGTGGGCGGAGAAGATCCTAGAAAAGGAGATGACGTGCCGTCCACTCACTTCCTTCTCCAATAATCGAGCCTACAAAAGAGTAAGTTGCAAAGTCTGTATTTTCTGGAACAACGATTAAACATACTGTATCAATGGAAATGAAAGGACAATTCAAAGATTTAGAGAAATTTCCACTAAAAATATTGTTGTCAAACTTCGAAAATGTCAGCATCAGGAGTTTTCTTCTAGTTTTCATGCTTTGACGCCATCGAGTGACATAGAGATTACTCTGTCCAACAAACTAGAGACTGGTCCGTATAACGGAATCTAGGACACCCGCTCATAAGCATTGCAAGACACAACCCTCAATCATGCATTAATGGACTACCAACAATTCGGGATCTCCTTTATGTAGGTACAATAGGTTGACAGAGCGACAAGGATAGAGATAGAGAGAGAGGAAAGGAAAACCAAGGCTTTGGTTGGGTAGACCTCAATGAAGAATTTTTCAGTGGCATCTAAGAGCCTCCGGTGTTAGAATTTTATATGGAGAAGAGGAGAGAGATTAAAACCCAGAATAATTTAATGACTACATTGTTCTTACTTTAATCTTCCTTTTAACTTTCCTTTTTTTAACTTACTTTTAATTTTCCTTACATTCATACAAAATGACCATATATATATATATATATATATATATATATATATATATATATATATATATATATATTGTGGTTTACATGACTTTTTCCATACTAGTAGACACTTTTTGATGAACTGACATGACTCTTGATAAACACAAACTTTAACACATTGCATAGACATTTTAAATGACTCTTGACTCATAACACTTAGAATTCATGAACTAATAAATTTCAAATTATGTTTCCAACATCAACTAACACTTGGAATTCATGAACTAATAAATTTCAAATTATGTTTCCAACATCCCGCGCATCGAAAGCATTCTCGATATGACTATAGGAGTCATCATCATCGACATTATGATGGTTACCCTCCCCTCTTTAGGTCTCTACCCGCATATATAAGGTCGAGTGACTCTGAAAAACATGGTGATTTGAGAAGCACATGCAACTTGTCATGCCTACTCCACATCCTTCTACTAGAACGGGCCCCTGCCTGCTCAGCCAAGAGATTTAAGCCACGGTTCGTTTAACGAAGGGTTTGATTTTGTTTAAAGGTAATTGTTTCATGAGATGAATGGTAAGAAAACACAAATTGATTTTTTATTCGACGTGTATAATCAACACAGGGTGCTCACATTACAAGAAAAATTATTTTTTATTGCAAAAATCAGTGGTGTTTGCTCGCAAATGCAGACAAAGGTCTTTTCACACAATGAAAACGTGACAATTTTTTTTTTCATATTCCCGCCTTCATGAAAATGAGTCTGCCTGTCCAAAATAAACGTGACCGCCCATTTTTCATTTCTTTACCCCCAATTTCTTTGCTCTTCTTTGTTTCGTTACCACCCGAATTAGAAGCTTCCCCCAAACAAAAATAACGGCCTCCATCAACGAAATAAATGTTCCCTACCCCCATTGCTCCTTCCCCAATTGAAATTCATATTACCACCCGAATTAAAAACTATTCTTTCTCTTCATTCAATTTCAGTTGTCCAATATCCCAAAAAATAAAATCGGTTTGTCTTCTTCCACACCTAGATTTGCGCGACTCGTCCACCGTGCCTCTTCGACCAGATCCGCCATCGTGTAACCCATATACACAACCTCCATTGCGAGATACCCCATCCATCTCCTGTTTTTCCCAAACCGCTTTGCTCTAGTCCACCAAATGAAGAGGGAATGCCTCTGGCCACTGCATTGCCTCCTATGCCACCACCATTCGTTCACCATGTCGAAGCCTAGCGCCTTCCTGCAGCGCGTGCTTCTATATGGCAACAACTAAATTTTGTATAGCGGATCCTAGCTTTCTCTTTGCAGACTTTGGTGCTTCAGATCTTGATCTGGTAAGTTTCTTATAATTCAAGGCTAATATTAGTTTCCTGCTATACAGACCTCAAACTATGCATTTTACCTCCATCTTTTGGCTCCCTGAAATAGTTGTGTTGGTAAAATCATGTTATCTTTTTTGTCAGTTGATATAAATAACTAAAGATGGTTTCCAACTAGAAAATCTTAGTATGAGCCAAAAAGGTTACTACATGTCTTTTTGGAATTTTTTTTTGAATTTTTGCTTCAAAGTGGTTACATTTCCATTGGATTACCTTTTGCGTGGCTGTGAAAGACAAGATTCTCATGGAAAATACCGTTACTCACGCACGTATGGTTACAATTTTGTTGACATCACTTTTAGTGTTATTTTAGCACTAGCAGGTATGTCATATACGCTGTATAATAGTTTTTGGATATCAGGATGTTTGGTATACAGGATGACTGTGGATTACAGGCTTCGGTAATCAGTAACATTTTAGTTACTTACATTCTAATTTGATCAGCAGGTCCTTTATATTTAATCAAATATTTCTTTGTCATCTCTTTGTTCATTACTTTATTGGTTAGTATGGACTTCGTTACTGTGTATAGATTAGGATAAGTTGACATTGAGCATAGGTAATGTTGTTACATTTTATATGCTTTTATCTTGGCTTGCCTATTCATGATAGAATTCCTCTTCATGGACAGTAGGCTGATTATCAGATGTGTTGTAGTATCTTTTGTCATCAGTGGAGCTAAGTACACCGTACTTGCTACTAACACTTTGAATTTACATATACATGCTGTTTACTTTTATCTTGTGATAACGGTGAATTATATTGGTAATCATTATCCTCTTTGAATTTTCCTTTAGGATCACTTTGCTATAGTGATCATATCTATTTGGTGTTTTTCATTTTTAGTAGTGACCAGCCACACGGTATTAATAGAATGTGAATTGTTACCTTTTGTGCACACTGCCTTTGAGTGATGTTAGTGCATTTACATATTTTAGTTATAATGTAATAAAGTTTGTAGATACTGTAATATGTCGTCTACTCTAGAGTATTTTTTTTCTTTTTTATAAGTTATGAGCTAATCATGTTTTGTCCAATCATATTTAGTTGGTCGGGTAAGTTCAATGCATGGTCCAGGGGGAACAAGCTACTGTCTGAAATGTTGGAGCATGATCTAGTATTTGTAAGTACTAGTTGGAATTTTATGGTGCTAGCTTTCACTTGTGCATGGATTTTTTTTTTTGTAACTAATTTTGCATAAATAACGGGATGAAATGCAGGATGAATTTGAAGATTATGCCAAGAAAGTTAGGACTTCACCAGAAGGTACCTAAAGATGAAAACTTGCTAATTCTATATGGGCTTTACAAGCAGGCAACTATTGGACCCGTCAATACCAGTAAGTAATCAGTCTTTTTTTGCTAGTCTAGTTATTTACATGCATATGATTTCACTGTTGTTAAATCTTAGCATACTACCATTGTGAACGATCTTTTTATGTTTCATTTTTGTTCCCATGCTTGTACGTTATCTCGTGTCTGTGTTATTTACATAGATGTTCTGGAAAGCAAGGCCACCTGATGTCTGATTGTCGTCTTCATAGATGTTCGTATTTCTCCTTCGCCTGGTAGAGTACTTCATATATATTTTTTACTAATAATTAGCGTGCATGTATTTCTAATATATGATGGACGCTTCTGGGTTGGGGAAATGGAAGTGATGATATCCACATAGATGTTCTGGTTCTGCCGATGATAACACAATTGCAGAGAGCAGCATGATACTTTCTATAGATTTTACCAAAGTCGAAATGCCTGACTGTTGTAAAACAATGGCTGAGTCACGTACTCGGTCGCTTTCTTGAAGAAGATTCGGCGATCTGGCTGGTGGCGCAAAACCTGTTCGTACTTTCGCCGCCGCCCCTAGGATAAAATAGCCTCTGAAATAATAACTGATTTGCTTTGCACAACAAATCAGTGCAGATTTGCACTATCGAAAATAAAAATACTGCTCGAAAATTTCAGGAAGAATATTTTAATGGCGGAGGTAAAAACTATGTTTTTTATTTGTTATATATTTTTCCGTCTACATCTGATGATAATATATAGATGGGGATTAGGGCTGATCGAAAATATTGGGTTGTAGATAAATCTGCTAAAATATCGGGTCAGTAGTTTACCACTTCAAATAAAAGTCGACTCAGAAATATTTTCCGTATTTAAAACACAGTTTGAAAAAACAATTTTTTTCTGGTTCAAAAATATAAGTGTCTACACCACAAAGCCCAAGCCTGAACCGAACCGAACCGAGCCGGGCCGGGTCGGGTCGGGTCGGGTCGAGTCTGTCGGTCGCGCGTGCGTATGTGGTGGTCATGATGCATAGTCTCCCTCCTTACAACAAAGCATACATTGGGAGCCCAAGGCCCCAACATGACTTCTTAGAAACAAGTATAAATACTTGCATCTTTCTTATAATCCCATGATGTTGGACTATTCACATATAGGAGCCATTCATACACTTATTTCAACATTTTTAATAATTCACAAAACATTTCCAAAAGTCCCCCACTTGGATTTTTAAAAATATCTTCGAGCAGTTTCTAAAAAATATATATAAGATTGTGCGTAAACAAAGGTGTCATCCGACTTGAACCTTTGCATAATGAATAAGATTCAGTTTTTACTAGAGTGACACGTAGTCTTGAACTCTATTCCTGACATCAAACCCCACACAACCTTTTCTATAATGCAATCAAATAAGCCTGTGCATTTATGGCCATGCACCTCTATCCCAGTTTAGTGAACGCTCTAGAAGTTTTGCCCAAAACTCCATAAGAAATGGCCACATTTCCACATTCACATAGGTGAGTCTATCAAGAGTACTCCTGAAGGTAGGTACTCCACTCCAAATAGACTATAGATCTCATTAAGAGTTTCTTTCAACTCATCCTCTAATTATTTCAGGAATACATGCTTCTTGGTTTATTAAATAGCATGTTCAACTCCTATCACTGCACAACTTGTTTTTACCCATTGAACCTATTTCTTGGGATCTCCAGTCATTTAGGTCGGGTTACCATTGTGCATGACTCAACAATCTAAGGGCAATAGTCCCATTCTTTTATAAGAATTAAGAACTTTCTCTCTGGATAGTCCTTTCGTCAAAGGATCTGCCAAATTTTCATCACTACGTACGTAATCCACTCTAACGGTACCTGAGGAAAGTAGTTCTCTAACCGTGTTGTGGTTACGACGTATTTGTCGTCTCTTACCATTATAATAACGGTTCTGAACTTTTGCAATAGCCGCGGTACTATCGTAACATATCAACACAGCTGGTATCGGTTTTTCCCATAAGGGAATCTCAGCTAACAGATTTCTCAAATACTCTGCTTCTTCACTAGCTGTGGCTAGTGCTATCTTCTCAGACTACATAGTAGCCTGAGCCAAAATAGTCTGTTTCTTGGATTTCCAAGAAACAGCTCCTCCAGCGATGCTAAATATATAACCACTTGTCGCTTTAGAATCATCAGATAAATTATTCCAGTCTGCATCTGAATATCCTTCAAGTACAGCTGGAAACTTCTCATAATGTAATCCAAGGTTCATAGTTCGTTTAAGGTATCTCATGACCCTTTCAATAGCATGCCAGTGCTCTATACTAGGTCTACTGGTAAACTTGCACAATAATCCCACGACATAGGCAATGTCGGGTCTAGTACAATCAGTGGCATACCGAAGGCTGCCAATGATGCTCGCATAATCAGAATGTCTTACACCTTCACCACAGTTCTTAAATAACTTTACAATTGGATCATATGGTGTACATGCAGATTTATAGTCAAAGTAATTGTATTTCTTCAGTATCTTATCAATGTAATGAGATTGATCCAAAGAAATTCCCTTTTCCGACCTAGTAATCTTAATACCAAGGATTACACTCGCTTCACCTAGATCTTTCATATCAAAATTGGCACTTAATAAGGATTTGACTGAATTTATAGCATGAAGGTTTGACCCAAAGATGAGTAGGTCATCAACATAAAGGCATATAATAGTGCAAATGTCATTCTCAGATTTGTAATAAATGCATTTGTCACTTTCAGTAACTTTAAAACCATGTGATATGATTAAGTTATCGAATTTTTCATGCCATTGTTTAGGTGCTTGTTTTAAACCATATAATGATTTATCTAATTTGCATACTTTATGTTCTTGACCATGTACTACAAATCCTTCAGGCTGGTCCATATCGATTCCTTTGTCTAATTCATCGTTTAAAAATGCGATTTTAACATCCATTTGGTGTATTAGTAAATTATGAATGGAAGCAAGTGAGATTAATACCCGAATGGATGTTATTCTAGTTACAGGTGAAAAAGTGTCAAAGAAATCTATATTTTCTTTTTGTCTAAAACCTTTAGCTACTAGTCTTGCTTTGTATTTATCAATAGTACCATCAGGTTTTAATTTCTTTTTTAGCACCCATTTACAGCCTATAGGTTTACAAAAAGGGGTTAATCTGCCAAATGCCAAGTCTTATTGGATTCCAGAGAATCCATCTCATCATTTATAGCCTCTTGCCAAAAATCGGCATCTAAAGAAGATAGGGCCTCTTGGAGGTTTAAGGGATCCTCCTCTACAGTAAAGCACAAAAATCCAAAGCAAAATCTTTTACGGTTCTTGTTCTTTTACTTCTTCTAGGTTTAGCTTTAGAACTTTTATTAAGTTCTGTTCTAATAGGCATACTTGAAGTGCCCCCACTATTCCTTAATTTAAAAGGAAATTTTGTTCCATAAAAATTGGCATCATTTGATTCTATTATGTTATGTGCATTTATATCATAAAATCGATATGCTTTGCTATTAATAGCATAGTCTATAAATACACATTCATATGCTCTACTTGCCAATTTTATTCTCTTAGGGTCTGGGATGTGAACATATGCTAAACAACCCTAAGTTCTAAAGTATGACACATTGGGTTTATGATTCTTTAAAATTTCATAAGGTGAAATTTTATTCTTTGATTTGGGGATTCTATTTAGAACATAGCATACAGTTAATAAAATATCCCCCACCAATGTTTTGCTGCACCAGAATTTAATAGGATGGCAACTACTAATTCAGTAAAAGTCCTATTTTTTTTCCGGCTTTACCGTTCATTTCAGGTGAATAGGGTGCAGTTCTCTCATGTACAATACAATGTAATTATAGAAGTCCTGAATTGAATTAGATTCATATTCTGTTCCTCTATCACTACGAAGTCTCTTAATTTTCCTGTTTGTTTGATTCTCAATTTCAGTTTTGAACGTTTTAAACATTTCAAAAGCATCACTTTTGTTTTCCATAAGGTAAACATATGTGAAATCAAAACAGTCATCAATAAAAGTGACAAAATACCGATGTCCATGTCTAGTCAAAGTACCATCAGGTTCACACATGTCAGAATGAATCAAATCTAAGGGTTCAGATTCTCTATCAATAGATTTATGAGATTTCTTAGTGATTTTTGCTTGTTTACAGAATTCACATTTATCAGGTTCAGATTCGGACATCTTAGGTATTGTATCTAGGGTGCTCATGTTATGAATTATTCGTTCATTAACATGACATAATCTAGAGTGCCAAATATTAAAATCACACAACATAAGCAGAATTATTCACTTTATTAGATTCTACATTTAATTTAAACATTTCCTCACAAGCATAACCCTTTCCTACAAAAGTTCCCTTATACCCTATAATATACACATCAACTCCAAAAAATTGATTAAAGCCTACCTTATTAAGGAGGAAGCCAGAAACCTGATTCTTCCTCATCTCTGGAGTATGCAAAACATCTTTAAGAATCACAGTCTTTCCAGAGGTAAACTTAATCTCCACATTTCTAACCCCTGCAACTTTAGTGGTATGAGAATCTCCCAACAACACTTTCTGATCATCAGCAGCCGTGTATGTGGTGAACATATCACGATCATAGTAGACATGGAGAGAAGCACCAGTGTCTACCCACCAACCCTCTGATCCACCAACAAGGTGAATATCAGTGATCATAGCCATAAGAGGCTCCTCCTCAGTCAGGTTTGCCTGTGGTGCAGAACTATGCCTGTTCCGACAGTTTCGTGCCATATGACCTAGTTTTCCACAGTTATAACATAGAAACAACTGTCCAGAATCATTCTTTTGGGTTGGTTTTTGCTGTCCTTTCGAGTTTCCTTGCGGATTCCCGTTCTGTTTGTTGCGCTAGTTCTGATTATTAAATGACTTCTGATTCGGTTTCAGAACTGCGGGTTTGGTCTTTTTAGTGTTGTTGTTTGAGACAACTAGCACTTCATCTTTTTGGTCCTGTTTGCGTGCCTCCTCCTCAATGCGGAGGCGAGTGATCAAGCTCTATAAGGAAAATTCCTTAGTCTTATTTCGTAGGAAATTCTTAAAGTCTTTCCAACCTGGGGGCAGTTTGTCAATAATAACAGCAACTTGAAACTGTTCGTCCAAAACCATACCTTCGGAGATGATCTCATGGGCTATTTTCTGAAGCTCATTAGACTGCATCTCTACTGACCTGTCGTCTGTCATCTGATATTTAAGATAGCAGCTCACATCATACTTCTTTGCCCCTTCCTCCTCCGTATCGTATTTCTTCTTTAGCGCTTCCCAGATCTCCTTCGTTGTCTTGTCGTCTGATTTGTAGTAATCATACAGATCATCGCTAAGGCCATTGAGAATGAAATTTCTGCACAGATAGTCCTGCTCAATCCAGTTCTGTTGCTGTTTTGATTGTGCAGTCCAAGAAGCGAACTGCGCTTCATCAGTTCCGTCAAGTTTGTCTAGCAACTGCGGTTTTTCGGTGGTCAAAGAAGCAGCGACCTTTCTCATCATCAGGTAGAACTCCATCTTCCGACGCCATCGTTTGAAGTGCAGACCTTCGAAACAAAATGGGGCAGCAATCACCAATGGGATCTGGAAGGCAGAGGGAGGAGCATCATCATCCATGATTGATGTCGAAGCCATTGTTTCAATTCGTCTTCAAATTATTGGAAAACAATGGCTGAGTCACGTACTTGGTCGCTTTCTTGAAGACGATTCGGCAATCTAGTTGGCGGTGCAAAACTAGTTCGTACTTTCGCCGCCGCCTCTAGGATAAAACAGCCTCTGAAATAATAACTGATTTGCTTTGCACAACAAATCAGTGCAGATTTTCACTTTCGAAAATAAAAGTACTGCTCGAAAATTTCAGGAAGAATATTTTAATGGCCGATATAAAAACTGTGTTTTTTTTTGTTATATTTTTTCTCGTCTACATCTGATGATAATATGTAGATGGGGATTAGGGCTGAACAAAAATACTGGACAGTAGATAAATCTGCTAAAATATCGGGTCAATAGTTTACCGCTTCAAATAAAAGTCGGTTCAAAAATATTTTCCGTATTTAAAACACAGTTCGAAAAAGCAATTTTTGTCTAGTTCAAAAATATAAGTGTCTACACCACAAAGCCTAAGCCCGATCCGAACCGAACCGGGCCGGCAGGGTTTAGTCGGTCGGTCGCGCGCGCGCGTGTGGTGGTCATGATGCATGGTCTCCCTCCTCACAACAAATCATACATTGGGAGCTAACATGACTTTATAGAAACAAGTATAAATACTTGCATCTTTCTTATAATCCCATGATGTGGGACTATTCACATATAGGAGCCATTCATACACTTATTTCAACGTTTTTAATAATTCACAAAACATTTCCAACACTGACTACTAGGACAATAGTGCTACTCTTTTTTTATTTTCCATTTTTTTAGAAACATTAAATCTATCTTCTTCCTTTCCCTTATCACCTTCGGAACGACTAGGATTTTCTTACTGTGCTCCATGCCATTTGACATGCATATAAAAATCATTTTCAAGCCAACAGCACTTTCAATTTTGAGAGATAGTGAAAACTTATGACTATACTCATTGTTATTTTTTTGGGTAGCCTCCTAAATTTGATGCAGAGAAACCGCTGAACATGTGGCTACTCCAGGCATTTCTGTTGGACTTGTTTGGACATCTTTTGGCGGAGAGGTACAATTTGTTGAAGCATCATCAATGGCAGGAAAGGGTGAACTTTGTCTTACTGGAAAGCTTGGTGATGTCATCAAGGAGTCTGCACAAATAGCTCTTACTTGGGTATGTTCCCCATCATTCCTACTTGTATTTTTGTGTGCGCACATGTATATTAGTAGTAACAGGGTGTTATGTTGAGCCATTCGTGAAATAAAACTTATATGAAATGGTTCATTTGTACTTGTGCACACTATATATAACTCTAGAGTACCTGGCTGATTTACTCCCTCAAGTAACAATATGATTTATTTGGAAAGTGTAGCCATACATCAGTTGTTGAAATCATATTCCATATAATCGGGTCAGAGTAAGGGCAGTTGATCTTCATTTGTCGGCCAGCGGTGATACAAATTTACTTTAAATCCCTTAAAAGTCGAGATATTCATATTCATTTTCCAGCAGGGGTTGTACCAAAGGATGGCCCATCTGCTTGGGTGACCTTAGTTACATCATTGGTTTCGTTATTCAGTCAAAGGAAAGTTAGAGCAGACACTGCGATCACTAGTGAAATGACTCTTAGAGGCCTTGTTTTACCTGTTGGTGGCATCAAGGTTAAGGTACTCCAATCCTTTTTCTTTAAGAATTTTATTTTCTTAACTAGTGTGCAATCAGTGAGTCTGAAATTCGTTCCTTTTTTGAGCAATTGGTCTACTTAACACGACAAAACATATCTTATTGCACATGTATTATTTTAGGTTCTTGCAGCACATTAGTATGGCATAAAAAGGGTAATCTTGCCAGAAGAAATGCAAAAGACTTGGTTGCAATTCCATCAGCTGTTCTTGTAGGCATGGAGGTAAACTATTTTCCATTCTTCTTTTATTCCCCTCAAATAGTCATTAGTTTCGAATCGAAATCTTTTAGTTTAAATGCAAGATTAATAATAAGTAAACATGATACGTTTATTTCTTTAAAATATCATGGACTTGCAGTACAATTAAAATATCATGGACTTTGAAAAACAAATGATTCATAAAAATGATTTTATGCATAGATACTGTTTGCAAACTTATAATCCTATTGTTACCTTTTCATGTACCCATAACTCATGTAGTCATTGTTGTTTCAATCACCGCAATCAGTTTCAAGTATGAAGTCCAATAACGCGCACTTAGTAACTGTAACGGCTGGAAATTTCCGACTCCTCGAGAGTCGGAAATTCCGCGACGTTAATGAAAGAATTTAGAAGGTGAGAAAGAAAAGATAGAACTAATAGAATAGAAGAAGAAGAAGAACATCAGAATCATCAGAGTAACACGAATCTCACAGCGGAACGAATAACATATAATATATAACATAACTTTGAAGTAAACAGTTATATATATACAATAGCACTTATCAGAGTACAACACTTACAACACAGCGGAAATAACTATAGCTATAAAATCTTGCAGCCTCCTGCTCCAAGCTCTCCAAGTATATCTGTAAATCCCGACTACTTGACTGCCCGTACAAATTTAGGCACCCAAGAGTTTAGGGAAAACAACAAAGTAAACTCCGGGTCAGTCATGGGACTGGTATGAGTAAAATAGTTTAAAACAGGTATAGGATATCTCATAAGACCACGCCGTGAATACGGAACGGGTTTTTCCCTTATGAGTATCTGAACAACTTTGACAAGCAATATCATTGTGATATTATAATAATGTCTAAGTACAAATAGGTATCAATCTAGCAGAAACGCTTGCATCTCACGTTCTACATACATAAAAATCATAAACCGCAAGGCGCTTATCGGAGAATGGATTCCAATAGACAAGGTATGGGAGCACCTTCTGAATAGTGTACTCTAGAGGTGATACACTCAGCTAATTCACTTTGATTAACCCAACTAATTTACTTCGATTAACCAATTAGTTTAACTTAACTAATTCACTTTGATTAACCGCTTAGTTTATCTTAACTAATTTACTTTGGTTAACTTAACCAATTACTTTGATTAACTCGACTAACTTGCTTTGGTTAACCTAACAAATTACTTTGTTTAACTCTATTCGAATAAGTAATTCGAATCACTCTAATGTGTTTAACTCTATTCAAATATCTAATTCGAATAACTAATTGATTAACTCGACCAATTCACTTGGTTAACTCGACCAATTCACTGGATTAACTCCTATTTATTTAACAAATAAATATCTCCTTTAGTTTAATTCTATTTATTTAATCTCTAAATAAATACCCTTTATATTTCTTTTAACGAATATAATTCCTTTATATTTTGATTAACAAATATATCCCCTTATATTCGATTAACATACATATTCCCTTGTATTTGATTTACAAATATAATTCTTTTATACTTGTTTTACCAACTATATTCCTTTATATTCAGAATCCTTTTTCTTATATATATATATAAAATCCCTTGATTTTATATAAATAAACTATTTTCAAAATATACTTTGAAAACCCCTCTCCTACATTTTGGTATTTCTCATGGTATTTAACACACCATATAACAACGATAAATATCGTCCCACCACACATAATCACACAGATTATATACATCACATTATATATCACAATATAAAAATCACAGTAAAATAACTGTTGAGGAATCCTGTTGGATTCCTCCAACCTGTTTCCCTGCATCACAGATGTTAGACAATACAACAACATCGATTTCACTTCACTGTGAAATATTCTGATAGCAGAATCAACATATGACTATTTAACGGTTTATATATATACGTAAATATATATATATAAAATCTCTACTAATTGACTAGCAGTTCAATCAAACAGTCAACACACGGTCAAACAGTCAAACAGATAATATTTTAACAGTTCTAAGAATACAACGTGAAAATAAAACTGTTTAGAGTTTGTGAGATTTACTCACTTTTGGATGATCATCGTCAATGACGATAACCATCGCTTGATTCAGACAATTTATTTTGCTATAAATTGTAACGAGCTCTGATGGACTTCCAGTCAGTCCCATGTTGTTGCTCCCGTCCATACGATCCCAACGGATCTTGTTTCGCTGAATTCGGTTAACGTATGAAAGAGATATTACATTTACAAGTAAATAAATTGTTTTAAATTAAAATAGAATTCAAATTTCTTTAGTATAATTGGGCTTCACCTTAAACTTCTGGCCCATTACACCCAATTTCCTACCCGTCTTCCCCAATTTCACTACCGAAAGCTTCCTGGCACTTTCATTTCACCACTTCGTTCGATCTCTGCTAGTTTCCCTTCCACCACTTCATCACCGATCCCAAAACCTTCATCGCCATACTGACCCTCATCTCGATCTCATCTTCCCCATACCACCCTTATTCAACTCGCGTCCACCGTGGTCCTGGCGTCAGCGAGCTCTCCACTTCGGCTAAAGGAATCGTCGGACTCAAACGGAAACCGATCTCCACCAAGAATCCACAATTGATGCTAAATCCCCTCCCGAACTCGAATTCATACATGAATCTTTGAATCCATGCTTAAAATCAACAGTAGGATGAACCCTAGCTGTTCGCTGGGTACAGGACTTCGAAAAAATGGTGATCGAACGCTCCCGTCTTCACATAGCATAAGGAGAAACACCTCGCGAGTTCGAATATACTTGCTTTGGGATTTTAGGATTTTATTTTGGTTTGTTATTGATTTTTTTTCATTGGGAATTCTTGGCTGTGAAATGCATTGTCGGCCTTATATAGCCTGTTTTGGGTTAGGTGCCATTTGTGGCTGAGATTGAAGGCCGTGTGGCCTGTGTGAAACCTCAGAAAATGGGAGGGATATTTTCAATTTGATTTTTGTAATTTATTTACTCGATTTTTTTCTTGCATCTGTCTTTTAAAAATCCTAGCGATCACATACGATCCCCAAAAATCACAATAACTGACATGCCACTAGAGTTTGACATTACGGACCCAACGAAACTGGTTTCGTCGAATTCCGACTCCGTTTGATCAAACTGCGTATTTTTAACTGTCGAAATACCGACTGTTCTTCACTCTAAAAATCCGTACGGCCACATAGTGACTCTAAAAATCACAAAACTGAAAATCTAACAACTATTTGATATTGCGGATCAAACAAAACTGGTTTCGTCGAATTCCGACTTCGTTTGTAAAAGTGGCTATTTTTAGACCCTTGGATAATCCATTTAAATATATAAATATATTTAAATAAATTAAATTAAATATAAATAAATTTATATTACCGTATATATTCATCGTGGAATACTATACAACTCCAGAAAACTTATATGTTTGATATTCCAAGTTCAGATTGAATCGAATTTCAATTTATATTGAAATTCCCTTTTATAACGTATATAAAGCGTTACGAATTATATACGAATTCCATAGCGACTTTTCTGAAATTTGATTTGGACATAACTCAAAATCTACACGACGAAATCCCGATTTTTCTCTTCCACTAGAAAGATATACTCCAACAGATCCGTACGTTTCTTGTTTCACAGAAATCAGGCTTAAAATGAATCCTGTACACCCACTTGAAGTCTAAATCGCCAAATAACGAACTGTCGCGTAGTTACACGCTCTATTTTAATTATAATATAATTAATACGTTTTAACGTCGATTATTAAATCGATTCGTTATTCAAATTCAATTCTAAACTGAATTAAATATTTTAGCAGATCCAATTCACACAGTATTGTGAATTCGGTGATTTCCGATTATTTCGACATTATAATATATTATTATATTATTTATTTTAATTAAATATTCAATATTATTTAATTCAAGTCATCGATATCGCCCAATCGATATTTAATAATTAAATAAATAAATTATTCGACAGCTAACAAAACGCGCCATTACAGACTTCCCCCCTTAAAATAATTTCGTCCTCGAAATTGCTAAGTTAGAGGATGACCCTATATATTGGAACTCCTAAGATTGGTTTACCCCTTATTTCTGATTTCAACCGAACCACTTAATATCGACTGAAATATTTATTCTTCCGACTAATTAAAAATTTCAAAAATTCTGAAAATTTTCTAACACTTTAAATTTTCGGAAAATTTTGCCATAACCTCCTTTGCACAGCCCTATCGGTAAAACCACAACTCGCCTCTCTAGGCCTTCTCCAACCCAAAAGAAAATCAAATAGCCAAGCGGCTTGCTAATTCAGCTCATAAAATCCAAACTCATATATGATATAAACTTGTACCATTTTGTCGGGCTTTTAACTCTATCACTTCCATATGCTATCAACTCAGCATATACCAGTGTTATCTCTTCCAATTGATCTCCAATCAGTACATATCTTCAAATCCAATTCGAATTTCATTCGAACTCTAATATTAAATTTCAAATTATTGACTTATCAATTTGGTTCCATTCTAGATTATCTCTAATACAATTCAATTTTATTTAACTCGGTTCAAGTTAAATTTCATTTTATTTTTACCATCTCATTTTATTTAACTTCATTAGTTAAATTTTAATTCCAGAACTTAAGTTCCTGGGTTTCTTTCAAATCAATTTGAAATCATAATGCCAATTCAAAACCTTTGAATTTCTAAACAACTTGTTTTCTCAAAACAATTCAAAAACAAAACCTTTGGTAGTAATCCGTCACTTAGAACTCGAAAATGAACACTGATGATGTCTAGATTCATCATCAGAATCTATTTTCTAGCTATCGAAGTGAGTTCAGTACTATATCATTTTCAATTTGAAAAACATTTTCAAAATCTCCCAGGAACTTAAAATTTCCTTATTTTAATTCCAAATTTTGATTTAAATTCAGATTTACTCATCTGATTTCACTCGTATGAATTCTAGTTGGTTATGTATAACCCTTTCACTATATAATCTTACTCGATCATATTTACAACCAATATATCTAATATATTAAAATTTTGATATATATAAATATATCTCTATATCAAAACATACTTTGGGTAAAGTTAAATTCACTTACCCTCTTTCAAAACATATCGTGACGGTTCATCGTATTCGAGTGTTTAGTAACCCTTATCGATACAGTGGATCAACTGATCGACCAGAATTCATAAGCCACTCAACCAATGAGTCTCCACAATATAAAACCATTTTATATTGAATAACAATTACGCGCTCATATATATACACTCAAACTCAATCTAGGATATTACTAATCCCATCTCTATCGAGTTATGCCACAGAGCCAAGGTAATCACTTAACCTGGCTCTGATACCAACTGTAACGGCTGGAAATTTCCGACTCCTCGAGAGTCGGAAATTCCGCGACGTTAATGAAAGAATTTAGAAGGTGAGAAAGAAAAGATAGAACTAATAGAATAGAAGAAGAAGAAGAACATCAGAATCATCAGAGTAACACGAATCTCACAGCGGAACGAATAACATATAATATATAACATAACTTTGAAGTAAACAGTTATATATATACAATAGCATTTATCAGAGTACAACACTTACAACACAGCGGAAATAACTATAGCTATAAAATCTTGCAGCCTCCTGCTCCAAGCTCTCCAAGTATATCTGTAAATCCCGACTACTTGACTGCCCGTACAAATTTAGGCACCCAAGAGTTTAGGGAAAACAACAAAGTAAACTCCGGGTCAGTCATGGGACTGGTATGAGTAAAATAGTTTAAAACAGGTATAGGATATCTCATAAGACCACGCCGTGAATACGGAACGGGTTTTTCCCTTATGAGTATCTGAACAACTTTGACAAGCAATATCATTGTGATATTATAATAATGTCTAAGTACAAATAGGTATCAATCTAGCAGAAACGCTTGCATCTCACGTTCTACATACATAAAAATCATAAACCGCAAGGCGCTTATCGGAGAATGGATTCCAATAAACAAGGTATGGGAGCACCTTCTGAATAGTGTACTCTAGAGGTGATACACTCAGCTAATTCACTTTGATTAACCCAACTAATTTACTTCGATTAACCAATTAGTTTAACTTAACTAATTCACTTTGATTAACCGCTTAGTTTATCTTAACTAATTTACTTTGGTTAACTTAACCAATTACTTTGATTAACTCGACTAACTTGCTTTGGTTAACCTAACAAATTACTTTGTTTAACTCTATTCGAATAAGTAATTCGAATCACTCTAATGTGTTTAACTCTATTCAAATATCTAATTCGAATAACTAATTGATTAACTCGACCAATTCACTTGGTTAACTCGACCAATTCACTGGATTAACTCCTATTTATTTAACAAATAAATATCTCCTTTAGTTTAATTCTATTTATTTAATCTCTAAATAAATACCCTTTATATTTCTTTTAACGAATATAATTCCTTTATATTTTGATTAACAAATATATCCCCTTATATTCGATTAACATACATATTCCCTTGTATTTGATTTACAAATATAATTCTTTTATACTTGTTTTACCAACTATATTCCTTTATATTCAGAATCCTTTTTCTTATATATATATATAAAATCCCTTGATTTTATATAAATAAACTATTTTCAAAATATACTTTGAAAACCCCTCTCCTACATTTTGGTATTTCTCATGGTATTTAACACACCATATAACAACGATAAATATCGTCCCACCACACATAATCACACAGATTATATACATCACATTATATATCACAATATAAAAATCACAGTAAAATAACTGTTGAGGAATCCTGTTGGATTCCTCCAACCTGTTTCCCTGCATCACAGATGTTAGACAATACAACAACATCGATTTCACTTCACTGTGAAATATTCTGATAGCAGAATCAACATATGACTATTTAACGGTTTATATATATACGTAAATATATATATAAAATCTCTACTAACTGACTAGCAGTTCAATCAAACAGTCAACACACGGTCAAACAGTCAAACAGATAATATTTTAACAGTTCTAAGAATACAACGTGAAAATAAAACTGTTTAGAGTTTGTGAGATTTACTCACTTTTGGACGATCATCGTCAATGACGATAACCATCGCTTGATTCAGACAATTTATTTTGCTATAAATTGTAACGAGCTCTGATGGACTTCCAGTCAGTCCCATGTTGTTGCTCCCGTCCATACGATCCCAACGGATCTTGTTTCGCTGAATTCGGTTAACGTATGAAAGAGATATTACATTTACAAGTAAATAAATTGTTTTAAATTAAAATAGAATTCAAATTTCTTTAGTATAATTGGGCTTCACCTTAAACTTCTGGCCCATTACACCCAATTTCCTACCCGTCTTCCCCAATTTCACTACCGAAAGCTTCCTGGCACTTTCATTTCACCACTTCGTTCGATCTCTGCTATTTTCCCTTCCACCACTTCATCACCGATCCCAAAACCTTCATCGCCATACTGACCCTCATCTCGATCTCATCTTCCCCATACCACCCTTATTCAACTCGCGTCCACCGTGGTCCTGGCGTCAGCGAGCTCTCCACTTCGGCTAAAGGAATCGTCGGACTCAAACGGAAACCGATCTCCACCAAGAATCCACAATTGATGCTAAATCCCCTCCCGAACTCGAATTCATACATGAATCTTTGAATCCATGCTTAAAATCAACAGTAGGATGAACCCTGGCTGTTCGCTGGGTACAGGACTTCGAAAAAATGGTGATCGAACGCTCCCGTCTTCACATAGCATAAGGAGAAACACCTCGCGAGTTCGAATATACTTGCTTTGGGATTTTAAGATTTTATTTTGGTTTGTTATTGATTTTTTTTCATTGGGAATTCTTGGCTGTGAAATGCATTGTCGGCCTTATATAGCCTGTTTTGGGTTAGGTGCCGTTTGTGGCTGAGATTGAAGGCCGTGTGGCCTGTGTGAAACCTCAGAAAATGGGAGGGATATTTTCAATTTGATTTTTGTAATTTATTTACTCGATTTTTTTCTTGCATCTATCTTTTAAAAATCCTAGCGATCACATACGATCCCCAAAAATCACAATAACTGACATGCCACTAGAGTTTGACATTACGGACCCAACGAAACTGGTTTCGTCGAATTCCGACTCCGTTTGCTCAAACTGCGTATTTTTAACTGTCGAAATACCGACTGTTCTTCACTCTAAAAATCCGTACGGCCACATAGTGACTCTAAAAATCACAAAACTGAAAATCTAACAACTATTTGATATTGCGGATCAAACAAAACTGGTTTCGTCGAATTCCGACTTCGTTTGTAAAAGTGGCTATTTTTAGACCCTTGGATAATCCATTTAAATATATAAATATATTTAAATAAATTAAATTAAATATAAATAAATTTATATTACCGTATATATTCATCGTGGAATACTATACAACTCCAGAAAACTTATATGTTTGATATTCCAAGTTCAGATTGAATCGAATTTCAATTTATATTGAAATTCCCTTTTATAACGTATATAAAGCGTTACGAATTATATACGAATTCCATAGCGACTTTTCTGAAATTTGATTTGGACATAACTCAAAATCTACACGACGAAATCCCGATTTTTCTCTTCCACTAGAAAGATATACTCCAACAGATCCGTACGTTTCTTGTTTCACAGAAATCAGGCTTAAAATGAATCCTGTACACCCACTTGAAGTCTAAATCGCCAAATAACGAACTGTCGCGTCGTTACACGCTCTATTTTAATTATAATATAATTAATACGTTTTAACGTCGATTATTAAATCGATTCGTTATTCAAATTCAATTCTAAACTGAATTAAATATTTTAGCAGATCCAATTCACACAGTATTGTGAATTCAGTGATTTCCGATTATTTCGACATTATAATATATTATTATATTATTTATTTTAATTAAATATTCAATATTATTTAATTCAAGTCATCGATATCGCCCAATCGATATTTAATAATTAAATAAATAAATTATTCGACAACTAACAAAACGCGCCATTACAGACTTCCCCCCTTAAAATAATTTCGTCCTCGAAATTGCTAAGTTAGAGGATGACCCTATATATTGGAACTCCTAAGATTGGTTTACCCCTTATTTCTGATTTCAACCGAACCACTTAATATCGACTGAAATATTTATTCTTCCGACTAATTAAAAATTTCAAAAATTCTGAAAATTTTCTAACACTTTAAATTTTCGGAAAATTTTGCCATAACCTCCTTTGCACAGCCCTATCGGTAAAACCACAACTCGCCTCTCTAGGCCTTCTCCAACCCAAAAGAAAATCAAATAGCCAAGCGGCTTGCTAATTCGGCTCATAAAATCCAAACTCATATATGATATAAACTTGTACCATTTTGTCGGGCTTTTAACTCTATCACTTCCATATGCTATCAACTCAGCATATACCAGTGTTATCTCTTCCAATTGATCTCCAATCAGTACATATCTTCAAATCCAATTCGAATTTCATTCGAACTCTAATATTAAATTTCAAATTATTGACTTATCAATTTGGTTCCATTCTAGATTATCTCTAATACAATTCAATTTTATTTAACTCGGTTCAAGTTAAATTTCATTTTATTTTTACCATCTCATTTTATTTAACTTCATTAGTTAAATTTTAATTCCAGAACTTAAGTTCCTGGGTTTCTTTCAAATCAATTTGAAATCATAATGCCAATTCAAAACCTTTGAATTTCTAAACAACTTGTTTTCTCAAAACAATTCAAAAACAAAACCTTTGGTAGTAATCCGTCACTTAGAACTCGAAAATGAACACTGATGATGTCTAGATTCATCATCAGAATCTATTTTCTAGCTATCGAAGTGAGTTCAGTACTATATCATTTTCAATTTGAAAAACATTTTCAAAATCTCCCAGGAACTTAAAATTTCCTTATTTTAATTCCAAATTTTGATTTAAATTCAGATTTACTCATCTGATTTCACTCGTATGAATTCTAGTTGGTTATGTATAACCCTTTCACTATATAATCTTACTCGATCATATTTACAACCAATATATCTAATATATTAAAATTTTGATATATATAAATATATCTCTATATCAAAACATACTTTGGGTAAAGTTAAATTCACTTACCCTCTTTCAAAACATATCGTGACGGTTCATCGTATTCGAGTGTTTAGTAACCCTTATCGATACAGTGGATCAACTGATCGACCAGAATTCATAAGCCACTCAACCAATGAGTCTCCACAATATAAAACCATTTTATATTGAATAACAATTACGCGCTCATATATATACACTCAAACTCAATCTAGGATATTACTAATCCCATCTCTATCGAGTTATGCCACAGAGCCAAGGTAATCACTTAACCTGGCTCTGATACCAACTGTAACGGCTGGAAATTTCCGACTCCTCGAGAGTCGGAAATTCCGCGACGTTAATGAAAGAATTTAGAAGGTGAGAAAGAAAAGATAGAACTAATAGAATAGAAGAAGAAGAAGAACATCAGAATCATCAGAGTAACACGAATCTCACAGCGGAACGAATAACATATAATATATAACATAACTTTGAAGTAAACAGTTATATATATACAATAGCACTTATCAGAGTACAACACTTACAACACAGCGGAAATAACTATAGCTATAAAATCTTGCAGCCTCCTGCTCCAAGCTCTCCAAGTATATCTGTAAATCCCGACTACTTGACTGCCCGTACAAATTTAGGCACCCAAGAGTTTAGGGAAAACAACAAAGTAAACTCCGGGTCAGTCATGGGACTGGTATGAGTAAAATAGTTTAAAACAGGTATAAGATATCTCATAAGACCACGCCGTGAATACGGAACGGGTTTTTCCCTTATGAGTATCTGAACAACTTTGACAAGCAATATCATTGTGATATTATAATAATGTCTAAGTACAAATAGGTATCAATCTAGCAGAAACGCTTGCATCTCACGTTCTACATACATAAAAATCATAAACCGCAAGGCGCTTATCGGAGAATGGATTCCAATAAACAAGGTATGGGAGCACCTTCTGAATAGTGTACTCTAGAGGTGATACACTCAGCTAATTCACTTTGATTAACCCAACTAATTTACTTCGATTAACCAATTAGTTTAACTTAACTAATTCACTTTGATTAACCGCTTAGTTTATCTTAACTAATTTACTTTGGTTAACTTAACCAATTACTTTGATTAACTCGACTAACTTGCTTTGGTTAACCTAACAAATTACTTTGTTTAACTCTATTCGAATAAGTAATTCGAATCACTCTAATGTGTTTAACTCTATTCAAATATCTAATTCGAATAACTAATTGATTAACTCGACCAATTCACTTGGTTAACTCGACCAATTCACTAGATTAACTCCTATTTATTTAACAAATAAATATCTCCTTTAGTTTAATTCTATTTATTTAATCTCTAAATAAATACCCTTTATATTTCTTTTAACGAATATAATTCCTATATATTTTGATTAACAAATATATCCCCTTATATTCGATTAACATACATATTCCCTTGTATTTGATTTACAAATATAATTCTTTTATATTTGTTTTACCAACTATATTCCTTTATATTCAGAATCCTTTTTCTTATATATATATATAAAAAATCCCTTGATTTTATATAAATAAACTATTTTCAAAATATACTTTGAAAACCCCTCTCCTACATTTTGGTATTTCTCATGGTATTTAACACACCATATAACAACGATAAATATCGTCCCACCACACATAATCACACAGATTACATACATCACATTATATATCACAATATAAAAATCACAGTAAAATAACTGTTGAGGAATCCTGTTGGATTCCTCCAACCTGTTTCCCTGCATCACAGATGTTAGACAATACAACAACATCGATTTCACTTCACTGTTAAATATTCTGATAGAAGAATCAACATATGACTATTTAACGGTTTATATATATACGTAAATATATATATATAAAATCTCTACTAACTGACTAGCAGTTCAATCAAACAGTCAACACACGGTCAAACAGTCAAACAGATAATATTTTAACAGTTCTAAGAATACAACGTGAAAATAAAACTGTTTAGAGTTTGTGAGATTTACTCACTTTTGGACGATCATCGTCAATGACGATAACCATCGCTTGATTCAGACAATTTATTTTGCTATAAATTGTAACGAGCTCTGATGGACTTCCAGTCAGTCCCATGTTGTTGCTCCCGTCCATACGATCCCAACGGATCTTGTTTCGCTGAATTCAGTTAACGTATGAAAGAGATATTACATTTACAAGTAAATAAATTTTTTTAAATTAAAATAGAATTCAAATTTCTTTAGTATAATTGGGCTTCACCTTAAACTTCTGGCCCATTACACCCAATTTCCTACCCGTCTTCCCCAATTTCACTACCGAAAGCTTCCTGGCACTTTCATTTCACCACTTCGTTCGATCTCTGCTATTTTCCCTTCCACCACTTCATCACCGATCCAAAAACCTTCATCCCATACTGACCCTCATCTCGATCTCATCTTCCCCATACCACCCTTATTCAACTCGCGTCCACCGTGGTCCTGGCGTCAGCGAGCTCTCCACTTCGGCTACAGGAATCGTCGGACTCAAACGGAAACCGATCTCCACCAAGAATCCACAATTGATGCTAAATCCCCTCCCGAACTCGAATTCATACATGAATCTTTGAATCCATGCTTAAAATCAACAGTAGGATGAACCCTAGCTGTTCGCTGGGTACAGGACTTCGAAAAAATGGTGATCGAACGCTCCCGTCTTCACATAGCATAAGGAGAAACACCTCGCGAGTTCGAATATACTTGCTTTGGGATTTTAGGATTTTATTTTGGTTTGTTATTGATTTTTTTTCATTGGGAATTCTTGGCTGTGAAATGCATTGTCGGCCTTATATAGCCTGTTTTGGGTTAGGTGCCGTTTGTGGCTGAGATTGAAGGCCGTGTGGCCTGTGTGGAACCTCAGAAAATGGGAGGGATATTTTCAATTTGATTTTTGTAATTTATTTACTCGATTATTTTCTTGCATCTGTCTTTTAAAAATCCTAGCGATCACATACGATCCCCAAAAATCACAATAACTGACATGCCACTAGAGTTTGACATTACGGACCCAACGAAACTGGTTTCGTCGAATTCCGACTCCGTTTGCTCAAACTGCGTATTTTTAACTGTCGAAATACCGACTGTTCTTCACTCTAAAAATCCGTACGGCCACATAGTGACTCTAAAAATCACAAAACTGAAAATCTAACAACTATTTGATATTGCGGATCAAACAAAACTGGTTTTGTCGAATTCCGACTTCGTTTGTAAAAGTGGCTATTTTTAGACCCTTGGATAATCCATTTAAATATATAAATATATTTAAATAAATTAAATATAAATAAATTTATATTACCGTATATATTCACCGTGGAATACTATACAACTCCAGAAAACTTATATGTTTGATATTCCAAGTTCAGATTGAATCGAATTTCAATTTATATTGAAATTCCCTTTTATAACGTATATAAAGCGTTACGAATTATATACGAATTCCATAGCGACTTTTCTGAAATTTGATTTGGACATAACTCAAAATCTACACGACGAAATCCCGATTTTTCTCTTCCACTAGAAAGATATACTCCAACAGATCCGTACGTTTCTTGTTTCACATAAATCCGGCTTAAAATGAATCCTGTACACCCACTTGAAGTCTAAATCGCCAAATAACGAACTGTCGCGTCGTTACGCGCTCTATTTTAATTATAATATAATTAATACGTTTTAACGTCGATTATTAAATCGATTCGTTATTCAAATTCAATTCTAAACTGAATTAAATATTTTAGCTGATCCAATTCACACAGTATTGTGAATTCGGTGATTTCCGATTATTTCGATATTATAATATATTATTATATTATTTATTTTAATTAAATATTCAATATTATTTAATTCAAGTCATCGATATTTAATAATTAAATAAATAAATTATTCGACAGCTAACAAAACGCGCCAATACAGTAACACTCCTCTAATAAGCAGATATTGTTTTCAGAAGCCAAATAGTATGGAGAGCTAGTTTGTTCACACTTATTTAACTGATGTTATGTTCACACCACTAACGGTGTTAGATTTGTGCGGCTGAGATTAAAAGGTGGAATTCAGGGGTCAATTATAGCCCCACACCACTAACACCGTTAGTGGTGTTATGTTCACATCTGTTAAAAAGATGTGAACAAACTCCTACTGAATAGTATGTGGTTGCTTTCTTTAGTCCTATGTCATATCAGATGATGTTTTCATTTGGGTAGAAGGCTAGTCCACAATTTTATTTGTTTATTACAAAATTAAGCCAAACCCATTTTGCTTAAATAGGCACATAAGCATATCGAGATGCGAGATACTTTCAAGAGAATATAATGGCAAGGTATCCTTTGTGCTTTCACTCATGCAAGCGTTGGACGTTCAAAGAGCAAAATTGAACTTTTATGGTGCTAGGTTTCACTTGTGCATACAACAAAGAATTATGGGTCATCAAGCGTTTTGTAAGTACTAGTTAGGTATAATATTTTCACTATAGAAGATGTGTACATTTGTATAACAATGGTTATTGTATGTGAGTTTGGTCATTTATTCAGAAAACTATTGTATTGAAATGTTTATGCATATTCTATTTGATTATATGGTTAATTGTTTTTCTGATTGCTTGAACATGATGAATATGTGAATGATTATTGATTGATATTGTAGAAACAAAATAGACTAATAAAAAGAAATAATTGCAGGAAAAAGTACAGTAAATTAATTAATAATTTTTATTAGTGTTTTAAAAACGCTACCGAAATACATATAGTTGCGTTGAGTAAACGCAACAGTAAATCAGGGGGAAAATTGGAAATTTTATTAGTAGCATTAAAAAACTTGTTATGGCGTTTTTAAAGTGCTACAGAAATATTTATGGTGGCATTAGGAAAATGTTACAATAAAAGTATTTATAGTGGCGTTTAAACAAAGTGCAACCAAACTCAACGATTTTTAGTGGCATGCTTTCTCGTAACGATTATCGAAACGCCACCAAAAATGCTTAGTAGCGTTTTTTGAGCGCTACAAAAAATCAACTTTCATGTAGTGTTAAGAACTATGCAGAAAAGCTATTTGATTTGTTAAAGAAAAGGGATGCAGAGAGAATGGGCTTGAAACTTGTGGTCAGAATAGACTAGAATATAAAGAATGTAGCAAAGGCCGAAATTGTTGAGTTGAATAAACAACGTAAAGGAGCCACTAAAAAGTTTGTTGATATAGCAGTGGAGGTAAACAAGGCTAAGGACAGGTTTAGGGAGGAGTTTGATGCACACTTCCTTAAAGTGACCTCTATGGAAGAAGAGTTCAAGCTTCTCTTAGTGGAAAATGAGCATATGTAAAAGGAAGACGAAGAGCTCAAGAGAAAGAGGAGCGAACAAAGCAAAAGATGAAGCAACATTGAAGGCTAAGGAAGTGGCTGAGGAATCAAGTAAAATCGTGCTTGAATAGGCAGATGATGTTAGAAGGAGCTTCAAAGCTGAATTCCAAGACCTCAAATCGTTGATTCAAGAAGCTGACAAATATAAAAAGGAACCTGACTCTGCTATTACGGCTTTCTCCCCTAAAGTCATCTACCATGACCAGACTTGGAACAAAAAGTAAAAGAAGACTTTTACGATGGCACGGGAATGTTTTTTAGATGATGATACTGCTTTGAAAAATATCGATCACATAAACGAGGAAGCTTTGATGGATGAATATTTAAAAGGGGACGAATCACGAATTCTTGAAGTGGGCATGCACTTATCGAAGGATAAGATAGAAGCCAAAGAAGCAGACATAGCATCTCTAAGGAAGGGGATAATGATTATGACTAAAAGCTTAGTCGTTGCTAATGCAATTGCTTGGCGGTTAGCCATCGAGTCAGGTTTTTATATCCCGACCCATAGTCATTCTACCTTCAGCAACAAGCTGCTCCTCTAAACAAGTTGTCATCGATCCGGGGTACGACCAAAGAATCCTAGTTTGGTCGTAGAACTTCATGGGTTCTCATCATCGAAGAGAAAAATCCTATGGAAAGTGAAAAGCATGGAGCCGAATTTATATTCACACTTCTCCATCTTTCGAGAAGATGAAAATTCTTGCAAACAAATCATTTGGATTTTCACTGAGTCATCGGAGAATAGAAGGTGAATAAGTTTACTTTGTCTTCCACTATAAGTACACTTGGATTGAAAATTCTGACAATTTCTCCGGTTATCCCAATTATGAATCTCTTATTCCAACTTTAATGACTGAATGGAAGATATAACTTGGGACCAAGGCATGTACGATGATCTGATAAGGAAAGAGTTTGGGAAAATTGGACATTTGTTGGAACCATGAGAGGTATTTGATGTTGGAGGGAGCGAACCTATGAGAAAGTATAGCTTAAAGAAAATGCTTAAGAAAGCTAAGGTAGTGATGATAGCGCGAGAAGAGAAATAAGCTGAGGAAGGAAAGCAGGATGTAGAAGAGACAGAGAAATTTTTGTTTGATCCTCAACCTCAAAAGATTGTCCTTGACCCACGTAGTCACATTGAGGGGGTCATAGATGACGCCAAGGAATCATCCAATCCTATAAAGAAATTTTAAATAGTGCTCTATCCAGGGCTAACTCCGACCAAAGGAAAGAAAGACCTTAGTTCTATTACCAGAAGCAGTGGAAGGAATACAGAGAGATATGGAAAGAAAAGAAAGTTACTAAAGGATAAGCATGAAGAGGAAAAAGAAGTTGATTACTTGAGTTGACTTTTAGAAGGTGTGAATATGTTTTCCACTTTTTTGGCCGGATATCGTGCGAGCACATCCCTCGCCTATGGTTTAGAACAATATTTGTATTTTTTCAAAGTATCAAATGCAAATAAAAGTTCAGTTTCCTTTTATCTTACGTGAATTTTTCCTAAATGTCAAGCATTTCGTGCATTTTTCATTGAATGTACTTGTACATTGGTACTTGGAGTTATACTTATAGTCGGATTAGTTGTTTGGAGCTTTCACCCTTGAGAACTCCTTTCAATTGTGAGCTCGAGTCTGCGTATTTCGAAATTGTAAACTTCGCTCTCGAGACCTCCTTTAATCTTTAAACTCGAGTCATGTGGAATTCAAAGTTAGGATCACCACTCCTTGGATAATCTTTTTGGTCGTTGGTCCCATTACGTGAGGAGCTTAGGATTCATAATCATCGCTTTATATGCACCCATCGTTGGTTTACACTTGAGTCATGGATGTCGTTGATTCTTCCTTTGTGCTCTCCATCATTTTATTCGGGATAGAGTAGTGGGTATTGCTTGTTCGCCTATTTGTTCTCAAATTCAAGCTCTGGGGATTGAAATTGGCTAAGTGAACGATCGATATCACATTCACTAAATCCAGAGTGGTTTCCCTTAAGTTTGGGGACTAAGAATTGGTAGTCGAGCACTTGAGTTATGAGCACCGTGAGTTGTTTACACCCGACCTTGTCGTTTGTTCGAGACTCAAGTTAGTTCGTGAGTGTTCAGATCACACCTGTAAAGTTGGATTTCACTAATGGACTTGGAGTGGTGATCCGATGCACAGCTCTGAGGCAACATATCCATTGTGTTGAGCCCATGCATTCAAGTCAACATTATCATGACTAATGTAATACACACAATGGAGAGGCATCAAGAACATGAGAAACCAAGAAATTTTATAAAAAAACTAATAAAGTGTGGGCAATATCTTCCCTATTACATAACTTGACAACAAATCACTAACTCAAAACGGAAATGTACAAAATAAAAGCTAAGCAACATTGTTAATGTTTATTATTCCATGATCTTAGTAACTCGCGCCATTAATGGTCGTTAGCTTGAATGTTCCATCTCCAAGCCTCCGTTGAATGACATAAGGGACTTCCCAATGAAGGCCTATATTGTATGATGTAGCAAAAATCCTCTTCGAGACGAGGTCGATGATACAATGTTATCTTGGATGAATTTTAGTATTGAATTATCAGACGGCTTGTTAATTATATGCAATGCAATGAGTTCAACTTCATCTCTCTCTCATCTTACATGTAAGGAGATTCCAAAAGGAGTTCTCTATTTGTCTTTGTATCATAGCATGTGACTCAATTAGATGCACTTTTAATTCAATTGGAATGAATGCTTCAGTGCCGTGTTAAGAGCGAATGGAGTATGATCAGTCATTGAATTTGAATAGTTTGGTATGCACAAAGGCATAATGGAAGTTCAACTACCAATTTTCCATTGTCCTTTTCCATATGCTTCCTGAGAATGGACTCGATTGTTTTGTTAACTATTTCAACTTGTCCAATTTCTTGTAAATGAGTGACCGTAGAAAATCGCTTTACGATATAATAAAGTCAGCGAAATTCGTTTATATCAGAGCTACCAATTAGGTCCCGATAACAAAAATGATAGTTCTGGGAATTCCAAAATGACATATCATGTTGCTGGCAATGAAATTTACTGCTTTCTTGGTAGTAATCAACTACGATGATGGCATATCGAGTACTTCCTTTGGATATCTACAAGGTTTCAATAACTTCAATCCCCCAAATTGCGAGTAGCCATGGATTGGTCATCTGAGTAAGTTTAATAGGTGAGGCTCGTGAAATATAGAAGAATATTTGGCATTTGTCACATTTTTCAACATAGTCAGCTATATCCCGATTAACAATTGGTCAGAAGCAACTGTAGCAGAGATTTTTCTTTATCAAATTTCCCCCTTACTGTGGTCATCGCACTAGAATTCATGTACATCATGTAACATTTTTTTGGCATTGTTGTGGGATACATACTGGAGTGATGGAATAGAGGAGCTTCTACATTACAATTTTCCTTCCTGGATGAAATAGCATGATGCTTTGTGAAGAAGTGGAAGTTTTTTGTTTCAATTTTTAGGAAGAATTCCTTATTGAAAATGACTGGAGTCATTCATGACTCTGACTTAGGTTTAGGCTCATCTGTTAATACAATCAATCTCAATTTAATCGATACATTTAGATTCAAGTATTTAGACTGGGGCAATTAATATAATTTTTGCATATTCAAAATTAGCTAATGAATCTTCTTTTTCTTTTTGATCTCGAGGAAAATAAGTGATAGTACAATGCTTGAAACTATCAAGTAGTTCCTTAACTTGAACGAGATACAGAGCTATCCGCATTCCTTTAGCTTGAACCTTGTACTTGAAAAATGATGATTTGAGAGTTAGCAAAAATCTGAATATCTGTTAATTTTGATTCCTTTGAAATTCTAAGGCCAACAATCAAATCTTCATATTCAACATCATTATTAATAATAGAGAAAGCGAGCTTTAAGATATAAAAAATCGAGCATTCCTCAAGAATAACTCCATAGCCAGAACATGATTGTTAAATAATCCATCCATATATAATTTCCATTAAATGTCAGGTTGCTTGCTACTTTCTGGTGGGTCATTGGGAGTACTGAATTCAGCAACGAAGTCCGCCAATGCTTACCCTTGGATGCATCTCCAAAGGATAAATATGAGGTCTAACTGGACCAGTTCAATGTTCCATTTCAAGAGTGTCCCAGAAGAAGGTCGCTAAAGGACTTATCATAGCGGGCAATCCATATAAATTTTTATTGGATGTGACTAGAGGTAGGGATAGAGCTTCTGAGAAGAGATCAATAGGTCATTTCAATATTTTCAAGATTCAGATGATTTCCTTTAGCACTTGTTTATTTTTTGCTATGTAATGCGCGAGCTTTTAGATATGATTCTCTATATACCCAGACGCGAAACAAATAACATACACAGAAATAGGTAAATAGATGAATAAATCCTTATGATCCACAAAATTAGACAAGATAGGAGGTCTCTCCCCGTGATCCAGTAAATCTTGGAATGCACCAACACTTCCCGGTGTTTAAGCAAAGTTGTGTTACCTTTTTTGATTAAGTCGAAGAGGGGAATGCATTTATCAGTATCTATGGAAATGAATCAACTTTCGACAGCGACCTTCCCATTGAGGTTTCGAATGTCTTTGATATTCTTCTGAACTATGACCTTGTGAATAAATTTAATCTTTTTAGGAAGGCTTCAATCCCACAAGAGTTGAGAATGAAACACGAATTTTCCTGATGCAATGCCAAAAGAGCATTTCGAGGGAATGTGTTTCATACCATGCTTGTGGAGAATACTAAACATCTCTACGAGGCTATCGAGGTGGTTATTCAACTATTGTGATTTCATGAGCATGTCGTTTATATAAACTTCCATGGATCACCCAGTTTGGCCTTTAATCATTTGGTTTAGAAGTTGTTGATTGGTAGTCCTGACATTTATCTATCCGAAGGGTATGGCAACATAGAGTACAACCTAAGCTGATATTAAAGCTCGTATGTTCTTGATTGGAAACATGCATATGGATTTGGATATAGCCCGAATACACGTCCGTGATGAGTGAAAGCTAATGACTAACGTTGAATCGACGAGTTGGTCTATCTTCGAAAGTAGAAAGTTTTCCTTCGGCCATGCTTTAATCAAGTCAGAATAATCAAGTTTGTCTTCCATTTTCCATTCAATTTTTTCATGAATACAAGATGGGAGATCCATTCAGGATAGAGGGCTTCATAGATAAAGCTATTGTTGATTAGCTTACCCCTCCTCTTTTAATGTTGTCGATCTCTCTTACTATAATATTCAGCATTTTTGTTCCATTGGAAGGAACTTCAGATCAATACTCAGGGTGTGACTTGCAATCCTTGGTGCACTATCCCATATACCAACGTGATTCCAAGCAAATACTTCAAAATTAGACCAAAGAAAATTAGTGATTTATTTCCTTAAAGAGGTATTGGGCTGTGATCCAATCTTCAAGACTCTAGATGGGTCATCGTGGCTAACTTGAACGTCAGTGGTTTGCTCAGTTGGAGTTTCTCTAGATCTGGCTCTTTATCTTTCCTTAAGTCAATTTCTTGGTAAAGAAGACTGTGTTTCCTATGCCATACTTAAGACATTGTTTGCTAGGCATTAAGGTTTTTGGTGCAGAGTGAAGTCTGCATACACTTCCTCATTTCTCGAAGCGGGAATCTATATATTCCACCAAAATGCAGGCACTCCCTATGATTTGGTCTTTGGGGATAACTCCAACTGTGTTATCAACATAAAATTTCAATTGTAGGTACCAAGGTGCCATGCAGATTTTGAAGAAGGATAGAGCGGGACGTCCCAAAAGGTAGTTGTCAGAAGAATATATATTAATAATGACGAAGGAGATGATTCAGATTCTATGACGTTCTCCTTCACCAAGTTCTCCTATAGATCAACAATTTTAGCTGGCTCTAGATATGACGTTGAAACCACATATTCTGGATGTATATAGTGTTATATCTTTGACCTCGAGCTTCCTATGATCATAGATCTTTTTAAAAAGGATGCTAACGGAACTCACGGAGTCAATAAGGACTTTCCAAACATAAGCAAGACCAATATTGGTCGAGGTGATGAAGGGATCTGTAACACCCCACCTCCGCCAGGGTGGCTCTTGCAAGCACTCTGACTTTGGAGGGGCGTTTGAATCAGGTAAACATGCATAATGATATATCAAGGCAGAACAAGAACATATGTATGTATGTAAACAGAGTAAATAAGATAAGTAGAACAGCGGAAGATTTCAAACTATTTCAAAACAAGTTTGGTACAACATAATGTCAACTTTCCAAATACACAAGTCTAGATAAAAACAACATCACTGAAAAACTGAAATACATAAGTACTATCCCCAAAATAAGTGATAACCATAGCTAGCTTCATGTCAAGACCGTACATGAGCTAAAATCCCGCAAGCAAGCGATCAGAAATCCAAGCTAAGCTCCAATATCCCCACACTGAGAACCTGGGGGGGACGGAAGAAAAGAGGCGAAAGGAAAACAGGTCAGTCAAAAAGACTGAGTAAGCCCTACTACAATCAATGTAAACTGGTAAAGTTAGCTGTCATGATGAAAGATGAGATGAACATAAGGATAACTACATACTAGCATGATGATTAACTAAAAAGGTAGATAAAGGTGTCATCGCATAATCAGGTTTAAGGTTTTTGCACCACAGGTGTACTAGCAAACTAACATGACTTGAATAAACAAGTATTGATCCCTTGGCCCAAGCTTTGGCCCAATAACATGAAGTGACCCTAATACGCGGTCCAACCAAATGGTCTAGTCGATCGGCTCCCTATAAGCCTAACTCGTCACGTGTTGGTGTCAATGCGGCCCAAACATAATTGTAGTCAGACTGTGCAGGGTCTCCCGTCGGGTGTATCAAGCCCTAGGGTGTCAACCCCTGAACACCATAAACATAAGTGCACAGTCTTGATCTACCGGTACCCGTGCATGCTTTCCCCGGCTTCGGACTATGTGCACGACCATAGTCCGCCCGGAACTACACCGGCGTACCCTCTGCCGTCGCTTTTGGTCACTTACCTCAAGTCCAGTAATCGTGCCCCCACCCTAGCCTAGTCCCTAGGGTCATAATGATACAAACTTGGGATTACTGCTGGAGTGCACCCCCATTGCTAGGATTTTCTAGTAGGTTAAGTACGGTTTAACCCTCTTGCTAATCATGGATTAACTTGGTTAAGTGTAACGATGAGTTCACGACTTAACCCTGATTAATCTACCAAGCCCAAATTGGTTAAGTATTAAGTGGACCATGACTTAACCCTAATCATGAGGCATTAATTAATTAATGCGCCTTAACCTCTCACATTAGACTTTGTTGCGGTTACTAGTTAAGCCGGTCGGTTCCGGGTAGCTTTACACCACAACTTGGTCTAACCTCGGGTTCAAGGTACAACATGACCAACTTCTCACATTGGGTCCTATTGTTTGTAGCAACTAGTTAAGCCGGTCGGTTCCGGGTAGTTTTACGCTACAAACTCAACCCAACCTCGAGTTGGTCACACTTATATTTTCTAAGTGTCATATCCATCATGTTTCCAAAACATATCACAAGTTTTCAAGAATTTGGGTAGACCTAACTTAATAGGTAAATTCCCAATGGGTAGACCTAACTTAATAGGTAAATTCCCAATCTTACGTTTTTATGTCTTTTAAGTTTACCCAACCCCAAACGCAATCCCATCGCTTACATATCGCAACGGCGCATAAAGGATAGAAAGAGGGAACTTGGCATAATCATGACATAAAGGGGTTGAAGCCACAAGTTTAACATGGTGGCATATGAAATGTACATATGTTCATATACTTGCATATTACATTTTTAGGCCTCAAAAGCATGCATAAAACCAAACTTAGCATATTGGTGATACATGGTGATAAATGACATGTAGAAATGGCCATAAGTTCGCATTTAGCCTCACACGCAAGTTATCATAAGAGATATGATAACTTACATGTTGCCAAAATGCAACCTTTAGCATAAAGCTTGAAGATTTAAGCTCATAAACCCAAGATAAGCTTGCATAACATGATAATATGAACAAAAGGATCAACCCAAACTTGCATAACATAACTTGCATATCATATGACAAACTTGCATAACATAACTTGCATATCATATGACAAACTTGCATATCAAACTTGCATAACATAACTTGCATATCATATGACAAACTTGCATATCAAACTTGCATAACATAACTTGCATATCATATGACAAACTTGCATATCAAACTTGCATAACATAACTTGCATATCATATGACAAACTTGCATATCAAACTTGCATAACATAACATGATAAACTTGCATAACACATCATAGTAAACTTGCATAACACATCATAGCAAACTTGCATAACACATCATAGTAAACTTGCATATCATAATGATCAAACACAACTTGCATCATTCATTAACTTAAGAGTTTAAATATGAAAGTAGAAAAGGGCTTACAATGCTTATGAAGACACAAAAAATATGACAAAGCCCTTATGCAATCAAATAGACCCAAAATGCAAGCTCTAATAGAAAATCCCTTGAGCCAAAATGATCAAAACCCTTGCTTTATGATGCAAATATAGAAACTTGACTTGAATGCAAGCTAATGACACTCATACAAGCTTGAAAACACTTGTATGCATGGAAAATCTCTCATAGAAATGACTTAGGAATTTTATGAAGAGAATGGAGGCCATGAGAGGAATGATTTTGCCATAGTTTAGTTGTATGAGTGAATAATGTTGATTTAGGCTTAGGTTAGGGTCTTATTTATAGAGATTAGGATTAGTTCTAGCCTTAGGATTAAACCCTAGTTCCAATCTCAGCCCTTAAAACCGAATCTGGCCCCCAAACTCAACACAATTCCAAGATGGTGCACCAGGCAAAACTGCCCGGCTGAACCAAGTCGACAGCCATGTCGACAGGGCTGTCGACTTGGGTCCAACCAAGCTGACTCCCAAGTCGACAGGGCTGTCGACTTGGATGCTCTGGCGGGAATTTTCCCGCCTGGCCCAATCTGACCCAAATTTCCAAATTCAAACTTGAATTTGAAATCTGTTTTTACTTTGAATTTTTCTGAAAACTTCGTTGGGCCTTAATTGGGTCATACGGACTCCGATTTTCGAAAACTCGGACTCTATTTCGCGTATTTTTCCGAGACGAACACAATGGCATAGCCCGTTTCCCTTGATTCAGATTTATAAATTAAATTCTGCCTTGATTTACGTTATAACAGGTTATTGAAAATACGAGTTGTTACAGGATCGATGGTAGGGGCCTCCATCCCTACAACTTCCCTTACGTGGAAGACAACGTCATTGTTTATTGTCTTCTAGTATTTATTGGGACACCCTAGTCCACATTAAAGAAAACTCCATAATCAGTGTGCTTTATGGAGTTGACGTACTCTTTCAAACACTTGATGTTTTTTTAATAGGATGTGATCTTCCATAGATAATGTTGATGGCAAATCCCTGGTAAGAAGGTCGATAACTTGATGGCCTTGGTGCCACTTAAGCCGGTGTTGATGTGGAGGGACTTGGTGCTTTACCCTTTGGAGCTTGGATATATTGCTAAAGATTTTTTCATGTACGAGCTTTTCAGTAGCATATCTATTGTAGTCATTGTTGTTGTGACCAAACATCTCGTGGAATATGCAGCCCGGACTTCTTCTCGATTACCATGGACTCCCTCGGATTGGGCTACTTGTATTGTATAGTATTTCAGGTCAGATAAAATCGTCTCCAACCGAGAGCACATAGGAGTGTAGTTATTTTATGAAGGAAGTCTGGATCGCTTCTTTGGTTCCTCTATCTGTCACGGTAATTAGAATTATCGTTGCCTTGCTTGGCTTATTTTAGACATTCACATTGATTTTTCGGAGCTTTCTTAGGTTTGTTTGACTGCAACGTTGCTTTGTACATTATCCCATTGCAACTATGGATAACCCTAAGTAACCTAGTTCTTATGTGCTTCTTCTTGACGCAGGTATGGGTTGGCTATTTTATAGCATCGCTCCAAATTCAATGGAGGTTTTCAATCGAGCAATTTCTTAAATTTTACCTTAACTTGAATGCCCTTAAAAAGATTTACAATAACAATGTTCGGCTGAGGATTATCCAGCTCAACAAAAGCATTTTAAAATCTATCTAGTAAGCTTTTGAGTTATTCTCTAGTCCTTTGGAGTACGTTAGATATTGACATGAGATCCTTAGGCCCTATGGATTGCATCTTGAACTGCACCACATAATTTCTAGCAAGCCAATTAAATAAAGATATGATTCGTGGTGGAAGTCGAGAGAACCATAAAAAACCACACCTTGAGGAATACATGAAAGCACTTGTTGTTTACTACATCGGTGGCATGAGCTAAGTCTATATGCGACCCATATCGGTTAAGGAATTGCTTTAGATTGTTTTTTCTTAAGTGCATTGCGAGATGTGGCATATTGAATTGCAGAGGTCATTCAGTGTTTAGAACAACTTTAGTGAATGGATTAGCCTTGTACCAGTTACCCAAACATCATCGAATGGACCCTGTGTTCCTCTCATGATCCTGTGAATCATGGTTGTAAGATAAGGAGTTAGGATCTCCATCGAAAACCAATAATCATGACCCTACTCAAGAGAGGGCCATCTGTGGTGCCTCCTAAGATGTACACCATCGTCAAGTTAAACGACATCATTAGTTTGATAATTTGGAGGCTATGTAGGAGCTACTTGGTTTTGGCTAACAGTACGAAGTGCAAAAACTAAGTTTTGGATGGTAGTTGCATAGGGCCCCATGTTAATGAGTTTAGGACTGGTCCCATATATGAGATCGGTTTTGAACTGAGAATGACCAAGTTGGTTCATTCCCTCTATGGTGGCGTCTTTCATGCCATCTTGGGATACCATTCTCGCTTTGTTTCGGTTACTGTGTCAGGAGTCAGGTAAAGGGCTTTCAGGAGTATAATTATTAGGAGTTAGAGAACTCCCATTTCCCCTAAGTCAACTAATATTTCCTTGAGTGGCTTGTTGCAGCTAGCACATCAGTTTAATATTCTTCTTGATCTAATTGTTGAGCTGAGTTAGTGTATCCTCTAGTTTCTTCATTATAGATTGCGTTTGGGCGTGAGTAACCAGAGCGTCGAGATTTGATGTGGTGGCCAGATCAGTTATAGCGGAAAATTAGCATCTCTAGAAGGTTGTTGCCAGATAGAAGCATCATCATGGTTAGGATTAAAAGACCTAGAAACTTGAGTTTTTACTCTTCACTATGGCATCAGGCTTATTAGGTAGACTTATGGGGATCAGACAAGATATAAAAACTTGAATGTAAGGAAACAAGAAAAACTGTATCTTTTACTCTTAGTGAAAGCACCAAAATATTGACACCAACGAAGGCTTAACACCAAAAAAATTCAGCAAATAACAGAACAAAGAAAATAAATGAAAAATAAGAAAATAAGAAATAGAAAATGCAGTAGAATGTGATAGGGAAAATATAGTGATCCAGCGTTGTTGTACCTATATCCACTTAGATGTTTTTCTCACTTTATTGCTTATCATAAGATTACAATTTCTCAGATTGCTAAGACCACAAAATGTATAGAGAAAAGTAATTATGCTAAAAAAATAATAATCCTTTTTTCATCTTTGTAACCAGTATTTATAGAAGAAGGTTGGCCGGGAAGATCAGAGTACCACTATTGAAGACATCAAAGTGGCCTCAGCCCAGTTCTCAATAAGGGAGAGATTGACCAGACCCATTTATAGGGATTAGTACTGATCCTTTTGTAGGGATCAGTACCGATCCTTCAAAATGATGGCTTAGGGCCAGCTACTTTCGTGGGTCCCACTTATATCTTAAATCGTCTAGTGAAATTTCTTGTTGTTTGGATCAATAGTTGGAGAGTTATGGATATTTGATTATTGAAGTAGACTTGTTCGGTTGGTCCCTCAATACTAACTAGGTCGATCCCTCATTCGAAGACTTCTTTGTCATTTTTTGATAAGGTAAAGTGACAATTGTCATATGGAATTTCTAAGCCGTTAGCATTGGTAATCATCAAAGCATGTTAATCCAAATAGCATCCCATAACCAGGCCGGTGTGTAACATACAAAAAATATGCACTCTCTTATATATTTACTCTCGATCTAGATAAGTTAAACAACACAACTAAGCTCTGATACCAAAGTGGTGACTATCGTACACTACCTATGCTCATATAACAAATAATGCGCTGCATAAGCACTAGATCAGTGTAAACAGTTGTCTAGGTTAAGAAATAGAAGAAATAAAGAGGAATGGAAAAGAAGAGAAGAATAAGAAATGAACATAAAGCATAATAACATAATCTTTCATATATCTTATACCGCATCAGGTCAAATATAATAGCAATCACAAATATAAAATAGGCCTACCACATAATTATTGTACATAGGCACATATAGCTATACACAATAGTAATAGAGTCTACACTAGAATTAAATAATTTTTTTAATAAATTATCACTAACAATAGTAGGTCAAAACTGTTAAGGCTTTATGGTATCACGCAATAGAATTAACAAGAATAATACAAGCATAATATGAGAAGGTGTCACCTTCTGCTAATTGACCTGCACATCTCCATAAAATTATCTCCATTGTTATCAAGCCTACTGATCGACATTGTTGATAAATACACAAGATTATAAGAGGAAACATAAAACCTTGGGTCAGAAAAATTCTGGTATGAGCAAAAAAGATTCAAACTATTATAAAAGTCGTAATAGTGTATGGAAACGGGATGAAGAATCACACATGTCATGTCTTGCACATACAGAGTAAGCACATAAAAATATATGTACTACTCTATGATAATCATCATGGTTGTATTCTATGTAAAAATACTAGAGAAATTCAGATTTCCACATCGGTAATATCCATGTCATGTGATATCCTTAAGGTGATAAATAATTAATCAAACATAGCATCCATCATTCATCCTCACATTTTTATCATTTCTCCTCATATTCTCTCACTTAGTGTGTTGGATACGAAAAATAGTTTTATGATCCCCTCGTTATAGTCAGTGTCTCTCATGTGAATATTTGGTGATAGTCCAGGGCACCTAAATCATGAGATCTAATAGCCCCAATCACTACAATAGTCAGTGTCTCCCATGTGAATATCCAAGGCCATTGTTATCCAACGAACATCACAAACATACCCTCGCTCTACCAGTGTACATAGGAACCTTCAAACATTATGAATCACTTAGCACATGTTTTCATGCAATGTAATCCATCTAAGATTGCCTCTATATCTTTCTCTTGAAGTTAATACAGTACAGGGATCACTCTAGACCCATTGTCAATCCTGGGATGTTGGTGTCCTAGATTCCTTCTTTGACAATCTCATCATTTTGACTCAAAGTTCCGTACGCTGCATCTCGAGGAATAAACCAATGAAGCCATCGATTCCATTATAAGATCACCATCGTTGTTGACAAAAAAGTTCCTTCGAAGCCCCACATTCTTGCTTCAGTTCCAAAAACATTGGTTGAAGGTCTATCACGTAAAAATCATTATCGAATATAACACCATGTCATTGTCCTTGAATTTCACCATCGTCCATGTCAAAATTAGCTAAAATAGGCATCAACAATAGTAGTCGATATCAATCACACAATAACAATCGATAATAACTACTCTGGTCTCATATGCAATCAAAAGTAGTGAATTACAAATCAAGTGAAAATGTCAATCATTTATCCCAAATTCTAGCTTATCGCTAGGTCCTCAGATAAGTCTCCAAGCCACAGTGGACTCAATTTTTGAAATCAACCATTCGTCCAAGTATACCATCCATGTGCACTCAATTTATATGCCTCAACTTATATATTTGGCCAATAGTCATCAAACTCAAGTGATAAGATTACTAAGACTATGTTGCCTACGAACATTTTAGTTAAACAAAGCAAGCAATCAACCATGCAACTAATTGTCATATACGTATCTAATCCATAATACATCAACAGAGCACATAAAATCTGTATACAACTATCAGAATGGGATAAATTCAAAATATTTCCATTCTATCTATATTATTCAACTAGACTATAATGGGAAAAACGTGATATTTAATTTTAAACCAATTAAAATGCTATTTCTTTTTTATAAAATAATGTGTAGATTTAGCAATTTTAGAAATTTAGTTCTAGAGTTAGATAGTGTTCAAAATATCAATTTTATACTATATTAACAATCATAGTAAGTGAGAGATAAAATCATCCACCCTAATCAAATTAGCAAATAGCTATCCCAAATCTTAGGGGTCACCACACTAGTTTAACTCAAGAAACAACGTCCAAAATGAGGCTCATATGCAAAAGTTATGGCAGTTATAAGATTTGAGATTAAGTAAGCTACGAATTAAATTAACCACCTAATTAATAACTAATTACTCCTCAAAATTATTTTCTTTCAAAAATTAGCCATTTCCATTTAGTGCAACCAAACACATAAGCTTCGTGCCTTTCTCATCCCTATCTCTTCATTTCTCAATAGAATCATTAACCGAAATATTCGTTGAACTTCCCCATGCGAGCAACTCTTCTATGCCAATGCTCTAATCTCCACCACTCCATGAAAATTGCATCCTAGTCTTGCTATGCTGGGTATGTGCATGAAGTGATCTGCTTGGACTAGCCAAACCACCCTCTGTCGGTTGATCTCCACCCTAAATATGATTCTCATCGCATTAGCACGTTATATTTCAACTTTCATTGAATCTATATCGAATTTTCTGATCTTGAAATATGTTTCATTGCCATTTTGAGCATCGAATTATCTGATCTTGAAACTTATCGATCCTTAAACTTTTCTTCATATAACAAACCATCCAAACTTAAGGAATATGGTCTTGAATTTGAGTCGATCATATATGAAAAATCACATTTTGGAATCATCATTAATTAGCAATCAATAATTAAATAAAATATTAATATATTTCACCATTAAAAATATGGATCATTCCAAATAGGCTATTAGAAATGATCCCAATCCAATAGAATTCTGGTTCTTAAATCGCTAACAATAGGGAAACCAAAGAGATGCAAGAGGAAAACTGGATAGAGAAGGGAAGTAAATGGAGTCACCAAAAGTTCCATATCTTGCTTAGGAAGAGAAGCTTAAATAAAGGAAGGAATGGTGTGACGATCGTTCTTCAATGCCGACACCAATAGACAAGGAAGATATATTGAAAAACTTGCCAGCTCGATATGGGTTGACCATCAAGGAAAATACACCTAGAATAAGACATGTTGTATATCTTACGGTGCATGGGTAATATATAATAAGAAAATATTAAACAAAATAGTAGTGAAAATGACAAAGCATAAATCTCATCTTAACATACCATAGAGAATGATCATAGAATCTGGTAGAAATGTCGAAAACCTCTATATACATCCATGCCTCAGTACAGGTTCATTCAGAGTATAACATGAAAGTGATGAGGGTTAAGGATCTAAGGCTAGATTAAAACTAGAGGGGTGAATTATGTTTTCTTAATTTTATGAATCTTGTGGAAATCGTTTCAGTTATGATTATGAGTATATGAATAGAATGATCACAGATTCAAATAAGTAAATAAAATGCAACAAAAGTAAATAACAGTCAAGGAAAGAACACATCAAGAATTTTTGTACTGGTTCAAAGTTACCTATATCCAGTTCCATATCGTGTATGGTCTTGATTAATATCAACAACTACACTCCTTGATTTAAAGACCATAAGGAGACTCCCTCCTAAATACCGACCTCTGGGTGGTCAAATCTGATTTATGGTCCATAGATCCTCACACAATTTGTTTTTCAGGCAAACAAGTCACTTCTAATTGCTTTAGACAAACATAATCAAATCCAACAAGATTCAAGGTTATCTTTTCACACTATTATAGATTTCGAGTAGGAGTGTAAACTTGGATCTTTCAATTTTGATTACAGATGCTCCTATAACTATGGTTTGTAATTTGATCTTGGTTAAAACAAAGAGAGTTTGATGTCGAATCAAATCGAAGATGAAATAACTTGATTCGACAGATGATTCGAAAGATTATAGTCATAGGATTTAAGATTTTCAAAAAAGGAGTAAAAGAGTAAAGAAATATGTAGAAAGTTAGTTAATATCCTCTCTAGGGGAAAACATTTATAATTGTGAATACTTATCGAAGATAGAAGCAACCAATTGCGAATTGCCACTTCTTTCAAATTTGAATTTTGAAAATTTAGTATTATATGCCGACATATATAAAACCACTACAAGAAAAGTGTCTATCCACAATACTAGAAGACAGAATTTTATGTTGAATGTTGTAGAATACGTCTCCAAAGGTATTGCCTATGGGCCAAAACGCTGAGAAAAAGATAATTTCATTTGCCTGCCACCCAAAACATACTTTTAACTTAAATTCCCGCGATCTCATTTACTGGCTGGAGAAAAAATAAATTCACTTTCCCTTTATCTTTTAGTGCGGTATTCATTTCCAACTTCCATACGTTGATTTTGAAATCCAACATCATAAATCTCATCGTCCTTCATCCTCCGCGTTGATTTTGGTTGAGCTTCGTGTTGGTTTCAGTTTCAGTTGCCCTAAATTGGGCAGAGCAAGAAATTTTGTTGCGATTTGTTTCTAATTTCAGTTTGGATTTTATAGACTTAACTCATAAAAAGATGCAGATGCTTTTCGTCCAACTAGTCGCTTGCTCGCATATGCACGGTAATTTTTTGGGATCTGTTTCTAGTTTCTCATTTCTTGTTTTCTAGGTCTTGTTTCGATTCTTATGGATTTAGGTCTAGATTTCGAATTTGTGTTCTTGTTAAACGAATTTTTGGTATTCATTAAGATTAGTGTGACATGTGCCTCAATAGTTAATTGGATAATAGTTTGACAGATCATAACTTTTGCTCTACATTGGTGCTAACTTCTCATTAGTGATTGCTCCAGATGAAACTACTTTGCTTTACGTTGGTGTCAGCATTTTGGAACTACTTAATTTTTTAGTAGAGATATAAGCTGGTGAATTAACTTAATTTTGTTTTATGCTTGTAGAAAAACATGAACTTGTGGTGTACAATAGAAATTCATATATCCATATTACAGTGACAGTGAATACCCATGTTGTTAATGGGTATTTAGTATATTCACCATTATCAGAATATAATGCACACTGAAAGAAATGCTTATATACTCTTGTCAGAATATACTCCAGACTGAAAGAAGTGCTTGACCGTTGCTTGTGCACATTAATTTATTGCATCTTACATCACAAAATAATTTTTATTTACCTTATATATCTAAATACATCACGAAATATTGTTTCAAATTTGTCTTCAAAGTCTCTATCAAAGTAATCGTCCGTTTCTAATCCAGGCCTCATTCTGCAGGCAAGCCTTGTGGAAACCGCTTCAGATTAGTGCAACAATTATACACCATATATTTGGCCTGCACATTCTTCATCTTCTATTGACTTGCACTATTAATTTCTTGATTAAACCGTCCACCAGTTGTTGACTCAGTGCTACAACTCGATTTCCCGTTGGCCCAGATGCATGCTTTTGCATTATAATTCCTATAAGATGCGGTGAATGGAGCCTTTGACCAATCGTTTTCACAAGGCCGGCTCTCGTAGCCCAGTCTTCAATGTCCCATAGACTCGAGTATATCCTCATTGCTTGATTCTTTGGGAAAGGAACCCCATTTGCTTCATGATTTTTAATGTCTCTAATTGGTATGCCATCAACTGAGAATCTGAATATGGTCAATACTTTTGCATTAGACATATTTACAAGATCACGCCTTTGCATATATCTCATTATTTTGGCAGTAAGAACATGATTATTTCTTACGTAAAATGAGATCAAGAAAATTACATGACATGCTGAGGATTTCAAAGGATGGGGTAGGTATGGAAGTTAGCAGTAGGATCAAACCATAGGTAGAATTACTGCTCCCTGTTTCCTTTACCTTGTGTGAACACATTGGTGTGCATAATGTAAGGATCTCCATTGAGATTTCCTAATAATTATTTCAGATGCAGGTGTTGTTGCTTGTAAATTACAAGTCACTTGGCAATGCCTGTTTAAGTCCTTCACCTGGCAACTACTTGGTCACTTGGCAACGCTTGTAAATTACAAGGTCACTCTTTGAATATCATTATATCCAGGTATTTATTTGTTTATCTTTATCTTTTTTGTAAGTTTTACATGTATCAATGTAGATATTGTGCTAAGATTGGGGACTCAAGGCAATTTAAAGTCGGTGTAATATGCAAATAAATAGATTGGGTACTCCAATAGTTTATAGTAAAGAAATGCTAGGTTTGTATGATAATCAACAAATGACTATAATCAAAATGTTATTAAGTGGTTTTCTAGGACGATGTCATTCTCTATGGTTATCAAGTTGCTACATGTGATTGATAAACTTATTTAGGTTTTACAATCACATTACCATAGTATACTGAGAAATTATTAAATGTGTCACCACACACATAGTATATGAAACCGAGAAATGATACCGCTTAGAAACCATTAAAATACGACAACTTTATATATCAATATCCTTCAAAGTTGCTATGTTAGATCAAAGATGCATATTTCCAGGTCGTAGAATTGGATATTACATAAATTAGATCCTGAGGATATCTGCAAAGGGAACTAATAACATTTTGATTGAAAAAAAAAGCTATTATAAGAGCTGTTGTAGGAAAATTTGTCATTGTTGTTTGATTAGATAAGAGGACTAAAGATTTTCATACAAAATGGTACATTTGGTAAAGAAACAACTGGATGATTCTCTTAGGGTAAGTAGTCTTTCAGTTTTGTGGGTAAACGTTGTAGAAAAGGGAAGATAACAACATTTCTGGAATAATATAAAACGGTGTATAAACATAAGGACAACACCATTGAAACGCTGTAATATGTCAATTTTCTACAGTATTTTTGAAAACGCCGTGATATACCTAGGGACCTATAACAGCACGTTGGTAGACAACGTTCATAAAACGTTGTTAAAGGCTATAACAACATTTTTTCAAAGCTGTGAATAGACATATTTCTTGTAGTGAACCCCTATGTTGAAATGACTTGGTTAAAAAATAAAACTAGTTTGTTTTGAAAATATAAATGTATATATATAATGTTTTGATACTTTGTAAACATATTTAATTATAGTAATGTATAAATAAAATATAGTAATACTTAAGAATAAAAATATTTAAAATAATTTAAGAAAAAGTATAGAAAAACTATACACAATCAGACATATGAAACTAAAAATATAAATATTGAAAATTTAAAAGTATTAAACCATGATTATTTGAGTTTAAAAGAAAAATCAAAAGTGTAGGTCAAAATTTAAAATCTTCAGTAAAATAAAATTATAAAGTTTAAAGTCAAAATACAAATATTAAGTACAAAATCAAAATATATTTATAAGAATCAAAGTATATAAAATTGAAAATCAAAATATAAGTATATAAATAAGTAACAAATCAAAATTACTTTAAAGTGTAACGACAAAGATTTTTTTGACTGTTCAAATCGATAATAAATCACACATGTCGACCCGAACAAATCATAAATACAGACAGTTATTGGGAAAAGAAGAAAAAGAAGAAAGAAGAGAAAAACAATAGCAGAATCTCACAGCGGAAGGACAACATCTAATACACAATAGCAGTTTAAAAATAGTTGAAACATATATACATTTGACTATCAGAGTTATACATACAGGTTTCATCACATGGAAGCGGAAATAAAATGCAGCGGAAATACATATATATATGGTAGATATATATATATATATATATATATATATATATATATATATATATATATATATATATGTATACCAATCTTCGTCTTCAATCTCCAAGGCACAGTCATCTTCGATAACTTCAAACGTCTTTTGACCCGAGCGTATTACATAAAAAGGAAAACACAACAAACACTCAGATCAGCACTAAATCATTCTCATATTAGTCAAATGAAAATACGAAACTACTTGAGTGTCATGGGTGCAGTAACTCAAGAGATGTTACGGAATTTTTCCATCTCTCGAGGATCCGTTAAACTAATACATATATGGTATAATAAGCTATTATGATAGTGTCTATCCAATAAAATAAATATCATAAAAATAGCGTAAGCGAGATTACCATATTACCCTTACGCCATTTATAGGCATCAACAGTCTATACAATACCGTAAATTCACCGTACCGGTGTTATCAAAGGGCACTCCATAAAAGGCAATGCTAAATCAAAATCGTATGCGGCTCGATACGGATAAATATGACAAGGCACTCGAGGCAATGCCCAGGGTAGGATTCTACCAATTGCACTCCCGGACCGGTGGTAACGCATAGCCGCCACTACTGACCACCTCGGAACACACTCCCATAATCAAAAGGCGCCTAAATCATCATCATCATCAATCATAGTCATAGAAATAGTATCGAAGGAGTGAGTTCGATCAAAGATGCTACCTCAATTAGTCACAATATAGCTCATGTTTTTGTCATTTTAATTCTGACCCGAAGGTCAGGGCTATTTCGTCATCATTCATCATCTTCAATCCAATAATCGCCTTCAAGTCATCATATTTCATTATGGATGCGTCTTACGTTCAAAGTGGTTAAAGTGGTATCGACACTGACAGAGAGTATGTCACTCGTTGACTCCGACAGAGAGTATGTCACTTTATAAAGGTTCTCTTACAGAGAGTTTTACCTCAATTACGTTCAAACTTGTTAAAGTGGTATCGACACTGACAGAGAGTATGTCACTCGGTCAGTTCTTTTACATTTCACAAAGGTTCGCTTTCTTATCCCAAAATATCATAATTTATTTCGAACCAATTTATATTCAAAATGTAGAATATAATTTCATATCAACGTATCTCGATCATTCCAAACTGACTATAATCAAAGCTAGAATATATTTCCATATCCTTATATTATAATCATATAATATTTCAAGATCAACATATATTCAAAAATAGAATATAATTTATATCCAAAATTATACTTATCTCAAAACCGATTTATGTTCAAAATCCCTTCATATTCAAATAGAATATATACTTCATAACCCATTTTAAATCCCTTAGGAGATAAATTTATATTCGAATAGGATATAATTCACATTTCCATATAAAAATCGGTTAAAAATCGATTCATGCTCAAAGAGGATATAACTTAAGACTCAACTCCATTTGAAACAATGGTTTAAATCCAAACACCTTTCATTCAGAAGAAAATTTATGATCATTTAATACTATTGAAAAATAGATGCTTATAAGAAATCTTTATAATATATATATATATATATATAATTGGTTTAAAATGAATAAGGTAATTTAAAATATTAAGTGTACATAAATTAAAAGTTTACTAGATAGTTTTGCATAATAAACTATAAAGAAAATTTATTTATAACAAAGTAGTTTACAAGTAAAGTTTAAATAATACATTTTGAAGGAAAGAATAATTTATTTGAAATCAACAGCGTAAATACATATGTAAAATAAATTCTTTAACCATAATCGTTCCTTTCTTCCAAACTTCAAGTACTTGAACCCATTCCCCATTCTCAATCAAGTTACATAGTTCAATATCTTGTTTCAAACGCCATTCCAACAAACCTTTCAATTCAAAGAATTCGAACCCATATTCATATTAAATTCTAAAGCAACTCAGCGTCTCCTCGATTAACTTTATTCCAATTAAATTCCATGAGAATTTATTACATTCAAATCTACACCATTTATTTGAATAATTGCAAATCATATTCAAACCCAAATTTGAGAATTTCCAATTGTTAGAGATAATTTCCTTAACCCTTTTTAATCAACATTCCAAGTTCTGATTTTCAAAGCAAAAGGCTTTATCGAATATCGGCACACTTCTTTTAAATAAAATCTCCAATTTCAAATATTTAAATCATTTAACCGATCGATGTGCATATATAATTTTCTATCCTATGGCCAAGTGAGATTAAATTTAGTTCCTCGACATTTCAGGGATGGATATATCATTTCAATCCAAATCAGGGTCACAGATGTTTATCATTTCAATCTGTGTTCTTAATTTATTTTCATCGATAAATCCCCGGTTTATTGGATGCCCGTAACATCAGGGTAAATGGGATTTATCGTCAAACAACATACACATTCATATACTAAGTAACGGAACATGACAACATCCATTCAGAAATCAAACCAAAGCATACATCACAACCATTCATCCAATTATTAAGTATAAATCTATTTCACGATTTTGCAAGGGTCAAATTTCCAACTAGTAATTTAATTAAAATAAATAACTAATTTTTGTCCTAAATTTCCTGATTAACATCCTTACCTGTCAGTTTTTAGACAATAATCATCAATCAAAACACAACCATCCAACCAAACTTATTACACAATCTAATTTAATAAATATGGGAATAATTCAGTATTTCATAAGTGAGAAAATCATTCACCTTTGGGTCTTAATTGGATTGGATGTCAAAAAGAAGTCCAAAATTTGACAGTCTCCAAATGTCGCCAAACTTGCGCCAGAACATCCGCAATTCCGCCACGATCCCAACGCATCCAACCACCTTCAAATCCGAGTCAATGCGTAAAAGTTATCAGTGTTTTACCATTTTAATTTTAAATATATAAAAATAAAAAAAACATTCTCACCCAACCCAAACTGGACACGTCAGCACCGCACCTCACATCTTCTTCCTGCTCCTCCTTATTTTGGCTACAGTAACTGATAGAATAACCCACCAAAATTCGAAACTTTGACCCAAACTTTTACCCAACTCCGGCTGTTTCAGGCCCTCCGACCACCGCCATTTTCCTCCTGCCATCGAGGCGCGTCTCTCATGCCGATCCCAACAGCTCTGGTGGAATGTGGGCCCCGCTCTGACGAGACGAGTGCAACTCCAGTTCGACGGAAAAACACCCAATTCCAGCGAAAAACTCCATGATAAAATCCCCGACCTTATGCGTTCAACTCCTATCGACACTCTCTTCAATACCCAGATCGTCGTTTCTACGATAAATCCCAGAATCAAAAAGCCCCAAATTTAAAGTTAGGGCTCCGAAAATTGAGAGCTTTGACCACGATTGCTTGTGAAACCATTCACTGCATGTTGAATCTGAGAGCACCCGTAGGTTTGTATCAACGAGAGCTTTGAGCCGATATATAATAAGTTATGGTTTGAAGAGATTTCATTGCGAGTTGAAATTTTGATTTTCTATGGTTTGATAATTAGTTTCAGCCATTAAAGAAAAATTTTGGAGGATGAAAATGTACGTGTAATGAAAATGGATGATGGAGTGGAGGAATTTTATTTATATAAATATAGGAGGCCCAATATTAGAAACAACCCATTTATCCTATTACATTGATTCCATTCGCATTTTCTCCAATATGACCAAACGGCAAGTTTGATTGCAACGCAAATTGGAACCCTACCATAATTCACCGTTCCGAATCCGATAAAACTGGTTTCATCAGATTCCAAGACAGTTGCCAAAATAGTTAAATTTCACTGTAAAATTAAATAATTAAAATATTCAATTATTTGCTTAACTGTTTTTAATTCAAATTTAAATATTTATAAATTTCCCAATTAAAACTTAAATAAATTTTATAATCGATTTCATAAATTTAAGTTCCCAAAAATCATTTATTTGAATTTTGAATTTCAATTTTTAACTTAAATAATTTAAATTCAATTTAATCATTTAAAAAAAAATCCCATATTACAACATTTCTAGATAAAGCTAAATTTGAAAAATCTATTTACACTCCATCCACACAATCATCATCATTAAAATCTACAAATTTAAATTTTTATCCATTTATTTAACTTAAATTTAAATTTAAACATATAGAAAATTATGGGTTGTTACATTCTCCCCCACTTAAAATCTTTTTGTCCTGCAAAAGAGAACGAACAAAACCATACTACCAAATCCATACTTATAAATAGTATTTATAAGATAAGTTATATAGTTGTAAAATCTCATAAATTTTCTAACTTTCGAAATCACGGAAAATTTCGATAGCATCTCCTTTGTACGGAGAGGTCCGGAAAAAATCACATATACATAAAAACTCAATATTCATCTCATCACACGATGAGGCATCCAAAAAATGGGGAAAACACAATATATACCTAACCACAAACCATATAACACACACACGTACCTTCTTTAGCATTATACTTGCAATCTTTTTACCTTTGCACTTTAGTATTTAGCGCAAGCGAGCTCCAAAGCGTAACGCGACTTCCCTACACCTGCTACATACTCACAAAGGCATAAGAATCCAACATATAAACAATACATAACAAATGCATGCAGCTTACACAACATATATCAAACATTTCAACTATAAAACCAAAATGTCAGCGACAGGCCAGCGAACTAATCATAGATTATTGACCTTTAAATGATGGAATTTGATCAAAGCATACTAGGAAAAATTGTTGCATTTCTTTCATGCTTTCCGAATTGTCCAGATTCGTTGAATTCGGATAATTCGTTCAAAAGTTATGACTATTTTAGTGAAGGCGAGCGCTTCAGCTCATACACATAAAATTGCAGACCTGATTTGTTCAACTCAATTTTTAACCCTTTAAACAACAAAATTTCACCCAGCATATTATGGAAAAGTTTTAGTTTATATTCTGGCCTTTCCGAATTGTACTCGCAAATCGGAATCCGATGCTCCAATAGGAAGTTATGGTCAAAACAATATAGGTATATGCTTCAGATTTTAAATTTCTGCGCATATAACTACAACTAATTCATGGATTTCAACCTAATAGACATGGAAATTAGGCAAGGCCCTATTAACAGAAGTTTTAGTTCAATTTATAAAGTTTCCAAAAAGTCCAGATTCGTTAAATTCCGATCATACATTGAAAAGTTATGGTTATTTTAGCTTCAGCTTATCGAGTATTTCAGATTTACATAAACATTGATTTATTTCATTTTAAATTAAGTTTTATTCCAATAACTCGATTTATTTATTAGACTCGTCAATTATGGTTTGAATTAAGGGTTGTTCATAATTCAAATTTATATTTAGTTTTCAAACCATTTTTATTCGATTTCCTAAGTTAAACCCTATTTAACTCGATCCCTCTACTCAAATTAAGTTATTTTTATTCGACAAAAGTTTTGTATTCATTCACTTCATCGTTCATACTCAAATTTATATTCGAGGTATTATCCCAATGAGGTTTACTCATTTATATTTATTTCATTTCTAATTTATCGATCATTTATATTTTATTCACGACCTAACTTCCTTTTAACTCCTCAAACACTCGGATCAACACTAAATCATTCTCATATTAGTCAAATTAAAATATGAAACAACTTGAGTGTCATGGGTGCAGTAACTCAAGAGATGTAACAGGTTTTTTCCATCTCTCAAGGATCCGTTAAACTAAGAAAAATATATTATAATACGCTATTATGATAGTGCCAATCCAGTAAAATTAATATCATGAAAATAACATAAGTGGGATTACCATATTACCCTTACGTCGTTTATAGGCATCAACAGTCTATACAATACCGTAAATTCACCGTACCGGTGTAATCGGAGGGCACTCCATAGAAGGAAATGCTAAATCAAAATCGTATGGGGCTCGATATGGATAAATATGACAAGGTACTCGAGGCAATGCCCAGGGTAGGATTCTACCAATTGCACTCCCGGACCGGTGGTAACGCATAGCAGCCACTAACGCCCACCTCGGAACACACTCCCATAATCAAAAGGCGCCCAAATCATCATCAATCATAGTCATAGAAATAGTATCGAAGGAGTGAGTCCGATCGAAGGTGCTACCTCTATTAGTCACGGTATAGCTCATGTTTTAGTCATTTTAATTCTAACCTGAAGGTCAGGGCTATTTAGCCATCGTTCATCTTCTTCAATCCAATAATCGCCTCCAAGTCATCGTATTTCATTCTAGATGCGTCATATGTTCAAAGTTGTTAAAGTGGTATCGAAACTAATAGAGAGTATGTCACTTGTTGACTCCGGTCTCCTTAGCAACCAATGCTTATATTTTCCCATCGGTCGGTTCTTTTACATTTCACAAAGGTTTGCTTTCATATTCCAAAATATCATATTTAGTTTCGAACCAATTTATATTCGAAATGTTGGATATAATTTCATATCAACGTATCTCGATCATTCCAAACCGATTATATTCAAAGCTAGAATATATTTCCATATCCTTATATTATAATCGTATAATATTTCAAGATCAACTTATATTCAAAAATAGAATATAATTTATATCCAAGATTATACTTATCTCAAAACCGATTTATGTTCAAAATCCCTTCATATCACTACAAGAAATATGTTCATTGACAGCGTTGAAAAAACGTTGTTATATAATTTCACAGCGTTTCGAAGAACGCTGTCTAACGACACGCTGTTATAGGTCAGGGGGACTACCACAATACTTTGAAAACACTGTAGAAAAAGGAGATACTACAACATTTTAGTTGATGTTGTTGTTACATTTTGTTCAGCATTTTAGTAGCGCTGTCATTATGTTTATACAGCGTTTTGTGTTGTTGTGTTTGCATAGCTAACACAAACTATTCCTCCTTCATCACATATATAATAGCGTTTTATATGGGGCAGAAACTTGTTATCGTCTTCATACCACGGCGTTGTTATGTATATATAAAAGCGTTTTAAAACGGCTATAACCATTGTCATTGTCCACATATTATAGCTTTTTCAACATATATAACAGCATTTTATAACGTCAAGAAATGTTATGCCCATCCAAATAGCACAGCATTTTCCAACTTACATTACAGCGTTTATTTCTGGTTAGAAAAGCTGTTACTACCTTCATATCACGGCGTTTCTATAGAGTTGTTGAGCTACATCTATCAGCATTTATCATTTTTACACAATGCAGTTCAAAATCATCATGAATTTCAAACAACACAAAAGAATTATAATTATAAAACTATATCACATAAGTTATAATAATTCCATATGCCAACTAGCCAAATATACAATAGTTGGACATAACATTTTGTAATCGATGTTCCCATCTAACTTGTTTTTACAAAAGATGCTTACTAACAAAAAAGAAAAATATAAACCGTTCAAAGTCCAAGCTTGTGTGCTCCAAAGATAAATTTCCGTCATGCATCAAACATCAACATCTGATTTGGCAATAAGAAAATACATAACTACTTTTGTTGCATATGTATGACATTCAGAAACTGCGCAACATTTCTTGTGTCAACAAATATGCATATGGCTTAGTACGACCAAATTGCAAGAAAGAAAAATTGTATAATATTAAAATGTTAGAGCACATCTAGGTCACCGCATCTTCTATTTTTTCCGGTTTTATCTACCTAAATGAAATTTAAATATTAATTCAGTTTTAAGAGGTGAAAAGGGAAATCATGCTTGAAGTAAAAGTCCACCAAAACAATCATAATAAGGAGTATTTCCATCATTCATACTGACGGTAAGTAAAGAGAAGTATAAGTCATTCTTACTTGAAAACGATTCTGAGGCGACATTTTCAGAAGGCCAAGCTATAGTAGAACCAATTACATCTTCAATAAACTCAAACTCAGATGTAGGTCTCCATAAAGGTGCATTTGCATCTTCATTCAACTTGCATTTAATGTTTGACTTGAAACTAGTGGTCTTTCATGCAATATTTGAAACAGTTTAAATATGTTTTCTACAAAACAGAAGTGATAATAATAATAAAACAGTATCAAGGTATATGCATGTTTTTATAAATTAAATCATAGAGCTAATGAGTGCATAAAGAATTAAGTATACAATTATGCAAGTAATTATTAATTGGTGGTGATCGTGATGCAATTATGCAAATTAAGGGGACGTCTCATAAAAATTTAAAAACCAAACGTCTGAATCAATAAACGAGAAGTCTGAAAATTGACAGGGTTAAAATAAAAACTGGATAACTAAAATCAGATGTCTGAAAAAATTAGCAAACATTTGAAAATATACACTGGTTTAAAAATCATTCAACACAGACGTCTGAAACTATTCCCAGACGTCTGAAAACTTACTCGGGTTGGAAATAACCCTAAATCAAACGTCTGTTTTTCAAACGTGAAGATTCATTCAGACGTCTGGATATGTATTCATTGATTCACCTTTTATGAACAGCTCATTTTGATTAGTTCTAGATGAGGAGATACATATATATACACATATTGAGTCATCTTTTATGAACAGGGTCCAACTTTTTTGGTTTTGGCATATAGCCATGATTCATTGATTCACCGTTTGAGCATACCACAACACAGAAACCATGTGTACATGCAGCAGTATCAAGCCTTTACATGCAGCAATGTCCAGCTTTAATTTATTCTATCTTTGGATTCATCTTTTGGTTTTGCGAAAAGTGAAGTATTAAACTGCTGCATGTACTCAATCTTTGTTTTATCTTTGAGTTTATATGACAACTTGAATTTTATTATGATTTATTTATGTATTCATTACTCAACAAAGAGTTTATGGGGACCTTTTGTCATTCCTCATTCAACATAAATCTAGCCTGTAATTAAAAAAAAGGAAAATTTGCATTTAGCCCTCTTCTGAGAACTTATAACGGATATAAATTGCTAGTTTAGGCCTCATTTAGGTACAAACTTCAGTTGCCTCCTAAAATTAACTTCAATGGCTAAAAAATCAAAATTTTCCTCTGAAATTAATTTCAATGGCATCCTCTTATTGTCAACCGCCTCGTACTAGTAAGTTTGCCTTACTCTGTTGTATAAAGTTTAAAATTAAACTTGTGATTAAAGTTCAAGTTATCTATATTTAGTTGTGTATCTTAACTAATTACAGACTATGAAGAAGACGAAGTGTGACCAAGCTGAAGAATTTACTCGGTGATCCACTAGGCAGTGCATCTTAGCTCACGGGCCTATTCGGGCTTTTATGCATTAATAGCTTTATTCAAGAGACAAATGTTGCTTCGCTTAACGTAATGAAATTTGCAACTACTTGCAGTTCAACAATTTACTTTGAAGCAACTTGTACTATCTTTGAAGCAAACTGTGTAGTGTAGGCAATATACATTTGTGCTACTATAGGGAAGTGTTTTCCTGAGGTTATCTCTTTTTCGTTTGTTGCAATGGAAAAACAGGTAACCCCATGAAAACATTTCCCATGTACGGCAACACAAATATATATTACTTGCACTACACAAATTGCTTCGAATAAAGTAAAGGCTGCTTCAAAATAAATTGCTGAACCGCAAGGAGTTGCAATTTTCATTACGTTAAGTGAAGCAGCATTTGTCACTTGAATAAAGTTAATAAGCATGAAATCCCGAATAGGTCCATGAGCCAAGATGCATCCACCTAGTGGATCACCAAGTAAATTCTTAACCAGAAATGAAGTACATAAAAAACTTCAGCGTGGATATGTTATGTTCGATATGCACCTCAGACACGTTATTGCTATGTTCGTTATGATATTTGGGTATGTTATTGTTATGTAATTCAGATATGCTATTGTTATGTAATTCGGGTATGCTATTGTGGATGGAAAATATTGTGGACATGGAACATTAATTATATATGGCTATAGCTCGACAACAAGGAAGACATGCACATGTGAAACAGGTATTTCAGACGTCTGTCTATTTTTCCAGACGTCTGAGAGAACAAAAAAAGCAATCTGAATATCAATCAGATGTCTGAAATTATAACCAGACATCTGGATTTCTCTACGGCCTAATGTAAAATGTCTAAAGATGATTTCAGACATCTGAATATTTTATCCAGATGTCTGAAAGTGTTATCTGACTAAAAGAATTATCTACAGAAGAATACAGACGTTTGATATTTTGTCCAGATGTCTGTATTTTTTTGTGAGCCTAAAATATTATTCCTGAAGAAGTACTCAGACGTCTGAGTATTTTATCCAAACGTCTTATATTTTTCTAGGCCTATAATATTATACCTGAATAGATATGCAGACGTCTGATATTAAATCCAGACGTCTGGATTTTTTATTTGGCGTAAAACGATGAGTTAAATAGACATACCAAGATAAAAATCACAAAATATACCTGAATGCAATCCCATAAAATGGCATTCCCTAACATAGCTAGTGATATATTACTCAAGTATTCCTTCGCAATCTTCCCTAACATAGCCAAGATCCTCGGCATCATCATCAATCTCCATATCAGTTTTCTTCAAGATTTCTGATATCCATGCTAAATTCCTCAAACGAGTCATCTGTATCTATTTCATGAAAAGTTCTTGACGGTGCCCTCATCACAACATACCAATTAGAATCATCATCTTCCCTTGAATAGAAAACTTGTTTTGCTTGAGATGCAAGGATATACAGATCTTTTGAAAATGAAGCTTGATTTTGTTGTAAATTGACAAGGGTAAATCCATCTTCTACCTTCGCACCATTTCCTAAATTTGTCCAATGACACTTAAAGACGGGAACATAAAAGGCATGATAGTCTAAAAAAAAATATCGGTCAACATCCCATAATAAGTAATCATGTCAACCACTTGGGAAATATCTTTTGCGCTATCCCTACAAATGGTGGTTGCATCATAAGTGACTCCACTATTTTGAGTTTTTCTCTCAATATATTTTGTGTGAAAACGTTCTCCATTGATGATATGACCTGTACAAGACAATACACTACTCCTTGGACCATAGGCAATCCATTTTAACATTGTGTCGTGATCCTTCACATCATAAGGTATCTGTAAACGAAAATATTATTTATGTTAGATCTCGATAATGAAGCTTTTCAAAATTAATGAGAATATATTTTAAAATTCAACTCACCTTCTTCTTAATCCAATCGGCAAAGTTATTTGTGTGGGTTTCCAAAATAGGGTCGCATTTTTTTCTATGTGCTTGTTTGAGTGTTGCTACTCCTGAAGATGCAAACTATTGTAAAAGGAAAAAAAATAGATAAGTTGCACTATAAAAATAATTGAACAATAGAAAAAAATGCACTAGTCACTTACTCTATAAACGGTTCCACTATAGCCATATTCATTAGCACAGCCAAATGAGCAGCTTGTTTCTCCTTCTCGAATAGTGTATTTATTTTGCAAGCTGAAGTTTGTCATCCTTCAAGTATGACATCATTTTCATAATCTTCATTTCGGACTTCCTTCTCTTCTATTTTTCCTGATTTCTTTTAAGAAGTCATCAAAATATTTCATGCACTCCTCTAAAAGATAGGATTCTGCAATACACCCCTCAGGCCGTGCAGTGTTTCTTACATAATGTTTTAGTGTCTTCATGTATCCTTCAAATGGGTACATCCAACGAAATTGGACTGGTCCACATAATCTGGCTTCTTTTCCAAGATGAACCATCAAGTGTATCATTATATCAAAGAACGAAGGTGGAAAATATCTTTCAAGTTCAAATAAAATTAGAATAATCTCATCATCAAGATGTTGTAGTTTTTCTCTATTAAGAACACGTTGGCATAATTTATGAAAGAACAAACATAGATGAATTATTGCTTCCCTTATCTTCTTCGGTAACAATCCTCTTATCACAACTGGTGCATTAGGACATGATAGTCATGTGACTTCAAACCACTAATTTTACAATCCTCCAATGATATAGAGCTCTTGAAATTCGAGCAATACCCATCAGGTCCCTTAAAATCATACAGTCTTTTACAATTTTTTTTTTCAGATTTGGACAATGTATATGGAGCGGGTGGAAGATATGTTTTTGTTCCACGAGATTGTGCAAAAAGGCCATGTCGAATTCCCACTCTTCTAAATCTTTTCTACAATTAATTCCATCTTTCAATTTGTTATCATGCAGCATCGTGCTTATTACGCTTTCACTAACATTTTTTTCTACATGCATTACGTCTAAATTATGACGCATTGGCAGTTCCAACAAAAATCAACAATGTTAAATTTCATTACTAAAAAACTGTATTATTGATCAATGAAAAATAAAAAACTAACCTCTCAATATGGTAAATCAAAGAATATTGATCGTTTTTTCCACCTTGATAGCTCTATATTCACAAGATCACCATCTTCACCTCTATTTTTTTTTTATTATCTTCCTACTCTCCTGCTTAATTTGTTTCTTCTTACCCTTCCCATTCTTGCTATTATTATTCTCATTTACATTTTTGATTTCTTTCCCAAAATTATTCGGAAAGTTTTTCAAAATAGCAGAGTTGTTTCTTCTAGTCAAAACTGTAGGACTGCGATCATTTTCTACAGTATTATCAAACCAGGTTTTTTTATTTCTCAATGAATCCGAAGGGGGTAAACATCTCCTATGACCCATATAATCGCTCTTCCGACTATGTTTCAACCATCGATGGTAAGTATTGATACTGCATAATGGACAACTATTTTTACCTTTCACACAACATCTAGCAAGATTTCCATACGTTGGAAAGTCATTTATCGTCCATAGTAAAATCGCTCTCACGTTAAAAAGCGATCTACTAAAGGCATCATAAGTTTGAACTCCATTACTCCATAAATGTTGCAAGTCTTTGATTAATGGCTCCAAATATACGTCAATATCATTTCCTGATTGCTTTGGACCAGGAATCAACAATGTTAAGATGATATTTTCTTTTTTCATGCATAACATTGGTGAGAGGTTGTATGTCACAAGCATCACAGGCCAACAACTATATTGGGAACTCATTGTCAAAAAAGGATTAACACCATCGGTAGCAAGACCAAGTCTAATATTGCGTGGATCAACTGCAAACGATTCCCATTTCTCATCTACTACATTCCATGTTATTGAATCCACAGGATGGCGCATTTTCCCATCATTGCTTTTATTACTAAAATGCCATCTTAAATTTTCTGTCGTATTTTGAGATCTAAACATTCTTCTAAATCTAGGAATGATTGGAAAATATCTCAAAACTTTGATCGGAATGCCATGCATAATTACATTGGTACGTTCATTCTTCTTCCATCTTGACACACCACATTTAGGACAACTTTCCAAATCTATGTACTCTCTTCTAAAAAGGCAACAATCATTTTGATAAGCATGAATTTTTTCAAAACCCATATCGAATATTTTGAGAAACATTTTTACCTCATATAATGTTTTCGGAAGTACATTATTTTTTGGCAACAACAATTGTTGCACGTTTAGAAGTCTATCGAAGTCAGTATCAGACAAACCAATCTCACATTTAAGATTATACAAGGCGAGGATGGCAGATAATTTTGTTTGATCGATACAATCAGGATACAACGGGGCTTTTGCTTCTTCGAAGTTCCTTAACAAATCATCCTCTCGTTTTTGTGTGCTATCTTCATCTTTATCATCATCGAAAAAAGTATAATTGATGAAATCTTCATTTTCATAATCGATAGCTTCAATAAATCATGTATGTCATCGGACTTAACATCTGTGCTTATATTTATGTTCTCAACGTGACAATACCACCTACTTGTCTTATATACATGATCCATTCCTTTTATAATCAGATGCTCAACTACCACCTTCTCATATTGATGAATAAGATTTCGACACTTTACGCAAGGAGATAGAATTTTTTCTACATTTCCAGAATTTTTCATAGCGGTATCCACAAACTTCCAAGCTCCTTGCTTATACTCACTACTAGTTCTTTGAAAAAGAATATCTTTTAGCTTTTGTCAAAATATAGGATATGATTTTCAAACTACATTTATGTTGAGAATTATGTAGTTACCTTTGTAAATTCACCTAATTTTTATCCACCATTGTCTACTACATAAGCATGCAAATTTCTAAAATTTGAAGTAATAGTCTATTGTTGAGTACAATCAAATTAACAAAACTACTAAAATAAAACAGTGATACTAAATGAGACACAACAACTTATAAACTGCTCATAACACAGTCAACATTTTCAGCAGGCATAACAGATGTTAGAAAAAACTGAACATCGGCTAATCGATGAAAAAGATAAATTAATCAAGGCAACGCTTACAGTGACTTAAGGATGACGAAGATTGAATGGGATCTATGGATCTGACATCCACTGGAACCGATTGCCTTCCGTTATGACAACCAAGAGACCACGAGCAACAGTGCGAAGTGACTGGAGATTCGAGAGTGAGACGAAGACCGGGCGGACGACAAAAATTGGATGGAAAATTTGTGATTGAGAATTTAAAATTTTGGGGAAATATTAAGGATTCGCGGCCAATTTTAGTAACAGTGGAGGGAAGTGAAAATTCATTCCCGCTTAAATTTATCTCAACGTTTTAAGATAAAACCAACGTACTCCTACTTGATTTCTACAGCAAGGAGACCAAAACGCTGTGAGTTGCAATTGTAGATAACTCCTTTTCTTGTAGTGTATTCAAATAGAATATATACTTCATAACCCATTTTAAATCCCTTAGGAGATAAATTTATATTTGAATAGGATATAATTCACATTGCCACATAAAAATCGGTCAAAAATTGATTCATGGTCAAAGAGGATATAACTTAAAACTCAACTCCATTTGAAACAATGGTTTAAATCCAAGCACCTTTCATTCAGAAGAAAAATTATGATCATTTAATACCATTAAAAAATAGATGCTTATAAGAAATCTTTATAATATATATATATATATATATAATACTGGTTTAAATGAATAAGGTAATTTAAAATATTAAGTGTACATAAATTAAAAGTTTACTAGATAGTTTTGCATAATAAAATATAAAGTAAGTTTATTTATAACAAAGTAGTTTACAAGTAAAGGTTAAATAATACATTTTTAAGGAAAGAATAATTTATTTGAAATCAACAGCGTAAATACATATATAAAATAAAATTCTTTAACTATAATCGTTCCTTTCTTCCAAACTTCAAGTACTTGAACCCATACCCCAGTCTTAATCGATTTACATCGTTCAATATCTTGTTTCAAACGCCATTCCAACAAACCTTTCAATTCAAAGAATTCGAACCCATATTCATATTAAATTCTAAAGCAACTTAGCGTCTCCTCGATTAACTTTATTCCAATTAAATTCCATGAGAATTTATTACATTCAAATCTACACCATTTATTTGAATAATTCCAAACCATATTCAAACCCAAATTTGAGAATTTCCAATTGTTAGAGATAATTCCCTTAATCCACTTTAATCAACATTCCAAGTTCAGATTTTTAAAGCAAAATGCTTTATCGAATATCGGCACACTTCTTTTAAATAAAATCTCCAATCCCGAATATTTAAACATTTAACCGACCGATGTCCTTATATAATTTTCTATCCTATGGCCAAGTGAGATTAAATTTAAATTCTCGATATTTCAGGGATGGATCTATCATTTCAATCCAAATCAGGGTCACAGATGTTTATCATTTCAATCAGTGTTCTTAATTTATTTTCATCGATAAATCCCGAGTTTATTGGATGCCCGTAACATCAGGTAAATGGGATTTATCGTCAAACAACATACACATTCATATACCGATTAAAGGAACATGACAATATCCATTCAGAAATCAAACCAAAGCATACATCACAACCAGTCATCCAATTATTCAGTGTAAATCTGTTTCACAGTTTTGCAAGGGTCAAATTTCCAACTAGTAATTTAATTCAATAACTAATTTTTGTCCTAAATTTCCTGATTAACATCCTTACCTATCAGTTTTTAGACAACAATCATCAATCAAAACACAACCATCCAACCAAACTTATTTCACAATCTAATTTAATAAACATGGGAATAATTCAGTATTTCGTAAATGAGAAAATCACTAACCTTTGGGTCTTAATTGGATTGGACGTCCAAAAGAAGCCCAAAATTTGTCAGTCTCCAAACGCCGCCAAACCAACGCCAAAACGTCCGCAATTCCGCCACGATCCCAACGCACCCAACCACATTCAAATCCAAACATTCTCACCCAACCCAAACTGGGCACGTCAGCACCAGAACGCCGGAACGTCCGCAATTTATCAATGTTTTACCATTTGAATTTTAAATATATATATATATATAACATTCTCACCCAACCCAAACTGGACACGTCAGCACCACACCTCACATCTTCTTCTCACTCCTCCTTATTATGGCTATAGTAACCGACAGAATAACCCACAAAAACTCGAAACTTTGACCCAAAATTTCACCAAACTTCGGCCGTTTCAGGCCCTCCGACCACCGCCATTTTCCTCCTGCCATCAAGGCGCGTCTCTCCTACCTATCCCAGCAGCTCCGGTGGTCCGACGAGATGAACGCAACTCCATTTCAACAGAAAAACACCCAATTCCGAGGAAAAACTCCATGATAAAATCCCCGACCACATGCGTTCAACTCCTATCGACGCTCTCTTCAATACCCAGATCATCGTTCCTCCGATAAATCCCCAAATCAAAAAGCCCAAAATTTAAAGTTAGGGTTCCAAAAAATGAGAGCTTTGACCGCGATTTCTGGTGAAACCATTCACTGCATGTCGAATCTGAGAGCACCCTTAAGTTTATATCAGCAAGAGCTTCGAGTTGATATATAATAAGCTATGGTTGGAAGAGATTTCACTTTGAGTTGAAATTTTGTTTTTCTAGGGTTTGATAATTAGTTTCAGCCATTAAAGAAAAATTTTGAAGGATGAAAATGTACGTGTAATGAAAATGGCTGTTGGAGTGGAGGAATTTTATTTATATAAATATAGGAGGCCCAATATTAGAAATAACCCATTTATCCTATTACATTGATTCCGTTCGCATTTTCTCTAATACGACCAAACGACAAGTCTGATTACAACGCAAATTGGAACCCTACCATAATTCACCGTTCCGGATCCGATAAAACTGGTTTCGTCGGATTCCGAGACAGTTGCCAAAACAGTTAAATTTCACTATTAAATTAAATAATTAAAATATTCAATTATTTGCTGAACTGTTTTAATTCAAATTTAAATATTTATAAATTTCCCAATTAAATCTAATTAAAACTCAAATAAATTTTATAATCGATTCATAAATTTAAGTTCCCAAAAATCGTTTATTTGAATTTTGAATTTGAATTTCAATTTTTAACTTAAAGAACTTAAATTCCATTTAATCATCTAAAAAAATTAAATCCCATATTACAACATTTCTAGATAAAGCTAAATTTGAAAAATCTATTTACACTCCATACACACAATCATCGTCATTAAAATCTACAAATTTAAATTTTTATCCATTTATTTAACTTAAAATTTAAATTTAAACATATAGAAAATTATGGGTTGTTATAAAAAGTATAATAGTGAAGTATTAAAATCAAAATACAAAAGTATAAATATTGAAATCAAATAAGCATAAAAGTATTTCAAAGCAAAGTTACTGCAAAAAAATTTAAACATATTTGAAATGACTATTTTGAATATAAAGGACATTTGAAAATACTTTTTAAAGAGATTTGAAAATTCTTTTTGAAATCATTTTGGTAATAGATTTTGAAAACATGAACAGTTTTGGAAAACCATCTTGTAAAGATGGAAATCAGATAAGTGTAACCAAAGTTTTAACAAAGGACTCTATAATACCTTGAATTCTTAAACTCATGAGTCTTGATATTTTTGAATCAACATTTTGAATCTTTATTCTTGATATTATTAAGAATTAATTATCAATTTCCTGCATAACAACCTGCATTATATGGTATAAATATAGGATAATGATTAGTACATGTTAAACATAAAATATTCAGTACTTTAAGTTATTGTCATCAGACCTACCATCCATGGTACCAACTCCTCCTCCATTATGATGATGACAACCATTTTATAGATTAGTCTACTTATCTCCTACATAAGTCCCTCCAAATTCAGTAACTCCCCCTTAATTTGTACTCCCCTTAATCTACGCATATTTTATACTTTCTATCTCTTTATCGACAACAAAATCTACCATAATCGAAGAATAAACTAAATTATTAATACTTACTAAAATGTTGACTATATTATTAACTAAATCTAAAATGGACTCAAAATATAAGGATATTCTATATGATAAACAAGACAAGTCAAATATATGTATTAGAACATAAAAATGGAATCAAGCATTTCAATCCAATCCAAATTAATATATATTTAAATCATTTAAGTAAAGCAATCCATGCTAATCAAATCACTAATAGTTTTAATATAAACCTGTAATGACCTGGCAAAAATTCGATGCTCGAATTTTGACAATAATATAAATCATATATTACTTTCCAAAATCCTAGTATCGAAAACACTAGAAAGTTAATAGAAATAAACTATAGGGTGAGGTAAGAAAGAAAGAAATATTAGAATATAAGAAATGAGGAGAAGAATCAACACCATACAGAGTCTCACATCGTAGTTGAACAAAATATAATATAGAAATAACTTTTATTGAGAGCTTGAAATAAAACTTACAATCATCAGAGTACATCAATAAATCTGGACGGTTATAATAACTTATCCTCGTACTCAACACATAATGGAATAAAAACTATATAACATTATACGTCTGTACACCTCCAGCCCGTCTCTGGAATTCACAACATCCGATAACCTGAACCTGTACAACCCGGTCTAACCAGAACATTATAAACATCGGGTCTGTCTGGTGAACCAGAGTGAGAAACCCAGTAAGTTTACATAACATCCATATTGATTTTAAAGTTCAAAATCCTTTTGAAAGAAAAGGATAATAGTAAGACCTACCCACACATAAACACAAATAGTTTTTACCTTACTATAACCCAAAACAGTTTGGAAATCATAGCTTATTCTGATGTTATAATAGTGTCTAAGTACAAATAATTAACAATCTTGCAGAACGCTTGCATCTCACGCTCCACATGTATAGTATTAATCAAAACCGTGGGCGCTTATTGGAGATTGGATTCCAATTATGAAAAGGTATGGGACCACCTGCCGATAGTGTATCTCTAGAGGGGAATACACTAGGTTCAACAAGAACATCTTGCAACCCGGTCCACATATAACCGACCACTCATTT